>WOXC01004880.1:0-613625 GCA_011680675.1 Gymnobelideus leadbeateri
TACATTTTAAGGCACAAGACAAAATACATTTTCATCCAGTAATAAAATATACCTTGATTAATAAAGGTTAACACAAAGAAAAGCATAAAAATCATTCAGCAGAAATGAGGGCAAGCTGAAGGGATTTACTTACTTTTAATAGTCATTTAAATACAGCAAAAATAATCAGAAATCTGGGGGAGGGAAGGGTAGAGTGGCTAGGTGGTGCAGTAAATGGAGCACCCACCCTGGAGTCAGGAGGACATGAATGCAGGTCTGGCCTCAGACACTTAAGACTTACTAACCCTGTGACCTTCGGCAAGTCACTTAAGCCCAATTGCCCTGCCTTCCCCCTTCCAAAAAACAAAACAAAACAAAACAAAAAAATCAGACATCATTGCTTTCCATTTTATAATAGAAAATACACTTCTAATCTGAGCAAAAACATTTCCTTATCCTGAGGAAATGCAATAGAGACATTAATTTCTTTCTGTGAAATAAAAGTAGAAAAACTATGTTCTATAAATTTTACCTCTGTAATACTCCAGTGTCAGGAAGGAATGTTAGAAGACTAAGTACAAATGTTCACCTTATTTTTCTTGATCCAATTTAATGATACATAATAAATATAAATCTGTCATGAATATATATATACATACATATATATGATTAATATGTGTGTGTAAATATTTCAATACTGTACACCTTTTGTAAGCCTTGCTCCACCTATTTGATTTGGTTGGGGTTATTTTCTCCTTCTCGTAAAACAGGTATTATTATATGCATTCTTGCTTCCTCCCTTTTTTTACTTAAGTCATAATATCCCAGAAGAGCAGAGAGATTATAGACTCTTGTCTGAATATTTCCTTCCCAAAATATTTCAAAAACACAATATACTTTCTTACAGAAAATTTTTACTCCTTTGAAATTGACTGCATATGAATTAATTGATATTTATATGTATTCTTGACTTCAGAACATTATTATTAATTAAAAATTTATTTTCCAATAGAGTATTGGTATATTGGTACTCCTATGAATTCTGACTGTGCTCATTTCATTAGGTGGAAAATCTTAACTCAGTGAACTATTTTGCTTGTTAATGCCAACTTCACCTGAGAAGTACTATTCATTTTTAAGGGGAGAAGATGGAGAAAAGGAGGAAAAAGCCAAAGAAGACAAAGGCAAACAAAAATTAAGGCAGCTTCACACACATAGATATGGAGAACCAGAAGTCCCCGAGTCAGCATTTTGGAAAAAAATCATAGCCTATCAACAGAAACTCTTAGTAAGTTCTTTTTACTTTCAGATTGACTAAGAAAAAGTAAGTTATGCATGGCTTTTCTGAAATCATGATGGTTCAAGTTGAGTAAAAATAACTAAATTTGCATTCATTCAAAGAATGTAAATAGCTTAATAATGTATGAGTTATTTGAGTTTCTCAGTTATTCCTATCTGCACTAATAAAAGGTTTGAAGTATTTTTCTGCCATGTGGCACTTAGACTTCTTTTCTTCCCAAACACTTAACAAAGTTAGTATCTTTGTCAGAAACGTCTTCAATATGAGCTCTTATAAGTCCTTCAATCACTAATTTTACAGATTTCTAATTTACAAATATACAAAATAAATAATTTCTTGCCCTCCCTTTCATTGGAGAGAATTGATGTTTTGGATAAGCCATTTAATACATACAACAGACCTAAATTTCCTCATATTTGCTAGATAACCTCTAAAATTCCTTCCAGTTACAAATTCCATGATTCTACAATCTTTGTAGAATAAAATATATGAAAAGATAGTTCTTTAAATTGAATGGCAGTGTATGAGTTTAGCAGAAGTATTTCTAAGACCAAGAAAATGTTCTCAGTAATTTTTTTCAGATCTTTTCATTTCCAAAATGTATATCTAAAATATAGATATTCCTCTCCCAGAGCCTGAAACTGAAAGGAACCTCAGAGACTGTCTAGTCATATTCTTCCTGTCCAAGAATACATGGTAATCATTTGGAAGAATAAAAGGTCCAGAATATCAAGGGAATTAGTAAAAAGAAATGCTAGGGAAGGTGACCTAGCCATACCAGATCTTAAATAAAAAAATAAAACTACTTGATACTGGCTAAGAAATAGAGGGGTATATCATTTGAATGGGCTAGGTACACAAGACACAGTAGTCAATGTTTATAGCTGTCTATTTTTTGATAAACCCAAAGACCCCAGCTTCTGGGATAAGAACTCATTATTTGACAAAAACTGCTGGAAAAACTGGGCACTGACCAATGTCTGACACCATATACCAAAATAAAGTCCAAATGGGTACATGATTTAGATATAAAGCCTGATACTATGAACAAATTAGGGGAGCAAGGAATAGTTTATCTGTCAGATTTATGGAGAATGGAGGAATTTATGACCAAACAAGAGATAAAGAACATTATGAAATGAAAAATGGATAATTTTGATTACATTAAATTGAAAAGTTTTTGCATAAATAAAACCAATGTAACCAAGATTAGAAGGAGAGCAAAAAACTGGGAATTTTTACAACTAGAGTCTCTGATAAAGACCTCATTTCTAAAATATATAGAGAACTGAGTCAAATTTACAAGAATACAAGTCATTCTCCAATTGATAAATATCAAAGGATAGAAACAGGCAGTTTTCAGAGGAAGAAATTAAAGCTATCTATGTCATATGAAAGAATGCTCTAAATTACTATTGATTAGAGAGATAAAAAAGAAAGCCACTCTGAGGTACCATATCACACCTGTCAGATTGGGTAACATGACAAAACAGAAAAATAATAAATGTTGCAGAAGACATGGGAATGTTGAAACACTAATTCCTTGGTGGCATTATGAACTAATCTAAATGTTCTGGAGAGCAATTTGAAACTGTGCCCAAAGGGCTATAAAAATGTGCATACCCTCTGACCCAGTAATACCACTTCTAGGACTGCATCCCAAAGAGATCATACAAATGGGAAAAGGACCCAAAGGTACAAAAATATTTATAGCAGCTCTTTTTGTGGTGACCAAGAACTGGAAATTGAGGGGATGGCCATCAATTAAGGAATGGCTGAACAAGTTGTGGTATATGAATGAAATGGAATACTATTGTGCTATAAGAAATGATGAACAGACAGACTTCAGAAAAACCTGGAAAGACATATGATCTGATGTTGAATGAAGTGAGCAGAACCAAGAGAACATTGTAGACAGTAATAGCCACTGTGTATGATGACTGATTTTTGATAGACTTAGACCTTCTCAGCAATGCAAGGTCCTAAAACAATTCCAAAGGATGGAAAATGCCATCCACGTCCAGAGAAAGAACTATGGAGTCTGAATGCAGATCAAAACAGACTATTTTCTTTTTGTTTGTTTGCTTGTTTTCTTTTTCATGGTTCCTCCCATTAGTTCTAAGTCTTCTATACAACATGACTAATGTGAAAATATGTTTAATGGAATGTATATATAGAGACTATATCAGATTGCATGCCATCTTAAGGAGGGGGAAGAGGAGGGAGAGGGAAAAGTTTAAGTGAATGTTGAAAATTTAAAATTAATTAATTATTTTTTTAAAAAACGAATACATAGTGATCTAACTTCTGCATGAAGACCTTCATGAGGGAACCAAGTACCACCAAGGTAGCATAATTCACTTTAGATCAATTCTAAATGTTTAGTTTTTCCTGACATCAAACCTAAATCTGCTTCTCTGCAACTTCTGTCCATTGTTCATATTTCTACCCATTTTTTTTGTTGTTTTTTTTTTTGGTTTTTGGAGGGCAATTGGGGTTAAGTAACTTGCCCAAGGCCACACGGCTGGGTTTTTGTTTGTGTGTGCGTTAAGTGTCTGAGGCCAGATCCGAACTCAGGCCCTTCTGACTCCAGGGCCGGCACTCTACTTACTGTGCCACCTAGCCGCCCCACTTCTACCCTTTTTAGCCACGCATAACAAGTCTCATGATGCCTTTTAAACAAGATCAACCTTCAGGAAATGGACAGCCACTATAGAGTAGAAAGAACACTAGTTCTTGCATCAGAGGACCTGAATCTAAAACTTGTTTATGCTACTTACAGCTCACATGACCTTAGCAATAAGTAATTTAACCTCCCTGGTCCTTAGTTTTCTGAAATGTAAAGTAAGGGTATTGGACTAGGTAGTGTCTTAAATCCTTTTCATATCTCCCTATCTATGATCTCATGATCCTATAGAGTTGAAGATTGCTATTGTGTCTTCACTGGATCTTCTATTTTCCAAGCTAAGTATTTCATGTACCTTCAACCAGTTCTTGTATGGCATGTTCTACAATCCTTTCACTAACTTGACTGACCTCTTCTAGGCCAAAAATGTATTGCCCAAAACTGACCTTTGAATCACATACTCTAGGTGTAGCCTTGCCAGGGTGAAAAGTACAGGCCTCTCTCATCTCTAGAGTTCTGAACACCATGCTTCTCAGTGCAGCTTATTATAGCATTAGCTTTTTTTGGCCACTGTGTCACTATAGATATAGACTGATTCTGAGCTTACAGCCAAGCCTCCAAGTATTTTCACAGGAAGCAATAATACTTTCATATGTCTAAAATCAATTAAAAACATTTTTATGAGAGACCTTAAGAATAGGTAAAAACTTTATATAATGGAAGAGAGGATAAAATATTGTCTAGTGATCAGATTCAGATTCAGATTCAGATTCAGAAATTTAGAATCAAAGATCCTGCAAAAAATGTTTTTGAAAATACCAAACTGTTGCAGGGCAGAATCAAGATGATGGAGAAAAGGTAGGGACTCGCCTGAGCTCTTCCCCAAGCCCCTCTAAATACCTTTAAAGTAATGGCTCAAAACAAATTCTTGAGTGGTAGAACCCACAAAAGGACAAAGTGAAACAATCTTCCAGCTCATGACAACTTACAAGTTTGGCAAGAAAGTTCTGTTGCACCAGTGTGAGTGGAACACAGTTCAGTTTAGTCTGACCTGGCACAGACCAGGGCCCAGCAAACCAGGAGCAGACCTTGGGGGCGGTTGAATCTGTGACTTCAGTGATGGTTTTTGGACCTCTCAGTCAACAGAGAGTAAGGGGATTGAACAACTGGTAAGAAGATTACAGGGGTCCAGTTGCAGGCACTGGGAGCAGGACTCTATTGCTTTGCCTATACTTGGATCTGGGTGCTGAATCTCAGTCCCAGGGTGAGGAGGATCACTAGCACACCAAAGCTTAGATCCACAGAGGAGCATCAACCCTAGTCATAGTTCCAAGGTGGAAGAGAGTGCTTGTAGTCTCTCACAGATTAATGCACAGTATAGGAACATAGTAAACACACTTCTCCCTAGATCATCCTACCCAGGTAGAATCACACACTTACAGGTCCTCAGAATTACCTCTGAAAACAGCTACACAAAATTAACTGAAGCTTGGGATGATGTCCCCTCAGCTCTGAAAGCAGAGTCCTACTTTAGCACAGAGTTAAAATTAAAAAATAGGCTGGAGAATGAGCAAAAAGCAGAAAAAGATTCCCATTATAGAAAGTTACTATGGTAACAGGGAAGATCAAAACACAAAGTCAAAACTCCTACATCCAAAGCTTCAAAGAAAAAATATGAATTGGCTCCAAACCATGGAAGACTTCAAAGAGGGTTTTAGAAATCAAGTAAGAGAGGTTGAGGAAAAATTTGGAAAAGAAATGAGAGTGATACAAGAAAATCATGAAAAAAGAGTCAACAGCTTGGTAAAAGAGGTACACACGCACGCACGCACACACACACACACACACACACACGCGCGCGCGCGCAATACTGAAGAACAACACCTTAAAAAGCACAATAGTCCGAATGACAAAAGAGGCATAGAAATCTAATGCAGAGAATAATGTTTTGAAAAACAGAATTGACCAAATGGAAAAAAAGATATTTAAACAAAATCACTGAAGAGAAGAACTTCTTTAAAAAATAGAATTGACCAAATGGAAAAAGAGGTACGAAAATCCACTGAAGAAAAGAACTCCTTAAAAAACAGAACTGGCCAAATAGAAAAGGAAGTACAAAAGCTCACTGAAAAAAATAATTCTTTAACAATTAGAATTGGGCAAGTGGAAGAAAAAAACAAAATTGAATGAAAAAAAATAAAAGAAAATATGAAATGTCACATTTGAGAAACAACTGACCTGGAAAAATAGATTCAGGAGAGATAGTTTAAAAATTATTGGAATACCTGAAAGTCATGAGAAAATAAGAACCTAGACATCATCTATCAAGAAATTATTGAGCAAAATTTCCCTCATATTCAATGAACCAGAGAGTAAAATAAAAATTGAAAGAATCCACTGATCACCTCCTGAAAAAAATTCTAAAATGAAAACTCCCAATAATATTATAGCCAAATTCCAGTGCTCCCAGTTCAAGGAGAAAATATTGCAAACAGTGAAAAAGAAATCATTCATATGTCATTGAGCCACAGTTAGAATAATACAAGATTTAGCAGTTTCTACATTAACGAATCAGGTTGGATTATGATACTCTGGAGGGCAAAAGCTAGGATTACAACCAAGAATCAACAACCCAGCAAAACTGAGTATGATCCTTTAAGGAATAAAATGGATATTCAATGAAATAGAGGACTTCCAAGCATTCCTGATGAAAAGAACAGAGATGAATAGAAAATTTAACTTTCAAATACAAGTCTCAAAAGAAGCATAGAAAGCAAGCTTTTCTAATAAAGACCTCATTTCTCAAATATATAGAGAACTGCATCAAATTTATAGAAATGAGCCATTCCTTAATTGATACATGGTCAAAGGATATGAACAGGAAGTTTTCATACAAAGTAATCAAAGCTATCTATAGTCATATGAAAAAAATTCTAGATAACTACTGATTAGAGAAATGCAAATTAAAACAACTCTGAGTCACCACTACCCAACCATAAGATAGGCTAATATTCCAGAAAAGGAAAATGACAAGTGTTGGAGGGGATGTGGGAAAATTAAAACACTAATGCACTATTGGTGGAATTGTATATTAATTCAACCATTCTGTAAAGGAATTTGGAACTAAGCCCAAAGGGCTATAAAACCATGGATATTCTTTGACCAAGCAATACCATAACTAGGTCTTTATCCCAAACAGATAAAAAACAAAAAAGAAAAGGATCTTTATGTACAAAAAATATTTATAGCAACTCTTTTAGTGGTAGCAAAGAACTGGAAATTGAGGGGCTATCTATCAATTGGGGAATTATTGAACAAGTTGTTGTATATGATTGTGCTATAAGAAATGGTAAGCAGGGGCGGCTAGGTGGTGCAGTGAGTTAGAGCGCCGGCCTCGGAGTTGGGATGACCCGAGATTGAAACCGGCCTCACTGTAAAATTGTTTTTACATGTAATTGGGAAAAAGTAAAATATTAAATTTTTAAAATACTAAAATCTTCACTTGAGAGTGCTATTTAATGTTTTGCCAATGTTGAAAATTAAATACATAATACTGAAATTTGCAAGTACAATAAAACCTCATATATGACATTTTTAGGGGAATGGATTATTCTGGGTAGTTTTGTATCCAGAATAATAGAGAATTAATGTTAACTTTTGAGTTTTAATTTTTTATTAAAATCTTTTAAAATGTCCTTTATACTTCCCTGTTTTCTTAAACAGAGCTTACAGAATTTAAGTTGATGTTTTCTTGCTGATTAGATTCTCATTTAAAACATCCAGGAATATGCTGTGCTCTAACTATGCTTGTAGCTATACCTGATGTGAAGTATAGAACCAATGGGTACTGCCCCTAAAAAGGTGTTTTCTTGCCAAAGCCTGGGATGCTAGTTTGCTTGCTGGTCCTCCTTTATTAAGCATGTGTAGGCATTTGACCTCCAGAACAAGATGACATGACTGCCTTTTTCAAAAGTAAAAGAATTGAAGAAGTAGCCTCCTCACACATAATTTTCTCATCATCTTCACTGTTCTTCTCTGTGTTCTTTCACATGCCAGCATCACTTAAGACACTATTTGAGATTTCTTCATTACAGAGTGATGAACCTTCTTTGCACACACAACAAAGAAGCAAGTGATAGCAGTAAAGATGATACTTTAACAGATATTTTTAGAACATGAGGTCATTAGCTCTGTTTGTGGACTTGAGGGCACCACCAGTTTTGTTTTGTCTTCATAGCTATAGCACCCAGAACTTTAAAGAAAAACAAGGTTTAAAATTCTTCAAGTGTTATGGGATCAGACTTAAAGCTGGAGGGGACCTCAGAGTCCATCTGTCCCAAACCCTTCATTTTACACAAGAGAAAAATAAGGTCTAGAAAAGTTAAGGGACATTCCTGCAATCATACAGATGCTATTAGGTGGCACAGAGGATTCATTGCCAAGCTCGGAGTCAGAAAGACTTATCTTTAGGAGTTCACATCTGACCTCAGACACTAGCTGCATGACCCTGGGCAAATCACTTAACCCTGTTTGCTATAGTTTCTTCACCTGTCAAATGAACTGGCAAAGGGATTGGCAAACCACTCCAGTATTTTTGCCCAGAAAACCCCAAATGGAATCATGAAGAGTCATATACAATGAAACGATTGCAGTTAAATAAATAGTGATAGATCAAGGATTTAAACACCATCCTTTGACTCAAAATTCATTACTTTCCACATTGCCTAATCCTGCTTCCTCAATATTTGGTCTATTTGTGTATCATTACAAATAACTGTCCTGTACCTAATAGGGCCTTATCAAAGCTCATTGATGCCCATTAGGGTTACTGAATTGAAGATATCACCATAGTACCCCATACACACACTACAGAGATGCCTTATGAGTACTGTGTTCACCTGTAGCAGTGCTTCCTTCAGGAGCTACTAAAATGGAGCTTGTCTGCCAGACTGTAGTGCTCCTATATCTTTGGTCTCTGTTACTGATTTTCTTTCTAAAGTCAGATTGTCCACCACTTGCCATTTCTGTCATTGCTTCTGATGACCACGTTTGTCACTGTAGAACTCTGCCCTAGTCTACCATTTTTGCCCCTTCAATTCAGCTGGACTTCATGAATAGCGATGTCCCAAAGCAATATGTCTCTAGTGTTCTTCAGTCTGCAATCACTTCTTACGTGTTTCTTAGCTTTTTCCCAGAAAGATCAAGTCTTTACAATGATTGTAAACAGTCAGAATACTGACTACTTGGGTTGGGGTTTTTTTTTTGTTTGTTTGTTTGTTTTGTAATTGTTGAGTAGAAAAAACAAAACAAAGGAGAAAAAATACACTCTTTGTTCTTGTTGTTCTTTAATACTTAAGATTTGAAATCATTCTGAAATCTGGGAAGTTCAGGAAGACTGGCTACTGGATAACTCAGATGTTTCTTAGTTGCTTCAGCTGAGTAATATTTATCTGGAGTAATTTTTTTTTAATTCTAAAATGGTTTTAGACAGGAGAGCAAGTATTTCATAGAGTGTAAGTCCCAGACCCTACCTTCTAATGATGTTTAACCTGCTTTTTTTTTTTAAATCATCTTTAGAACTACTTTGCTCGCAACTTTTACAACATGAGGATGTTAGCCCTATTTGTTGCATTTGCAATCAACTTTATCCTGCTCTTTTATAAGGTATGTATATCCCTTCAGTATTTTAAATGTTACATGTTGTATTCTGGAAATCAAATTAGAATTTTAAAATTTCGCAAATGTGTAAGCGGAATATATTTATTTAGCCATTTTAAAGTATGATTTAATGAAAGAGGGAAACTTGCAGATTGACCATTTATGTTACTGAAATTCTTGGGAAGACCAGGTTAGTTTTATTAAACTTAATCGAATTGAGACCTTTGACAGAGAAACCCTTCTTGAGCATGGGCTTCTCCATTATTAGTCCCAGGCTAGTCTGTCTGACTGGAATTAGGCTGTTAGGATTGCTAAAATGATTCATTGGAATATTTCACTGCTATCATGTTTAATTTTATGGAAAATTGTGGTCTGCTTTTCTCCTTGTGTTATCTATAAGTCCCAGCTTATTTCTGTTAGATCAGAAAAATTTGTATAGGGTTCAAATACTCATATTACTTTTGTTTTTTGGTTTTTTTTTACAAAATGATAATCTACATTGTGACATATATCCTTTTACTTTTAGTCTTCATTTTTTTTAAACCTTCATGTTCATCTATTTACCTTCAAAAGGAAGAGTATAATATCAAAAATGAAAGTAATGCTTTTTAATTTCAAGAAACTGATGGGGCTCTACATTATTTTAATTAGGTCTCCACTTCTTCTGTGGTAGAAGGAAAGGGAATTCCTTCCCCAAGTGTGAGCGAAAATTCCAGAATAAGTAGTCTGGACAGTACATCACATCGACTCATTACGGTACACTATGTTCTAGAGGAGAGCAGTGGGTACATGGAGCCTACACTTCGGATCCTCGCTATTCTCCACACAGTTATCTCCTTCTTCTGTATCATTGGATACTACTGCTTGAAAGTAAGATAGTAAGGGGTGTGTGTGTGTGTGCGTGTGTGTGTGTGTGTGTGTGTGTGTGTGCGTGTGTGTGTGTGGTCAAAACCAGCCCAGCCCTTCAACTTGGAAAGAAAATTTTCATTCCTCCAGAATATAATCTAGAGTACTGGTAAGATAATTAAGGGCTTTCATAAAATACTGCACGCACATTATAGAGTATCTAAACTACTCTTGAGAGCAGCTTACTCTTCTTATATGATTTTTGCCTATAGTTTCTAATTCTATTGCAACATTCCATTCATTTTACTATTATTGGAAGAATCATTTCCAGCTAAAGATAATAGACATTTTAATGAAATACCTCACTCAGACTTGTATTCATGCCATCATTTGCTCTCAAAAGTTCTGATCTTACCTTCTCTTAGTACTCCATACATTGATTGCTCCACTAAAATGCCTCCCATCTATAATGTATTTGGTATTTCTATTTCTTCCTCCCTTGTTTATTTTTATATCGCATCTAATGCTACTTTGCCTTCCTCAATTAATGCCTCCACTACATTCAGAACAACATTTAGTTGAATTGCCTGAATAAAGCATAAAGTATTATATCACTTCTATTAAAATTGTATAGCACTCAGTAATTACATGTCAATCTCACTATTACCTTGTTCACTCTAAAGTTATATATATATATATATATATATATATATATATATATATATATATATATATATATATATATATATATATATATATATTGGCCTGTTATGAATATAGATTGCTGACAAATTAGATATAGGGGATGAGGAAGGGAAAAGAATCAAAGATATCTATGAGATTTGACTAGGAGAAGAATGGTGCACCATCAATAGAAATATGGAGTCCTGGGGAAGAATGGGATTTTAAGCGTTAGAGATGAATTAAGCTTTAAATATGTTGATTTTGATGGGCTAGGTAATGAATAAGGGATCAATAGGTTAGGTACTAAGATAATTGGATATCAAAATGAACATTTTATCAACAACTGATAAAGGAATCAAAGTTATGTATTCTAATGAAATTTGTCAGTGAGAGGAAGAACTAACTCTGTGAATGACAGTCAAAATCCAAAAGGGTCTGAATAGGCTAGTGGAGTGATGTCAAACTCAAAAAGAAACCAAGGGCCATTAAACTATACATAAGGATCCCTGTGGGCTCATATTGATTGAGAAAATCACATATTAATCACAGCATCTATGTTTTAGTGTACTTTTATTTATTTTGTTAAATATTCCACAAGTGATAACTCTGGACCAGAGTACTGGGCTGAATCTTATGAGATAAAATTCAGTGGGGATATATAAAGTCTTGCAGTTGGGTACAGAGAAAATTGGCTTCACAGTTATAATACGAAAGGGGCATGATTAGAAAGTCGTTCTGAAAACATTCTAGGGGTTTTTAGCAGACTCTTAAGTTCAGTAAGAGTCAGCAGCATGACTTCAAAATCAAAATACATAATTCAGTCTTCAGCTTAATTGAGATGTCATACACTACCCTTTTCAGACTTCATTTGGCATATTATATTCAGTTCTGAGCACCATAGTTCTAGAAGAGGACACTGAAAAACTGGATAGCAGTATCCAGAGGATATCAGCTAGAATAGTTAATGGGGTTGAGTGCCATGTTGTATATGGATAGATTTGAAGAATTAGAATGATTAGCCTGGAGAAGAGAAGTTATGGGGGAGGATATGATAGCTGTCTCCAGACATTTAAAGGATTGTTAATTAAAGGAGCTTTCATAAAGGAAGTGGTAGATTTGTTTGGTTTGGTCCCAGAGAACAGAATTGTAAGAAATGGAGGAAAGTGGAGGGAAGAGAAAAGAAGTCAACTTATTTGATATCAAGCAAAGCTTCCTAACAATTACAGTTGTCTAAAAGCAAAATGGCTGCTTTAAGAGGTGACTTGTTCTACCTCCTTGGGGATGGGGTGGTTTCAGGCAGAGGGTGAAACTTTGTTGGTCCAACTTTGTACCCATTTTTTAATTTGATTAATTGGGATGGAGAGTGGGAGAGGGAATCAAATGATGAAGGAGATCCCCACCAATATTACTATATAAACAACTAAATAAAATACTCTCTTAGATAATCATCACTGTCTTTTTCATTTTTATTTGAAAATAAGGCTATCAGTTCTATTTAGATAAGCATTTTTAGTTTCTTAAGCATGTGAAAAAATATGCACACACATATGTGTAGCAATCTGTAATGTTTTAATGTAGTTTGTTTTAACTTAGTCTTTGGTTTCCTTTAAATACATGACACATATTTTCCCCCAACAACTGTTTTGTATTGATACTAGCCACTAAAAATACCAGAAATTTTAAACTAATTCTGAATGCATTTACTTTTCAACTGTAGGTTCCATTGGTTATTTTTAAACGAGAAAAGGAAGTAGCACGGAAATTGGAATTTGATGGACTTTACATTACAGAACAACCTTCTGAAGATGATATTAAAGGCCAATGGGATAGACTTGTAATCAATACTCAGTGAGTATAGAATTATATTGGAAATATTTGTGCTCCAAAATTTTTAAAAGTTAAACAGTTTTTTCTAGAGAAGCTGCAGTATAGTCAGAAGTTATTTGAGTTACATACTCAACAAAGAAAATCAGAACACTAAGCCATCAGCCTTCTATGGATATAATTTTTTGCACCCTTGTGTTTTGAAAATTCTCACAGAAGAAACAGAATTCATCATTCATTACTGTTGCTGAGAATGTGCTATTAGAGTTATCTAGTCTCCATGAAAGGTATTTTCTCAGCCCAAAATACAGACAAGAAAAAAATACTTATTCAGGGGGCAGCTAGGTGGCGCAGTGAGTAGAGACCTGGAGTCAGAAGGACCTGAGTTTAGATGTGACCTCAGACACTTAAGGCACACACAAACAAAAACCTAGCCTGTGACGTTGGGCAAGTTATTTAACCACAATTGCCCTCCAAAAAGCAAAAAAAAAAAACAAAAAAGAATACTTATTCAAAGGAAGTGATATAACATTAAGGTCAAAATACTGAACTTCACACATGACTACATAGGCACATATGATTCTCACTGTGTTGAAATGTTGTCATCAAACAAAGTAACCTAAGAAGATATACAGGATTAATTAATGATAAATGGTCTTAAAGGAAAAAAAATTCTTTTTCTCTTACTTTAACCCTATGAAGGCTCCTGAGTATTCTAGGTAAATGTTAATCCAGAAAAGAAAATCATAGCTTTAAGTATCAAAAATTGTCATACAATATTTCTTGAAAAGTCTGTATTATTTAATTGAGGCAGCTGAAGTAAATGGCATTTAGATCCCTTCTAGCTCTATCTAGGATAAGATGCATCTAAAAACAGACTGAAATAGCTGTAATAAAAAAGTAATAAAGGCAATATATGTACCAGCAAGTTTGTAACTTAAAGAAAAAAGCAACTGAGAAAATTCTCAATTAATGAGAGTTTTATCTTATAATTATCTTTTTTGTGGGCATTAGTTTATTCTTGGTCTTTATTTTGTTATCATTTATCTTTGATACCTTTCTTCCTATGTTACTTTCATTTCTAAATACATCACGGTCTGACTCCATTCTCAGCAACTCTTCCCTTGTAACAGATTTTAAAATATAAATAGTAGATATATCAACATATTATAACATATATATTTTGATATATCTACATATGATATATGTATTTTTCTTCAGTAACTCAATATGCATATCTTGTGATCTCCACCCATTTGTTATTATGTCTATTTAGTTGTTATCTGATTCTTCCTGACCACATTTGGGGATTTTCTTGGCAGAGATACTGGAGTAGTTTGCCATTGCCTTCTCCAGCTCATTTTACAGAGGAGGAATGGCGGCAAAAAGGGTTAAGTGACTTGTCCAAGGTCACACAGCTAGTAAGTGTCTAAGGCTGGATTTGAACTCAGGTCCTCCTGTCTCCAGGGCTGGCACGTTATCCACTTTACCACCTAACTGTCTAATAAATTCTTATTGAAATAAATTGGTTATTTGTTTCTAAAGAAAATATATGTTTGAAGATGTAGTTATATATAAATTGTTAGCTTTTTTCCCAATATATTATGATTCTTTTCTGTTTAAATGCTTGATGTATAAAATACACATTTCTTTCTTTTTAGGTCATTTCCCAACAACTACTGGGACAAATTTGTAAAAAGAAAGGTAATATTTCTTATGAGGGAGTTTCTATATTCCTTTCCCACTCTTTTGAAGTAAAATGCAGATTTTAATTTTTGTATGAATTAGTATTGAGTCACTGTGTAAAATAGGAATAAGGATGTTTTACAAGCCTGCTTACATTGTTTCAAGAAATAGATTGGAATTTGAATGTAAAGAATAGGCTTTTTTAAAGAACTATACTATCTAATTGTCAAATAAATGCCCAGTAACTCAGTACATACAGTCACCTCTGACTCAGCTGAGTCTAAAGCCACATTGCACATTTTGATCTAAAATGATTTTTTAAAAATCCCCTGAAATAGTAAAGAAAATCAAAGTTGTCCCAATGTGATTATCTTATGTGACAGCTGGCTAAAACCCTTTGCCTCTTCCTTTCCACCATTGGAGCAACTATAAAGACTGGATTTTTTTTCCCATTATCTCACCTTGAAAGATTGTTTCTCAGTAAGGTTTTCTTTTATGGCTTTTTGAAGTGCTATTTATTTTTATGGTCCATTTCAAATATTTCTTGGAGGGTTCTGATCAACTAATAATCACTCAGCTTGTATTCCACATGAAACCTGAGGGAAGTATTCCATCTCAGAATAGTTTGCTAGGCATAGTGGCAGGAAAAAAGAAATGTAGACATCCTCTCTTTTCAGATATTGGTTTTGGACAGTGTTCACATACCTAATGTAAGCACAGAGTTTTAAAATAGTCATTTTTAAATGGATCAGCACTTGGTTACTATTGCTCATTTTTTATTCAAATCAAAAAGGTAAAAGTTCAGAGGAAACCTCTTATCTAAAGCTAGAGTTTGCATGAATAGATGAATAATGGGAATATGTACTTTTAGAGGATTTGACAAATGAGAATATTAAATTGATTCTGTATTCTTTATCGATCCTATTTATAGTTAATTGATTTTGTCTTCTAACACCCTAAGTCACTTTATCTCTATACTGTTAGAACTTCAGCTTCCCTTTAATAAGCTAAGTTTCTGGAAAGAGAATCTCATTCTGGGGCAGAGAAGCCTCCCTATCTGCATTTCCTTTCTGTTGCAAACCTGTGACCCCAGGAAAGAAGATACTCTGAAGCCTCAGAGTATATTGCAGCTAGAACAATGACAAGAATTCTTCCCTTAAATCTGGAGTTCCAGGAATGGGAAAGCTGGCCACAAAGGATCAGCTGTGGGGGAATAACTAAGGGGTTCCTGGAAAATACCAATTTTATGAACTCAGTCTTCTAGAGTAGATGTTTCCAGAAAAATTCCAGATTTGGAGAGCAAGATGGCAAGTTCCTAAACCTAGCATGAGGCAGAACCACAGGAGCATAAAGAGCCACAATGTAGAAAAAATCAGGGGGAGAGGAAGGAGTCAGGAGGCACTTGTAGGCTCATGTATGTGTGTGGAGGAGTATAGAGGAAGCACTAAGCCAAGGGAAGTATCATAAACCTGGAGAATTCATGGTTCTATGGGTTAATTCCAGCTCCGTGGTAAGAGAAAGTGAGCTGACTTGACTATTTACTAGCTCTAGTGTGAGGTCTTTGTGTTTCATATTTATTCTAAAGTAAAATAAAACCTGTACTTCATTTGATATATTATTAACCTAAATTCTTGTATTGGAGTGGAGGGATTTTCTGTAGAAACTTAGATATGAGAGATATTTTAGTATTCTCAGAAGGAAACCCTGACTACTAGTTAAAGAAAGTGAATTAAGAGAATTCCCTCAGGAATGCCCCTGTTCTGGGTAAACCCAGAACTTTGGTTCTGGTTCATGTGTTGGCCATACTGTTGAGAGTTCCTAAATTTTACTGTCAGGGAATAAGAAATACATTTTTCTTGTTGAGACCCTGCTCATCTCCATCAGAGTTTCAATCTTTTAAAGCTTAAGGTACTATAAACTGAATCTTTTTGATTAACCTTTTCTAATGGCATAATATTTCAAAAATATGTTCATAAATGCCATTTAATTACTGCTACCATTTTAATGCATTTTTATTATACTAAAAACCTATACCTACAAAATTAGGTTTTCTTATCCACTAAACTTAATTTCCCTTTTTCTTCTTCATTAGTTTTCTCTTACACGTTTTCTCACTTCTCAAATTATCCTTTCCTCCCATCTTTTCTTTTGTCTCACATCTCTTCATATTCACTATTATATTCTGTTCCTCCTTTTTTTTGTCCCTTCTGTTCCTCCTCTTTTCCCTCATATTTATATTGTTAATTTTATTTTGGACGCTATAATGGAAATGGTAGATAGTCCAGCCGCAAATGAGTCTCAGAACAGAAAGCCCAATTTCTTGATTTTAGCCTTGCCGGAGTGAACTGTGAGTCTCCTTTTTACCCAGATTAGAGCCTGGCTTCTTCATTTCCTTAAAAAAGTAAAGGAACAGCAGGTTCTGGTAGACTTGGTTATGATAGGGAATAAGCTCCCTGTATATGAAGAGAATAATGAATTAAACAGCTGCTGTGCCTACAATGTATAGATTCCTATGGGCTAGTGAGGCTAAAGCAGATAAGCCATATTCATCAAGCAGTATATTTTGAGAGGCTTTAATTGTTTTTATTTTTTTTATTAGGAAGCAATATGATTTGAAATAATGAATAAACATTAAATAGAGGAAAGACAGAAAAAAAAACACCCTAATGTTTGTGTTCAAAAGAAGAAAATGAAATTTATTTGGAACTTGAAATTAGCAAAAATATGCTTCTTCCTTTTTCTTACTTTCAGGTTATGGATAAATATGGCGAGTTCTATGGCCGAGATAGAATCAGTGAATTACTAGGCATGGATAAAGCTGCTCTAGATTTCAGTGATGCACGAGAAAAGAAAAAGCCGAAGAAAGACAGCTCCTTATCAGCTGTGTGAGTATTTCCTTCTGCCTTAAAATCAAGTATTTTAAAATTCATTCCACAGCTTTCCATATCATAGGTGTTTTTTGCCAATCTACAGGAAGAGAACAGAAAATATGAACATTTAGATAGATTTAGATGTGTTATGTTCCTGTAGTGTTATCTGTGAGATAGTTTATCTTTTCCCATTAGTTTACTTTTATTCCCCAAACCTAAAGAACAGTGTTTCTATGCTAAATATAAGTTACTTATATTAGCAAGTACACATTTGTCAATAATAAAGTCAAGCATACCATTAATGAAGAAGCTAAGATGTCGACTTTATTATTATCAAGGTAAATGCAAGCAAATATGAGTAATTCTTCTTTGGCAAAGGTCTTTTTGTCTGAGGAACAAAATTAGTTCACTAAAAAAACTGTAAGTGATGTCTGTTACTAGACCAAAAAAAAAGGGTCTTCATAATATACTTTTACAAAAATATTCAGAGACATATTCAAATTTCTTTGACTTCTCTAAATGATTGTGATCTATACACTTCCATGAAAGGAAGGTGATTAAGAGTTCAGGATTTATAGAGCCTGGTCTACTCTTAACTTGTGTGATGAATATTCCATTCTTGATATTGCTTTTATCTTCCTCTTTGAGGCTATACTGTACTATAAACCAGAATGAATCAAATAACTACAAAATTTAATAAATAACTACAAAATTTAGAAATCACATGGAGATTTAGGCTTCATAAACACCTCCCAACCCATACTAATTCAACTTTTTGAAAGGCTTCATAACTATCCCACTAAGATATCTATTTGTTCACAGTCTGGCTTTCTTTATTGAAGATTTTTTTTTTTCATTTTTTTGAAGAGTAATTAAAAACTCACTATTCACTAATTAACTAATTCAACTAATTATTGTCAACTGATTCATGATAAATTATGGGAATGTAAAAAACAAAGTAACCGTATTTGAAAAAGAAAATTAAGATCAAGGGTTTTATTTCTTCTTTATTCCTCTTTTATTTCTTCTCTTTAATGCACATTTAAAAAAAAAGTTTTGTTATCCACAACATCACTTTGCTTTCCCAATTTTTATTGTTTTTTGAGGAGGAGAAGGAAGAGGTTTGAACCTGTGACTTCATCAGTTTGGAGAATGACTGGTGTGGAAATTCTTTTTGTAAAATTATACTTTATTTTTAAAAGACCCATGCATATGCAACCCTTCAAAATCTTTGTAAAATTTGGACATGTTCTGCAATAAAGATATTTGTTTTAATGATAGTGTGTAAATAAACTTAGAAATCACTAAAGGGTTCCGAGTCTGCCACCCACCAAGGCCATCAGAGATAGTGTGGGTATGTAATTGACTAAGGAGTTACCAACTATAGATAAGGTATTGAAGAATTTATGGTACAGCTGGCCTCTCTAACTAAGGGAGATGACATTTAATGAAGGATTCATAGATCAAGCAGAGATAAACAGGTCATGAGTTGTTGCTGGGCAGAGTGCTGGCCACTCTAAGGGAGATAACATTTAGATAACTTATTGTTTCAAGCAGAGATAAACAGGTCATGAGTTGTTGCTGGGCAGAGTGCTGGAAGGGGGAAGGGGCAGAGTCAATGCTCTGAGGCTGGGGGGTGTGGAAATGTGATTGTACAGACTGGTTTTACAAATTGATTTTACAGACATAGATCCCAAAGCACCCCACTTACAAACTGATGTTACAGATTGATACTACAGACATATATACATCCCAAGTACCCCATCAGTTCTACATGGCAGGGGTGAGGAGGGAGGGCATTCCAGGCATTCCAAGATTGGGAAACAACCAGTGCAAATACATGGAGATGGGAGAATTTTTAAAATTTTGATGACAGTTGAAATATGTGGTATATACATATGTGTGTGCATGTGTTATTTGAGTTTCAAGAATACAAATTGAAAGGAATTTTTATTTTACCTAAGGTAAAACTAATGCAGGCTTTAAAAAGTGAAATATATGAAAAACCTATTAGGGACAGAATCAGAGGTCATATTCTTAAATAGCAAGAGATAGCACCTTAAAGCTTGTTTTATACTCTAGAAATTGTTGGAATGGATTATCAAAAGATATTGTGATGTCTTCTCTTGACACATTTAAAAATAGGATTGGTATTTGTACACTGGAATGCTTTGTCATTCGAAGTAGCAAAATTATTTCTACAGGGGTATTCTAAACCTATGTGTTTGATGTGTATATGTGTATATGTGTGTTCTCATAAATAATGTTCTTTTTTATCATTCCAGGCTGAATTCAATTGATGTAAAGTATCAGATGTGGAAACTAGGAGTTGTTTTCACTGACAATGTAAGCTTAGTTTAATAAATCTGCTATAAAATTAGATGTTCTTTCAACTTAGTGATGTCTTTTATCATTTATAAGATGCAAAAGAGATTTTGTGTGTGTGTTTTTTAAATTTTCCAAATAGTTTATTTAATGAAGTTAATTTCTAACAAAAGTATGACTTAGTTCTTCTCTACTTATTCAGATTGTTTTCAGCAGCTAAAAGAAGGAAAGTACTATATTTACAAATGAAAAGAAATTATGATATAAATTAATTTACATTTGAAAGGCATGAATACCTTTAAGAAAGCAAATATTTCAGATTTACTGAAGGTATGTAGAGAAGATAAAAGGCTAGGTTACATAAATATTTGAAGAAATAATCATTTTGGCAAAATCACATTTTTCTGAAAGGAGAGGCATATGGAATTATTTTGCTCTTCTCCTTAATCCTTCTTTTACTAAGAAGCATTTTTAGACTAAACATAGGGTCTTAGAGGATATGAAAGTATCATTAAAAAATAATGGATCCATTGGAGTCTACCTGCTTTAAGGACAAACTATTTCCTTACCCATTCTCCAAAATGTATTTATGGATTTTATCCAGGTGTTTTTCCACTTAAAACAATTTTCATTATCTATGTTTTCTGCATCTTGGCCTGGGCTGCTGAGCTTTGTCAGAAAAAAGTTATGGGGGCGGCTAGGTGGCGCAGTGAATAGAGCGCAGGCCCTGGAATCAGAAGGCCCTGAGTTTGGAGCCGGCCTCTGACACTTAATCCATACGAACAAAAAAACCTAGCCGTGTAACCTTGGGCAAGTTACTTAACCCCAATTGCCCTAAAGGGGCGGCTAGGTGGCGCAGTGAGTAAGAGCGCCGGCCTCGGAGTTTGGATGACCCGAGATCAGATCCGGCCTCAGAAAATGAGCACCCACGCATAAATAATGACTAGCCGTGTAACCTTGAGCAAGTTACTTAACCCCAATTGCTTAAAAAAAAAAAAAAAAAAAAGTTATGAAAATACAGCCTGGGCCTACTATAAAGTCTCTAATAGCTATTAGACCCTCCTCAGCATGCTTCCATCAGTAATAGAAAGCATTTATTTAGTGCCTACTCAGAGTCAAGTCCTGGGAATGTAATTATAAAACTGAGTTCTGCCCTCAGGGAGTTTACTTTGTACTTAAAATCCTTTTAATCACTTCTTTTCAATTCCCTTTCACATTTTCCCATTACATCTGTTCCAGACTTTTCTCTCCCATTCAGGCCCCTAAGGGACCCAATCACCAGGGGCAGAGGTAATATAGTAAACAGAATATTGAGTTTGGAGTCAAAAAATTTGAATTTGAATCCTGCTTCTTCTATCTATGTTACCTTGGGCAAGTCACTTAACTCCTCTGAGACTCAGTTTCCCTTATTTTAAAGTAAGAGGATTAGAAGAGATGACCCTTGAGGCCCCTTCCAGGTCCTTAGTTCCTTAGTCTTAGCTGACAACCTCTTCTAATTGTTACTAGCTGTGTGACCCTGGGCATCTCTCCAACATTTTTCCTCATCTATAATATTAAGCTTATGGAGGGAGCCAGGTGGCCCAATGGATAGAGCACTGGGCCTAGAGTCAGGTAGATCTGAGCTCAAATTCAACCTCAAACACACTTACTAGCTGTGTGACCCTTGGCAAATGTTAGCTCCTCCCTCCTGAAAATGATTTTGTTTGCTTTTTTTTTGGAGGGCGGTTGGGGTTAAGTGACTTGCCCAGGGTCACAAGGTTTTTGTGTTGTTTCTGAGGCTAGATTTGAACTCAGGTCCTCCTGACTTCAGGGCCAGTACTCTATTCACTGTGCCACCTAGCTGCCCCAAATGATTTTTTTTTTAATGAGCTGTAACAGTCAACCTAAAATAAAGTATAAAGAGCAAGTTAACATGACTACATAGAATATTTACTTATATTCTGAAAGAATAATCAAGTAAATAAAGAGATTGGTTTTAGATGGTATCAAGTTGATGACAAACTGATAATTTTCTTTTTCTGCATTTCTTCTCAATAGTCATTTCTCTATTTAGCCTGGTACATGACTATGTCTGTCCTGGGACATTACAATAACTTCTTTTTTGCTGCACATCTCCTTGACATTGCTATGGGATTCAAGACATTACGTACCATCTTGTCTTCAGTGACACACAATGGCAAACAGGTAGATAAAGTCCTTCCACTTCTTTTTCTACAACAGCTTGAAAAACAAAAACAAACAAACAGTGGCTTCTTAATTCATATAGAGAATTATGAGGACAGCACTTTGCCAAGTGGCCAGCCTGGATTTGTTCTGATAAATAGTTGTTTGTTCATTTCTTTGTATTATTCCCAACAAATAACTTTATAAGATGACTCTTATATGTATGGTACGGTATCCTTATACCTAGTAGAATCTGAATATAACTGAAAGAGACCTTAGAAATCATTTAATACAACATCTTCACTTTATAGGCAAAGAAAGTATAGACCAGAAATATCAGGTAATATGCCAAAAGTTCCCATACCTACATTCTTTTGGGGGAAATAGCATGACAAATATATCTGTATCTATACACATATAGATTTATGTCCATATAGAGACCTATATCTCTATCTCTGTGTCTACTGATAGAGATATCACAAGGTAATTTTGAAGAGGGAAGTGAAACTTGTAAGATCAGGAAAGGTCCCATAAAGGAGGTATTGCTTGAGCTGAGCTTTGAAAGGAGGCCAAAAATGTTACTGCTACATGTGGAAGATAGCCTCTGTACAAAGGTATGGAGACAGCAGATGGACTATCATATGAAGAGCAGGAGGTATACCAGTTTGTCGCTCTAGACCAAAGAATTCATAAAGAAGGAAATCTAGAATATATATAAACTATAGAACATATATATGTGTATTTACATTACACATATACATATTTTTTCCTAGCCCAGGGTTTTTACAAATGTCACTTTATTCTCTGCATATTATGTTAAAATGCATTGGTTTAAGCGGCAAAAAATATTCTATCATACAATGAAATAAGTGTGTAAAGTAAAACTATAAACAGTCTTAGCCCTGTTATATACTAGGCACTATGCCAAGTACTGGGGATACAAAGAAAGTAAAAAAATATGATCCCTGCCCTCAAGGAGCCCACATTCTAATTAACTTGCAAATGACTATATACATGCAAAATATTAATGTGTTAGAATGGAAGATAATCCCAGAAGGAAGGTATTGTAGCAATAGAGGGGAGTCACACTGCTATTAGAAGAGGAGGATTATTATGATTATAGAATATTGTTTGAAGAGCACATATATATGTATGTGTCTATATCTTCAGAAAAACTGGAAATATTAGTATATTAAATGGCATTAAATTTTCATTATGCTCTGTAGTGAAAGACTACAGATCTTATAAAATGATATCTTTAATTGCACATAATCAAAGTATGCTTTGGCATTATAGTAGAGAATTAGAAGTAGACCTTTCAAATTCTGACAACTATATGTTGAGAATAGACCCTGAAATCTGATTTGAATCAATAAGTTTTGATCTCTTTCACTTTGATCTTCTGATTATATTAACACAGAAAATGCTAAACTATTTACATTCTTACTTTCTAAACAGCCTTTTATTTTCAAATTTCAATTGCTCTTAAATTATATTCCTCTATTTTTACCAGGCAGAGGGTATGATGTGGAAAGAAATTAATTTTTAGATAGGAAATATTCAGCAAAAGCGAATATAATTTTGATGCATATAAATAATTTAAATTAAGACTATATAATGTTTCCCTATTGATAAATATTACTAAATTCTAAAACGCAGAAAACAATCCTCATACTTCCTGCTTCACAGGATTGTTGTAAAGAAAGTGCTTTGTAAACCTGAGTGTTACATAAATATGAACTATCATGATAATGGACATTTCTGTCATATATCAATGCTATCAATCAACAAGGGACTCCAATTTGTGTGTGAGGCATAATCATTGCTCATTCTGAATGTAGGTGTGTGATGCATTCCCTAGCTTATTATGTAGTCAAGTCTTGCATCAAATATTCTTTATAGCTAATGAGCAAAATAAAAAAAGAAAACTGAAATAAATCCCTCAAGGGTATAAGAGCAAGGGGTGAGGATAATTCATTCCATTTGCTTCTTGGATGTAAACCTAGTTGCATCTTCACTACCATTACCTCCTACCATGTGCATGTCAAATAAGCTGGGCAAATGATTGATGATTTTCACCTATGTTCAATGTATCTTACATTGTTTTATAGCTTGTACTGACTGTGGGATTACTGGCTGTTGTCGTTTACCTATACACAGTTGTGGCATTCAATTTTTTTCGAAAGTTCTACAATAAAAGTGAAGATGGAGATACACCAGATATGAAATGTGATGATATGCTAACGGTAAGCTCATGTACTTTTTAGCTAATCTTGAACGGAATTTACCTATTCATATGTCATGTTATTCATTCCATAACCATTTTGTGTTTCTCATTTGTAGTAAAACATAGCATAGTAGTGCTATATCATTATCCACACAGGAATCAGAACTGTCATTATTCAGGGAAAACAATTGTACTCTGATAAATTTCTGGACTAATAAGAAAAAAAATTAATTCTTAAAATATATGAGGAACATAGTGACAAGCTCAGTGTAAGGCAAAATTGCTTAATAAGCAGGGAGCTCCAAAAGTGACTTCATGGATATGTTATACATATACATACACACACACACACACACACACACACACACACACATATATATATATATATATATATATTTTTGTGGATGGCTTGCATTAGGTAGTCACTAAGGTCCCTTCTAATTCCTAGGTACTGTTATTACTTAATGGTTTCTGAGTTTAGATATAATCAAAAACAAACTTAAATTCTGAGTAACTACTGGAATTCTGCAGAATTCATCTAGGACACCAATATATAAACACATTTTAAGTATTCCATGAAAAAGAAATATAAATGTTCCTGAAAGATTGCTTTAGCATCATGAATTTAGAATTAGGAGGACTTTGGAGATCATCTAATCCAACTTCCATATTTTAAAGATGAAGAAACTGAGGACTAGGAAGGTCAAATAACTTACTTAAGTCACACAAGTATTTAGTGGCAGAGATATGCTCTGTCTTCAAATCTAGACCTGTTTTCCATAGACCACACATCTTCAACTGGATGTCCTGTAGGCAACTCAGATCAACATGACCCAAATAGAACACATTACTTTTCCCTCACAAGCCCAACCCCTCTTAACATTACATTGATTGAGGGTTCCACTGATGTCCTGCCTCCCAGGTCCACAACCTCATAGTTATTTTCAAGCTTTCATTATTATTCAGCTCTTATAAACAATCGTTTGTCAGTCCTGTCAGTTCTACTCCCTCAACTTTCATATCCATCTCCTTCTCTCAATTCACAACACAGGTCCATATTATTTATCAACTGGAATAATGAGGCTGTGCTTTGATGTATCATTCAAGTACTTTTAAAAAAAATCTCTATATCCTCTTCAGTTGCCCAGTTTCAGCTATGGTAACTGCTTCAGTTTCCTGCTATCATCCAATATCTGAGCATGGCCCATGCAGCAGAGATACATTATAGTGAATGCTATTCTAATGTTATTAGATGACTTACTTCGGTAGTGTAAGTTCAGGAATTATTGTTACATTCTGGATAGAACTGTTCAAGAAGATGGATGTGACCAAAAAAAAAAATTAAGGACTATGGAAAGTTAAGAACATCTATAGAATTCCAGTTTAATCTGAAATGATGTCTTATTGGTGCCATGTTTTCCTTATCATATCAAAGTCCATGATGATCCCATCAAGTAAGTTTTCTATTTCCTTATCAGCCACTAAAGAGTGGGTTGACTAGAAGCCAAATAATTTGAAAATTTTATGCTCTGTGTTGTTGATTTTTAAAAAGAAACAACTGTGGCTATATATAGGCCTTACCTAGTATAGCCTACAACATAATCTTGCACTGCAGGTTTTAGAGTAAATCAACTAACAAATATCTGGATAGCTTTTATGTATATAGTACTACACTATGGGCTATAAAGATACAACAGAATAAGATAAAATGTCTGCTGTTAATTAGCTTAAAAATTACCTGAAGAGACAAAACAAATATGTGTAAGGCAATAAGCAAACAAGAAATTGCTATAATAATAACAACTAGAATTTATATAACAGTTTAAGGTTTTCAAATTGCTTCACATCTTAACTCATTTGATCATTACAACAGTCCTGTGAAGTAGATGCTATTATAATTTACATTTTTCAGATAAGGAAACTTATCTGAAAAGAAGGAAGAAAGGAAGGACAGACTTATTGTTTTTTACTATGTGGCAGTTATTGAGCTAAGGGATGGAAAATATAAACAAAAAGAAAAATAATCTAAGTACTGCCTTTTTAGTGTCTAGAATATATAACTTACATTCTAATCAGGAAAGATAATATACAAAGGGGAGCTGAAAAAATGAGGGGGGAGAGGTAAGGATGAAGGTATCAGGCTCAAGGCTTGATTTTGAAGTCTAGAAGGTCAGGACCTGGGCCAAGAGTGGAATGGAGGCAGGCCTACCTGGGCCAACCAGGCCAACCTTGTCATAGAATGGAAGTGCTAGTAGGAATTCCTTAATGGGAGAATGGAGTAGGCCTTGGAGAGTTAGATTTCATAGTGAGCAAGCTGAAGGGTATTAGGATATTCCAGGATAAATAGGCCCTAAGCACTGAGGGTATTTCCAGGGTAAGACAGTGGCAGGAACATGATTTTGAGCTCCAGAAGTTTGGAAATAGATTTGGGATGGGAACGTGTAAAGGAGTGTCTGGGGAAGGATTTTAATTCACTTCTTCCTAACTCCAAGTCCTGCCACCATTGTAGCATCTGTTGTACCACCAAGATACATAAATTGTGTGATGCTGAAAATAAGTATACTGAGACTAGAAGATGGGAGATACGGAGTAATCAAAATGACTTTCATAGAAAAGGTGAAATTTGGTCTTGGTAAGATTTGGATAGGCAGAAGAAACAAAGAGTACAGAAGTATAACATGAGAAAAGAGACTGAAAATTAGCATGGAATATCCAAGGAGAACTGAGGATACAAGGTAACTATAACAAAGATTCATCTGAAAAGCTGGCTAAAATAAGGTTGAGTTGGTGAAGTGGATGGGGCCATTTTAGATAGGTCTGACATAGGAGTTTGAATCTGATGTGGTAAGGGGAGGTATTAGAAGTCCTTTAATTCAGTTTGATAGAAAAATAGACACTGCGAGGTTGCAAAGTAGAGTGTTGATCTTGGATGTTAAAAGTACAGGGCTCAAATCCTGCACCAGACATTTACCAACTGAGTGACATTGGGTTAATAATTACCTCTTAGTCCCAGTTTCCTCATCTGGCAAATTGAAACAAAAATAATAAATAAATAAAAATAAAAATAATGCCTACCTCACAGGGTTGTTTTTAGGAACAAATCAAATGACAATATATGTAAAACACTTAACAAACCTTAAAGTACTATGTAAATATTAGCTTTTATTAAATTAAACAAAATGTATTAAGTTTCTTCTATATGTAAAACACTGTGCTAGTCTTAGTGACCTGTTCTTTAATTCTGGTATCCTAAAAATATTATTAATAATAATCAGCAGATACATTTTGCTTTAAAGTTCACAAAGCACTTTATAAATATTACTTCATTTTATTATTGCAACAATCCTGGGAGGCAGGTGCTATCATTACCCCCATTTTAGAGTTGAGGAAACTGAGGCAGACAATTTATTTAAGTGACTTTCCCAGCATCATATAGTTAATAAGTGTCTGAGGCCAGATTTGAATTTGGGTCTCCTCAACTCCAAGTCCAGCATTCTATCCACTGAGTCACCTCTGCTATCCTACTTTTCTGCTATGTAAAATTGTTCTATTTATTCTTACCTTTTTTTAAAAAAGCCCTGAAATAATACCTAGAATAAATTGTTTATTCTATTTACTTAGATTTGCTAAACTTCCAGTAGTTCATTTGACTCAGTAAGGTGTACCAATTTTCATCATACCCTGCTTTCCATGCCACCTCCCACATTCATTAGTTATTTCATTCTGTTTCAAGCATTTTTGCTATTTTCTGATGACTAATTGAAAATTTTATTTCATAAAAGGATGGAAATAGATTAGGATATTAACTTAGAATTCTTCATCATAAAACTCACCCCTGCATCAACTGACAGTGATAAACTGCTTGCATTTTTAAATATTGCCCAGAACATGTCTCTGTATTAGCTAAGGATGTCCTTAAGAAAGACACTCTAGCCTCTTGATATATAGCTAATTAATTATGTGTTTAGCCACCTGCTAAGAATAAAAAGGCTTTAAACCTTCCGATATTGGCTTTACTTCTGGAAATCCAGATGCTATGACACATTTAAAAGATAGGACTACGTTAATCTAGTTAAAAAATTCATTGTTGGGATCTGAGCTAGTCTTATAGTCCCAGAAGTTTTACAAGTGAGCAAATCAGTCCTCCTGCCATCGCTCTCTGCCTTTTAACCTTTGGAGATTATAATTGGTTTGGAGCAGGGCAAAGGAATAGATCCATCCTAAAATTTCCAAATGATTGGCAATCTCCTCCTCTCCAACCCCTCTCTTGGCCACAAAGCCCTCAAGGCAGCAAAGTCACAGCTAGATTATTTCTGTTCTATTTTTATCTGTCATACTGTTAGTATTATTGGTATACTATAAGATCCTTGAGTTCAGGGGTCATTTTTTATTTTGCCTGTATATACTGCTGTACGGCCAGGTACAAATTATCTTTCTAAGACTCATGTGTAAAATAAGACGTTGGACTAATCTAATCAGTCAACAAATATTTCTTCAAGCACTGTATAGGGCACTGGGACTACAAAGACAAAAATTAAACAGTCCTTACCTTAAAAAAAAAAACCCACAAACATTCTACTGGAAGGAATAATATGTATACAGATAAGCAAATACTAAATCAAATGAAGTAATTTCTGGAGTGGGAAGTGCTTTCCAGAAACAGTGGCACCAACCCCACGTACAAAAAGCACCTGGGAAATTGGGTTATCATATACTGAGAACATCAAGTAGAACAGTTTAACTGGAACAGAGAGTGTGTAAGGGGAGGAATATACAGCAAGCCTGTGAAGATAAACAGAAGCCAGGCTGTAAAGGGCTTTAAATGTGAAACAAAGGAGTTTGTACTTTACCCTCGAGCCAATAGGGAGCCACTCTCATTTTTGGAAAAGGAAAGTGACTCTACTTTAGAAATATCATCTTGGTACCTATGTGGGGAATGGTGGAAAAAAGGAAAGGTTTGAAGTAAGGAAACTATTAGAAGATTGTGGCAGTAGTCTAGGTGAGAGGTGATGGAAGTCCAAAGTGGGGCAGTAACCTATGAATGAAGGGAAAACTAGGACATCCCTATGATTCCTTGCAGTTTTAGCATTTTGTCTAGCAAAGATTCTTAAGTTTGCAAAAGGACCTTAGAAGTCATTCAGGTAATCCCCAACATTGTTTATATGTATAAGTATTCTAGTAAACTTTTTCATTTATTACTTTTTCGTTATTACTTAAAAAATATTAGAACATCAGTAACTAAAAATTGTATAACAGAACTGTCAATCAGAACCATACTTGTTGATTTGGTGCTTAAAAATACCAATTTAGTTTACCTGAATGCCACATATATGCCTTGGTCAAGGTAATTAATAGCCTTTAGAATTTGAACTGTATACCTTAAAGAGAAGCTTTTTTAGAGGGAACTTCTATGGAAAAGACCTCAGGTAGCATAAAATAGCTGGAAAGTTAGGCATGTGTAACAACCTTGCAGGTAAATGCTATTGCTATTATAGAAAATAAATTTCAATTTATGATAAATATACTTTATTCTTTCCATCTTGCAAATTTCTTTCTTTTTTTAAGCAATTGAGGTTAAGTAACTTGCCCAAGGTTACACAGCCAGTTATTTTTGTGTGGGTGTTAAGTATCTGAGGTTGGAACTGGTCCTGGGTCCTCCCCACTCCGAGGCTGGAGCTCTTACTCACTGCGCCACCTAGCCACCCCTCATCTTGCAAATTTCTTATCTATAGTGCAGCATATTCTAAGTACTAATGAGCTACTTCTTGTTTTTTAATAAAACTTTGAATCACAAGGCCAAAGTCAACCTTGTCATCTCATAAACTAGATGATGATTTAATTGGTGCTTGTGTTATTCATGTGGCCAAGAACATGTTGACCAATTAATTTCTAGGTTTTCTGCTGAGCCTGGTCTTTATAATAATTCAATTTCTGAAGTATTCTAACAAAGGAAACACCAGAAATTCCAGATAAACTGTGGAAAAATAATGGTTCAACTAAATTTTTATTTCAGAAGTGTAGTCCTACTTGCTATTTGGTCTTTCTAAACTTAAAAACAAGAGTAGTTCATCCATGTCTCTAAAGAAAATATTGCAGTATAAGTGTATTACTTTCAAGGACCAGTGGAAAATAAGTGAGTTCTAGAAACATATTAAGAGCATCACAGGGAGAAATGATAAAGTAATGGTGAGAGGCTTCATTTATCCAGACATATGCTGCGACTAACTCTGCCAAAGCAGAACAGTCAATAATGTAGTGGATTGCCTTAATAGTAATTCCATTCTTCAAATGATCAGGGAACAAACAAGGGGAAAAGCAATTCAAAGATGATTTTCACCAACCAAATGAAGCAATGGAACCCTTTTAACTTCTCCATGCAGTATCTTTTATAGAAGAGAGAAAATCCAGAAATATTCTGACCTACACCCTCTAGGTTATAGGGAGAGAAGATTTCAAAGTATTCAGAGAAAAGGGACTAAAACTCCCTTTGAACTAAAAATCAAAGGGGAAAATGAACCCAAGATGGATAGGATGCTCTCAAGAATGAAATTCAAAAGATAGAGAGAGGAGCAGTCCTGCTACAAAGAAGAGACTAAAAAGGAAGTTGACAAAGATGTCCTTAGAACTTATTGACCAACTTAGATTTTTTTTTAAATGAAGAGAAAATGAAAACAACAGCAAGCAACAAAGGATAAATAGAAAACATGGTATTGTTGGCATTGTCCTGTAAGAATAATGTCAGAAGTGCTAAAGTTTAGAATAAGTGGAGTCTGCTGAGAAATGCCAAGGACCACAAAAAGGGATACTTTAAAAACTGTAGTCAGGAAAAGATCACACACTGTTCGAGCACTGATGATAAAATGGATTATAGAGAAAAGTCAGAACCACTGAACTCTTGTTTTGTTTCTGTTTTCTCTGTCAAAGAATAACCTTTGAACTGGAAAGAACAGAGCAAAAATGACTAAGGAGGAGTAGATAACTAACATAAGTTGAATGATATTAAGAGAATGGTGACATGATCTGATCTAGGCAATCTACGTCCCAGAATACAGAAAGAAGTGGCAGGTGTGGTGTATGACTTTGATTACTCAACTGGTAGTTGAGCCACTACCAGTAATCCTTGAAAAACAATCAGGCAAATGTCACAAATGCCTCTACTCTTCTCCAGGTATTTTTCCAAGGAGATCATCACTTTTTCTGGTTCTCTCCTATGGAAGTTTCTTGTGAGCTTCTGTTATTTTCTGAATCCCTAGTCTAACTGTTTTACCTTGTATCTTTAACACATTTTAGCTTGTGTTCCTGAACCAATTGCATAATGAGACTTCCCTGGGCTTAGTTACCATGTCATTCTCTATGTCTAGCAGTTCTTCAGAATTAAACAGATTCCCCATAAAATCCTAATTACTCAACTGTATTCTTACAAATATGTTGTATTTTAGACCTATACACACTCATTTCAACTGGACCTTATCTTCCCTCCCAGGCTTTATTGCCACTACTTCTACTGTCTCTGTAATTGAGCATCCACACAGAACCTAAAGTCAAATGGCTTCTCATCTCATTGCTAACATGTAGTTGTAACAGATGTAGCTTATCCCATCTCTAGAAAGTTTTTGAAGTTTTAATAGGCAGATTTTCCATCTGGATTCCTGACTGTTAGTCCTACCAAAAAGTATGAAAGCTTTCCATTGAGGCTATCAATTAATCTCTCATCCCTGTGTCAGAGACCGTCTAATCACATAGAACTATTGATATTCATGTAATCCAGGCTTCCCATGTTTGTTCCCTAAGGGGAGAGGGGAGATATATGTTATATTGTCTCCTGAGAAAGTTTGTAATTTGGTCTAATGGAACTGGGTCAAGGCAAAAGGCAAAGTTTTCCATCTAATCCAGCAGACCTCTCCTATTTCAAACATTCAGGTGAACTTTCTCTGTATAACTTAGGGGAACATGCCCCTTTGATCCCCTTTATTAAGTACCAGTGTTCTGTCTTCCAGTGACTTAAGGGATCTGTCATTGGGGTTGTTACCCTAATAATATCACATTGCCATTAGACTCAAGGAAGATATCCCATATTAGACATTTAGATATAATTACAATATTCCATCTTTGACTAATGGAATGCATCACTCACACATGATATATCTGTTACTTCTGGCAAAGTTATTTCCTTAATCTCTTGAATAGGAGAAAACCCAAATCTATATTCAAACTTGCTTCATAGTTGCTGTGCAGTATTGCCCCTTTTGTTCATCAGCGTTGTCATTGTATTAAAGATCAACCCTACCTCATATTGTGGGATACAGGGCTGTCTCAAACCAATATCCAGCAATTATTTCCTGTCTAAAATTTTTTCTAACAATTTGTGATACTCATATGACTCATAATTTATATAGCACATCCATAGAGGCTAGTCCAAACCCCATTCCTAGGGAGACTATCCTACTATCCTTCATTCTTGATACACTCTCCTCAAAACTTTCACTAACATTCTGATACTTATGTATAGCTTCTTCTCCAACTATCATTAAATTCTTAAGTACATCAATATTAGCAAGGTGATAATACCTCACTATTGACACTATTGAAGGGTCATAATATTGTTTCATAATGCCAATATTTACTAATCACCAAACAACAACACACACACCAGTGAGCTAAAATATTTAATCAAATTCACTGTAGCTCAGAGGCATCAAAGTAATAATAAACATTAAAGTCATGAGAAATATACATACTAATAATAAACTGAAATAATAAAGGTACTCATAAAACATGATATTCTCATTGGCACTATTAAGTAACAAACTTTAATATTTATAAATTCTTAAGTATTGCATAGGGATCATCCCAGGTAAAATGTAAAAACCAAGTCAATTCCAAAACCTGAAGCAAAAATCCCAACATATGACAAAAAAAAAAATGAACACCATAGCATTCATAACATTTGATAGCTAATTCTCAAAATTAGCCATTATTGGGCTTAATTTGCCTCCCAATTCAAACTGTTAAAAATAAATGTTAAAATTCATTTTAAAAATCAAGATCATAGTTAACCCTTTATAGAATTAATATAACAAATTCTTGAGTCATATTTAAATGTGAAAGGAAAGAAAAGGCATATCGCTGACTTTTTCTAAACATGAATAAAGAATTCTTATGTACAAAAATGTTGATAGTTTTTTTTATGGCAAAGAACTGGAAATTGAGGGGATGCCAATCAATTGGGGAATGGATGAACAAGTTGTGATAGATGAATCTGATGGATTATTATTGTGCTATAGCAAATGATTAAAGGGATGGTTTCAGAAAAACCCAGGAAGACCTGTATAAACTTAAGGAAAGAAAAGTGAGCAAAACCAGTAGGACAATCTGCATTGTAAGAGTAATAGTGTAGATAATTGGCTTTGAAAGAATTAGTAATTCTGAGCAAAACTATGATTCACTATAGCTCCAAAGGTCTCATGATGAGACATGCTATCTACCCCCCAGACAGAGAACTGATGGATTCAGTGCAGATTGACACATATTTTTTCCTTTCTTTTTCTTACCTTTTAAAAAATTTTGGAACATGTCTAATATATGTTTGTTTTGTATGACTACACATATTTGCAAGAGGTTTTGTTTTTCTTATGGGACATAGATGGGTAAAACTAAAAATTTGGAACTAAAAAATATGCTTAAAATAAATTTTAAAAATAAAAATAATCAATATGAAGCATCTTTGTCACAGTTGAACATTTTCCAGGTAAACAACTGATCTCCAATAAATCAATTAAAAGTTTTCACTCTCCTGTGTATAATATTTAAACTACCTTTTCCTAAAAATAGATACCCGTGTTCACTATCCAATCCCATTTAACTAATTCACTGATTATCCTATCATCTTTCTCTATAAGGACCTGAATACTTGTGATTGGATTTGAATTCAGAAGAGCCATCCTTGAAATGATGAAGTCCAGAGCACTTCTGATACATACTGTATTAGTTTGTGACCATGGGCAAGTTACTTATCTTCTCGTAACTTTAGGAAACTCTCTTGAACTCCAAGTTACAGATGAGTTCCTGAAATGCATTGGTGGAGGGAATTTACAAACTGGGCTTTTTCAACACTGATAAAATCTTGGGGCTATACCAGATGTGTATGCGCACATACAGATATAAGTGCCTGTATGCCTACACATACATCTGACTAATTATTAATTTTGCTCAACACATTGCAGTTTCCAGTTAATTGCCCATATCCATTTATGAAATTATCTATATTATTTAATGAAAGTTAAGTGAAAATGTGAAAATTCAAAAGAATTTCTCAACAGAATTTACTTAACTTGTCAGTAAAACGTTCTAAAAAAATGATCTATTTACAGTTAAGTATATGCAACCAGGTAGCACAGTGTATAGAGTGCCAGGCCTGAAGTTGGGAAGACTTGAATTCAAATTAGCTTTAGAAGCCTTACTGGCTGTGTGACCCTGAGCAAATCACTTCACTTCTGTTTTTCTCAGTTTCCTCCTCTGTAAAATGCAGATAATAATAGCATCTATTTCCCAGTAAAGTGCTTAGTACTTATTATGTGTCTGACACATAATAAGTACTATATAAATGTTAGCTATTATTGTTGTTATTGTCATATATGTATTTATATTTATTTAAAGACTGTTCAGCCGTGTTCCATATTACAACCCTACATTCACAATAAGATCTAGTGACACTGTTCTTGTTGTTTTTCATACAGAATCCTCCATCTTTTGTCTCCTATAGACTCAGCTCAAATGTCACAAGAACTTTTCCTAATTCTCCCTAGCAACCAGTTCTTCCTCTCCCAAATCACCTTGTATCTCTTTTGTATATAGCTACATATGTTCAAATTGTCTTTCCTAGCTATACTCTAAATTTCTTGAGTGTATTATTTTCATTTTTTCTTTGTATTCCTAACAGCTACCACATTGTTTGCACATAAAAGGTGCTTATTAAAACTTGTGGTTGATTAAACTCACATACTTTAAATAGGCATTTCCTCTGAATATACTTTAAATATGGAATACACACACATTTACCAAGATAAATATGTTCTGTGCCTATAGGCAAGCCCTACAATAAGTAGACCATATACTAAGAATGTTTATTACCAAACTAAGCAAATACAATAAGTATTAAATTTTATTTTTGAATTGATTTTTATATTTTTCCACTTAAAATTTATTCCATATTATAGGTATTTTGTATATAGCTAGTATGTGCAATAAATTGTAAAGAATGTCAATGTTGTTACAATTTTTAGGCAAAGAGAATATTGGAAACCCATCCTTTATGCAGCATACATACCATTTATACACATGTTGCATGTGTGCCTACATGAATATATGTATAAACTAATTATAGAGATTCTCTTCTTTTCTCTCTTTTCTCCCAAGATCCTTTTCTCCCCACAGCCTCAATGTGTTGATATGTATGTTAAGACTACTTCATCTCTGAACCCAGCACCAACAGGAATAGGTTCTTTCCATTGTTTTGGAAATTTGGTCTTTTTATTCCATACATTATTGTTAAGTATAAATCCCACCCCACCCACTAGTTATACAGAAATATCCCTACCATGGTATGAAATTGTTTCTGTATACTACTGAAATGTCACAGGTTTTGTACTTGCAGAAGTGGATAAATGAGAGGCATGTTTGAAGAATAGATCCAAGTGCTTAGTTTTAGGATAAGTTTTTTTGGGTCATAATTAGAAAACATCTTATTAGTAAAATATGTATTTCTTACTTTTCTAGTTCTGTGCCTGGTTCTTTCAGGTTATATATTCATTTTGTATGAGTATCTCACTATCGAGTCATCTTTTTGATTTTCTTGATCAGTATATAAAGTTTCATGGTCTTTCAGCAGGTGGCACTGTGGTATGGGGTTTAACAGCTTTATTGCCTGAATCCTAAATGGATTTATTTAATTATTTATTTTTGTTGTAGCTGTTGAGGCTTAGATTCTAATTAAATCAGCAGTATCCTGATAGAAGTTTAGCTTCCCTTCAAGAAGATAGGAAAAGAAAGAAAAAATAAACTCTGGTGAAAGCATGATTCTAGAAAACTAAGGAAGACTGACCTGAAATATGCAAGGGTTTTATTCAACCTCAGAGAGAAAACAGGGTAGATAGTTTTCAGGTTTGAATCACTTTTAGCTCATAAAGGAACTATTTATTAATTATAGCAGTTGCTAGCAAAAGAGCTAAGGAAAAAAGAGTATATCCTCTGTTGAATATTGATGAGTGGTGCCTGAAGTCAACATAGGGAATAGGATTTTTTTTTTTTTGCTTTTTGGAGGGCAGTTGGGGTTAAGTAACTTGCCCAAGGTCACACGGCTAGGTTTTTGTTTGTGTGTGCGTTAAGTGTCTGAGGCCAGATCCAAACTCAGGTCCTTCTGACTCCAGGGCCAGCACTCTACTCACTGCGCCACCTAGCCGCCCCCGGGAATAGAATATTTCTAGAATTTGAGGTGTGGGGGGGTCCCAGCAGAGAGTAGATAGAAGGGAATAAGCCATAGCAATTAGTCTTCAGTAGAAACAGGACTTCCACTGGGCTCTGACTCCTGCCACCTCCAATTATTGTAAAAGGTGACTCTGAACAAACTTTAGAGCTACAGAACCCACAAAATAACACAGAGAAGCTAACCTCCCACTGAGGACATCCTGGCAGGCTGGCAGGGAGCAGCCAGCACAGCACTCTTGGAGCCTACCCCAGCCCTGTGGGATCCAGGGGTTTTAGCCCCAGGGCAGGCCTAACCAGCTGCCAGCTGGAGGGACTTCAGAATACCAGCAGCTGTGGTGGTGGTTTCCAGAATTATCAACCTATAGATGCTAAGGACAAAGTGAGAGGTCAGTGTACTGTGGACTTTGGGATCTGGTAGTTGGGGAGTGCATCAGCCTTTATCCCCTAGAGAGAGAAGCAGCTGAGGAGTTGTGGTGCAGCTGCTGCTATGTGGCAGCTTCAGCTCCTGGCCTACAGACTGTAGGGGGACCAAGCAACCAGTCTGAGGGGTCATTGCTCTTGCTTTAACCTGCTTGGATCTGGATTGTGGTCTAGGGTGGAGGAACTGGGATATGTGACCAGCTTGCCAGAGCATGTGGAGGCTTCAGAGAGGGCACCCAACTAATACCTTCAGCAGTTGAGAAAACCCCAGCATTTGGTATGAAGCTCCCCTGTCTGGTAGCAGAGTCCTACTGAGGCAAAAAGCCCAAAACTCAAGTAATTGAATGGCAACATGAATAAATGAGGGAAGCAAAGCAAACAGAGGAATCCAACGTTAAACTCCTATTTTGGGCACAAAAAGGATCAAAGCATGGAACAGGAGGAAGACAGTGAAGTCAGAACTGCTGCACCAAAAGCTTCCAAGAAAAATACAAGCTGGTTACAGTCCATAGAGGAACTTAAAAAGGATTTTGAAAACCAAATAAGAGAAGTGGAGGAAAAATTGGGAAGAGAAATGAGAACTCAAATGGCAAAAGAGGCTCAAAAAGGCAATGAGGAGAAGAATGCCTTAAAAAGCCAAATTTACCAGATGGAAAAAGAATCTCAAAAGCTTACTTAAGAGAATCATTCCTTCAGAATTAGATTGGAGCAAATGGAAGCTAGTGACTTTATGAGAAATCAAGATACTATTAAACAGATACAAACAAATGAAAAATTATAAGGCAATGTGAAATATCTCATTGGGAAAACCACTGACCTGGAAAATAGATCCAGGAGAGATCATTTAAAAATTATTCAACTAACTGAAAACCATGATCAAAAAAAGAACCTAGAAATCATCCTTCAAGAAATTCTCGAGGAAAATTGCCCTGATGTTTTAGAACCAGAGGGTAAACCATAGAGGTTGAAAGAATCCACCAATCACCTCCTGAAAAAGATCCCCAAAAGAAAACTCCTAGGAAAATTATAGCCAGGTTCCAGAATTCCCAGATCAAGGAGAAAATATTACAAGCAGCCAGGAAGAAACAATTTGAATACTGTGGAAACACAATCAGGATAACACAGGATCTGGCAGCTTCTACACTGAGGGATTGAAGGGCTTGGAATATGATATTCCAGAGGGCAAAGGAGCTGGGATTAAAACCAAGAATCACCTACCCAGCAAAACTGAGTATCATTTTTCAGGGCAAAATATGGTCATTCAGTGGAAAAGAGGACTTTCAAGCATTCTTGATGAAAAATCCAGAATTGAATATAAAATTTCACATTCAGATATAAGAAGCAAGAGAAGCATGAGAAGGCAAACAGGGAAAAGAATTCATAAGGAACTTATCAAAGTTGAACTATTTACATTCCTACATGGAAAAATGATAATTGTAACTTATGAAACTTTTTTTCAGTATGAGAATAATTGAACGGAATAGAAATGTGTATATGTATATGTGTGTATATATGTATATGCATACATATATACACACACACATACATACATATATATGTCTATATAGGCGGGTATATTGGCGTATGAATACATATGTGAATGTGTGTATATATGTGTATAGGTATACATAGATAGAGGGCACAGGACCAGTTTAATAGGAAGGAATGATACTTAAAAGGTGAAATTTAGAGGTGAGAGAGGAATATAATGAGAGGAGATAGGGAGAGACAGATTGGAGTGAACTATCTCATATAGAAGAGGTAAGGAAAAATGGTTACAAAGGAGGGGAAGAACAGAAAGTCAAAAGGGAATGGGTCAGCCTTATTCTCATAGAATTTGGCTTAGGGAGGGAATGACATACACACTAAATACGGTATCTCACCCTACAGGAGAGTAGTGGGGAATGGGATGAGAGTGGGGAAGATGGAAGGGAGGGCAGGCTGGGGGGAGGGAAGTTGGAACCCACTTTTGAAAAGGGACTGGATCAAAGTAGAGAATAGAACAAGTGGGAGATGGCCTTCACAAACTAGCTCCAGCCTACCTTTCTGGCTTCTCATTTTTTTCATCATACACAGCCAAATTGGCTTACTTTATCTTCTCTCCATATGTGACCTTTCATCTCTCAACTTCCTTGCCTTGATACTGGCCCTCCTATTCCAGAATACAGCCCCTCCTTCTTTTCTCGTTTTAGAATCCAAGCTAATTTCAAGGTTCAACTCAAGTGGTACCTCCTATAGGAGGTTATTTTCTCAGTTGCTATTACTCTCCTCAAGAAATTGAAATTGCCTTCTATATATTTGTACTTACTTATCCATGTACATATTTTTTGCCCTCAAATTTTCCTTTCACATAAGTGCTGTTTTGTTTTTGTCTTTTTATTTCTAGTACTCTAGTATGTAGCACAGTACTTGGCACACAGTAGGCATTTATTGAATTTTTTTTTCAAATAATACTCCAGGCCATGCGAAACAGAATAATCAAAGGAATGTAGGCACGAATAAATAGTTTGTATTTGGGAGATGGTAAGAAGATTGGACTGATAAATGGCCTTTATTAAGTTCCTACTATTTGCCAGAAATTCTGATAGAGGGGCATCTAGATTGTGTAGTGAATAGAGCACCAGCCCTAGAGTCAGGAGGACCTGAGTTTAAATCTGGCCTCAGATACTTGACATACTTACTGTGTGACCTTGGGCAAGTCACTTAACTCCAATTACCTTGCCTTCTCTCCTCAAAAAAAAAAAACAAAACAGAAAATCTGTTACTCCTCAGAGTAACAATACAAATTCCTATTCACAAGGAACTTATATTCTAAAGGTATAGACAAGTACACATATTTACACACACTCAAATACATATATACACACACACACACACACACACACATATATATATATATCATAAATATAAATTAAATAAATACAAATATACAAAAAGTAGTTCTATAAAATGTAGTTTGGGAGGGAAGGTACTAGTAGTTAAGGGGATTAAGAAAGGCTTCATATAAAATATGATGCATGCACTCCATCTTAAAGAAAGAAAGACTGAGGGAGTTAAAGAGAGAGGTTACTTCATTCCAAGGAAGCAGCCAGTTCTAAGGCCTCTCTTGTGAGGAAGAGAGTGAAGATTAGTTTGGCTAGATCTCAAAATATGGGAAGGAAAGTATTTTTCATTCAAGCTAGAAAGGTAGGTTGTGCCTAGATAGGGATGGGATTTAAAAGGTAAATAGTGTCTATCTTCTTATTCTTGCCGTAGGGAGCCACTAGAATTGATTGTGTAGAGGATTCACTTGGTCAAAACTGCATTAAAGGAAAATTACTTTGTCAATGCAATGTAGACTAGAATGGAGAGAGACTTCAGGTGAGGAGACCAAATAGATGATGACAGTTTGAACTGAGGCTGGTAGCTGTGTGAATGAAGAAAAGGAGTCAGATGGGAAAGGTGTTGTAAAGTTAGCATTGACAAGATTTGTCAGTGGATTGGATGTGTGAGGTGGGGGAGACTGCGGAGTCCAAGGCAATGTCAGGGCTGTGAACCTAGGAGATTGGAAAGGTGATGACTCCTTTGACAAAAGTAGGGAATTTGGGAAGAAGAGAGGACTTGGGGAGGAAAGATGAATTCAGTTTTGAAGATGTGTTAAACTGATAAGAGCAAACGTGTGTTCAGAAATAATGAGAAATATGTTTGGATAAATATGGTAGCCAGATTGTAGAGGGCTTGGAGGAGCTCGACTCCTTAAGGACAAGGATTGTTTTCTTTTATTGTCTCTGTATCCCCAGTGCCTAACAATAAAACATAGAATACTCAGTTAATAAATGTTTATCAATTAATTGATTTATTATGAGACTTGGAAGTTATTTATATGGCACTGGTAGGCACTAATTGTGCCTGATCTCCCATTGCTGAGGTATTTGGGCATTTATCAATTGTATTTATTGCTAGATCCCTATAAATCTCACAGTTATTCCAATTTTCCTCTCCTACCCACTAAACTTTTCTCCTAAGCCATTTTCCTTTATTTTTGATGTTTAAAAAAGAAAAGGAACTATGAAATGATGTGTTGTTTAGAGCTGGAAATTTGGAATAATACCTCTATTTTATTCCATGTCTTAATAATGTGTGACAATATTTGTAAAACAACACAATAGTTGGCACATAGTAGGCACGATATAAATGCTTATCCCCCTTCTGTTGTTTTTCCTTCTTGTTTTTTGATGTTATGCTTCATACATATTGGAATACAAATGCATCTCTGTCTTCCATGTCTGGTTTTTAAATTTTTGTTCTAGTTAATCAGTATCCCTTTTTATATTCCTTTATTTCTTTTATTTTTTTTCCATGAAAAAAAGTATGCTTCAATCTTTATTCAGACACCATCAATTTTTTCTTGGGGATGGATAGCATTGTTCATCACCATCAGACTTGTCTTAGATCATTGTATTACTGAGAGTAGCTAAGTCGTTCACAGCTGATCATCATACAATATTGTGGGTATTTTGTACACAATACATTTCATTTTGCATCAACCCATGCAAGTCTTTGCAGGTTTTTCTGAGAGTGTCCTGATCACCATTTCTTACAGTGCAATAGTAAGACATCATAATCACATACCATAACTTTTTCAGCCATTCCTAAATTGATGGGCTTCCCCTCAACTTTTAATTTTTTACCCCCAGAAAAGAACTGCTATGAATATTTTTATACATGTAGGTTCTTTTCCTTTCTTTTTGGAGGGGAGAAGGCAGGGCAATTGGGGTTAAGTGACTTGCCCAAGGTCACATTGCTAATAAGTGTTAAGTGTTGGAGGTGAGATTTGAACTAAGGTCCTCCTGACTCCAAGGTTGGTACTCTATTCACTGCGCCACCTTGCTGCCCCTTCCTTTTTGTTTTTTATCTATTTTGGGATGCAGACCTAGTAGTGGTATTGCTAGGTCAAAGGCTCCTATTTTTACAAATTTGACTCAGTTCTCTATATGATTGAGAAATGAAGCCATTATCAGAGAAACTTGCTTCAAATTTTTTTTCATAGTTATTATTGCTAACTGTGTTTCCCTCCATACTATTCCCACACCCTGTTTATTCTATTATCTCTCTCCTTTCACCCTGTCCCTCCTCAGAAGTGTTTTGCTTTTGACTATCCCTCCCTTAATCTGTCCTCTTTTCTATCAAACCCTTCTCTTATCCCCTCCCCTCCTACTTTCCAATAGGGTAAGATAGGTTTCTTTACACAATTGAATATGTATGTTATTCCTCTTTCTGCCAGTTCTGATGAAAGTAAGGTTCATTCATACTCCCTCACTTTGCCGCTCTATCCCTCCATTGTGAAACCTTTTTCTTGCCTCTTTTATGTAAGATAATTTACCCCATTCTACATCTCCCTTTCTCCTTCTCCTAGTACATTCCTCCCCCACCCTTTAATTTTATTTTTTTAGATCTCGTCACTTCATTTTCAGCTCACACTCTTGTCCTCTGTCTATCTATAGCTATATCTATGTATATGTCTATATATCTGTATTTCTCTATTTCTCCTAACTAACCTAATAATGAGAAAGATTATAAATATCATCTTCCAATGCAGGAATATAAACAGTTTAAAACTACTAAGTCCCTTATGATTTCCCTTTTCTGTATATTTTTTTATGCTTCTCCCGAGTCAAATTTTCTATTCAGCTCTAGTCTTTTCATCAAGAAAGCTTGAAAGTCCTCTATCTCATTAATTATCCACCCCCCCCCCCCCGAAGGATTATACTCAGGTTTTGTTGGGTAGGTGATTCTTGATGGTAGTCCTAGCTCCTTGATGGTAGTCCTAGCTCCTTTACCTTCTGGAATATCACATTCCAAGCCCTCTCATCCTTTAAAGTAGACAATGCTAAATCTTATGTTATCCTGACTATGGCTCCACCATATTTGAATTCTTTCTTTCTGGCTGCTTACAATATTGGAAATTTGTTTCACTCTGTCTTTTTGCAGGTTCTGCTCCTCTAGAATTTTAGTAATTTTTTAAAGGTATTTGGAGGGGTTTGCAGTAGAGCTCAGGCAAGTCCCTGCCTTTACTTTGCCATCTTGGCCCCACCTCTCCCATTCCTTTATTTCTAACACTTAGAAAACTTCAGCAGCTCAGTTAAAAAGAACTAAACATGTTCCTTTATTTAATTACCTTATTATCTCAGATGCTGGGGAGCCAAGATCTTGGTGAGGCATTTTAAAATTTCATTTGAAGTGAGACAAATGGTGCTCAGAAAAAATGTATAGAATCAAATTTTGTGTAAAAGACAATAGAAAGCATAAGCCAAAAGTATCACATTTGCAAATATTGAAACCAGAGGAGTTGATGGTAAAACAAAACTCTTAAAATACTTCTTTTCCAGAAATTTTAATAGGAATGTAGTGAGAGAAACCTATAGATGAGATTTAACTCTGATGGCCTTTTGTTGTAAGAGATAGGGAGACATAATTAAAAGAGTGCTGCATTTGGAGTTAGAGTGACGGTTTCAAATTCTGCCTATTTTTATATTCCTGCTCGACAAGGAACTATAATATTTAAGTCCTTTTTAGAGACTACAGGAACATAATAAATGTGAAGCATTTTGCAGATTGTAAAGCACTACATAAATGTCAATTGTCATTATTGTGTTTTCCAGTGCTATATGTTCCATATGTATGTTGGGGTACGTGCTGGTGGTGGTATTGGGGATGAAATTGAAGATCCAGCAGGAGATGAATATGAGATCTATCGAATCATCTTTGATATCACCTTCTTCTTTTTTGTAATTGTCATTCTTCTGGCCATCATACAAGGTATGTGTCCATGTTCTCCCTTCACTTCATCTACACTGAAACTGAAGATTATCTTTGAATTTCATCATTAAGAAATCCATTAAAACATACTTTGTTTGGGTAAGGCTTTTGAACTATTTCTGGCAAAGTCATATATCTTTCTGTATGTTTATTGTGAACAAAATGTATATTACCCTAAAAAGGGTTCTATTCAATGTATATGCACTAGATCAGGTGTCTTACTCTATGTTTTCTCTGCAGATTCCATTTTCTACAGTGATACCTCATCAATATGTTTCTATGGGACTAAGGTCATATATGTGAGAAAGTAGGACTGGGGTTAGGCCACAGAATCCCAGCTACTTTTACTGATTGGCTTTCTTGGTGAAATGTGAAGAATATGAAAGATTTTTGTATAGGAAGTAGACAGTATTTATTATTGATAATTTAGTTTTTAACTAACGGGGCTATTACTCTATTTTAAAGTGATAAGTTGCTTGGAAAAAGTCACTTGTACAAATCACTAGGTGGTAGTTCACTTTTCTTTAAGGCTTTGAAGTGGTTTTTACTCACAGCAACCCTTCAAAATAGGTAGCTCATTGTTATTATCCAATCGCCTAAGACCATACAGTCAGTATGTGGCACTGAATCTGAACCCAGTTTTGACTTGTGGTGATTTTTAATCCACTATATCACAATGATAATTTTTTTCTCAGTAATGAAATAGATTATAAAATTACAACAGTTGGCTGTCATCCTTGAAACCCAACCAGATATGCCAGATTGGAACATAAATCCCCTTCCCTCAACTTCTCATTCAGATACACTTTTGAAATCTCATAGTTTTAGACTAGTAGAGGCAGCTAGGTGGGGCAGAAGTTGCGAGTTAAAAACACCAGCGTTCTACTTCAGGCTCATTCACTTAACTAAGTCATTTCATCTGTGTCTGCCTCAGCTTCCTCATCTGTAAAGTGAGGATAATGATATTACCTACCTCTCAGGATTGTTAGGAGGATCAAAGGAGATGATATTTATAAACCTCTTTGCAAATCTTAAAACACTATGTAAATACTAGTATTAAGATAAATGTAGTACAGTACACAAGAAACTATCCCCTATAAACTGAAAGAGTACATGAATATAGCTACTCTGGTAGAAGCAGCAAGTGTACTAGTCATGGGTATGTGTGCAGGGTATGCCAGATGTGCTAATGCATGCCCCTACCATTTGTCAGCAGTTCTTTCACTGTGATGATACTGCTCAGGAGGTGGAGCCCCCCAGGGCCTTAGGTACCTTTCTCAGGCTATGGGGTGTCTTGGCTACCAGAGCCACTGCTGCTCCTCCTTCTTCCTTCTTCCACTCCTGAAGCCCTTCCCCTCTGCCACCTACTCCAGGCTCTGCTCTTTATGGTGTTTGGTCAGTACCTCTACAGCCTTATTCCAGACCCTCTTCAGCATCACTGGCTCTGGTAGCCCTGCTATATAGAGGAGCACAGTTTCTGTCATTTTCAGGTAGGCTATCAGCCCTCCCCTATGCACCCAAGAGTCTTCCACAAGAAATAGTAGCCAGGTCAGGAAGGAATCAACCAGATAATGTTTTCCTTTTGGCTCCTCTGGCCACTGTTTTCTATGGTTCAGCTTATAGTTTGTGGTCCTGGGCTCTGGTTGGTATGGAAAAAGAAGATAAAAAGGGTTTCTCTTTACCAACAACAACTCTTCTTCATATATCCTGCATCCTATCTCCTCCAGCCTTCTCATGTAGATTGTCCCCCCGTTGTACCTTTTTGGGGGCTTATTATCAATTCCTGCCACTTAGAAATAAGCTTGAGTTCTTCCCATCCTTAAAGAACCTTCATTAGACCCTACCATCCCCATTAGCTATAGTCTAATGTGTCCCCTTCATCACTCAGCAAAATTCCCTCAAAAAATTGCTACACTCATTGCTTTTATTGCTTTGTCTTCTATATACTTTTATATACTTCCATATATATATATATATTTCTGTATATGTATGTATATATCTATATAATATATATTTATATATACAATATATAATAATATTCCATATAATATATAATATGTATATATTTCTACATACTTCTATATACTTTGCATTCTGACTTTGTCTTTTTATTTAACTGAAACATTTCTCCAAAGTAAGCAATGATTAAATTCATCTTTCTTAATCTCCTTGCTCCATTTGACACTACTGATTACCTTTCTAGATACATTCTCCTTTCTGTGTTTTTGTGATGTTTGTTGTTGTTTAGTTGTTTTCCACTTGTTTCCAACTCTCTATGACCACATTTGGGGTTTTCTTGACAGAGATAATGGAGTGGTTAGCCAATTCCTTCTCCAGCTCATTTTTTAATGATGAGAAACTGAGGCAAACAGGGTTAAGTGACTTGCCTAGGGTCACACAAGTATTTGAGTATGGATTTGAACTCATGAAGAGGAATCTTCCTAACTCCAGGCCCAGTGCTGTATCCATTGCACTACCGAACTGTCTGCTTCTTTTTACTCTACTTTCTTGGGTTATCTTCCACATCACACACCTAAACTGTGTTATTTCCCAAGTCTCTCAGTACTGACTTGCTTCTCTCAAGTTTCTCACTTGATGGTCTCATAAACTCCCATAGGTTTAATTATCTCCACACAGATGATTCCCAGACCTATATATCCAGCCTTGGTCCCACAAGGTTATCTGATGTCCATTTTGTTTATGTTTTGTATATGCCTATATATTAACATAATGTCCCAGCAACAGAATGTATTTGTTGAGGATGAGAACTTGTACTGTGTTATTTTGTCCTTCTACCTCCAGTGACTACATAGTGCCTGTCATAAGGTAGCCAGCTAATACGTGTTTATTGATTGAATGAGTGATTAAAGACAAAAAAGTTGAGATGTTAAATTTGAGAAGGATATACTTGGTCACTCGTCCTTCAATTCTAGCACCAGACCTTCTTGACAAAGTGCAGAGCTAAGAGGAATAGTATCTAGAAGATGTTTTGCCAAATAAATAGATAAATAGAAATAAGAAAACAAATAGAAAAACACTAAAACAGCATTGAACCTATATTTTAGGACAAAGGAGATGGAGAAGATTTGATTAAAAGGACTCCTTTTCAAAGTATATGGGGTTTGGTTTTTTGGGTTTTTTTTTGGTAAAGTTTAGTTGTTAAGTTTAAGAAATCAATTTAGTTAAAATTTAATTTCCTTAACAACAATAACAGCAATTATATAGCACCTTAAGGGTTTGCAATGTGCTTTTACAAATATCTCATTTGATCCTCACAACAACCTTAGGAAGTAGGTGTTTTAATAATCCCCTTTACAGTTGAAGAAACTGAGGCTGAACAAGGTTAAGTGACTTACCTAGCATCTCACAGGTAGTAAATCTGTGAGGCAACATTTAAACCTCAGACTTCCTGACTCCAAGTCCTGTGCTCTATCCACTGTGTCACATAGCTGTCTCTAGACAATAAAAATAATGTCCATTATGACTATTTAATAAATGTTCACCTTTTAAAAATTAAATTTTAAATTCTTTAGGTATAAACCCTAATGAAATGTATTACATGTCTCTGTGGTACTATTAACAATAATATTTCAGTTACTGTCCTAAATGATATCTGTATTTCTATATTTTCAGAAATTACTTTGCATTTGATCATTTCTTTGTACGACCAGCAACTTAAAATCTCATTTCATTATTCCCTTGTTGATAAAAGTTAAACATTATCTTTATTTAATGCCAGGTTTAATTATTGATGCCTTTGGTGAATTAAGAGACCAGCAAGAACAAGTTAAAGAAGACATGGAGGTAAGAAATTAGATTGTTGAGTTTCTTTGACTATAGTTGTAGGTTGTTTCTTTCTTTTTGTTAGTGAAAGAAACATGAATATAAGAAAGAGAAAATATATGGCAATTTTGTTTTACTCTCTCATTGACCTTAGTTTCTAGAAAGGATAGTGATGACTGATAGTAGTACTTAGTAGATCTACCTGTGCCTAAGTCTCCTCTGAAATTCCTAAGTATAAACTCTCCTGCAGGAAGTAGTAGTCAGGCATGAATAAGAGAAGGTTATTTTCAGCTACTCAAATTCCAGGGCATCATAAATACACTTCAGGCTATTAATCTGAGAGAAAGATATGTAGTCTTGGGTATGCAAGGTCAAATAAGAACAGTGTGTGGGAAACTAATGTTAAAAAAAAAAAGAAACTTCAGCCATACTTAAGATTTACATACTTAGATTCCATCAGTCTATCAGTCAAGAGTTCTTAGTGACTGACAACCCTGCAAAACAATCTACAACCTCTCATAGTTTCTTATATTGGTCTGGGAGAGGATGATAAAGCCAGTTACTTGGTGACGGTTTTTGAAAATAAATTATAGTAGTTTGATTTGCTTTGGCCATCCTCATGGGAAAATATGTTCTTCCTTAAAGATGGTCATTTTACATTTTTCTTCACATGTTAGAACTACTCAGAATTAGTCTATGAAATACAGCTTTTTCCATTGCCATATACTGAACATGACATATAGCAGAACTGTAAACAAATGGTGGCCTCATAGGATGTTTGTTTCTACCTTTTTAGTTGAATTCTCTAACACTTTGAACATTTCTTTTTGTCTTTTAGACAAAGTGCTTCATCTGTGGGATTGGCAATGATTACTTTGATACAGTGCCACATGGTTTTGAAACACACACACTACAGGAACACAACTTGGCTAATTATCTGTAAGTGTACCAGCCACAGACTCTTCCATCTCTCCTGATATCCAACAATTTATTCCTCAATCTCATCAGGGAAGGACCATCATGGAGGAAGAGAGATTCCTCTTTGTTTATATAGTGTGTATACTCTGTCATTGAATAATTCAGCCATAGAAAAAAAGCTGTTTTTCTCCCTTTAACTATGTTTTGGGTTCCCTTAAATTATAATTATATACACACGTATGTATACACATACACAAATGTGTATAACATATATACACAAATGTGTATAACATATATACACATATACCTACATGCATGCACACACATATATGAAAGGGTGGCTCTTAGTCTGAATAATACCTTCTTAGAAAAAGAAATGGGAAAGGGTAGAAACCCTGGTGTGTATTGACCCTCTGTCCTGAGAATGCTGGCTCTTCTCATTTTCCTTGGGTAGAGAGATTTCCTTTTACATTGGAAAAAACAGTATGAATCCTACCACTTATCTTGAATAATGTGAGCCAGAGTCATTGTGGGGGTCCATGAACTAATTTTTTTGTGTGTGTTAAAAAGGAGTCCTCATACCTGGAAAAAATGTGTCAAATACTTTTAAGAGAGAACCTGTTAGTCAAATCAGGAAGTGTCAACAGAGATTTTTCTTAATATGACTTCATTAAAAAGAGAAAGTTTGAAGGCATTTGGGACCAGATAAAACGAGAAGAATAAGTGGAAAAATTGTTAATCTTACCAGGTTTCTGAGCCAATTTTCATAACAAGTAGAAGTTCACATATAACTATATTTTGGCATTTGGGTGTATTTATCAATCTTAAAAACACCTAAATTAAAATACTAGTTAAGGAAAATTGATTTTTTGGATTTATCTCCAGTACATATTGTAATTGAACAATTGCAACGAGTGTCACTATTTACCTCACATACATACCATTTCCCTGACATACATACAACTCTTTCTGTGTTTGCAGGTTTTTCCTGATGTATCTCATAAACAAAGATGAAACAGAGCACACAGGACAGGTAGGTAACCATTACTTCAGTATATGAGGGTAAAGGTAGAGGCTGACTAAATGATTTGTCTGGCATAGGGCATTCTCAGATGAGGAAACGCCCTCTTTTAATTCGAGTTTTCAACATCTCTGCAACTTTTTACACTTGAAGTATTATTACCCAGACCAAGAGATTATGTGACTTGGCCAGGATCACATAGCCAGTCAGAAGTCTGTCATAAATACTGCCTTCCTGGCCCCAAAGGATCTCTCTCTCTCTCTCTCTCTCTCTCTCTCTCTCTCTCTCTCTCTCTCTCTCTCTCTCTCTCTCTCTTCTTTCTCTCTCTCTTCTTTCTCTCCCTTCCTCCCCCTCCCTCCCTCCCTCTGTCTTTCTACTATGCCACACTAGCAGATTACATTATATATACAAAACTCTCAATTTGGGAACTAAATATGTATATTAAACATAGCAAGGCTTAATTAGGGACTGATCTGAGCCTCAGTCTATGCTAAAGATAAAATTCCTATTATCATTGGTGGAACTATATACATCAAGTCCTTTTCCAATGCTTCAATGTAATGTGAGAGTGACTTTGGATTCTCAAGAGTTCTGCCAGTGGGGCACAAACTAGAGTTCACTAAGCTGGAAAAAACTTCCTATGTCAACCTGGAGAAGGGCTCTGTGCTTTTTGTTTGAGGACCAGCCTAGATAAGTTAAAATATACTCATTATGGATGAAATCACGAATCATTTAAGTATAGAAGTTGTTCTTTGGTGTGTGATAGTGGATTGCAGTGACTTTAGTTGAAATAGGGTAAACAAATTATCATTGTATGTTCAACCAAAAATACTCAGGCTATTGAGTTTAGCAATCCCTGCTATGAGAGAATTATATGTTTATAACCGATATTTCATATGGCTTGTCTTTCAGAATACTGAGATCATCGTAATGGGTGAATCAAATTGAAATAATTGAATTGGGGCATAATTGGGAAATATTCAAGATATCTTTTTGTGCCATTTGAAATTTTCCTTACATAAATTTGGATCTCTTACTTTTGTGATTCAGTCTGAATTTTAAGTAGTTATGATAAAGGGTAAAAGTTTAAAAACACACCGAGATTGGTCTAATGAAAGAAGTGCTTTACAATCATTAATTTATGGTCAGGAAGACAGTTCATTGGAGATAATACATTTCTCTTCAGGGAGAAAATGCATATGCCATTTTTTCATTATTTGATGATGCAATGTTTATTAGAAAACTTGATATACATAAATACGTTGTAGCTAGGTAAAGAAAATTATTAATGAATTGGGAAATCTCCATCTCTTAATTACATGATATATAGGCAACATATAACTTGAATTTTATTTTAGCCTTACACTTTTAAGTGTATTAGTGTACAATTTGAGTGAAGTTGTAATATTAATAAATTTCCTTTAAATTCTTTTAGGAATCTTATGTATGGAAGATGTATCAAGAAAGGTGTTGGGAGTTTTTCCCAGCGGGTGACTGCTTCAGAAAACAGTATGAAGACCAGCTCAATTAAAGACAGAATGTATTCAACTCTTGAACACTTATCCCTCTCTCTCCCTCAAGTCAGTTTTGTAGATCACTGAAGTTCTATGCTTTCAGGAAACCCTGAAGCTTTCTTTGTGAAGATCTGACTGCGCTTTCCCCCCACCCTGTGTATTTTCTTTGAGAACACAGACTGAAGAACAATGCAGATTCATACACATATACATGCAGAAATAGCTCTGGAACAAAACACCATTCCAGATACTCTCTACAACCATGCATAACATAATACACAGAGAGTTTTTTTCTTCTGAGACTGTCAGAAGACTCTTTGGGCTACAAGACATCCACACTCATTCAGTCTCTTTATTTCATCATGCTGGAAGGAACTATCTATAGTTCACAAAGTATTGGAGCACTGTAATGGATTCTTGTGGACATTAGTCATGATGGGAAATAGTGCCTTACTATATGTGGGTTGAGCTATGCAGAAGATGAGTGCATGAAAAAAACAAAAACATCTTTATTTTCTTTATGTCATCCCTTCTCATTTAGGTTTATTTTGTGAGTTGTTTTTCTTTTCTTTCTTTTTATTAGTTTTGGTGGGGGAGGGTAACAAAAGAAGTTTGTGCACTTTTTTAACAGGCCTGTGGTGTCAGTGATTCTCATTAAGCTATATTCACTTTGACCCTCCCCATTTGCTCTTGCTCTTTTTTTGGTAATGCTCTGATGCAGCGCTGCAACTTTATGAAATCTTTGTATGAAAACAAAAAGACTGCAAAATCACACTTTCAAAAGAAATAATTCATTGCATGTTTATTATGCAAGTTTAAACAAGGAAAAGCTTCAGAAGCAAGTTGATCAATGTGAGAGAATTTTCACGATAATTATATTCATAGTAATAAAGTGTTGTGGGCTTTATTGTACATTTGGAGCCAGTGTCATCAGCCAATAATGTGATACATTATGAACTTGACAGTAGTTTTGAATTTATTTCCCCCTTTTTTTTGGGCCATCTGTGATTGGTTGTGGAATAAGGACTTTCTTCGTATCAGGCCATTTTTTTAAATCAAAGCTGAAGCAATATCCATTCAGGGATTTCATCAGTTGCATCACAGAACATGGATGATGATGATGATGATGATGATGATGATGATGATGATGATAATGAAGATGTATACATCACTCCATTTTGAGTACTTTTAAATTGTAATGCCAATATTTACAAATAAAAAGAAAGATTCAGAATGGAAGCAAGATCATTTTGCTAACATTGGAGCTCTTTTATTACCAAATCTGCCTGTTAATTTTAGAATTGTAAAACTGCTCTGATTAAACTATTTAACTAACTTGGCTCACTCTTCATTCTCTGTTTCACATGAAGCAGGGACACACTCTCAAAGCTTTTTTTTTAAATGTATTGGGGATTTGTATTTGGAATGGATTTTGAAAATTCCTAGATATATTCTGCATTTTAGTCTTTGGATTCTTTATAGCCAGGGAAGACCACTGTTACAAGCCTTTGCTTCTGAGTAATGCTGTAGGGATAGGTTTATCTCTCTTTGTATGTTCTAATCCATTAGTCCTACACAATTACCTCAGACAGCAGAAATAATACAGTCTAAAAATGCAGCATTACTTGACCCTGGAAATTGCTTCTCATTCCCAGTCATGTTCTGTATTACCTGCTTTCTCTTCAAAGTAATTATGGAGGCCTTTAGAAAGGCCACTGGCCCAGTATGTAACATTTATAATGTGGTCACTTGTTGAGGAGAGTTCAATTTAGGAAAGACATACTTTATCAACACAATCCCAGATTTAAATGTCATAATATTATATGTTGTTTTAATTTCACATTTTTTCTCTCTCTGCTTAAAAACTTAAGTACTAATAGGTGATGGTACCCAGCCCATGATTTTAAATTGAACGCCATGAAAGAAAGAAGATTGGTTCTTTTGTTTCTTTGATATATGCCTTCCACTCTTTTTATTATTAGCCATTTTATGCCACAATCTGAAAGTTAGCACTTATTACATCATAATACCTAACATTTATGTAGTGCTTACTTTGTGCCAGGCACAATTATTGTTATTTATTATTATTACTTACATTTATTATCTCATTTGGTCCTTGTAACAGTCCTGGGAGGTAGGTACTATTATTGTCTTCACTTTACAGATGAGGAAACAAAGGCACACAGAAGTTTAGTGACATGCCTGGGTAACAGAACTAGTAAGTGTCTGAGACCTGATTTGAATTCATGTCTTCAGGACACCAGGCCTGGCATTCTATCCATTGTACTACCTAATTGCCTCCAGGGTAAGTTGTTACATTCTCAGAGAGAAATCTTGGATTTGCCTGATTAAACTGTGAAATAATAATTGTACACTGTGGGGCAGGAATGGTAATTGTGGGGACAGTGATAAAGAAGTGGGGAATAAGCAACAGCAGTGTCCTATAACAGAACCTCTGCCTAGTCTCCCTCTCTCCTGAGCACCAGTCTTACATTAACAATTGAGTTTTTTTTGACATCTTGAACTGGATCTCCAGTAGACCTCTTAAAGGTAATACATCCAAAACAGAACTTACATTTCTATCAAAAACTTTCCCTCTTCCCAACTTCCCTATTACTGTCAATTGTACCACCACCTGTTCAGTTACCTGGGCTCATGACTTCAGTGTCTTCCTAAACTCCTTGCTCTTTCTCATCCCACACATCCAATCCATTGCCAAATTTGAAATTTTTGCCTTCACAACACCTCCCCTCTGTATCCCCTTCTTTTCTTTCTCATAGCTATCACCCAGTTTCAGACACTTATCACCTCTGTCTATAGTTATGCTAATAGTCTTCTTATTTGGTCTTCTTATTGATGTTTTCCTTCTCAAGTTTTTTACTTCCCTAATCTATCCAGTGGCCAAAATGATTTTCCTCAAATCTAAGTCTGTTTATGTCATCCCTATACTCGATAAATTCCAGTAGTGCCCTATTACCTTCAGGATTAAGTATAACCTCTGTTTGGCATTCAAAGCTCTTAACAATCAGGTTGTTATCAACAATCAGGCAAATCCAAGATTATTAAACTTTGCTTCCTCTCACTCCACCCATGCACTCTGATTCAACCACATTAATCTACTTACTATTTTTTTTTTTGCATATGACACTCCATCTTCCAAATCCATGCCTTTGCATTGGCTATTATGCATACCTGGAATTCTCTGGCCCCTCACCTCCACCTCTTTTATTTCATTGACTTCCTTAATAGAAGCCTGCTTCAGCCCAAATCTTATGTTCTTTTTCAGTTAGATCTTTTCTAGTTACTCCAGATAGTAGTGCCTTCTTCTCTGAAATTACTTTACATCTACTCTGTATAGATTTTATATATGCCTACTATATTTTCACATTTATCTCCCCATTAAAATGTGAATTCCATAATAATAAGAACTGGTTTTGCCTTTCTTTCTATCCCCTACACTTAGCAGGATGTCTGCCACATAGTAAGCATTTCAAAACTGCTTGTTGACAAACTACCTAGAATTCTAAATAGGAGTTTGCTTGACTTTCTTTGTGGAGGTCATTCAACTTAGAGTAGCCTAAGTAAAATGAACCAGTTCCATCCTATAATACATATGTAGCAACTGGAGCTGCTGGTGGGTCCACAGGGACTAGGGCACCTCTTTCTCTCTCTCCATTCAGGGCCCTTTCTCTTTTAAACCCAGGCATGGGATGGGAGCCGGGATTCAAATGATGAGGTTTGGGTTCTTTTTCACAGTCTTTGACTGTTCATATCCCAGCAAGGTGTCCTGGAGAAAATTACTTAAAGCTTAGGCTTAACCCAGGGTCTTCCCAAAGCAGGTAGTATAAAAGTACTTAATGTAAAGTATGAATCAAATATGGAACAGCTATTTACTTCTATAAAAAAAGTTAAAACACAAAGACAATGCACATTGACATCTTAAAATACTTAAACTTCAAAATAAAAATAGTTTTCATGACTGTTAAAAGGTATTTTTTAAATTTTGCTTCTGCTAAACAGTATCCAAGCAATGCCCTGGTCCTGCAACCATCAGATGGAACTTACTGGGACTTCTCACAATGCCCAGTAGAGATTGATTTCCTCTCTCTGTTGGGGGAGTCATCTTCTCCAATACAGAAACTCCCCTATCAACAGTTAACTCCAACCAAGTGACCCAGAACTCATAAGTTTGTTTCTGAGACTGAACACATCTACCTCACCCTCATTATTTGTTCACCTATACTAAAGGAAAGAGAGAAGTAAGCCAGGGGCCCAAAGACCAGGCTCAAGAATCCCTAAACCTTCATTTGGTCCACCACTATTTGCTTACAATTTGCCATTTTTTTTTCAGGGATATTCTCAAATAGTCCTGATGTGATTCATAGACAAAAAGAAAAGAAAGACAAAGGATGGTCACTCTTTCTTTTAGGTCCACTGAGTCTTCTGCTAAAAAATAATTTTGTCCATCATTCCTAAAGTATCCAAGTCTCAGCACTGAACTGTTTCAGAGGTAGTAACTAGATCCCAGACTCAGCACTCCATGAAGTTAATTCCAATCCACCCTCCACTACACACACACACACACACACACACACACACACACACACACACACACACACACACACACACATCAAGTGCTATAGTCCTTGAAAATCCAGTATATAAAAGCTACTGTTTATTTTAGTTTGCTGTACAACTTCTAGTTCACCTGGATCAAAGATATAAGTGAAGTAAGGTTTTGTTTTTGGTTTGTTCTCTGCAGTCTTCTCAAATGAGTCCTTTAGGTTTCCAGAATGAGTCCCTAAGACTTGGATGACAGTATATATTAAAGGATAAGTAGGAAAGAGAATGACATTAGGGTAATGATTGTTGCTTGAGGTCAGCAAAGGCACATTTCCTAGACCTTCCTAATGGTAGAATCATCTTTTAACTTAATTTTCAAACCTATTGTTCCCTTGTCTCTACTCAAAAGAAGAAAGTGAATGTACTTTCTGAATAGGATTCCTTCCTGTTTCTGAAGGAATGGTTCTAAGTCACCTGAAAGCAGGTAGGCATGAAACTCAGACCTATTAGTTCTCTCTTCTATCTACAATCAGGACACTGACCAAGAATATCACCCATTCTTCTCTGGTTAAGTTCCTGGCTAAAGGAAATTCCTTTAATCAGGAATTTCAGATTCCTTATGTTTCTTTGTAGCAAAAGTTTAAGCTTGTATGGTTTACTCTGAAAAAATTTCCAAAATTTCATCATCCCATATCTCTATCCAGGAACCATAATATCATATATTCAAGTATGATGATATGGTAGGATATATCTTTTATGTCAGTGTCTAGTCGGTAGTAATATTTAGCAGTAAAGAAGTCCTAATTATCGAGCAAATACTGATTATATTATAATTAACTCTTCAACTAATCAATGAAATTTTATTTAATGTCTAAACCCTTTAAGCATCCTTATATGACTAGGATTTAGGATGAAGCCGAAAAGGAACAAAAATGCCTGCAATTACAAATTCAAACAAATATTCTTACCTTGAAATAGTCAGACTGGGATTGACAGTTTCTGATGAACTACCATAGTTAAGCAAAAATTCTGCTTATAGGAAATCAGTTCAAAATGTCTAAAGTTAGATGATAAGATTTAAATGCAGATTTCTTCAATTCTCCCATGCTGGGTGGATCTGGGGGAGGCTCTTCCCTTCCTGAGACCCTAGCAGAAAGGGTAAACTGCAGAGCATAGGGTCACCAAAGTATAGGTCTTGTTTAAGCATGGGTCTGGCACTTCTTCGGTGTTTGTATTTTTTTCCTGATCCTAGGTGACAAACATTATTAATCTTGAGATGGACTTCTCTAAGCTTGGAAGTGACCTCATGAGTTCCACAACTTCAGCGGTCCTGCAACTATCAGATGGAACTTACTGGCAGCAGTGTAAGTCTCTACTTCCCAGAAGACCACCTACATTCCTAGAATCTGAAAAGCTCAAGTCCTGGACTACAAAGGGACAGTGAGAAATAGAAGTAAAATATAAGAATGCCTATTTAGCAGTCCTGCAACCGGCTTTATGTTCTGATAACATTTAAATCTCAACCAGCTGGCAGAGTATTGTAGTAATTAATACTATTATTTACTTAGCTATTTTAAGTGTTTCTATCTCTGCCCATTTATGTTTTGTGTCTAACACTTCTTTTATGTGTAGGAAATAAATACCTGTCCCATTCATGAAAAAAAATTTAAACAAAACAGAAACAGCTTTTTTCAGTCTCAAAAAATTGGGCACTATAATTTAAGTATGGAAGGAAATGCCAAAAGTCAAAGGGATTTTCACAGAATCATATCTCAATAGAGACTAGAAGTACCATTGCAATTAGTTTCAAAATATAAAGATTCAATTAATAAAGCATTTATTAAGAGCTTTCTTTGTGGACAAATTGGTCTAGGTATTGAAAGTATAAAAACAATGAAAAAAACTTGTCTCTGCCCTCAAGGAGCTTACATTCTTCTAGGAGGAAGTAACAGGATCTTCATGACCTCCTCTGTAATAAAATAGATAATTTTGTAAATTAGAGATTCTTTCTCACCCTAACACAAAGAAAGACATTTGGACCAGAAATTTATAGCTAAAATGCAGATACATGACATTGTAGGAATTTATTAACATTCTGTTTGTTAATGAGCATCATCATGGTAGAAATCCTGACCAAGTAGAACAGTTGAAAACTTAGAAGAATTCAACTATTTCTGAACAAATATACAAATAGTTAAGTATTATCCTAATTTATCCTATTTACCAGGGGTCCATAATGTGGGGCAGCAAGGTGGTACAGTGGATAGAGTCCAAGAGTCAGGAGGACCTGAGTTCAAATGTGGCTTCAGGCACATTCTAGCTGTGTTACCCTAGGCAAGTCACTTAATCCCAATTACCTTACCACCACCATCACCACCACCACCCCAAAAAAGTTAAGTACTGTTTGTGTTAGTATATGATTTGGACAAGTTTAAGTGAGAAAAACTTTTTTCAGCCATAAAAAATTTCATGGACTCTAAAACTATTTAAAAGGAGATCATTTTATATTTAGTCAGATTTTGTCTTATAATAAACTATTCTTTCAACCTATCAAGATCATTTTGCATCTTGACTCAGCCATCTCTCTGTAATTAATTATCCCTCTAAACTTATGTCATCTGGAAATTGAATGAACATGTCATTAAAGTATTTATCCAATATACTGAAGTAAATGTTGAACAGAACAGGGCTAAGACCCACAGCATTCAACTAAAGACTTCCCTGTAAGTTGATATGAGACAACTAACATTTGTTGAATATAGTTGTGGTAGATGCAATACCATCATTCAGCTCTTATTTCAACATCTTTGACTAGCTACTGTAGTTGAAAAAATACTGGGCTTAAGTCAGAAGAGAACTAGGTAAAAGCAAGAATCACCTACCCAGCAAAACTGAATATAAAGTTTCAGGGGAAAATATGGTCATTCAATGAAATAGAGGATTTTCAAGCATTCTTGATGAAAAAAAAAAAAACAGAGCTAAACAGAAAATCTGGCTTTCAACTACAAGAAACAAAAGAAGCATAAGAATGTAAACAGGAAAAAGAAATCATAAGGAATTTATTAAAGTTGAACTATTTATATTCCTACATGGAAAAATGATAATTTTAACTCATAAGGCTTTTCTCAGTATGAGGACAGTTGAAGGGAATATATATGTATATATAAATATATGTATGTATATGTGTAGGAGGGTGTATGTGTATATAAATATATATATGTGAGTGTGGACATACTATGTACATGTATACTTAGAGGGCACAGGAGGAGTTGAACATGAAGGGATGATACCTAAAAATAGAATTAAAAGGTGAGAGAGGAATTTATTGGAAGAAGGAGAAAGGGAGAAATAGATCAGGGCAAATTATCTCATGTAAAAGAGGCAAGAGAAAACTGTTACAATGGAGGGGAAGAGGAGGAAGATGAAAGGGAATGGGACAACCTTACTCTCATTGAATTTAGCTTAAGGAAGGAATAACATACACACTCAATTGGGTATCTTACCCTATAGGAAAATAGGGAAAAGGGGATAAGAGAGGGGATGATGGAAGGGAGGGCAGATTGGAGGAGAGGATACTTAGAAGCAAACACTTTTGAAAAGCGATAGGGTCGGGCGGCTAGGTGGCGCAGTGAATAGAGCGTCAGCCCTGGACCTGAGTTCGGATCGGGCCTCAGACACTTAACACACACAAACAAAAACCTAGCTGTGTGACCTTGGGCAAGTTACTTAACCTCAATTGCCCTCCAAAAAGCTAAAAAAAAAAAAAAGCTATAGGGTCAAAGGAGAAAATAGAATAATTGGGGGGGGGCAAGATAGGGTGGAGGGAAATATAGTTAGTCTTTCACAATATAACTACTATGGAAATGTTTTGTGTGACTACACATGTACAACTTATATTGAATTGCTTATCTTCCCAATGGGGTGGGTGAGGAGGAAAGAAGGGAAAAAATCTGTAACTCAAAATTTTAAAAATAAATGTTTCAAAAAATTGTTTTTTATAGGCAACTGGGAAATAAGATCTACAGACACTGAGGTATAGAAATCCATCTTGCCCTACTAGAAAGTTAGGAAGGGAATGGGGGAGGATATAAGAGATAACAGATTAGGGAAAGGGATATTTAGTAGGCTTGCTATTTTGGGGTGGGGGGGTAGAAGAAAGACAGGGAGAAAAATTTGTAACTCAAAATCTGGTGGAAATAAATGGAGAAAACCAAAAAGAAATAAATGAATTGGGGGGGGGAGGGAAGAAGAGAAATAGGTTCATATCCTGCCTCTAGTACTTATTAGTTATGTGACTTTGGGCAAGTCAAAACCTCTATTAGCTTTATTTTCCACATCTGTGAAATGGTGACACTAATAATACCTTACAGGATAGCTGTGAGGCTCAAATGAAATCATTATGCATTGCAAACCACAAATCACTCTATGAAAAAGAGCTGTTATATTCGCCAGGATATCATCTAGGACTTCATAAAATACTTTGCAACAAATTACTTGCACTTATGCAACAAATTAGCTGCACAAACACAGGATGGGAGAGGATTGTTTGGAGGGTCAGACTATGCAAAAAAAAGATTGAATAGGGGAATAAGGTTTTTATTTTATCACAAATTTGATGAGGCAGTCCTATGATATCATTCTGAAAATGTGAGTGCAGTCTTAACTGTATTCAAAAATGTATAGTCTCCATATCATAAATCCATTGAGTTTTGCTCATATCAGACCCTTCAACATTCATTCAATAAGTAGTTCCTTTCTTTTCTTTGATCCTCCTCTTTTCACCAGTATGGCTTTAAAACACCTTTTTTATTGTCTTTTGCTTTCTCTGCTAGCCTCAGCTCCTTCTGAGTTATGAGGTCCTTCAATAGAAATACCAGAGCATGCACTTGTATCCATCCTCTCTTGCTCTTTCTTCCATTTTCTGTATGTTTGCATTCACCTGGGTCTTTTGTTTTACCTGCCAAGGAATTTTTCACCCTTAAAAATCATGTTTCAGAAATATAAATACCATTCTCAGGAAGCTGCTTTTTACGTGGCTATTCCTTTCCAAAGCCTACTTTTCTCTTTTGAAGCCCTTCCTTTCAGTCAGTAGTAGTGATGCAAATACCACCTAATCCCCAATACCTATAGTTTTGTTATTATCCAGTTTGTTTTTTGTTTTGACCAGGATTCCTTAATCTTTAGGAATGCTTTCCAAAAAGCAACTTTGAAAGAACTTTAGAACTCTGAGTCCAAAAGAATTCAGATGAAATAAGAAACTCACCTCCTGAAAAGGGTGATGAACTTAAAATGAAGAAACATATGTTTTCAGACATCTCTAATGTAAACATTTTCTTTCCTGTACTATGTAGATATATATTGAAGAATTTGTTTTTACAGGGTTATTGTTGTTGTGGGGTTTTAAAAAAAATTGTCCCATGGGGGAGTTGTGGGAGGTACTTTTTAAATTATTTGGGGGGGAGATGGCTAGGTGGTACAGTGAATAGAGAACTGGCCCTCAGGATGACCTGAGTTCAAATCCAGCCTCAGACACTTAACACTTTAACCCCGATTGCCCTCCCTCCATAAAGCAAAACAAAACAAAACAAAACATCTGGGGACCGGGAGGAAGAAACACAAATTCTGCTGTAGACATTTACAAGCTATAATCCTGGACAAGCCACCTAAATATTCTCAGCCTCAGTTTCCTCATCTGTAAAACTGAGATAATATTAACACCTGACTTAGGTTTATGTGAGAATCAAAAGAAATCATATGTATAAAGTACTCTGCAAACCACAAAATGCTATTTTTTAAAGGAATGCTTTCCATATTATTGTGATATCATTTGCCCCCATGTGAATCACCAGACACAGATATTTATACTCCAATTGGACAGGTATTCAAAGAGGTTTTTTGTTTGCTTTCGTTTTTTAAAGTCACATCTTAGGTACATGCCCAGGGAAAATAAAAGGTCTTTCTTATTTCATTAACAAATAGTTCCTCAGAACCCCCTAAGAGTAAGTTATCAACTACCCTTTGTCTCTTTTTCTTTTGGCCTTTAATGGATTATGTCTCATGTGATCAGCCCTGTATATCCTGTCCACCCCAGAGTTTCATCCAAGAAAGATGAACAGAATTAGGTTGTATGCATGCTTTATTTCTCTTAAACTGGCTGCAAGAAAGGAGAAGCTGTAGTTTGAACTGAGTTCCTTTTGGAGTTAGGCTTCACAGATTATAAAGACAAAAATGAACAGACAAATGGTGGATCCAGGATGGAAATGGATTTGTTGAGGCAGCCCCTGTAGCCTAGCTGGCTGTAGAGTTTGGATTTGGTCTTAAAGTACTGTCAGGGAAAACAAGAATTAAAGGGTCAGAGCCCAACTCTTCCTCAGAGAGTGGAAAGGAGTTCTTATAGCCCTTGCTTGTTTGACCAGGAGTCTACCCCATTTTCACAATTCTTATCACCTATTTCCTTGAGGACAACAGATACTTTCTTGTCAGAAGATCCAACTTTCTAATTTTTGGGAAAAGTCTTCTATGTTTTTTATTTGTTTTTTTGTTTTTTTGGAGGAGGGAAGGCAGGGCAATTGGGGTTAGGTGACTTGCCCAAAGTCACATGGCTAGTAATTGTTAATTGTCTGAGGCCAAATTTGAACTCAGGTCCTCTTGACTCCAGGGCTGGTGCTCTGTTCACTGTGCCACTTAGCTGCCCCCTGGGGAAAAGTCTTATATCTCTTAGTTCCAAGTGTTCAGTGGTTCATCTTTTTCCCTTTGTTCTGAGTCATGTTTTTCTGTAGACTAATCTCCTTAAAAAGGTCTATATTCTTCCTGGGCATTCTTTATTATTTACTTTCATGTTAAATCCCCCTCCCCCCCTTTTAAGGAACACTTCTTTCTAACTGAAAACGTGGAGAATTCAGAGGCAATTACTAAGTCCAGAGTTGGGGAACCTGAAACTATGAGGCCTCATGTAGCCTTCTAGGTCCTTGGGAATGGCCTTTTGACTAAGTTCAAATTTTATAGAACAAATCATTTTATTAAGGTGATTTGTTCTGTGAAGTTTGTATTCAGTCATAGGACTGTACTTGAGGACCTAGAGGGCTATATGTGGCCTTGAGGCTGCCCCTGAAACCCTTTTACATTCTCTTCAAAAAGATAATCTTGCAGTTGGAGCAATGATGGCAATTATTTGACTACAGAAGAAATTTAAATATCACATAATTTATGCAGGCACTGAACATTCTTCTAGTTCTCCATATATCCTGGAAGGAAGATCTTCAGTCCTTTGTTGTTGTTGTTTTTCCTCTGCCAGTAGCTCCCCTGGAGAACTGCTGTGATATACTGCTTTGGGAACTTCAATTTTTCTTAAATGCTTTGATTGTCACACTCAACTTCCTTCCTTTCTCACACTAACTTTCCCCTTTATTTTACCAACTTGTCTTACTTTCTCCTTGATCCTTTCTCCTAAAGTAGGACTGTTCACTAACACAAAATTTTGCCCTGCCGTCTCCTATCTCCAAGAGGTGTCTCCACTTTCTTCATCTACTAAAGTTTCTCTCTTCTATCAATATACAAATCATGATCACGTTGTCAGACAATTATTTCCTTATCACCCCGACTCAAAGTTATTTCTCTATCCTCCAATTTCTAAAACCACTTTGCATGGACCTCTCCTTTACACCTATTGTATGCTCTTTTGTATCATAGATATTTACATACATGTCTTATTTCACCTATTAGGACTCGAGCTCCTTGAGAGAAGTCTGCGTCTTGTTTATCTTTGTATCTCAAGTATCTATATCATAGTGTTTTGTACATAATAGTTACCTCAATGTTTGATTAACTGAATTAGATTCACCCAAATATATTATTCATTCATATGGAAAGGCAAAAGAAGAGTCTTTAAGTCTGCCACTAACTTCTTACTATTCAGTGCTATGTACAGGTTGCATGCCTGTACATTTCAGGACTAGTACAACGAAATATTTTAGCCAAATGAATTAGCTTTAGTCTACTTGTTCAGTTATATAACTAGGAAAATCCTGATAGAATTACATGTTTGGTTGACCCTTATGGTTGATTAAAATGGTAGTTGTCACTTGAGTACCTTCAGCTTTATGTAGATACTAAATATACTTTTATTTTCAAAAAATGTCTAAAAACTCTTAAAATTAATAAATTCATTATTTTTATAAAAGTCTACCCCTAAATATTTTACAATCCACAGGACTGTCTGGTGCCACTTAAAAAACTATTTTTTTGCCATATACAATCAATGATGATAAGAATCTGTCTACTGACACTGAAGCTCTTTCAGAGATAAAAAGAGTAGGCAAGGTTAGCATCACTTAACTGAGCTTAGAAGTGCATGAGATGTTCTTACCTCATTAAAAATTACAAAATACATTTGAACTGTCTTTGAATTCTCTTTTTTGGACATGTTGTTCCTTTGAACTCTATTCTAAACTTATGAAAAGTGTCTACATACCCACTCAAAGGTCAGTTATTCCGCTCAGCAAATAAGTATGTATTAAGTATGTATTATTCACCAGGCACTGTACAAGGCTCTTGATATATAATTGAAACTGTTCCTGATCTCAGGAAGCTTTTTATTTTTTAATAGGGAAACACACACACAAGTATTTACAAAACACACAAAATAACTTAAATACTGTAAGGTTCTCCTCTCTTTGATAGAGACTGTTGCTCCTAATGCTTCCCTTCTCCCCACCCACTACATTCTTTTTTGAGGGCATACTTATAGTAAGCTCTAGGGGAAGTAAAATATCATGGAGTTAAATCTCTTCAATTCTTATCCAGTGAAACTTTATTCATATAAATAATTTATTCCTGTTTTTACAGTCTCACACAAAGGTCACATAAATACTTCTGTTCCACTCAAACAAGGGTAGTCCATATTGCCCTTCTTATTGTGGATCTCTGGGCTGCCAGTTGCAAAAGTTGAAATGAATCTACATTATGATATGGTGTAGTGGGTAAAGCACTGGACTTTGAGTCAAGAAGATATGATTTTGAATCCTGCCTCAGATACTACAAGATGTGTAACCCTGGGAAAGTCACTTAACCTCTCTCAGCCTACATTTCCTCATTTGTAACATGATGATAATAATAGCACTTACTCTACTGAGGCTTTGTGACTATCAAATGAAATTAAATGAGATAGCATGTGTAAAGTGATTTACACAGCTTAAAGTGCTGTATTGCTAACTACATATTATGTTGGTGGTGATAATACTATGTGTTGTTCACCATCACCCTCTGAGAAAAGAGCACTTTTTACCCTGCCATCATCTAGGGCTTCTGAAAAAACGTAAAGCAGTGCTGATAGTAGTGTTTCTATCTCAGCTCCTAATCCTTCTTCCATCATCTCTCAACATTGGAAGTTGTAGAACACAGCCTTAGATCTATTTATCCAGCCCTAATCTTTACCCCAAAGTACAACCATACACTACTGCTTGTAGTGTGGGATAGTGGAAAAGACTACTAGAGTTGGTATCAAAGAAACTCTTCAGATAAACTCCCAAAGGAAAAGAAATTTAAGACTATATGGATTTATAAGTGAATTTTACAAAATATCTAAACAATTCCATTACTACATAAATTGTTTGCAAAAAAACACATAAAGAAGGAGTCTTACCAAATTACTTCTATGACACAAATATGTTCTAGATACTTAAATGAGAGAGAGTCAAAACAGAGAAAAAAAACTAGTATAGACCAATTTCTCTAATGAATATTGATGCAAAAAATTAATAAAATACTAGCAAAAGGTATATACTATGGCTGGACCATATATACTACGGACTGGACAGAATATAGTGTTGGTTCAGTATTAAGGAAATTTTATGCATAACTGAATAATAATAAGAATAACAACAAAAAACAATGGAACAAAAATAAAAATCATATCATATGATTGTTTCAACAGATGCAAAAAAAGTTCTTGAAAAAGTTCAACAACCATTTCCGTTAAAACACCAGAAATTGCTGGAATAAATGAAACTTTCTTCAAATACTTATATAAGTAGCACCTATATAACATCCAAATTAAGCATTAATTGTAATATGGATAAACTAGTGCCTTTACAATAAGATTAGGAATGAAGAAAGGATATCAATTCTCACCATTGCTGTTCCATTTTGTACTAGAAATGCTACCTATAGCAACATTACCAGAAAAAGAATGGAAGGAACAAGTATAGGTAATGAGGAAATAAAACTATTACTTTTTATAGATGATATGATGATTTACTTAGAAAACTCCAAAATCTAATTTTTTTTTAAAGCAATTGGGGTTAAGTAACTTGCTCAAGGTTACACGGCTAGTCATTATTTATGTGTGGGTGCTCATTTTCTGAGGCCAGTTTCGATCTCGGGTCATCCCAACTCTAAGGCCAACGCTCTTACTCACTGAGCCACCTAGCCACCCCTCAAAATCTAATTAAAAAACTAATCAAAACAACACCTTCAGCAAACTTACAAGATATACAATAACCCACACAAATTATCAGCATTTCTGTATATTACCAATGAACCAAACAAGAAAAGATAGAGAAATTCCATTTAAAATATCTACAGACAGTATAAAATACTTGGTAGTCTACCTGCCCAAGACATACATAGGAACTATATGAACACAGTTACAAAACACTCTACAGAGAAATAAAGAGGGATCTAAATAGAGAAATATGTATTGCTCATGGGTAGGCTGATCCAGTATTTTAAAAATGATAACACTATTTAACACTACATGCATTTACATATTGCATTTAAATTACATAATTGCTATGCCAGTCAAACTACCAAAGAATTACTTTATGGAGCTAAAAAAGTCATAACAAAATTAATTTGGAGGAACAAAATATTTTTTTTTTAAGCAATTGGGGTTAAGTAACTTGCTCAAAATTACACGGCTAGTCATTATTTATGCGTGGGTGCTCATTTTCTGAGGCCGGATTTGATCCCGGGTCATCCCAAGTCCGAGGCTAGCACTCTTACTCACTGCGCCACCTAGCCACCCCTTTTAGGGCAATTGGGGTTAAGTAACTTGCCCAAGGTCACACGGCTAGGTTTTTGTTTGTGTGGGTTAAGTGTCTGAGGCCGGATCCGAACTCAGGTCCTTCTAACTCCAGGGCCGGCACTCTACTCACTGCTCCACCTAGCCGCCCCGGAACAAAATATATTAAGGGAAAATAATGGGAGGAAAGGGGACCTAACAGTGTCAGATCTTAAACTATATTACAAAGCTTTAATCAGCAAAACAATTTGCCACTGGGTAAGAAATAGAGAAGCTGATCAGCGGAACAGATTAGGTACATAATATTAAGAAGCAAATGAGCACATTAACTTAATTTTTGATAAACCTCAACAAGGCAAGTAGATTTGGGATGGTTTCTGAAAAACCTGGGAAGAACCATATGAACTGATAGAAAGTGAAGCAATCAGAACCAAGAGAAAAATGTATATAGTAACAGAAATACTATAAAAATAATCAACTGTGAAAGACAGTAACTTGAACATCACAATGACCAATCACAATTCTAAAGAACTCAGGATGAAGCATAAAATGTACCTCCAGATATAAAACTGATGGAAATTACAGATTGAAGCATATCTTTATCTTGCCTTTTTTCGGGATGGGGGGTGCAGAATATGGCTAATGCAGAAGTTAGTTTTTCATGACTGTACACATTTGTAATAGGTTTTCTTTTTCTTCTCAATGGGTGAGAAGGGTAGAGATGATTTAGAACTAAAATACAATTTTAAAATTACCTATTTTTTTTTAAAAGAAGAAAGGCTTTGTGAAAAAGATGGTATTTGATCAGACCTTTGAAGGAAACCAGGGATTCTAATTAGTCAACCAAATATATCAAAAAATCTTTTTAAGCAACTACTACATGCCAGGCATGTAGTAAGTGTTAGGGACAGAGACAAGAACTTTAAAGTCCTTTTCCTCAATGAGCGTATGTAATAGAAGGTAACATGTGGATGCATAGAACCAAAGAGTTACAGATTTATAACTAGAACTTGTAATTTGTTGGCCCAAATCCTTATTTTTCAGGTAACACAGACTGAGAGAAGCTAAGTGATTTTTTTTGTTATTTAGTTGTTTTTCAGTCATGTCTGACTCTTTGTGACCCCATTTGTAGTTTTCTTGACAAAGATATTGGGGTGGTTTGCCATTTCCTTCTCCAATTCATTTTACAAATATGGAAACTGAGGCAAAAAGGGTTAAGTGACTTGCCCAGAGTCACATAGCTAGTATCTGAGACTGGATTTGAACTCTTGGCTAAAATATATGTTCCTCTGGCATTTAAAGCCCTTCATAATTTACCGCCATCCTGTCATTCCAAGTTAATTTTCCATGACTCCTTTTCATGAACTCTATGTTGTGGAGACAAAGACACCCTAAACAACAAAAAGAGAAACTGAGGCAGAACTCCAAGCCAATAGCACTTCATTGGACCCCAGACTTTCCTTATGGTCTGAGATACCTCCTTCTTCCAGGGTCTTATTTTTATAAGGCTTCATACTGGATTTAATGCTTGAACTGCTTGATTTAATGCTAGAGAGGCTACACAAAGTATAGAATCCCCCTGGTTGATCATTTTGCTTCAGGGGCCAAAAATTATTCATCAGCTAGAAATGGTACGTCAGAAGGGGATCACAGGTTGGGTGAAGCAGGGAATATTTCCCCTGACTAGTTGATCATAAGATAGTTGGGGTACTCCTCATGTTGAGCAAGAGGAGATGGTATAAGTCATACATACTTTCCAAAAACAGACTGGGGAGACTTTTCATACCATGACACCCATGTTTGATTTGGTCATGGAATCTGAACAAAGTAAGTGGTTACAGAAGTAAGCTTCATACCTGGTAAACAAGTAATGAACATTACATTAAAGTTTGAGGCCTATTATATAAGAATCTGTTTTATCTAGATATTCCTATGTGATTCATATAAAATGTAGATCAGTACATTGGTTTTTCTTATACCTATTGGTAAATGACTGACTAAATATGTATTACTAGATGAGTATGGTAAACTAATTGCTAATAATCATTACCCTTTATGCAATCATACTGAACTGACTAATACTGATTAGAGTTTTGAGTAGGGGTCCAAAATGAATCATCTCTCACAATCTTTTGTTTTTTTTTTCCCTGACTGGCCTACCTGATTCACACTAAATGTGACATTCTATCTCCCACCTCTATGCATTTGCAAAGGCAACCTTGTCCCATCCCCATCCCTGCCTCTTGGAATGCCTTCCTCTCTTCAATATTCAGTTCAAGGGCCAAGCCCTTCAAGATTTTCCTGACTGTTCCAGTGTCTAGTGAAACCCAGTTTATTTTGTTATCTATTCTCTCTCTCTCTCTCTCTGTCCCTTCCTTCCTCCCTCCTTCCCTGTCTCCATCTTTCTATCTTTATAAATATATATGTATATAATATAATCTTACATTTACTTATCTGTGTATATGCTCTATTTTCCCCAGCATATTGCAAAGTCCTTGAAGACAGACTAGTTTTGTGGGGTTTTTTTTATCCTTAGAGCTTAGCCTAGTGCCCAGTTCAAAGTAGATCCTTCATAAATGCTTAAGTAATTGAACTGCTGAACTGAGTTGTAAGTGTATGGGATAACAATGCTTTGAAATCCCCTCAATATTCTTCCATGAATGATATCAATCAAGGGGGAAAAAATTACTACAATGCCCAGGTGCCTAGTAGGTATCATTATTACATGGGTTGCAATCTATAGAAAAAGGTGTCAATAAGTTGTATGTAACCTGAGACTTACTCTTTCCATTGGTAAATAAGGGAAGTTTTAAGAGCCATTCTATTTACTTTTTATTTTATTTGCCTCCTGGAACTGAAAGCCCCTAACTTGTTCTTCTGGACTCCTGTGATTTCACATTCCAATGATGTACATTTGCCTTTTAGTGTATCTGCCCAAATCAAATATAAAGCTATTGTTCCAAAAGCCCCCTGATGAGAATTTAGAGTAGGAAGGTGATCACATCTTTACATACACTAAAAGCTTGGTATAGTGCAGATGCCTCCCAAGATGGACTTTTTATTTGGATTTTTATTTTCTTTTGCAAACTGCTTTTCTTATTCAACATCTCCACCTGGATTTCAAGCAGACACCTCAAACTGAGCAAATACCAAGATGGAAATTCTTGGCCTTTGTTGGATAGGGTAAGTAGAATCCTGATGTTCCTTCTCAATTCTTATTTTTTTCTGGTTATAGCTAAATATTATGACATTTTCTCTTGGAGGCTGTTTGATTATTCTGTATGTTTAATCATATTCTAGTTTGGACTAGAGAAACATCTATTTTGTGGGTTTTAAGGGATGGAGTCCAATCTCAGGATTAAATTGGTCCAAGGTTGAACCACTGGTGAGGCTTCTTGAACACCTGAGGCATAAAAAGCCCAGCCTATAGGTAGTTGATCCTCATTAGGTTTGGCAGAATTCCTGCTGCTATTAGAGTTAAAATCTTCCTCTGACTGAGGCTTCCTCTGACTGTGGTGGGTGTATTTTAAAAACTATCATCTTTAAGTAAATTAACTTTTATTGAATTTTTTGTGGTTCATAAGTATTATATTACATTCCAATATCAAGAATAAACTGCTGAACTGACCTGAAGTAGGCCTGGTCCTGAATAGGCTGTATTATATCTTTTTTATCACAAGTATTTAACATAAATACATAAACATTTTTGGGGGTCTGGACCTGTGATTTTACCACTATTGAAAGCTTCCTGTGAAGAAAGCCTCTACCACCAAAGTATAACTTACAAGTCTTAAATAATTTTCTGGGATACTGAGAGATTAAGTGACTCAGAGTAACACAGCCTATATGTGTCAGATGCAAGACCTGAACCCCCTCATCTCTTCCTAACTTCAAATCCCTCTCTCTACCAGTTATTGTTCTGGTTTAAACCCAGGGACATCAAAAGCTGTTGCGGTGGGGTCTCTGCCCACCCAAAAATTGTTGTGGTTTCATAATGTGTTGTGGTGGAACCTCTCAAAGAATTCAGAGTCAGACCACCTCTAATCCAATATAGGCATTTATTGAGATTGACAACTCTCATGAAACAGGCTAAGTTTCAAGAGGAACCAGGAACTTTAGAGAAAACAAGATGGATTTTATAAGGTAAAGATGCAATTACATAACAGAAATTTACATAGAATAGAGGAATATCATGAATATTAAAAAGGTAGGAAGTGTTTGTTAAAGAATTATGGAGGAGGGATCCCATCTATGGTTTGGTGGTTAAACATTCTGGTCATTCTGACCTCTGGTTAAGACAGATAGTTAGGTATTGTAGTCCTGTCTTGGGCTAGATGGATGATGTGATTGTGTTGAATATAAAAATACACCTGTTTCTGTGGAAATGGGTCTGGCGGCAGTGACCTGGTAGAAGCAGTAGCCGGGTTCCCATCACATGGACACACCTGCTGTTTCTGTGGGAACTAAGATTTCAGGGACACATCTGTTGTTCCAGTGAGCAATGAGGCATATATGAAGAAATTAGGATATTGGAGGGGCAGGTAGGTACAGTGATGGGCCTGCTCTTCCGTGGGGCCAGGCCTATAATGAAGTTAGAACACTGGGGTTTGGGGCAGTTTTATTAGGATTCCATCACTATGGTACTGGGGATATAAATAGATATGACACAGACCTACTCTTAACTTGATAAGGAGGAAACTACATATGTACAAATACTTACATAAGGGAAAAACATCAGTCACAGGGCAAATATTAACATAGAAAATAGGGGGCACCTAGGTGGCACAGTGAATAGAGCATGGGCCCTGGAGTCAAGAGGACCTGAGTTTAAATCCGGCCTCAGACACTTAACACAAAAACTAGCTGTGTGACCTTGGGCAAGTCATTTAACCCCAATTGACCTCCAAAAAGCAAATAAATAAATAAATTTTAAAAAATAAAAAATAAAAGAACATAGAAATATTTTGGGAAGGTCTTTTGTTTTTCTTTCTAAATAAATTTTCCCATACATCAGGGAGATGCAGGAAAATTTAGTTCACGTCAGATAACGTGATGTGTAGTGGATGTAGTCAAAATGTTTTTATGATAGGTCATTTGGCTACTCATGATTATTAGCATAGATCAATGGCAGGATCTATCCAGGGTCTCAGAGTTATAGTTTGTATCTGGGATCTGAGCCACACTAGTACTGCTTGCTTCTGAACTTTCCCCTTTCTCAGTAGCTGCCCATAGCCTCCCTACCTGGGAGCACCACTCCCTTACTACCTTCTCCTCACCGTTTCTCAGTCCATTCTGGATCTGTTACCCAGAACTAGGTGATGGGCCACAAAGCTATTAGTTGGCACCTGTCCCCACTGAGGTACCCCAATATGGATCTGGTGATGCCCTAGAATGGGTCTGGGACCTCTTCTTGTTCACCCTCTCCCTGGTTGCTAGAATACTCCTGGTCTAACTATTCCTCAGTTTCTGAAGACTTCTCTAGGTCTGTTTCCCTCTGTTGATCTGGGATCAGCAAATCAGTCACTGTGATTTTTTTTTCTGGAATTCCCCATTGGAATTCAGTCTGATGCATTTTTTTTTCTTTTTGGAGGGGTAAGGCAGGGCAATTGGGATTAAGTGACTTGCCCAAGGTCACGGGGCTACTGTTAAGTATCTGAGGCCGGATTGAACTCAGGTCCTTCTGACTCCAGGGCTGGTGCTCTATTTACTGTGCAACCTAGTCACCTGCCTGATGCATTTTCTAAATTTGTCTGGAGAAGTTTTGTAGGGGGGAGTTTGGATGTGGTATTTCCTATAACTCTACCATCTTGACTTCTAAGTGGACTCAGACTTGAAGCAGTTTCTATATAGTATTTGTCTCCACCAAGTTCACTTCTGAATTCAGTATAAACAATGAACAAATTGACTCCCTATTATCTGGGTTAGACAGGTTGGTCAAGACATCACTCCTCACTTGTACAAGGAAAATGTGAGTTCAAAGCACTTTCTGTCCTACAGGAATTCAGGAGCTGCCTCGGGGCCTCTTGGTTTCAAGGCAGCTCTGTACTTGTGAGAGATAAGGATGTGCTGAGGACCACAGTCCAGTTGCCAGCCCAAGAACGTCTCCCATGAGACTGCTTGCTTGATAAGCAGCAGTTGATGTGACTGGTTTGGGGCCCACCCCCCTCCATTGGTTCATATCCCCGTGCACGAGATCATGCTTGAATCGTGCTCACTTTAAAGGTATATAAGGAGCCAGCCTTCCATCCCCACACTGCACCACCACCCCGCCCCCTGCACCGGCCATGTTGGAATAAACTGCCCTCTCTCCTTTCTTGTCTCTTCATTCCCTCCTGAGAACACAACCTAAGGCTGGCCCTTGGGTTAGTAAAGTTAGCGGCCACTTACACTCACTATCTGGCTTTGAACAAATTTCTGGCTCCCAGAACTCTGGTGCCTCACCATACTGATCTTCTGAAGTCCAAAAAGTCAAAGCCATCTTCAGTATGTCTTCACCTAAAAGCAGGAAGAACAGATACAATATAGATAGGATCTACAGCTGCAATGTTATCTTCACAGGCCATGCTGTTGTTACCTCTCAGGAGATTTGATTTCCTCACCTTAGTGCAGATTCCTGCAAATATGAGGAAGCTGGATAAGCATCACATTTTTACCAATTTCTAAGCTATGTCCCCAATACCTTATTAAGATTCCCTTCCAATATGAATCAACATTAAGCCCTCAGTAAGTCACCAACTTTGTTTCATGAAATCAGCTTTCAAGAAGACTGTAGCTTAATTGCATCCCAAGGCAGTTGGTGCCCTATCCATCATTGTAAACATCCAATCCACCCTTGGGTTCTGTATGGAACAGCAGAAGCAGCCAGCTCCATTACCTCATAAGCCAGGAATCGAAGTAACATTGAACCTTAGATTTGTCAAATCTAATTAAGTTTTGAGCTAAAGTCTACAAAGATGATTCCCCCAACCAGGTGAGTTTGACAAACAAGACTCTAAGTGCACAGAAATGATTCAGTATCAATAAGGACAACAACAAACAGATGGTAACAGAAAAGCAATCAATCCCAGGAGCATCTGGATTTTCAAGCTCTAGTTAGTACAAATAGGAATCTTCAGATTGGAGGGAATTACTTATTATTTTTTTTAATTTCAAAAGGTTTTATTGTTGCCTTTTTTTTTGTCATGTCCAGTACAAACTATCTCCCTATCATGAAACTCTCCTTGTAACAAAGAAAACAGATAAAGTCAATCAACACAGTGAATTAAAACTTATTATGCATCTATGTAGTCTTCAGCTTACCTACAGAGCAAAGGCAAGTGTGTTTTCTCTGTTTCAAAGAAATAACTTTAAAATAACAAGTGATAGACACTTCCTTGTCTGATAAGAAATTTTAATGAGCAGTTTAACTGAGAAAAAAGGAAGGAAGTGAGCATTTAAGTGCTACTAAGCACCAGGCACTGTGAACTCAGGTCTTCTTGACTCCAGGCTCCTTGCACTATCTATCTACTGCACCACTAAGCTAGGAGGAGGTGTTGGTTAGTGGTTTATCTTGATCCATGGAATTGGGTCAGAAGATGTTGTAGCTAAGAATCAGTGGCAATTTAGGTATGTTCATAACACTACTGACCTGCCCACCCACTTGTAGTTCTACATGCTGAACGAATGTGTCCTTCCAAGAACTGACTCATAGAATGTTAGGAATAGAAGTTGTCCTGAGCCCAGTGGGATGTGAGATGATTACTTCCCATTTTTAGTGATTCATGTGCATACAAATAATATCGCCAGAAGAAACCTATTTGGGCAAGAAATTGCTGCCCATCGTTGGGAACTAAAGATCTAGCAGATGGGAATGCTGAGCTAGTATCAGTGATATTTGAAAAAATCTTAGCAAACAGGAGAGTTGTCTCAGGATTGGAAGAAAACAAACATTGCTGCAACTTTCAAAAAAGGGGGGAAATGGAGACTAAAATCTATAGGTCAAGGAGCCTGATGTCAATTCCTGGTAAATTTCTAGAATGTATTATGAACAGGAAGGTTAGGGAAATCCAAGCAATTATCTTGAAAAGCTGGTCTGGCTTCATCAAGAATGGACCAGACTAAATTAATTTCCTTTTTTTGGAAGGTTACTAGTCTTGATGGTGGATAAGAAGAATGATGTAGCTATGCTTTGCCTTCATCCCTATTATGATATTCTTGTGGAAAAGTTAGAAGGATTTGGATTACATGATACGATGTTACAACTACTAAAATTGATTGAACAGGAAGTGAGGGAAGGGGGAAGCATTTATTTAGCACCTGCTATGTGTCAAGCACTGTGCAGGTGCTTTTTAAATACTATCTTCTTTGAATAGCTAGAAAGTCATTAATAGGGGCAGCAAGGTGGAGCAGTGAATGGAGCAGGCCCTGGAGTCAGGAGGACCTGAGTTCAAATCCTACTTCAGACACTTGACACACTGACTAGCCCTGTCACCTTTGGCAAGTCACTTAACCCCAATTACCCTGCCTTCCCCCCTCCAAAAAAAAAAAACAAGAAAGTCATTAATGGTTATATGTAAATTTGGCATTTAAGAACACTGTACATAAACTAATAAGATGGAATTTGACACACAGGGATCACTGTAAATACTTATACTTGGGTTTGAAAAATCAGTGCCACAAGAACAAAGCAGAAAAGACATGACTAATCAGTAGTTTATTTAAAAAAGGTGTGTGAGTTTTAATGTGCTCATTAGAAATAAGCAAGATATTGTGGAATCCAAAAAGCTAATTCAATCTTCTTAGGCTGTATTAGCAGCTTGTGGATAGTGAATAGTGGATAGTGGGCTGGAACAGGAGTCAGGAATACCTGAGTTCAAATCCAGCTTCAGACACTTCCTAGCTGTGTGACCCCAGTCAAGTGACTTAATTTCTATTTGCCTCAGTTTCCTCAACTGTGAAATGTATATAAATGTAGATAATAAACAGCTTCTACTTTGCAGGGTTGTTGGAAGATCAGATGAGATAATATTTTTTTAAAAAGCTTAGCGGAAGTCCTGGCACAAAGTAGGTGCTATAAATCTTTATTCCTTTCACTTCCCCATTTAAAAAAAAGGTATAAATAGATATTAAAGTCCCACTGTACTCTGTCCTGATCAGACCACATCTGAATATTGTGTTTTTCGGTTTGGATGCCTATAACCTGATTAAGAATCTGTAGCATAGGGGTGGAGCCAAGATGGAGGAGTAGAAACAGCATTTCCAATGTGCTCTGCCCCATACAAATTTCAAACAATGTGAAAGGGGACTCTGAACAATTTCTGGAGCCCCAACACCCACAGAACTGCACAGAGAAGCTAACCTCCTGCTGAGGACAGCCCAGCAGCCCTGCAGGGAGCGGCCAGCTCAGCGCTCTGAGAGCAGGCAGCACAGCACACTGGGAACCAACAGTGCAGTGCACAGAGCCGAGCCCAGGTCCTCCGTTTTAGCCCCAAGGCGGCCGGGCCTTCAGCCGGCTGGGGGAACCCCAGATCACCAGCAATTGTGGAGATTCCAGAATTATCAGCACAGATATGCCTAGGACAAAGTGAGAGGTTAGTGCCCTATGGACTTTGGGACCAGTATTTGGGGAACACGTGGCTTCCTCCCCTGGGGGCAAAAACCTGCTGAAGAAACAGCTGCACAGAAGCCATTTTGCAGCGTCAGTAGTGGCTCTAGATCCTGGTCTGCGAACTGTAGGGAGATCCAGGAATCAGTCTGGGGGTTAATCGCTCTTCCTTTAAACTGCCTGGATCTGGATTGTGGTCTGGGGGGGACATTTGGGGTGGGTATCCAACTTGCCAGAGTGGGTGGAGGCTTTACAGAGGCCACCCAACTGGCAGAAGTTGTGAAAACCCCAAGTTTAGGCAGAAGCTCCCCTGTCTGGTGGCAGAGTCCTACTGTGGCAACAAGCTCCAAAATCAAGTAATTAAGTGGCAACATGCCTAGGCAAATGAAACAAAATAAACAGAAAAGTTCAACATTGGACTCCTATTTTAGGGGCAAAGAGGCTCAAAGCATGGAGGAGGACTGTGAGGTCAGAACTCCTGCACCAAAAGCCCCAAATGAAAATACAAGCTGGCTACAGGCCATAGAGGACCTTCAGAAGCAGATAAGAGAAGTGGGGGAAAATTTGGGAAGAGAAATGAAAAAGATGCAAGAAAAGTATGAAATGACAGTAAACAGCCTGACTGAGGAAAATAACACCTTAAAAAACAGACTAACTCAAATGGCAAAAGAGGCTCAGAAAGGTAATGAGGAGAAGAATGCCTTAAAAAGTCGAATTTGCCAGATGGAAAAAGAATCTCAAAAGCTCACTGAGGAGATTCATTCCTTCAGAGTTAGACTGGAGCAAATGGAAGCTAGTGACTTTATGAGAAATCAAGATACTATTAAACAGATCCAAACAAATGAAAGAATAGAAGGCAATGTGAAATATCTCATGGGAAAAACCATTGACCTGGAAAATAGATCCAGGAGAGATAATTTAAAAATTATTGGACTACCTGAAAGCCATGATCAAAGAAAGAACCTAGAAATCATCCTTAAAGAAATTCTCAAGGAAAATTGCCCTGATGTTTTAGACCCAGTGGGGGAAATAGAGGTTGAAAGAATCCACAGATCACCTCCTGAAAAAGATCCCCAAAAGAAAACTCCCAGGAATATTATAGCCAGGTTCCAGAATCCCCAGATCAAGGAGAAAATACTACAAGCAGCCAGGAAGAAACAATTTCAATATTGTGGAAACACAATCAGAATAGCCCAGGACCTGGCAGCTTCTACACTGAGGGATTGAAGGGCATGGAATATGATATTCCAGAGGGCAAAAGAGCTGGGAATGAACCCAAGGGTCACCTACCCAGCAAAACTGAGTATTTTGTTTCAGGGGAAAATATGGTCATTCAGTGGAATAGAGGACTTTCAAGCATTCTTGATGAAAAAACCAGAGTTGAATAGAAAATTTGACATTCAGACACAAGAAGCAAGAGATGCTTGAGAAGGTAATCAAGGAAATCAAAAGGAATTTATCAAAGTTGGACTATTTACATTCCTACATGGAAAAACAATAACTGTGTTTGATGAAACCTTTCTCATTATGAAAATAATTGAAGAAGGGTACATGTCATATGCTCACAGGTATACATGGATAGAGGGCATAGGCTGAATTTGATGGGAAGGGATGATTCTTTTTTTTTTTTTGGAGGGCAATTGGGGTTGGGTGACTTGCCCGGGGTCACATGGCTGGGTTTTTGTTTGTGTGTTGGGTGTCTGGGGCCGGATCCGAGCTCGGGTCCTTCTGGCTCTGGGGCCAGTGCTCTGCTCGCTGCACCACCTAGGCGCCCTAGGGAAAGAATGATTCTTAAGGGGTGAAGTCAAGAGGTGAGAGAGGAAAGTGGCAAGAGGAGATGGAGAGAGACAGGGTAGGGTAAACTATCTCATGTAGAAGAGGCAAGGGGAAGTAGTTGCAGAGGAGGGGAAGAACAGGAAGGCAAAAAGGCAAAAGCATATTCTCATTGAAGTTGGCTCAAGGAGAGAATCACATACATACTAAATGGAATATCTTACCCTCACTCACTCTCCTGAGTAGGGGAAAGGGGGATGAGAGGGTGGATGATGGAGGGGAGGGCATTCTGGGGGGAGGGGATGTTGGAAGTACCCACTATCAAAGAGGGATAGGATCAAAGTAGGGAATGGACCAGGTGGGAGGTGAGACAGGTGGGAGGGAAATATAAGCAGTCTTTTACAATATATCTACTATGGTAATGTTTTGCATAGCTATACATGTACAACACATACTGAATTGCTTATCTTCTCAGAGGGAGTGGGTGACAAGGGAGGAAGGGAATGGATCTGAAAATCGAAGCTTTAAAATTAAATGTTTCATAAGATGTCCAGGCATTGGGGCTCAGAGATTCACCTTGCCCTAATGGCAAAGTAGAAGGGGATATGGGAGAAGATATGGGAGAGAGCAGATTAGATGAGGGAATATCTAGTGGGACTGCTATTCTGGGGTGGTGGGTAGGGAAAAATGGGGGAAAAATGTAACTCATAATCTGGTGGAAATTAATGATGTAAACCGGAAGTTAATAAAGCATTTGTTTAATTAAAAAAAAAAAAAGAATCTGTAGCATACCTGACAAGGGGTTGCCCTTTGCTTCATAAACTCCAGTTAGGGTTTGTCTCTTAAGAAGGGTACTGACAAGTTACCGTCTATACAGAGGACAACCAGGTGAGTGAGGAGGGGAAAGTCATGTCCCATGAAACAAGGATTAGATTTGTTCTACTTGACTCCAGAGGGAAGAACTATGGCTTTTAAAGCCTTTCGTAACTTGACTCCTTTCTATCTTTCTAGTCTTCCTTCACCTTACTCTCCTACTTATACCCTGTGATCCAATGACACTGGCTTGTTGGCTGTTTAGCACAAAAAATACTTCATATCTTGGGTCTAAACATTTTACTACCTATCCCCCATGCCTGGAACTCTCCACTCTTCTCCTTTACCTCCTGGATTCCCTGGCTTTTTTCAAGTCTCAGATAAAATGTCATCTTCTACAACAAACTCTTCCCAATTCTCCTTAATTGTATTGCCTTCCCTCTATCACATATATACAAATATGGTATGATATTTATACAGATATACATATTTGCACATATATGTGCTTATTTGTACTTTTTTTTTGCATTTTGTCTCCTCCCCTGCATTATGAGCTCATTGAGAGGGAGGAATATTTCTTGCCTTTCTTTGTATCCCCAGCACATACCATAGTGCCTAGCTAAGTCAGTGCAGAGTAAGCCCTTAAATGTTTGTTGACTTGGGATGGAAGTTGCAAAGAGGTGAATTTAGGCTTGAAGTTAAAAAAAAAATAAAGGAACTTGCTAATAGTAAGAGCTATCCAAAAGAGGAATGTACTGCCTTGGGACAGAGGGATTTTCCTAAAGCATAGATCTGACAGTGTCTCTCTGCCTCTGTCTCTCAGTCTCTGTCTCTTTCTCTTTGTCTCTCACATACACATATACATGCACATGGGTACACACACACACACACACACACACACACACAAACACACACCCTATTAAATATACTCTGGTGGCTCCCTGATTAAATATAAACTCCTCTGGTCCCTTCCTTTCTTTCCACTTTTCTTATATACTTTCCCACTCCAAGTACTTTACAATGAAATTATAAATTTCATTGTAAATAATAGCCTGCTCACTATTCCTCACACATACTATGACACCCTGTCTTCATCTCCACATTCTTACATCAAATGTCTCCTGTGCCTGAAATGCCTCCCTTCATCACTTCCATCTCTTAGGATCCTTGGCTTACATTCAGATTCAGCTTAAATGATACCTCCCAGAACAGGTATTTCCCAGGGCCTGATTACCAAAACCTTTCTCTTTAAGTTTATCTTGTACCTACTTTATGTATATTTTCTATGTACCTAACATACTGACTTCCCCATTAAAATAAGGACAAGGATGGTTTTGCTTTGTATCTCCAGTGTCTACCTAGCACAGTGCCTGGTCTAGCTATGTAGTTAACACTTAATAAATGCTGGTTGATTGATTGATAATTGATATTCTTTGAGCAAACAGCATATGTGCACTGAGGGAGGCATGAATATCAAGGAGGACTGGATTAGGAGTTCAAAGAAATATTACTTTTCTGCCAGTCAGTAAATCAGCCAATCAACAATTATTTATTAAGTACTGTGTTAAACTCTGGGGATACAAAGAAATTTTTAAAAACCCACACCACATTCTCTATCCTCAACACCTTGAACCATATTCAAGAGAGAAACTGGTCAGATATTATGTAGGTATGAGATTTGCCTCCCCACTTCTCCATACACATAGTTATTTTCATATTTACCTGCATGAAGCAGGTTAAGTTAATGCTAATACACTGTATTTCTATTGTTTCATTTTCTTCTCTGTGTGAGAGTAATAAGAACACTCCACTGATTCACCAAGAATAGCTTTCAAGTATTGCCTCAAGCAATACTGAGTGAGTGACACCTAGGCAAGTCACTTTAACCTCTTAGCATCCCATACAACAAAGACTAGAAATGGCAGAAGAGTTAGAGTTCTGCTTTTGGCAGAAGTTCCTCACTGAAAGTAATGAAATCACCAGATCCAATTTTTTAAAATCCTCAGTGCTTAGCTTAGGGCCTTGCATGTAAGCTGAATAAATGCTTTGCTACCACCCCATTCTGCACCACATTAATTTGAGGAACTAGATGTCATGAGGTTTAGCACATACCCTATCACCTAAGAGGGCATCCCCATGGGAAGATATTGGAGAAGTTTCTGAGAGGCAGGACAACTGTCTCTGTCTGTCTCTGTCTTTGTCTTTGTCTCTCTCTCTCTCTCTCTCTCTCTCTCTCTCTCTCTCTCTCTCTCTCTCTCACTGTCCCTTTGTCTCTCTGTCTCTCTGTCTCTCTCTCTGTCTGTCTCTGTCTCTCTGTCTCTCTGTATCTCTCTCTCTCTCTGTCTCTCTCTGTCTCTGTCTCTGTCTCTCTCTCGTGCCTGGACATACTCTGTTGCATCAACCTCCAGAGTTGAATCTAAGAAAGACAAACAGAATTAGATTGTATGCGTGCTTTTATTTCTCTCATTCATTTAGGGCTGCAGTAAGAACTGAGCTCTCTTTGGGGTTAGGTGAGGGGGATTATAAAGCCAAGAAGCAAGAAAGTTCCCCTGACTCAGGATGTCTGTGCAATCTTAATGTGGTTTTGTGATTGCTGATGCAGCAGGAGGAATTTGGGTTAATGCACAGAGTGTTGCAGAGGGTTGTTGGTATGTCAGTCTAGAATGACTCAAATCATCTTTTCCAATTGGTCAGTCCAAGTTTTTGGCCTTCTTCAGGAGATGAGAGCTTCAGTCAGGTCTCGTAGTTGCCAGGAAAAGACCAGGCTGTTCTCAGGTTGTATTAAAAAGATGCTCCCAGATGATTTTAGCTATATCGCCAGTGATGGGGGTTGGTGGAAAGAGGAAAAAGGCTGTTCCCAACCACAGGTAGATGCCATGTTACCTGATCTGGGCATGCACCAAACCTCCATTCCCTAAGGGATTGTGGGGCTGTTTTCTGAGTACTGGAGAAAGACACTGTAATGAGGAAGCGGTGTCAGAGTCCATGGAGCATCCTCTATATCTTGGGAACATGCAGGGAGAACACCAAGTCGGTTGTTTGTTTTTGCTGGGCTTAAGAACCCTTTCTCTCTCTCTCCCTGAGCTTATGAAGCCAGTGGCAGTAGACACTAACTGGAGGGGTTGTTGCTGTGCTGAGAGACTTCTGGTGGTCTGAGACATGATAAGTGAGGCCTTTCTTCTTCCCGGCTGCTGAATGGGGGAGAGATGCTGCTCATCTGAAGGAACAGCCCCAGCCAGCCTCTAAAAGGAGAGAGAGAGAGAGAGTGTATGTGTGTGTGTGTGTGTCTGTATCTGTGTGTCTATGTGTGATATCATGAACCTCTGAGGTTGTGTTTATTGACCAGCCATACAGCAAAGAATGTAAACAGATTAAGAAACTGAAGCAAAAACAAAACCAAAACAAAAAAACAAACAAACCTCTAAACTCAGGAAGATAAGCTCCTCAAGGCAACCTCTAGCTTGCCCCAAAAGGGGTCAGGAAAGGGACCATCTTCCAGGTCCCTTTTGGATTCCTTGCCAATGGGTTCCTGGGATTCTCTCTATTACTCTTCCCAGAAACTTTTGGGTGGGACCTTTTCAGTGTCTTGTTATTGGTTTAGTTAGATTTGGAATTTCAAAGAGCAGTACAAGACAGCAGTCTTTCTTGTGTGTGTGTGTGTGTGTGTGTGTGTGTGTGTGTGTGTGTGTGTGTGTGTGTGTGCGCATGTCTATGTCTGTGTCTGTGGGTCTGTGTCTGTGTGGCCCTAAAGTGAAGGGGATGGGGCTCTTAATCTAGTCCTTCTGTTCTGCAATCTCCAGATCTCATTGATTGGACAGCAATAAGTCCCTGCTCTGCCCAAGCAACACTTAATAAGTATTTCTTGAGCCCTCCTGGAACAGAGGGTATATAAATAGTACCTGTTTCTGTTTTGGCCAGCAACCCTGAGGGTCTTACCCTCCCAGTTTGATTTTTTTTTAATTAAAGGGGCCATCCCTTGACATGTTTCCCCTTGACTCACTCCTTAAAGAGGTCTACTGATTGAATGGGCATTGCCTCACTCAAAGTGAGAGTTTAAAAAGGCCAAGGTCTCCCACTGCATCCTGGACAATCTCTCCAATTGACCTGATTGATATCTATCCACTAGACCCAGATGCCTCTGGAGGAGAAAGTGAGGCTGGTGACTTTGCACATCCCTCCCTCACTCAAATGCAATTGCAAGTCATGTCATGCACTCCCTGATGTCAGGATCCTGAATGAAGGACAAACCACATCTACGATACTAATCTTGGGAGGTGGTACTGTCTGGGGCAATCTATGCTGTTTCAAAGGGGAAAATGGTTTTGTGAGGGATAACTTGCAGTGAAGTTTCCCCATTCTGAACATCCTATATACATTCTTATTACTTCCTTATACTTTGTAACTAAGTTCAGTATCATTTCACCATATATGCATATATATATATGTATATATATATATAGAGAGAGAGAGAGAGAGAGACAGAGACAGAGACAGAGAGACAGAGAGAGACAGAGAGAGAGACAGAGAGAGAGAGAGAGAGAGAGAGAGAGAGAGGTCATTATGTATTTCAAGGTAATGTAAGAGCTACTATTAATACAATTGATTGGATTAACTATTGAGACCAAATTAGAGGTATTTTTAGTTTGGGGAAAGGAATGGTAGTGAAAGAGGTAGCAAAGGGTTAAGTTTCTATAGAACTGCAAGAATTGCTGAAACAAGACTACTGATAAAAAGTACCAGGCAGTAGCCTTGGGAAGAAGTTGGGCTCCCAGTTCCCAGAGAACTCCTAGATAATACTAAAAATGAAATAATGTAGAATAAAAGGAGCTGGCAGCAGCAGGTGGATTTGACCAATTAGAAAGTAGACAGTGGCCTTGGGACACTCAGGCCCAGAAAAAGACACATCTAGGTTGGACTGAAGGGGGTTCAGTATCCTGAGGTTGTTACTACACTTGCATAGTGGATCTCATGTATTATGTATGTTATCTAACAAAAGTAGAGCCTCATTAGTAATAATTAGGTTAATGAATGGAGAGGGCTTTGCACTGTTTGGTTGGCATTAATAAGAAGACTGTGAGCTTGCCTTACCAACCAATGGTAAGGTGGGACAGTGGAGAAGGTATGGAATTCCCATGTTAGGGCTTTATAATCTTGCTTTTGCCTTCTGTAGTGCTCTCCTCCCTTCTGACTTTCTTATTGGATTTGGGGATGTCCTTTCTTGAGAAAGATAGTAATAAAGTTTTTGCTTCTACTCTGAGAAGTCTCTGAGTCATTTTGGATGAGTGGTCTTCTGACACATACAGTTTTTCTGAGAGGTGGGAGCATAACAGACAAGAGTGGGCAGAAAGTGAAGGAAGCTAGTTTTATGGAGGGGGGATCTTCACAGTAAGAAAGGAGAAGTCAGGGAAGGACTCAGGACAGTTAGCTGAGGTGTGGGAAGGAAATTTCCCCAAATGGGTGAAGCATGCTGGGTTTTAATTGGGTTTTTAGCTGAGTCAAATGGGACCAGGCTTGGGGACAGGGAAGATGAACCCGGGGTCAATCTTACAGTAGTGCTGATTAATGTTGGGGGGGGTTACAGTAAATGCCTGAGGGGAAAGGGTTCTGAGCTGATACTGGTGGTCTTACTCTGTGGTAGAGATTTTTTTAATTCTACTTTAAAAAAATAAGCGATTATTTAGAAGTTGGGGAGGGGAGAAAACTCCTAGGGTTTGTTTCTCTCTCTGTCCCTTCTCCATCAACATTGTACAAGACACAGCAACTTACCAGTTACTAACACATTTACTACATAAAATTAAAAGGGAGAGATGAAGGAGCCATTGTATTCATTAAAGAAGGAATGTGTATGATTTCATTTCTGAACAGGGTTTTTTCTTCTGCCATGCTGAGAATTATTTGGAAAGATTTTCACAGTAAATTATGAAATTGCTATATATTAAGAGAATGGAAAGAGACAAATGAAGAAAGGGAAGAACTGAAATAAAATTGTCTTTTTGGTATTTTCACTGTAATATTCTCAGCTGGCTGTCTGCAGCACAGTATCTGCTAGAAAATCAATTTGAGGCAATTCAGCCTTCTCTGGCCCCATGGGTTTGCTTGTGGTCCTTATAGATTGAATAACCTTTCTCTCGACCACCAATACATTCAATGGGCAGCCAGGTTCTGAAAGATAAACACCTGGTATTGATTTTGTATATATTTTGCAGGCACATATTTATGTACATATCATATATAATATGTATATATTGATGGACATATTGATAGAACTCCCTGTTTCAGTTCAGCCTTTGTATCCCAAATGCCTAGTACAGTGCCTGGTACATAGTACTACTGGATAAATGTCTGTTGATTGATTTCAAAATACCCTTCACAGAAGGGGAAAACTGTTTTAAGTGATTGGAGTCACTGATACTAAACTATGGAGGTTGCAGTTTCACACTACAAGAATAGTTCAGAAAAAAGAAAAAGACAAAGTCAGGTGAATTAAAGTGCCTGTTCTTTCACAAGAAAGAAAAACAGCATTTTGTGTAAAGACATTCTTGACATGTACACCTAGGTTCAAATCCTGCCTCTGACATGATGGGGATGATGAGGGACCATAAATGTTGAGGGAGAAACCCTCAGGGATACAGGGATCCTGAGACCAGTGTTACCAGGGCAAGGTAGCCTGGAATGAATTCATGGACTCAAGCATTCTTTAAGTCAAGGTGGTAAAGATTTATTGTTATGCTATATAGCTGGCAAGAGTTCTTAGGAAACCTGCAACCTTAAAAGGGGTATATTTAAAGTTTATATAGGATAAACTACAATAAATAAAATATGCTAACTAGGTGAGTCAGGGCAGGATTAGGGAGTGGTTAGTTCTTCAAGGAACATGCACTTTTAATATCTTCACTGGGAAATACCTGGGGGTGGGGGGTAGGGCGCTACAGGAAGGTGTGGTTTTAGGTCACTAAGTCAACTAACAGGGCTGACAGAGAAATACCCAGGCTGCCTCCCATCAATGTCTTGTTAAACAAGATAAACTTAAGGGAGCATACATATGACTAAGTCTAGGATACATATTGAGTGTAACAATAAGGCAATATTCACAACACCCATGGTGGTTATGAATATGCTGGTAGAGTTGTGAATCACAAAATATGGATATGGAGGATAGAACCAAAGCCTTTATTGAAATACCAGAAAACTGAGTCCCAAAACCAGAAAGCCAAAGTCATTACAGTAACTATGAAGTTGGTACACATGATTGATGCAGTGAACACCCACATTCCCAAACCTTCACAACAGAAAAGGTTCCCTCAAGCAGGGATCTTCCTCTCTCACTCATAGTAGCTTCTCAGCCTGGTTCTTGGAAGGTCTCAGCAGAAGTTCCCAGAAGAAAAGTCTCAGCAGAAGTTCTGTTTTCAAAATCAAAATCACTTTCTCCAGCCTCCACATGGCTTGCTCTAAGAAGTCCTTCAAGAAGTTCTGACTGTCCAGCTTGTGCTCTTCCTTATATACAATATTAGTTCCTCCCTGTTCCACCCTTTACTGTTACATCAGCAATTAGGGGTTCATACCTTCTGTTTCTTTAACAGTAGCTTGATAGAATTAACTTGAAACTAAGTGCTAAGTACCTGTTTACTTGCCAGTCAAGGGAATGGAAGATCTTCAAATCCCATTAACATTACAGTGAATAGTAAATATCTTTATGACCCAGTATGCAGATAGTTCAGTTAGTACACAGCTGGTTCAAACTACTAAATTCTATAGGTACAGCTGGTACCTATAAGTATCAGAAAGAGAGAGAAGTATTCTGCTAGGGCATGTTGCCCTTGAGCTGGAGAGAGAATGCCTGACACAGTGTTTTGAGGCTTAGGAAGAAATGTGATTTTTGGAATTGGATGTGATTTTGGAACTGGGGTTCAAGCACAGGCACCCAAGTACCCCATCAGGGAGAGAAAGGGAATGCCTGGAGAATTGAGAGGAAAGGTGAATTTAGGTGTTACTCATGGTCCTTCTCTGATAAGCTGGCTCAAGGCATTTGAGCTTTCCATAAATTGTGTGAGCCTGGGAAAATCACTAAACAGGGTCCTAGACAACTAAGTCTCTTTGGCTATAAATTGCAGGTGAATTTCTGATATGTATCTCAGTTGAGGGAGTTTCTATACCTGAAATTCTCTACAGTAATGAAATCCCTGATTGAGACCCATCATTTCCCATACAAATATAGTCATAATACAAGTCAACTTCGGCCTAAGAGGAAACTACCACTCCTTTACCCCACCTCACCCCCACTTTGTCATAGAATCCTGTACTTCAGAAGGACCTCCGGTTATCCAGGACAATCTTCTACAATCAGACAAATTACTATTTTCAACATCTGGGGCAGATACTGCAGATATTCTTTCTCCAGAGAGTCTCAGGAATGGAATTTCCATAACCTCCCTTGGTAATCCTTGGCAGGGGTGAGTGCTCAGTTGAGTTCCAAATACATTCTTACCTAGTTGTCTTTACTTCTTCCTAATAGGCCTACTTTCCAGAGTTAGTGAGGTGATGGTGAGGCAGGCTGAGGGTGAGAGTCCTTTCCATCAGTCCTTTCCCTCAGAATTCATCATCAATCTATGCCTAGCTTTGTTTCTTTATAGTAGTATTTTTTTAAGCTATTTCAATTGGTAAAACACAGATTAAATTAACCTCTCAAATCCCTTTCAGTGCTGGTAGTACATAGTTTTCTTCGTTCTCTTTGTTGGCTCTAGCCCTGTCTAGCCCTGGGATAAGGTGACTAGGCATGCATAGGTCATAACTAATTCTGCATTTTGTATGGGGCCAATTGCAATGTGAGCACAAAAGTAGATTTTTATTCTAAACTCAATGAGAAGATTACCATTGTTGCTTTTTGTCATTTTCTCTCAATATATTCTGAGAAGCTTTTCCACAGAGCAGTTCTTGGCAGAATTGTGTCATATTTTGATTAAATTTTACTATTAAATGAAGTTCTTACATTATTTTTTTTAATTCAGGGAGAGCGGGGCAACCTGGAATAGCAGTCATTGAGATGATCTGGAGGCTAGGGAAACCTGAATTTATGTCCTGGCACTGACACATACTGGCTCTGTGACCCTTGGAAAATCAATTAACCTCTCTGTGCTCTTGGTAACTATTTGGTACTTTAAGTTGCAGAGAAAACTTGCATTAGTAGAAGTTTTCTTGGTTATTCTCTCTCAGTTAAATCACAGCTTCATTTCCTATCCCTGCCCCCCCCCCCCCCCGTTAATATTTTGAATGCCCATGAGGGAATAAAAAGGGGTCATAGATATTGAAAATAACATATACTAAAATTCTGGATAAAAGAAATCCATAACAAAAAAAAAGGAAGGGGCTAAATAGTGGGGTAAGAGGTCTTATGAGAAACAGATCTCATTCATCAAATATTGTTCAGTCATTTCAGTCATGTATGACTCTTCATGACCCGATTTGGGATTTTCTTGGCAAAGATACTAGAATGGTTTACCATTTCCTTCTCCAGATCATTTTGCAGAAGAGGAAACTGAGGTAAACAGGATTAAGTGACTTGCCCAGAGTCACATAGCTAGTGTCTGAGGCCAGATTTGAACTTAGGAAGATGAGTCTTCCCAGCTCCATGCCCTGCATTCTATCCACTGCACCACTTAGCTGCAAATGTCAATGTGATTGGCCTCCCAACCAAGGATACTGAGTCATTCAGGTGCTAAATCAATGCATTCTCCTTGTCTACATCTATCCTCTCCAATAAATTATGTTAAGCTTTTCCAAACTAAATGCAGAATGAATTGACCCCCAGCATTTAAATGTGACTTTGGCACAGACTAGCTTCCTTTCAACTTGACAATTAGCCAATTTGTTTTGAATAGAGGTCTCCCGCCACCCTTCCTCCCTCTCCAGCTATCTCAGCAACAGGAATCATCTCATTCTCCTATCCTAGGAATTGCCCATCTAATAATTAAGGACAAGCATAAACAGTGGGAAGGAGAGAATTAAAGTTCTCAAAAATATAATTCAAAGTAATAGAGTTTGTGTCCAGCACATTTATTCCATTGGCCAGGGGTCAACCCCATCTCCATTAGCTTCAAGGAACCATAAAAAGTCATTTTGCTTTCTGAAACCCTGTCCTGGCAAACACTCACTTGCATTCTCTTCCTATACCTAGTCAAATAATGGAGTCTGAGTGAATAAAAATCATTTATTGTCTAGTGTTTGCAGAGCATTTACTCTGCCCACCTAGCATCTAAATAGAAGGATGTAAATAAAATTGATGCAGCCCTCAAGGAGTTTGTAAGAGATGGCCAGGGTATAGCCATTGGTTGCTTATTGATAAATCCATTGATCTGTTTATATTCCATTCTTCTTCTGCTTGAAAAGGCTGAGCTACTAGGGCAATAGGTAAATATTTATGAAAGTGAATAGTTGCTTTCCTAAGGAGAAGGAAGTCTGTATTCTATTTAACCCAAGGTTTCAGTTTTGTATTTCGACTGATATTTTTCAAAGGGAATTATGAGGAATTAAAAAATTAATCTGCAATCTTTGAGTTCACAAGTAACAAACATTAAAGAAATATGGATGGGGTGGAAACAAGGGACTGCCATTACTTTGGATCTTTATACTATCTTTGTGAACAAATTTCTAACTCCTTTGTGTGATACTCAGGATCCCTAACATTCCATATTTAACTCATATTACCCAATTTAATGTGCTCTATGCTTCAACAAAACTGTACTAATTATCTTCCTCTCAAATATACTACTGGTAGAATAATAATTCTCCTTGAAGAGGTGAATATAAGAGTAGACAAGGTGGATTTCATTGTGTGCTCAAAGGCAAGAAAAATTATTTTATGGGCATTTGGTCATCTTACCTCACCAAATTTAGAGTGAAAATGTGTAAATAGACCTTCCTGAAGATAATCACTCTCACAGTGCCTCAATCAATTTCAGAGTACTACTCCTGCAATCTCAATTAATAGGTAAAATTACAAATCCATTAAGGTATCCAAAACACCCATATTTTGTGGTTCTATGTGGGTTGGTTTTTGGTTTCGTTTTATTGTGGTCTTTATCACAGGAAACTATTTCTTCTAATGATATAGGCATAATTTTCCCACAGTTATAGTTTAGTAGTCATTTATACATTATAACAAAACTCTACCATAATACCAGGAAACCCAATTGTCATTATCATTATCATTATCAATATTCAAAATCAGTCTTCCTTAGGACATTCTGATGTTTGCCACATGAAAGCCTGAAATAACAGGGGAAAGCTCAGAAGGATTTGTCAAGGTTGTAGTGGTCACAGAACTTGTGACACAGGGCCATGATTACCTATTCATTTGTTGTACTCTGTATGTAAAACTGCAAGAAGCTTACAGTATATTCCAGAAAACCTGACTTTCTTAGAAATTCTTATCATAGGGGTATACACAGACACACAGGATCCACCCCAGGCAACCAGAATTGCCACAATAAAGTCTTATTCTTCCCCTTTTCGGCATAGTTCTATAGAAATATTATAAAGGAAAGTTTAAGGCCTGAAATTTTAATCCAAAGTCATAATAAATCTATGGTCCTTTCTACCTTGCTGTTCTCTTTATAGGCTGTATCAGAGTAAGAGAGAGGCTAATGACCTTATTGGGTGATTAGAAGTAAATGTTGACTTTTTATTTGCACACCAATTATTGACACTAGAAAGGGTATGTCTATGATCATAAAAGCTTAAATTTATATATTTCTTATAAATTTATATATTTCTTAAACAAGTCCTATGAATTAGACAGTCAAGTATTGTGATTTTCATTTTACAGAAAAGGAAATAGAGGCCCTGGAAGTAAAGTGAGGTCACAGGTTACACAACTAGAAAGCAGCAAAGATAGGCAGGTCTTCTGATTCTGAGTTATTTCTGTTGTGCCTTGATACCTTTCCAATCTTCCAATCCTGTTGGACCCCTGATGTCCTTAATGCTAGTATCTCTATCTGAACTCACTCATGGGGATATTTCAAGTAAAGTCCTCAGCCTGTTTGTAGCTGAAAGTTTCTGTGATCTTAGTCCCTATAAAACTCATAACCGAATCCCAAGACCTTAGAAATGCTTTCCAGCATTTATGGGCCAGTCAATTTTGATGTTAGAAATGTAGAAGGTTAACGTTCCTTGATTTTTCAGGTATGAATGATGTCATAAAATATATATTGCATCAGACACTGCTAATTCTAGTTTGCCACTATTTTTCTGGTGTTCCATTTCAATTGAAGACCTTTACTTTTTTTCTTCCTCCCTTTTTTTCTCCTTCCTTCCTTCCTTCCTTCCTTCCTTCCTTCCTTCCTTCCTTCCTTCCTTCCTTCCTTCTTCCTGTTTAGCAATTGTGCTCTATTGAAAACTCATTCCTCAGGGTTCCTGGAGCATTACCGCTCTGACATGTAAATAAATGGAGCATATTTCCAGATAGGAATAATTTTGAATTCCATTCCTGTGCTATCTACCTTTCTAACCATTTCAGATTGAGAAAGCTGCTCATTACTGACAGGATTTGTTGGAAAATAAACTAGTCTAGTGTTTAATCTCTAGACCAGGTATGGTGTTCAGATAATTTAGTTTGCAACAAATGCATCATTTCTATTTCTTTTAGCTTTGTATATGACAAACATAACCAATAAATACATGGGGAACTTATATGATGATTAATATGTGTTCCATAGGGATCAATTCTAGGGAAAAGGGAGGGTTGTGTATGGAAATGAATAAGGAAGCTGTGCTTATTTCTAGCAGTCAGAAGAGTCATTTAGAATTATAGAAGGTTACCACTGGGTGTGATCTCAGACGTCATCTTGTCCAACCCTCATATTACAAATAATAATGAGAGCTGACATTTATATGGTGATTAAGGTTTTCAAAGTGCTTTAAAAATGTTATCTCATTTTATCCTCATAACAAGCCTAGGAGGTAGATGAGGAATCTGAGGCAAATAGAGGTTAACCAGGGTAACAAAGCTAGTAAGCATTTGAGACCAGCACTATCCACTGTACCATCTATCTACCTCTATGTAAGAAAAGCTGAAAAGCAGTAAATGATTCATCCAAGAGAATATAGAGCTTAAACATAAAAATGGCATAACTGCTTTACTTTCTTAGGCCTGGTGGCACATGTGTCTCTGAGCTGTCAGTAATAGGAGTGCAAAGATCCAGAGGAAATCTCAGCTCCTGAGTCATGTACTCCATAAACTAAAAGGAAACTGCCAGTGTAGTGTCACCTTAGTGATCATTAACACATCTACTATCCATCATTCTCAATTCACTAAACAGTTATTAAGCACCTACTACGTGCCGAGCACTATACTATTCTTCTGCATTTGACCACAAGATTAGAAATAGTTCAACATGTTGCTATCAAGCCAGATAGTTCCAGCCTTTATTTCAGCTTTACCATCTATGATTTACTATATTGCTGGAATGTTGGAGGTACTTAATAGACCTAGTTGACTGTCTTTATTATTTCTCTCCTTTCTTTGCATTCCAAGAACCTCCAGCCATCTCTTAATGGCTTTTTATTAAGCACATAGTAGGTGATTAATAAATGGTTATTTGCTTATTATATCTCTCCTTTCTGTGTATTCCAAAGAGACTTCAGATTTCTCTGAATGCTTCCCTAGTTAGTCATGCCTTATCTTGGTCTAAGGTCAGGACCACAGTAGAGGATCATGAGGACAGGGGATTGCTACAGGGAGGAAATATACCCCCTTCCTCCTCCCTTCCCGCCAAATGTAGACATCCTGGAGCAAAGTCACTGTCACCAAACCATAGTTATGGTTCTGAATAAAGCAATTACATTGGCACACATTCTGAGAAGCAACAAAAGTTGACAATAGCTATTACCTGCTATGGCAAGGAAATGCCAACCAATCATCAGATTTTGCTACAGGGTTGGCAGATGAGAAGACTGCATGATTTAAAGGTAGGTTATCCTTAAAGAACAAGTTCAACACAGTCTTCATTTTTACAAAAGAGGAAAATGAGGCCCAGGGACTTACCCAAAACCACATAGATATTAAGCACTATATCTGGAATTTTAGCTGGACTTCAAAATCTAGTGCTTTTATAACCAGAATAGATTTCCCACTGGGGATATTTGGGCATAAAGAACATGAAGCCATTTGGCCCAATGCCCATCAGTGTGCAGAACCCTCCATAACATTTCAGTTTTACTTGGCTATTAAACATCAAAGCCATAACTCCAGGATCAAGGTTGTTTGAGCCAGAAACAAGAAGTGTTGAAACAATTACTGTGTTGACACCCCTCAAATTCACCTATATACACTAAGGAAATAAGCCTGTATCTGCTTTCTCCACTTGAGTTCCTTCATTTTAGCCTTTCCTTTGGGTGAAGACAAAATGTTTTCCTTTTTTTTTAAATATTTATTTCATCTTTATAAACAGTATTAAACAGCAGACTTATTTTTTTTTTGTCTCACAGGCCTATTTTCTATTTCTCTTCTGGTTATACTTTTTGGAAATGCAAACTGAAAGAGAATTGAATGGAGAGTATCCCTATGGGGGTGGGGGGAGAGAAGGAAAGAGAAAGGGAGGAAGAGGAAAGATGGAGAGAGAGAAGGAGAAGGGGGGCAGGAAATAGAATTGCTTTTCCAGAGTATTCTCTGGTTGGGGGCTCAGAGCTAAAACATATAGGGAGAATTATAGATTCTTTGGTATAATTTTCTAGAGTATAATTTTCTAGGTAGAGGGTAATTTATAATAGGAAACTTCTCTAGGTAATGTCAATATCAGAGGTGGGGGCAAATGAGTGCTCATGTTCCTAATCTATTAGAGAAATATATATCATTTGTGTGTTTGTTGGCAGAGGGAGAAAGATGTGAAAGAAATCAATCTAGTTGAGGAGAAAGGGGTTAATGTCCACAAAATATTTGGATAATAAGAGCTAAATTTTGTTACTAACAATAGGGGAAACAAATTCAAAGAAGAGAAATAACAGAAGAGAGATAAGCTGGAATAATCAGGAAATGGGAGCCTGGGATGAGGGAGATGATATGAATTTGAAGTTGACTGTGGTGGTAAAAGAGAAAAGGAGGAAAAGAAAGAGTAGGATTAAGTGTAGTAGCTAGTGACGAGACTGACAGGGCTGGGACAAAGGATATATGTAGGGAATAATAATAGGGGCCCAAAATAATATGGTTTGTGTTATAAGAGGATAATGCTTCATCTTGCAGTCAGCATTTTGACGTTTCCTCTCAGTCATGGAAAGAGGACCATGTATTCCATGTTAGTGAAAGAGCCAAATCTATCTTCTTTCCCTCAATTATGTAAATCCCATTAATTCTGTAGAGTCCTGAGTATGTGAAACAGATTGGACTCTTGACTTAAAGAAGTAAGGAACTAGTCTTACCTAAGACTAGAAGATAACGTACATAGGAGATTAATATCCAAAGCACTTTTAAATAATGATATCTGAGGTTTGATATCTCAACTTACTTGAATTTTAATATTATTGCTTTATTAAAGTTATCCCTCCCCTTTTTAATAAGAGATAGACTCTTACACTTATAATGAAACCTCAACGACTCATTTCTTAAGTCTAACCAGGTTCCCTGAAAATAATTACCTTTATTTGGAACAGAAGGCAGGGTCTGGGATGGAAGGGAAGCTAAGTAATAAACTTAAAAAAAAAGAATCTGGAAACTCATAGTATCACAGCCACCAGGATCTGAACAAGGTGATGTCATAAGTCTCATGATGAGGTTACAGAGTCATGGAGGATTTGGAACTGGTAACTGGAAGCAAGGAATATGATTACTCATGTATTTATCAGGGTAAAGAAGAGGATCAATAGAGTTTGGGGTGAGAATGCAGTGTTTGCTAAAGAGAATCAGGTTTCAGTCAGTGCAAAAATATGGAAGATAGAGGAGACAAGATCTGGGATGAAACAATGTTTGGTATGCCAAAGCAAGGATTCTGGAGAGCACAATGGAAAGTGAGAAGAAAGGAAGAAAAGGCCTGGCAGGGGCCATCTGGATGGACTGGACGTATATACATAGGACCATAGCATTCCAGTGGATGTGATTTCACTGATTTGGCATTCCCTCTAGGTAGATTGTGAACTAAACTTTTTGTGCCAATCTTATCCATGCCCACCCAGAGTTTGCCCCAGCAGTTCCACTCAACATGTTGGAGGCCATTTATTCAAACTCTCGACATTGTAATGACATGCACAGAGTATAAGTTGTCCATCATTTAACCTTTGATCTTACTAGATGATTAACCTCATTTTGATCATACATATGTTTTGTGCCATCCTTTATATTGCTTTTGAATCAAGATTCCTTATTTATAATGCCTTGCAGACTGCTCATACCCACTACATATCCCTCCATGGCCCTTGGGGAAGATCTTCAATTTCAGTTTTTCAGAGATATTAGTGCTTGATGACTCACTCACAACTAGACATTAACTGTAGCAGAATTTAGGTTTTCAAAATGATTTGTCATTATTTCAGGGAAAAGTTGGGGAAGTATTCCAAGAACTCTGCACTTTTCCAAAGGTAACCCTGCTCTCCTTACCAATTCTAGTCTTGCTTCATTGTCCATTTGTAAACTGTGCCCAAAATATACATATGTATCTATACACATATATACATATACCTATACTTATACACACATATATACATATACCTATACATATACACACATATATATATATATATACACACACACATATATACATACACACACACACACACACATATATAGTGATGGATGAACACATAATATGCTTCAGTTACATATACAGTATGTACATTGGTTTCATTGACTTATTTTTTCCTGGGGGATAGTCATGCCAAACTCTTTTGAATTGTTATAAATCTCATTTAGGAGGTTTTACAATGTTTAGGGGTATTATTATAATAAGAAATATCATCTGTGTATTATAGAATAATACCTTGCTTGACATTTAAGTAGGTTCCTTAAACTAAATAACTAAAATTTCTAATCCAATCCAATAAACATTTATTAAGCACCAGGCACTGTGCTAAGCACTAGTGATAGAGTTAATAAAAAGAAAGACAATTCCAAGGAGTTTACAGTCTACTGGGAAGAGACAAGACGTAAAAATGGGCAAGACAGAGGAATGGGAATAGGATGTCAGGGGGTAGGCCTTTCAGGGTTATCTTGTTCTGTGGAGTTGAAACAGGCAGAACAGCAATTGCAAAGTAGATCTGCCATTTATAATATAGGAAGACACTGGGAAGAGTTTGATAATCTTCCATTCAGCCCTCCAATCAGAGGGGAAAGGAGGCTGAAGGAGGTGGTGTTGATTAAGGTTTAAACTAGCAGCAATGGCAATGAGATGAGATTAGAATTGATGAGTTTATCCTGGGAGAGGCATGGAGATTACTACCACCAAGTAAGGAATAGAACTTTATGTTAAGGTAGCTTAAATTGTGTGGTTAAGTTCTCTCCAGGTTTAGGCCACTGAATCTCACATTTTAGTTTATGCTCTAGCCAATGTTGTGATCCTAAATATGAAAAAGCACAAAGCAATCCTATTAGCACATAAATAGAGATATAAAAGGAAAAAATAATTATAAGTAGAAATCAATCAATAAGCATTTATTGAGTGCCTACTTTGTTCCAGGCACTATGGTAAGCAATGGATATTTCAATCACCAACATGGTTTCCATTTAACATTCATTTATTTAATGCCTACTCTATGGCAAGCACTATGCTTGTAGCTGGGGATATGAAAGCAAGGTGAAAATCATCCCTATCTTCAAAAAATATGTAATCTGCCGGGGAAATGTATATTAGTAAGCCAATACACAGTGAATACATAGTAATTTTTTTGCCAGAGGTGGGATGGTGGGAGAAATGGAGGATGGGGAAGCACGAATAACTCAGGAGAGAAACAGATAACAGAAAAGGTCTCATGAAGAAGATGGCATGTGAGTTGATTAAGTGGAATTAAGAATTTCAAGGAGGCAGCTAGGTGGCACCATGGATAGAGTGCTGGGCCTGAAGTCAGGTAGGCTTATCATTATGAGTTCAAATCTGGCCTCAGCTATTTACTGGCTGTGTGACCCTGGGCAAGTCATCTAACCCAATTTGCCTCAGTTTCCTTTTCTGTAAAACAAGCTAGAAAAAGAAATGGAAAACCACTCCAGTATCTTTTCCAAGAAAACCTCAAATGGGGTCACAAAGAGTCAGACTCAGCCAACAGCAGCAACAAAAATATTTTTAAAATAGAAGGAAGAAAGGGGAGCATCCTAATTGTGGGAAATAACAAAGACAGGTGCAAAGGCATGGATACAAAAGATGGGAAACAATGTTTTTGTTAATTTTTATAAGGTGGATTTATTTTCTTTTTGAGATACTAGTTCCCAGGATCTATGGCCATAAACAAACTACTAGTTCACAGGCTGATAGCTTATAAACAATCTCACCACATTTGCACATATTCTAATCTTAAAATAATGTAAATTTCTGCTTTTATAAACACCTCCTGCACCTGCACTATGCTAAGTCATTATGATATTGCTAAAGTTAATGTAAGCTTGTGAGGCTATTGATGGCAAATTGCCTTCTTTTTGTGCTCTTCTATAAATTAAGGGAGCACTGGTCAGTAATTAGGGAATGTTAGTGCTGTGCCTCCCTTGACTGACTCCATCAAGGCTTGTGGGGGGAGGGAATGCACAAGCTGGAATGCTGTGCTTGTCTCAACTGGCCCCCATTGAGACATAGGGGATACTGTGGGAGCTGGAACTCCCATTCTCACCCACCCCTGCAAGAAAAGGAATTAGGGGATATTGTTAAGAGTTGGTGATCCCATCATAACCCCTCCTGTCTCTATTCTGTCCTTCTGGCTGCCCAGATCAAGAGTGAACCTGCAAGAAGCCAGAGCCTGAAAACGTCCGTGTCTCCTGCTGGACAATGTTATTAGTTGAATGTTGTCGAGTGTGTGATCAAGGTAATGTGAAGTATGGAAAAGCTGAACCAGATTGTAAAGGACTTTAAATGCCAAATAAGGAGTTAGTTTTTCATCACAGAGCTAATAGGAGCTTTTTGAGTAGGAAACTGACCCAGTAAGACCTATGGTGTTGTCAATTTAGCAATTGATTGGCAACTATGCAGAAGATAATTTGGAGAGAGGAAAGGCTGAAGTCAAGGAGATAACTATTGGAGTAGTTCGAGTGAGAGGGGCTGTGAACCTGATATGGTACAGGAGGTATTGCAAGTAAGTAAAGGGGGCAGATGTGAGAATTGACAAGATTTGGTAATTCACCAATATAGGGGTACAGGGGGGAAGTATCAAGAGAGACTGAATTGAAGATTGAAAGGCAAATGATGCTCTTAATAGAAAAGTTAGGGAAGAGGTTCTTAATGTGGAGTCTATTAATTTTTTTTCCAATTTTTAAAAACATTTTTTAAAAAAAGTTTTAATTTCCAAATTCTATGCCTCCCCTACTCCCTCCCTGAGAAGTCAAGCAATCAAATCTAGGTTATACATGTGCAAGTATGCAAAACATTTCCATAGTCATTTTGTAAAGACTTGAAGAAAAAGTGAACTTAAAAATATTTTGATATGTTGTAAGGTAACCCAAATCACATGCCATCTGATTTGGAGCCCACCATTAAGCCCCTTTTTATTTGTCTTTATCCTAAACCCTGTAACCATGCTCCTTATCTTTCCCTTAAGTTAGTACTTCTCTAAATCAGTAAGCCTTGAAGCAACATTTTGTATAAGGATTATGGTGCGATTCTGTATAGAGATCATGGGGCAAGTCTATCCCATGCAAGAGACCACCCTGTTCTGGGATGCTGACCCAGCAAGGTCCTCCACCCAGAATGCTGACCAAGTAGTGTCCCCCACACCCTTCACCCAGAATATGACCCTGACCTGTTTGTTCTATGACCCCAGCCTGTTCGGGGAATTCCACTCCCCTTGTGTCTACACCCGTTCTAGGAAGGACCCCTATCACATGGGAGGTTGTGCCCTTGTACCCTTGCGCCATGATTCCCAAGTTAGCCCTGAGCTATAGATCCAACCAATGGCTGTTCTTGGCTTCTGTATGTCATTGCTTATGCTAGCTCCCCTCCCGAATTGTGGTTTTTGCCTTTATAAGCATTGCCTGTACCCCAGTTTTGGGGTGCCTGATTTGAATGTATACTCCAGGCAGTCCTGTGCTTGATCAATAAATCCACATCTAAATTTATCTAAAACTTAGATCTTGTCTCGCTCTTATTCTCTTCACAACCGATATAGTTCAATATAATTGAAATTAAATTATGATAAATTTTTCTAACCCTATGTATTTTATTTTGTGCATTTAATAATAGCACCTATGTCTCCCCTTCCCCGCCACCGCCCTTGTTGTGAGGAGGAAATGAGATGTTTGTAAAGTACTTTGTAAACATAAAGCACTATAAAATGTTGCTATTGTTATTAGTCCTTAGAAACCAAGGTCACCACGAGATAGCTGAACAGAGATGTAGGCCAGAACCCCATATGTAAAGCAAGCAAAGATGATCTAGCAAAACCAAAAAAAAAAAAAAACCCTGCAAAGAGGGGGTTACCACAAAAATCTAGAGAAGAGGTGTTACGCAGCCATAGAGATTGAACTAAAAAGGAGGGCCGACAGTAATTAAGATACCACCTAGGACCCAGCAGCAGCAATTTCCTGCCAAGTAGGAAGGTAAAATGCAAGTAACTGAGAGAATGGAATGTAAGGATAGGGCAGGGTCTGGAGACATTGGGGGATTAGGAGGGGGTGGGTGCTTTGGGAGGCAGCAAAGAGACTGAAGAATAGGAGGGGAATGATTGAAGCTGTGAACTTGTAGGAGATGGGATCAAGGACACAAATAGATCTTTCTCCTTTAGAAGTTTGCAAAAGTTTTCCTTTCTATTTCTTATTTGTGATCTCAGACATATCCTTGCACTTTTAAATGAAGACAGCCTGACTGAGTGCTTATTGTTACCTTCTTGGCTCCTGCAGTGCTGTGTTCCAAATGGGTTTTTTTTTTTCCTTCCCTCCTGCCTGCTGATCCCTCCCTCTGCCTTTTTTTTTTTTTTTGCCCTATTTTGCTGGACGTTAAAGAGAATATTTATCACAAAAAAGGTTCCTGCTTTGCTAACAACCTTTCTTCATTCTGAACCTTTGCTCTTGGGCACATGCTACTTATCTGAAGTCTATTTTAGAACAAGGTACACCCTTCTCTCCTACCTCTCCCCCCAAGACACCATATATAGCCCCTTGCTGAGGCGGAACAAGTGCTTTTTCCACATGCTAAGTAGGTAGGCCTTTCCCATATAAGAATTGGCAGGGCAGATCCAAGAAGCTCAGAATGTTGTCAGGTTAATTTTTGAAGAGGCTTTGCTTTTATATCTTTATAAGCAAGTTGAGTAGTGAATAGTGAGTAGCCCAGGGTGTCCTAAAGTGGTTCTATTCTTGGCATAGAGAAAGTTAAAGACGCATTCATTGTAGTAGTTGTCCCATTACAAAACCAAGGGAAAGGCTAAGAGTTAGGTAGGGTAGAGCAGTGGCTCAGGCATATTACAGTAGAGGCCAATTAGACCAAAAAGTCCCAAATTTAAGCAATCAGCTTAGAGATCAGAACTTAAGCATAAAGAAGTATAGTTTTTATTGTTGGAATCTCTTATTTCAGTCTTTGGAGTGCTAGGAAGGAGAACAACAAGACTGTCACAATTAGTATTCCAGACAGGGTAAGCCAGAGTGTTCTTGTGTCTAGGACTGAACCTGTGGAAGAAATTTAGAATGTGTGCTGGCACCCATGAAAGGTACTTAAAAATGAGTAGTGGCTGCTTTAGAGACAGTCCTACCTTTATTTATGGTAAGAACATGCGGGAACTACATCCTACATATGCAAACAACTTGTGCTCACATTATGGCTATGAATGTGTAGAGTAAAATATAAAATCCCTTATGACTAAGTGTCATGTTCCCCTAATTCTGGGTTCAAGATTTGACAATTACTACTTACTCTCAAATCAACTGTATTGTCTTTCAAAACATATGGGCGTTACAGAATCTGGGTCTAGGTCTGGGTCTGGTAAGACAGATAACTTATCTGAATCTAATGAGGGGAAAACCATTTATTAATGTACTTATTATGGGCAAAGCACTATGCTAAATTCTAGACATGTGAATATGATCTAGGATACAAATCCAAGTCTAGGTTTTCAGAGTAGAAAAATCAGAGAAGATACAATGGAGTTGATCATCACCTGACCGAGGAGAGCTCTCAGCAACTTGAAGGAAAAGTATAGGCCCCTTGCTAGAAACATTTGAAGTCTTGTTCCAAGTATGGGCCTCAGAGTTCCTCCTTTTTCCTAAGGGGAGGAGGGGTAGAGCAAGAAAAGTATTAATATAGTGTTTGGTCTAGAAAGAACCTAGACCGCCAAGTTACATAATAGCACAGGAGGTTAAAAAAAAAAAAAAAAGCTGTTGGCCCTATACTATAAATAGGGTGGGGTGAGACACAGGAAACAGCAGATTTATATAAGGGGTTATAGAAGTATAGGCAGATGAACATATTTCTGTTGACTACAATCAAGCACCGATGGCACCTGTTGGCTATACAGATTCACATCTGGTAGATGTTGGCTAGCACTGAGAATGTATACACTGGGAGCTACATACCGAGATAGCAATTAGAGATCTTTGATTTTGGCTTTGTGTCAATCACTTGAGGTTCAATAAAAGAGTATGGGCTATTTAAGGCAAGGACTATATCTAGGCACCTAGTTCATTCTTCTGAAATCCTCTTATGAAGCAATAAGGGAAAGGAGACAGCTCTAGACACTTACTAGTTCCCATAGGGCAGGTTACTGTGCAGGAGTCTGACCCCAAGGGCTGGCAGACTGAGGCACTGCAGTGTAGATACACCTAGAGAGAGACCCATGGTTATATCACTTGAAGCCTATCTTTTTGGTCTTCTCTTACTAGTAAAGATAGGAAGGGGTTACTAAAGGAGGCTAGTTATATAGACTGAGATGCCTTAAAGATAATTTAAATCTGCTAAATACACAATTTGAAGAGAGAAATAAGATCATTTAAGTATTTCTTTGCAAAGGACTGAGCTTGGTAGAAGATTTTATGTTTAAAAATGTGCTTCTGGGCTTTATACTGCAAACTAAATTCTCCAATATAAACTGTTGGTCTAAACAAAGTGATTATACATCTCTACCTGTCAAATATCTATTTGTCTATATAGCCATATGCACATTATAACATGTACACACATAAATATATGTAAATATATATATGTAAAATCCACAGATAGGTTAGAAGGGTAGGAAGACTCCTCTGCTAAGCAGAACCATTTTGTTTATCCCCAATTTATCAGTTGTCCTATGCTCTATTCTGAAAGGTAAAGTATGAGGTTAGATATTCTTGCATTGAGGTCATGTGCAAGAGATGAAGACATCCTACCTGTCCCATGAGTGCCTTCTTGAAAGCAGAATCCACAAAAGCAAAGGTATATATGATGAAACGCTTATAGTGAGAAGGAAACTGTAGTGTTGAACTTCTTGCCATGGATAGCATCTTTGTCCAATAGTTATCTCCTTCATAGGGGCATCTAAAGACGATTCAAAAGGATCAGGGTAGATGCTTTCCCTCACAAGTCCCAGGTTGAAGCCTTCAAGCAGCCACTTACCCCTTCACTAGGATGGGCCATTGGACTGGATGCAGAGGATTGGTATTCGGTGTTGCCCAACAATGGTGCAGAAGCAGAACCAAGTTTGGGTCTGTTCTTTGTAGAATCCGAACCTCAACATGAATTGGCTCCCGAAGTAGCTTTGTTACTGGGTAGTCAGTGGCCACAAAGTAGGAACTATAGTGCTCTTCTGTAAGCAAGAGTCACAACTTGGTTTGGTAAAGAGGAAATCAAATCATAGTGGATAGAGTTCTGGACTTAGAGTCAAGATGACCCAAGTTCAAATCCTGCCTCAGAAACTTACTAGCTGTAGGGACCAGTCTATAAAATGGAGAAAACAGCACCCACTTTCCAGGGTGCTGTGAGGATCATGAGATAGCATATTTGAGGTGCTTTGCAAACTTTAATGGTTGACATAAATGAGACTAAAGAGTCAGGAGAGACAGGTACCTTGATCAAGGTACCAAAAGCTAGAAGGTTTAATGCAAAAGCACAGAGATCATGTTGTGAAACAGAAGTTTATCTTTCACGTAGGTTATCCAAGTTGTAGGAAACTTCATGCCCCAGACTGGATGCAGAGTTTCTAGATTCTGCAGGTAGGGGAAACAAAACCCATCTTGCCCAAGAAGGTGACCTTACCTTTAGCAATTTGCATTTCCAGAGCCAGAGGCCCTGGCTTGGTTACAGGAAGTGGTGGGGGGAGGGTGAAGACCTGGATACTGGCTGGGAGAATGTCACCTCTCATGGAGTAGCTACAGCTGATGTGAAGCCTAAATAGAAGAAGAGAGGCTAGCCAGTGATAGGGCACTCTTTGCTATGGAATTATCTGTAAATGTTCCAAAAAATGGATTACCTTTGGGAGGGATTAATTTATTTCTCATCCCAAAAGTTTAGGGGTTATGATAACAGAGCAAGGGTTGCGCAGAAATATACCCCTCAAATTATTTATTATTATATCAGGAAAAACACCTTCATATTTGGGGGAAAAAGTGGATGATAGTTACCAAAGATCATACCTGAAGATGCTATCCCTAGTGATTGACCCATGGGTCCAGTTTCTCACATCCCTAGATGCCAGTAGTTCATTCTTATATATTGCCTGGTTACCAAACATCTGAAATTAATGGGTAAAGCCATTTACTATCAAATGGTCACTGGTTGGTTTATGTCAGAGTCTGCTTAGAAACTTTTTATTAATTCTATCCTTTTAGGTAGTTTTTGCTTTCTTTGTATTTTTCTTTGTACAAGTCTTATTTTGAATATATGAATATTTGAATATAATTAATATAATATTTGAATATATTCCATGTAGGAAGTAGCCTAGGAATATCAGATGTAAAATAACAAGAACAGAAACGAATAACCAAGGAGTAGAGACCCAACTTGGTCAGCCTTGCTTCAAAATTAGATTAAAAAAACATAAAAGATGGGAAAAGACAAGTAGATGTGACTGTTTTTCAATCCTTAAAATGTATACTTTTGTTTACTTTTTTTAAAGCAGTGTGTCAATTCAGAAAACCTATCCCCAAGACATGTTCTAAGGTACTGTTTTTCTAGGCTCCATCTGCCCCACTTTGTGTTTTAGCAAAGGTGATCGTAAGACAACTTTGGGGCCACATATTTTTGGTTTTGGTCTGGTTCAGTACTTCCTGTGTTCTTCATTGAGACTTTTTCACCTAGCCTACAGAGCTAGCCTGGTCACATCTTTACCCTCTCACCTGTTTGATGGTGCCACAGGCAGAGAGTGGGAACTGGAACAGGATAAAGGCTTTAGTTTTCTCCACGGGATCACATTTAGCATCCAGTCCAGAAATCAAATGTACAGAATCCAAAAGCAATGATGGCTGAGTTACGTTCTGAGAAACAGCAATAGACAATTGACCATCTGGAGTACACTGGGCAGTCACTGAAAAGAAAGGGATAAAAACTTAAGCCAGAGACTCATTCTTGGTTTAGCCTTGGTTTGCTGCTTGCCTCTTTCAAACTTTGTTAGGAAGGTTAGGTATATATGAAGGTGTATAAAAGAAAAAGATACAGAAGACAAACAAAAGGTTTTAAAAAGAGAATGGAGATTAACTCCTTGAAGGGAATCTCCACAACATACTTTATTTTGGCATAGAAGAACAGGTTAACATCTAAACCAATCCCAAATACATGTTCTACTTCACAAAACAGATAAGCTTAAATGAGCATTTTAGTTAGATCATGGTACCTGTCAATAACTTGTAGGGAAATCTACTTGATAAAGACTTTGCCAAGTATTTACTATGTGCCAAGCATTGGGAATACAAATAGAACAGGACATTCTCTACCCTCAACAAGCTTTTATCTTCCCGAAAGAAGGAGAAAGAAACTAGCAAGAATCTCTTTGAGGGTTCAGAATCAAATAACAAAACTAAGTAGTTCATGTCATCAGAAGATGTCACGTGGAGATGACAATTGTTCTGTGCCATTTTCTATTCCCAAACAAGTATTGTGCCACAAGTCAGCCTGGATGCAGTTATAAGCATTGTATTCTCCCTAGCTGGTTGTAGCTAGTAACCAGAAAGGAAAGAAAAGAAACAAAGGGTCACCACATACCTGTGTTTCCATAATAGCAAGGATTTACTTCATCTTCAGGGTGATAGCAACAGCCTAGGTTCTCACAGTCTCCTTGGGTGATGGATGGAACAGCACATGACAGCCTGTCCTCAGTTTTGACATTACACAAGTCAAAACCTGGAGCATCTAGGGCTTGTTTCAGAGAGAGGTAAAGTTATACAGGTCTGAGCTTTAGACCACGATCTAAGGAATGCTTAGAGCACTTACTCTTAAGTTGATTACAGGTATATTTTCTATTGCTGTCTTTCATTCAGGAACACCTGAATAGGCTTGTGAAAACCCTGTAATCACTTGATATGAAAGCACTAGTGCCCTACAACAGAGAAAATTAAAAGCTGCCTCCATTGAGTAGGAGGACACACTTATCTCTCTGCTTACTCCCAAGGAGTCTAGACAGGTTATTTTCCCTTCTCTGTCATATTTATACAGGGGTTATTTTGGATCCTGGAGAAATGAGGATCATATTGTACCCTCCAATATGATTATGTCATCTCTCATGGAGCAAAGTTTTTGACTCTTATCCATAAGATCAGGCTTCCTGGATCCCCAGCTGACATGTTTTTTAACATTAAGAGAAGAAAGGGAATAAAGTAGACTTTTTATTACCACCACCCCAAGCAGACTTAAAGTCATCTTTGTCTCTCTCTTTTCTTTTTTAAGCAATTGGGGTTAAGTAACTTGCTCAAGGTTACACGGCTAGTCATTATTTGTGTGTGGGTGCTCATTTTCTGAGGCCGGATTCGATCTCGGGTCATCCCAACTCCGAGGCCAGCACTCTTACTCACTGTGCCACCTAGCTGCCCCCATCTTTGTCTCTTTAAACACACCAATCCTACAAACCTTTACCTGGAAGAGTGAATGAACACTTGAGCACCTTCACCTTGTGAACAGTCTTATTTCCATCAGTACCTAGGCCTGAGACCCCAATAGGCATTATGTAATATGTATCCTAGAGAGACAGGACAGAACAGCAAATAAATAGCAGCAGTGCTGTGAATGCAAAAAGCATCAAAGGTCTCACTTTAGGCTTATCCCACTCACCAATTTGGTAACATAACATCCAGAATAGGAAGCTTCAAGGTGGACAGACTGAAGTGAGCTGTATGTGATCCAAGTCCCACAGATTGAGTCATTATGTAGAGAGTGCAGCATCCCTTTATTGTCTGAAAAGGGAGCAGCTCAAAAGGTCAGTATGTGAATGTCTGTTAACATAAAAGGATCACAAGCGTTCCAAGGCCAGAGAGGTCAGAAGAGGGGAATGAAGGAGAACATCATAAGTCTTTAAGGTGTGTTTAGAGTTGGGATATTTATGTTTCCTTTAGAGTTTTAAACTACCCTTGAGATTTGGGGAAGGAGGGATGGTAGAGAAAGGAGGGATGGCAGAGAAAGGAGAAGATTGTATAGTTTTTTGATCAGAAGGAAAGAAAATGGTTTTTTTGCTTAACTATCCTTACCCCAAGCTATTAGTCCAGGGTTCTTTCCATATTGACTTAGAAGAGGTAGTGTAAACTGAAAACTCCTTAGTCCACAAGAGAGTGTGCCAGGATGATCCAAGCCTTCAGCCTCTCCCAGACTCCCCCGAATGAAAGGGAAGGGGCTAAAAAGTAAAATCCACAGCATTTCAGCGCTTGTCTACCACAGTCCTCTAATTTTATTCTCCTCACTCCTCAAGCTTTCTTACCTTCAGAAGGGCTTTTTGTACCAGATGAGGGGCCATGCTCCAGGTGCACACCTCAACACATATCAGCTGAGAAACCTCTGAAGCCTCTCATTTCATAAGATCAATGGTTGCACCCCCCCCCCCCCTCCAGGGTTTGCAGCTGGGCTTGGCCACATGCTTCACAGTCCATCCTTCTGGGAGATATTTAAGGATGCGGAGAAATTCTCTAGTTCCTACTTAAAAGGATTTTCCTAATATATCATTTATTCTAATGAGAAGTTACTCGTTTCATCTTTAAGCCAAATCATTCCACCTATACTTGCTGAAATGTCTTTCCAAGTCTAGATGAATTGCTGTTAAGTTATCCTCAAATTTGGAGTAGGCTTCCATGAGCAATCCCTGCTCAGGTGGAATCTGAGTTTGAAACTTTAGGTAAAATTTAAGTTGTTATGCTCATTTGGAACATTCCTTAGCTCTAAGAAGAATGCTCCAGAAATATTCTTTGCTGAGTAATGTCACATCCTTGTGCTAGTTCATACATAATACTGGATAATTTGGTTTGCCCTACTGGGTTTCCTTGAAGTGTCTTTGGGTAGAAGTGTGGGTTAGGGCTTCATCTAATTACCAAGGCCAATCCTGCCTCTCTTCTTGTTCTCTATGGTATGTCTTTCATTCTTTCCCTAGCTTTGAATCCAGTTTTACTAAATTAGTTGTTTTTTCAGTTTTAGGGACTTGCTTCTTATGACTTAGATACTAGATCCAAAGAAATTAACAGGATTTTGCTTAGTCACACATAGTAATTTATGGTCATTCAATCACTAAGCATTTACTAAACACCTAATATATGCCAGACACTAGGGTCTAAGGAGACAAAGACAAAGATTGTGGGGACAATATACACATATGTAGAAAGCTGTAGAATGAATCAGTACACTATAAATACAAGGGTAGTTAAACACTGGGTTGCTAGATGGCACAGTGGGTAGAGTGCTTAGCCTGAAATCAGGTAGACTCCTCATCCTGAGTTCAAATCTTAACCACAGACACTTACTAGCTATGTGATCCTGGGCAAGTCACTTAACCCTGTTGACCTCAGTTTCCTTATCTGTAAAATGAAGGAAATGTCAAACTACTCCAGTGTCTTTGCCAAGAAAACCCCAAATAGTGTCACAAAGAGTCAGAGACAGCTAAAAAGACTGAACAGTTAAATACAAGGGAGTTAGGAATGGAGAGCACTAGCTGTTGGGGGGATCAGGAAAGGTTTTGTGTGGAAGGTGGTACCTGAACTACAGCTTGACAGAAGAGAGGAATTCTATGAGGTAGTAGTAAAGGAGGAACAAATTTTTGAGACAGTGTCTTCTGTGGGAAACAGAAGGACAGTTTGTTAAATCACAGAATGTGGAAAGAGCAGCAATGCATGATGAGGCTGGAAAGATAGGTTGGGGCCAGGTTGTGGAGGACTTTAAAAACTAAACAGACTATATTTTATCTTAATGGCCATAGGGAGCCAATGAAATTTGTTGAGTAGGGAAGTGACCTGGTCAGATCTGTACTTAAGGAAAATCACTGGAAGCTGTGTGGAGGAAGGCATAGAATGAGGAGAGATTTGTGGCAGGGAGGCAGTTGCAATAGTCTAGGCAAGAGGTGGTCATAGCCTAAAAAAGGTGGTATATGAGTAGAGAAAAGGGGTCAGACGTCAGGGATTTTATGGAGGCAGGCTTCAATTGTTTCTCTTAGGTCACTGTGCCATACTCAGTCATTCAAAAGAATATTGGAAGGAATTTTCAGAGCACATCCCTAATCTATAAGACAGTAGTATCATGGAAGATAACAGCCTTGAACTACCACAAAATGTTTCTCTGGGTCACTGCTGAAGACAAAATGCTGAGCCAAATGGTCCGTTAGATGGAGTAAAGAATAATACATTTCTAAGGTTGGCTGTGACCTTAGGAGTAATTTGATCTGTTTCCTGCCTAAAAAGCATTCATCCTTTTCAACAAAATCCTGTACAAGTGATCAGCCAACCTCCAGTGATGTGTAATTCATTTTTTAAAGGTGGTACATTTTATATTGGGATAACTCTAACTTTAGGAAATCTTTCTTGGTTTGAGCTGAAATCTGCCTCTCTGGAACTTTTTATCTCTCTGTCCTGCAACCATACAGAAGAATTCTGATGCCTCTTTTATGTGACCATTCAGATATATAAACATTGCTCTTCTATTCTCCAGGCTCAACTTTGTCAATTTATTCAACCAGTCTTTATATGATATTCATCATGAAATGATAGAAAAAATACTGGTCTTGAATTCTGACGTCCAAGATTGGGATATCCAGCTTTAAACACCTCTGAGAACTTGCTAAAATTATCTAAACTTTATGGAATTCAGTTTCCTTACATGAAGAGGTTGGATTGTGGGATTTGTAAGATCCTTTCCAAATGTAAATATATGATTCAGTGGCTCAGTTTCATAATGTCCCCCTCCCCCAATCATATTACCTAGATCTGAACATATTACTCCAGATGCAATTCTTCCAGGACAGAATGCCTCTTTCATTCTGGATACTAATCCAGTGTGACATTTCTTATGCATTTTTGTTTCCTTATATTTATTGTCCTAAAATGACTAACAATCCTTCAAAAATTCTGCTCTAAGCAGGTCAGTTATAAGTTGTCAGTTAACCCTGTTAACCCCACACTTCTACCTCCAGATATTACCTTGATGAACAAAGTTGAAAGTTTTAAAGCATTCATTAAATACTTTCTATGTGCTAGGCACTGTACTAAGCACTGGGAGTACAAATATAAGCAAAAAATCAAAACAAAACAAAAAAACATCCCTACCCTTAAGGAGCTTAAATTTTAATGGTGACTACACATTAAAAAACAAACAGAAAAGGGGGTAGAAGAAGTAAGAAAGAAGTCATGAAAAGTGTGACCTCATGGGATATGAAGAGATGGCTGGCCTGGTCACCCTTCTTAAATGAAAATTCTTGGAAAAGCCATACAATTATAAACAGGAGTCCCAAGGACCAGGATGGTACTTCTGAGGTGAGAGCTTCAGGGCCAAAGTGATCTTTCAGGATAAAGATGTTTTGCTGGCATGTCCAAATGTCCAAAAGGAGAGCAATCTGTCAGGGACTGTGAAGCTTTAGTAAATATAATGATCCCTTTCCCAATACACCAGGAATTACTCTTCTATCAAATTGGTTGCCTCCTTCTCTAAGAATGTTCATGTTAATGAATCTGAAATTAGCTTTCTCAACTCTTCATTGATGTAGATTCTTTGCATTCATGATCCAATATGACTAACTACTGTATGTGTCAGAAGACCACTCACCCAAAATGACTCAGAGACTTCTCAAAGTAGAAGCAAAAACTTTATTACTATCTTTCTCGAGAAAGGGCATCCCCAAATCCAACAAGAAAGTCAGAAGGGAGAAGAGCACTATAGAAGGCAAAAGCAAGATTATAAAGCCCTAACATGGGAATTCTACACATTCTCCACTGTCCCACCTCACCACTGGTTGGTAAGGCAAGCTCACAGTCTTCTTATTAATGCCAACCAATCAGTGCAAAGCCCTCTCCATTCATTAACCTAATTATTACTAATGAGGTTCTACTTTTGTTAGATAACATACATAATACATGAGATGCACTATACAAGTGCAGTAACAACCTCCCCCTTCAGTCCAACCCAGATGTGTCCTTATCTGGGCCTGAGTGTCCCAAGGCCACTGTCTGCTTTCTGATTGGTCAAATCCACCTGCTGCTGCCAGCTCCTTTTATTCTACATTATTTCATTTTTAGTATTATCTAGGAGTTCTCTGGGAACTAGGAAGCCAACTTCTTCCCAAGGCTACTGCCTGGTACTTTTTATCAGTAGTCTTGTTTCAGCAATTCTTGCAGTTCTATAGAAACTTAACCCTTTGCTACCTCTTTCACTACCATTCCTTTCCCCAAACTAAAAACACCTCTAATTTGGTCTCAGTAGTTAATCCAATCAATTGTATTAATACTCAGTAGCTCTTACATTACCTTGAAATACACAATGACATATATATATATATATATATATATATATATATATACACATATATATACATATATATATATATGGGGAAATGATACTGAACTTAGTTACAAAATATAAGGAAGTAATAAGAATGTATCTAGGATGTTCAGAATGGGGAAATTTCACTGCAAGTTATCCCTCACATTACCAACTTAATTATAGTTCTATCCATCTACCACATGTAGGTAAGATAGAGAGACAGCTACTATAGTAGCTAAGGACACTGGTCTTGGAGTGAGGAAAACTTGGGCTTCAAATCCTAGAAACTTCTAAGCAAGTTATTAAATCTCTCTGGACCCCTGAGGAATAGGGAGGATAAAAATAACTTACTTCCCAGGATTGGTGTGAGGCTCTTAAAGCACATGGAAAACATTAAAAGATTGCTGTGTTAGCTAATATAATTATCATGTGTCAGAAGCAGAACTATCATTGGCCTGATCACTCCACCACCCTGCCTGATTTAGGATTATAACTTTAGAGGTAAAAGGGAGTTCAGAGGTTATCTTGTTTAGTTCCTTCAGTTTAAAAAAATGAGCAAATAAGCCAGGGGTGTACTTTAGCCAGCTCTAACAGATTTGAAGGAAGATAATTAGATCTTCATTGTGAGCATTTTCACCTTGGAAATAAGCCTTCTAGATCAGGGCTTCAAAATCAGGGCTTGAATTTTTTTTTTTTTTTTTGCTTTTTGGAGGGCAATTGGGGTTAAGTAACTTGCCCAAGGTCACAGGCTAGGTTTTTGTTTGTGTGTGTGTGTTAAGTGTCTGAGGCCGGATCTGAACTTAGGCCCTTCTGACTCCAGGGCCAGCACTCTACTCACTGTGCCACCTAGCCGCCCCAAGGCTTGCTTTTTGTTCTGTTGCTTGTCGAGACTTAATAAAGTGCTAATAATGCGTATTAATCTTGAAAGTATGTGCATAAATCCTACTCCCCTCCCCCAGAACCCAACTGTTAAGCATTGACCGGTGTACCCCTGAAGCAACTGATAGGTGCTAAATTGCTAGGTGTGTGTGGTAGAGTGTGCATGTGGAGATGGAGAGTTTTACCTAAAATACCTAAATCTCATTTAATTTACATTCTAGTAGGGATATAAAACATGATTTGCTATTGCTTAGTCATTTTCCAGTTGTGACCAATTCCTCATGACCCTTTTGGGTTTTTTGGTTTTTTTTGGCAAAAGTACTGGATTGGTTTTCCATTTCCTTTTCTAGATCATTTTACAAATGCGGAAACTGAGGCAAACAGGGTTAAGCAACTGGGTTGCTCAGGGTCACATAGCTAGTAAATGTTTGAGGCCAGATTTGAACTCAGGAAGATGAGTCTTCCTGACTCCAGTATAGGCACTGCCCATAAGACACAATAGAGATAATTTAACACACTATAGAGCGTGATGAAAGCATTAAAAAGAGGCAAAAAAAAAAAATTGAGGCCTGGGGACAGAGCAGGAAGCTCATTGCTAAGAGGAAGTGTGGTATGATGCAAAGAACCCACGACTGGGAATCAGGAGAAATCTGGGTTCATATCCTTACTTGTTAGTGCCATCAGCATTGACAAGCTGCTTAACTCTGCATCTTGGCTTTCCCATGAATAAAATGGAGATAATGATACCTATAGTATTTATTTCATAGGGTGATTATGAGAATCAGAAGAGTTAATATAGATAAAACACTTTGCAAACTTTAAATCCTGTATAAATGGCAGCTTTTATTCCTGACTAGGGAGGAGTGAGTGAGGTAAAGATGGAAAACCTGTGCAGAAGTATGCTACCTTTGAGGTGGGGAGTCTGAAGCTTAGCTGACATCTAAATAATGTACTCTCTGATGAAGATGTGTGTTTACAGTAAGACATAGAAAATGAACTCATAAAGAGATAGCAGCTTCACTGATAGCCGTCTGTCTGCATGGCAGAGCAGGCCACAGTGCCCATTATAGAGCAGCAGGGAGAGGTCAGATGTTTCATCCCCTTGAAAACCTTGCTATGACGAGGATTAAATGATTTTTTGCTCACTCCTGTGCTAAATCCTCTGAGAATATTGGCACTCAACCATGAAACTCAATATCAGGACCAAAAATGTATCTTTTAAACAAACTGAAGGACTCTAAATTTAACAGATGAAATGGATGGCCCCTATCATCCTAAAAGTAAAAAGCTATTTGAATTCTGGGACACTCTCAAGTGTTTTAATCTCAACATAATTTTTTGAACATTTCTTTTAAGATTACATACAAACAAGGTATGGTATACTCCAGGCTTGGGGGTCTTATAATAAATCCCATAATCTTAGCAGCATCCCAGAACATTTATCTGTCATTTACAGGCAGATTTAAAGATTTTATTCACTGTCACTCATCATTGTATTAAAGAATTACAGGTGATTATTTATTCCATAAATATTTATTAAGTGCTGACTTTGTACAAGGCATTTTGCTAGGCTCTGGCAATGTAATTCCTTTCTGCAAAGAGCTTCCAATCTAGTTCAATGAACACAGATAACTAAAACACACAATTTTACATGATTAGTTCATTCAAGAGATGTATAAGAAGTTGTAGTGTCAGTCCTAAGATGTAGGTGAAAATGTAATTTACCAACTGGAGTGCTCAAGGAAGGTTTCGTAGAGCTAATGGCTTTTGGTTGGATTTTGCAGGATAATAAATAAGAATTCAACAGGTAAGGATATAGAAGGAGAATATTCTAGGTCTGGGGAAAGCTTGGGAGCATGTTCAGGTAATAGCTGTGCTATTTGGCTTGAGTTTGGAGTGCTAGAGATAGGAGTAGTATCAGATAATAAAGTTGACATAATTTGGTATGAAGAACAGAACTGGAATGATTTATACTAAGATGTTACAATAGTATCCTTATTAGGGTGGTAGCAGGCCTTGGGTGCAAGAGAGATTGTAGAGATAGAATTGATAAAGTTTGACAACTTAGGGGAGATGAGGTCTTAAAGGAAATAAAATCAAAGGTGATCTCAAGACTGTAAACATGGGAGACTGAACAAATGGTGGTGCCACTGATAGAAACAGTGAGTGCAAGAGGAAAAACAGATTTGGAGAGCAGAGAGGAAGAGACAATAAGCTCAATTTTGGACATGTTGATTTTGTGATCCCAGTTGGTCATCCAGGTATTGCCTTGTAGGCAGCTGGAGCTCAGAAGAGAAGTCTTAATTAGATACTTACATTTGGGAATCATCTTCATAGAGATGATAATTGAAATTGTGGGAGTGAATGAAGTTGTTAAGGAACAGAATGTAGAGAGGAAAGAAGGTCAAAAACATGTCCTTAAGGAACACATACTTTGGTATGAAAAGAGAAAGAGGAGGTATATTTCTAAGATATACTTAGAGACTTAGAAGAATTAATTAGAAGAGTGTGGTGTCTCTGGAGTTAACGGGTGAGAGAGCACCTAAAAAAGGGATTCTTAACTCTTTTTTTCCTGTTATGGACACCTTTTCAGAATAATGTTTTTAAATAATTGAAGGAAATGCTAAATTTCTGTTAAAGGTTAGTGAATGAGTTAACACCAGGCAATGTTAAAACCTCCAGGTTCCATTAAGTCATAGCACTGTCATCACCACCAGCATTTATATAGTTCCTATTATGTGCCACTTGCTATAGTAAACACTTTACAAATATTAGCTCATTTTGTTCTTACAACAACTCTGAGAAGTAGGTGCTGTTATTATCCCTATTTTATAGATGAGGAAAGAGAGGTAAACAGAGGTTAAGTGATTTGTTCAAGGTCATACAGCTAGTAAGTATTTGAGTTTGGATTTGATCTTAGGTCTTCCTGACTCTAGTTCCTATGCTCTATCTACTACATCACCTTATCCCCAGATGACTCCCTATGGCTATTTCAGTAAGTATTAACAATCTCTAACTGTAGGGTTCCCCATAGCAAAGCTTCTTTTTTTTTTTCACTAATCTGGTGAAGCCTATGGGCCCCTTCTTGGAATAATATATTTAAATGCACAAAATAGAATACATTGGATTTACAAATGAATATTAATTACATAAAGATGTCATTTTTTCCAACCCAAATTCACAGAACTCCTGACATCTATCTAGACGGAAGTCTGTGGACCCCAGGTTAAGAACCTGTTACCCATGGCAATGATTCAGCCTGAAACCTCTGACCTCATGAGAATACAGACTCAGGTTCTGCATATGTGAAATAAAAGGACAGTGACTGAGATGGGGGTTGGGGCTCAGCCAGAAGACTAGGGCAGAGCAGTAAAGGAAGAGATTTATGGCACTTAGAGCATGACATTATGGGGAAACTGCTGTTAGACCTAAAAAAAAAGGCTACTGGAAACTCAGCTAAAGTCAGCCCTTTTGTTTCCTTCCCTTCCAAAAAATTACTTAGGCCAGCATCCTCTACAATATTCCCCAGAGTAGGCTGAGCACTCCCAGCAACTTAGCCTTAGGGTATAAGCATCATTAAAAGAGGAAGGTGCCAAAGAATGAGGGAAGAGGAGAATCCAGGGGTTGGAGAGGAAAAGAAAAAAGTGCGAAGACCAAGATCAAGAGAGAAAAACTGAATAAACGTCTGTTACTAACAAATAAGGCAACAGAGAAAATAATAAAGAAAGAAAGAAGAATAAGTAAAATTTCAAGGAAAAACCAAGGCACTTGGAAAAAGCATATTAGGAAGGAAAATGTAAACCAATATTTTGCCACTGAAAGAGAAAAATTTTTAGAGTCCCTAGAGTTCATGGGATATAGACTTATAGCTTAAAGGAATGGTTCAATAGGAATCAAACATTATATTATTACCAGGATACGGGGTTGTACATAGCTTTATGATTTAGGATATGGAGTGATTCCCGACAATACCAACAATCATATTAGTCTGTGAATTCCTTGATGGCAAAGACTATTTTTATTTTAGACCTTTCTTCATATCCCTACCACTTAGCACAGCTCCTACTTAATAAAGGTTTGTTAACTTGACTTTCCCCTGTCATTGGTTTTCTCATAAACTGATATTTCTAAAAACAAGGTATAGATGAAAAAAATGTAGGAAGGAGTGAGATCTACAAAGATAATAACATAAAAATTAGGAGAATTCAAACATGGTACTGAAGAAGCTTTAATGTCATGAGGGAAATAGAAAGAATAAAGAAGGGGCAAGAGAATAGTTGGCTAATCAAAACATAATATTCCAAATGGACTGGAATGGAGAAGAAATATTGAGGGGGGAAAAAAGCAAAGGAAAATTTTTTGAAAAAAAGATATAGCAAAAGAAAGTTACTTCATATGAGAAACTAGAAGGGTTGGGGGTGGAGGTAAGAGAAGACTTTTGAATCATGTACTTACCTGGATAGAATAAGAGAAGGATCAAAAGAGTGGCAGAGATTGATAACTAGACACATTTTTTAAATGGAGAAATTAACAGTCTAAATAAGTATAAGGAGCTTGAGTTAAAGTAGTATGACAGAATTGGAGGAGAGCTATGGTAATAAACTAGGATCAAAATTGTGTAAGCAAAACTCATCACAAGGACAAAATATTGATCTAAAATAGTAATGAGATAAAAATCAGTATGAATTAAATAAATGAGGAAAATGCAACTTGAATCATAATCTTAAATATGAATGAATTTCATGATCAAGTGAAATGAGGATGGCAGAATATATAAGAAGAAAACATCTGCTGAATGTAAAAAATGCACTTAAACTTTAAAAAAAGATCAAGAGAGATAAACAGGGAAACAACATTATGACTCAATGAATAATAGAAAATTAAACAGCATTTATATTAAACATATATATATATATATATATATATACACACAAAATGACATAGCATCTAAAATCATAAAGGAGAAGTTAACAGAACTAAAGAATGACAAAGACAATAATGCAATAATTGTAGGAGACTTTAAAATTTGTCCCTTAGAACTAGACTAGTCTAATAAAAAAATAAAGAAAATATATAATTGAAGAAACTTTTAAAGAAGTTAGGGTTGAATAGCTTATAAAACTTCTGAATGGTAACATCAAAATGTAAATATTTCTCACCACCACATTGTACTTTTGAAAAATGAATGATATACTAAAGCAAGAGTGAAATGAAAATAAATATTAAAAAGCAGAAATACTAAGCAGATCCTTTAAAAACAATAATACAATAAAAATAATCAATACAGGGAGCAAAACAAAAAAAATCATAATTAGACATCTGATGATGACATCCTAAATAATGACTAAGTCAATGAAGAAATCATAGACACAATCATTATATAACAATATAATAAAAATGCTACTGCCTAAATTAATTTATAAATTTAATCTAATAGCAATTAAATTACCAAAAATCAGAGCTAGAAAACAACAAAACTTGTTTGGAAGAACAAAGAGCCTACTAATGTAATGGGAAAAAATAAAAAGAAGTTGGAATTAAATTATAAAGCAGTGATAACTAAAACTCTATGGCAATGGTTAAAATGGAAAAAATAAATCAGTGAAACACATTAGATAAGGAAAAATCAGAAACAAGCTCAACAATTCAGTGTTTGATAACCCGGGAGCTTAAATTACTTGGAGAACTCCCTATTTGACAAGAACTACTAGCAAAATTTGAAAACAATTTGGCAGAAATAATTTACACCATATACACTATATACCAAAATAATCTCATAATTGATACACATGAAAGTGAAAAGTCACATCATAAAAAGATTAGGAAAGAATGATAGGTGATACCTTTCACAGTTCTCCCTTGGAGGAGAATTCTTAACCTAAGAGGAGATAAAGGCAATTGCCGAAGATAAAATAGATAATTTTAATTACATGATATTGAAAAGATTTTGCACTAACAAAATACTTGCAGCTAGGATAAGAAGTAGTCAGCAGTTGGGGAAAAGTTTGTTTTAAAAGTCTCTGTTAAGTGTGCGATGGTCACATCATGTAGAGAATTAATACAAAATCAAGAGCCATGCCATTGCCCACTAGATAGGTGGGCAAATAATATGAATAAACAATTATCAAAATAATTGCAAACCATTTAACAACTATATGAAAGATCGTTCCAAATCATTATTAATAAGATACGAGCAAGTAAAAAATCTCTGAGGTATTGCCATATATCTAGGAAGTTGGCAAAGATCACAAATCTAGTAAATGTAGGAAGGTTTGAGGAAAAACAGGAAAGTTAATTTACTGCTGATGGAGTGGTGAACTAGTCCAAATATTTTGAGAGAAATATGGAATCACGCTAAAAAAAGTTTAAAATTTCTATATCTTTTTACTTATAGGTCCCACTGCCAAGTATATATATATTAAGGGGTTCAAAGACAGAAAGTTCCTATCTATACTGAAATATTCATGGCATTTTTGTGGGGACAAAGAACTTAAAACAAAATTGGTCCTCATCAGCTGGGGATTAAACACATTGTGATACATGAATGTATACCTGATTACCTTAGAAATGATGAATGTTTAGAATGTTTAGAATTCAGAGAATTATTTGAAGACTTAAAGAGACTGAGCTAGAGTGATGACCAAGAAAATGACATATACCATGCCTACAATGTCAACAGAAAGAATTAAAAAGAAGAAACTGAACTCTGCATAATCATAATGACCAAGCCTGGCCCCAAGTAAAGCAGTAAGAGATTGTACCTACCTCTCCTCTTGTAATGGAAATGCAGATTTAAAGATCTTCCCTGCCCCTAGGCCCTTTGATTGGCTTAAGAGACTTTGATTGGCTTTAAGAGACTCTGAAAACCTTCCTTGATTTGAAAATATGCTCTGCCTCCTAATAGGCTGAATGTGGTCATATGGAGCCTGTGGTGGGAGGCTTGGTTTTCAGGAATGACCACACCTTGATGCTGTGTGATTGGGCAGTGGATCAAAAGGGTGGTTACATTCTTTGAGCCAGGAGAAGGCTATATAAACTCTGATGAGGGGCTTTGCTTTGGGGCTCACTTTGAGAAGTGTTGTGTGATTTGACCAGATGAGACTCTGGGAAGCCGTTGTTGAGAGCCCCCCGGCTTTGAAAACCCCAGATGTTGATGCTTCCCTCTCTGGTAACTGTGATTTGGTATTGATGTAATGGTTGGACAGTTTGGAAGCCTGTCAATTTGATCTGTAAGTTCTGTAACTCTGAAGTTCGGGGTGCTGACCTTTACCCCTGAACTAGGTAATACATGTTTGATTAAAGTAAGCTTGTTAACTGATTTTGAGTTGCTTTCCTTTACAAAAGCAGATCTAAGAACCTGTGTTGGCAGTTACCCTGAGGATATTGGGGTGCTTGCCGCTACACCTCTTTGCAGAAAATAGGGACTATGGGTGTGAAACATTGCATATACTATTAGACTCAATTGATGTGTTGGGTAGTTTTGCTGAACTGCTTTTTCCTTCTCTTAAATTCTTTGTTGAATGAATGAAGAAAAAAAAAGATTCATGTTCTTATTATGCTCTATTTACTAACTTCTAGGCACTGGGTCTATCCCTACTGTGAGACAGGAGCTTACATGTTAACAGAATATTACAAGGGGGGTGACATGCTGGGTAGCTGATGGGGAGGAATATAGACATAAAAATGATACAAAAATAGTAATAAAGGCAAAAAATTATTGCACAAGGGAGGAAATGATCATTGGTAAAACAGTTACTCCTTTAATAAATATAACAAGAAGTTCTATGCTCTGATACCTTTATGAGATAAAAACACCTCTTTGAGTTAAGTAACACAACCAAAGGTATAAAATAAGTGAAAATAATTCTTAAATTTCTCTGTTGAACCCAATCAAAAGGATAAACAAAGTGTAAAAAATTCTTTCATCAATTTGGAAGGAGTAAAATTATTTGTGCCATTCATTGGATAAAATTAGATAACATTACATAGGAAGTGAATTGGGATTGGTAGGATAGCATCAGGAAAGTCCTGTGAGGCTTGGATAAAATAGCAAGCAATATAGGAACCCCAGATTCCCATTATAGGCCAATATCATGGTAGATCAATTCCACCCAATGTCTTGAGAGGGATTCTCTTGGTGGTAGGGGAGAGGAACGGATTCTCTGTTTCCTTCATTTTTTCCATCCTCAACCAACTTTGACCAGAAGACTTGAAACTTTGGAAATTTGAAAGATTTGGACTTCTCCATTACAATAGTGAGTATCCTCAGAACTGCTGAGGCAGATGATAGTGTCTGTATCACAATCCAAGAACAAACTAGATGCACAGTATGCCTCTACAGGACTAAAGTTTCAAGACCCTACAAGAGTTTTTACCCTCAGAAGTTTCTCAAAGAGTTATACCTCAGGAGAACTTCATGGGGACTCCAGGAAAAGACAAGACTTCCATCCAACCAGGTGCTTTGAGTTACCCCATTGACATATATGATCTCCAAGCTTGAGCTCATTTCCTCCTGGATTTTTCATATGTTTGTTGGAGACTATTTTGGGAAGATGTCTTTGTTCTATCCCTGCTATAGTTTCTCAGAAAATATCTGTATTTAAACGTTAATTGGTTAATTTATATTAGAAAGATATAAACTGGTTAAATTACATTGGGAAGCATGCTGGTGAGAACTTGGGATCTATAGTACTAAAAACCACAACCCATAGGGTTACCCTCAGAACCCTGAGGTGAAAAGTGGCAACCAACTTCAGGGGACTTGATCTGTCATTTCTTGTAGGGATTGGGATACTGAGCCCAAAGCTGAAAGAGTGGCCATGATTAAGCCCAGCTCCCCTTCCATACCATGACATGGCAAAAAACATGTAAAATAAACTGAAAATACAACAAAGAATTAGGAGAAACAAAACAAATCTCCATAAGGAAAATTACTTAAAGTTAATGAAAAGAGTAACAGGAAAATAAATAAACAAAATACTATGTGAAAAAAAATGTTCAATGAAAAGTAAGAAATCTTCAGAAGGAAAGGACAATATTACAACAACAAGAGAACTAAAAGCAAAAATGGATCTTCAAAGGGATTGATAAGTCTGATAAGAGATCAGAAAGAAGATCTGGAATCTATAAAAAGTCATATAAAATCAATGAAGGTAGAAAAATACACAAGTGCAAAATTTAACATTTGGAACACAGGAAAAATTTTAAATCAGAAGTTTCTCTAGGAACAGAATGGCCCAGTTGGAAGACAAGAATGCAGAAATAGCAGATCAAGTAATAAAAAAACTTTAAAGTCAATGAGCTCCTGCTTTTTTGCTTCTTGGAGGGGGGAAGGCAAGGAATTGGGGTTAAGTGACTTGCCCAAGATCTCACATCTCGTAAGTGTTAAGTGTCCAAGGCTGGTTTTGAACTCAGGTCATCCTGACTCCAGGCCGGTGGTCTGTTCACTGCACCACCTAGCAACCCTTCAACAAGCACTTTTTAAAGGCTTACTGTGTTAGAGCACTAGGCATACAGAGAAAGGCAAAAGTAAAATCTCTGACCTCATGAAACTCACATCCTAGGGGAGACAATAAGCAAACAACTATATAGACAAGATATATACAGTGAAATTGGGAGATGATCCCAAAGGGAAGGCATTAGCAATGGGTTAGCAGAGGAAAGACCTCGAAAGAAAGTAAGATTTGAACTGAGTCTTTTAGAGAACCACGGGGAAGTCAGGGGGCAGAGACGAGGAAGGAGAGCATTCCAGGCAGGGGGGAACTGCCAGGGAAAAGAAAAGAAGTCATAAGATGGAATGTCCTGTACAAGGAACTGCAGGGAACTCCCTAGAAGGGAAGGAGGGACAGGGAAGAGAATAACTGAAAGAGGGGAAGGGAGGGGTTTGGGTAACTACACATGTTCAACCTATACTGAATTGCTTATCTTCCTAGTGGGTGTGGGTGAGGAGGGAAGAAGGGAAAAAGTCTGGAACTCAAAAGTTTTAAAAATAAATGTTAAAAAATTATCTTTTACATGCAACTGGGAAATAAGATATACAGGCACTGGGGTATAGAAATCCATCTTGCCCTACTAGAAAGTTAGGGGGGTTATGGGGGAGGATAGAGAACAGATTGGGGAAAGGGCTTGCTATTTTGGGGTGGGGGTAGGGAAGAGATGGGGAGAAAAATTTCAACTCAAAATCTTGTGGAAATGAATGTTGAAAACTAAAAATAAATAAATAAATTTATTTTTTAAAAAAAGAGGGGAAGGGAAAGAAAGAAATGAAAGGAGGGAGGTTGGAGTCAGTGAAGGAGGTGGAATGTCAGGCCAAGGAGACTGGACTTTATTCAATAGACAATAGGGAGTCACTGACAGTTGTTAAAGGGTGTTATCTTGATTTAAATTGTGTATAAAGTTTGTATCCAGTGCTGTATTCAGCTGAAGTTTTTCTTTGAGATAGAAGAAGAGTACATTCTTAAGGAATGTCAGCTTTGGTTTCTAAAAAATATTCCAGAGTCCAAAGACACCCCACCACTCAGAAATTGTGCCCAAATGCTTGAAAAGGCATATATTTCTTCCCCATTTTAGCTGAATTTTTCCACTGAAAATAGAGTTCTGAGCAACTAGGTGGCACAGTGGATAGAGCACTGGTCCTTGAGTCAATTCAAACCTGGCCTCAGATACTTGACAGTTACTAACTGTGTGACCCTAGGCAAGTCACTTAACCCAGATTGCCTCAGAGAAGAAAATAGAAGTCAAAGGTGAACCATTAAAATGTCTTTTGAGGTTACTGCTCATCCACTTTAGGTTAAGATCAATTGTAAAAGTCCTTTGTCAAAGTAATACAGCTTGAGGAAAACTTTTGTTTACATTCATTGACTCAATGTCAGACTCTCAGAGCAGATACATAATACACAACTTCTACCTTTTTTAGGCTTATACTATTCAGTGGCATGCCAACTCTACAGAATGCCCCCTTGGTCATTAATATTTACTCTGGGTGTTAGCATTCATAGCTTAGCCATCCATTCATAGAAGATATAGAATGGTTGTTTGCCCTACAGGTTTGGAATCTTACAAGTTGTTGAAGTGAGAGATCTTTGGAGGGAACATATCATGCCCTGGGATGTGATAGGATAAAGGATAAGTTTCATTAGTATGAAGGCAACTATTTCTGTCCATATACAGAGATATTTATTTCTCTGGATTGGTATCTTTATATGTAGCTGTCATACCAAATCAGATCTCTCTAGGTTTGTATAATAACAATTGACCTGGGATTTCTGGGATTTTACCTTCTTTTCCAAAAAGAGGTACATTATCTACTGATTGTCTATTGTAGCAGGTAAATAGGTCCTCAGTAAAAGAAATCCTAGAATGTGAGAACACAACATGAAAAACCACATCAGAAAAAAATGTGAAGATAATTATACAACTCTAAGTGTTATACACTAAGATAATTATACAACTCTAAGGGAGCAAAGTCAGAGCACCCAGCTCTATTCAGAACTTGTCTTCTAGAGAAAGATGTCAAATGTAATTCAGTGTTATTCTTTTAAATGGTTTCCTTTTCTACTAGCCTGAATTAAGTGATAAATGTAAGTCATTTAGCAGGGTGTGCCCTGTTGAGAAAACAAAGTGGGATCACTTTGATGTGGTGTGGAGTAGAAAAGATAGGGAGAGATTCAGAATCTGCTAGGTGGCTCAGTGTATAGAGTGCCAGGCCTGGGGTCAGAAAAGACTCATCTTACTGAATTCAAATCTAGCCTTAGACACTAATCTAGCCATGTGACCCTGGACAAGTCACTCAACCCTGTTTGCCTCAGTTTCCTCATCTGTAAAATAAAACTAAAGCAAAATAAATGAGAGAAGGAAATGGCAAACCATTCTAGTATCTTTGCCAAGAGTTGGACATGACTGAAAAATAAGTGAACTACATAACCATGCTGACTCTTTGTAAATCACTTCTCCCTTTTCTAGGTGTCCATCTATCTTAATAATTTTTAAAATTAAATTCAATAAACATTTATTAAAGAGCCACTATGTGCTAGGAACTGTGCTAAACACTGGGGATACAAAAAGAGACAAAAGACAGTCCTTGCCTTCAAGGACCCAACAGTCTAATGGAGGAAATAACATGCACACAAATAATTACAAAGTAAGCAATATACAATAGAAACAGGATATAATTATAAGAGAGAAAGCACTGGAACTAAGAGGGGTCAGGGAAGGCTTCCTGTTAGAAGGTAGAATTTTAGTTGGGATTTAAAGCAAATTAGGGAAGTCATCAGTCAGAGAATAGTGGAGAGAGCATTCCAGACATGGAGGACAAAGGAAGAAAATGCCCAATAGCCAAGAAATGAATTTTTTTTTTTTGCAGAACAGCCAGGAGTCCAGTGTCACTGGATCAAATAATATGGGTTTTGAATGACAAACAGATCATTTTTTATTTGCTTCTGGAGGCAACAGGAAGCCACTGGAGTTTGAGTAGGGGAGTGATATGATTAGATATGCACTTCAGGAAAGTCACTTTGATGGCTGAATGGAGGACAAATTAGAGTGGGGAGAGACTCAAGGCAGGCTGACTCACCAGCAGAGCTATTGCAGTAATCAAGGCATAAGGTGAGGAGGATCTGCCCTAGAGTAGTGGCAGTGTCAGAGTCAAGAAAGAAGTATGTTCGAGAGATGTTGCAAAGCTGGAATTAATGGACCTTGGCAACAGCTTGGATACAGAGGCTGAGAGGTAGTGAGGATTGCACGATGATTCCTAGCTGCAAACCTGAGGGACTGGGAGGATGATATTCCCCTCCACAGAGATAGGAATGGTCGGGGGTGGGGGGAGGAGAGTGTTTTTGGGGACAAGATAATGAGTTGTGTTTTGAACTGTGTGTAAGATGTCTACTGGACATCCTGTTCAAGATATCTGAAAGGCAGTTGGAGAAGCTAGTTTGGAGTTTAGGAAAGACAGTGGGGCAAGAAAGGTAGATTTAAGAATTGTTAGCATAAAGATGGTAATTAAATTAATGAGGGCCAATGAGATTGTTGTAACAAGAAATTGAAAATGAGACTGTTAATCATTTTAAGTGAAGTTTTAATAGTGGAGCATAATTGTCAGCAACTGCCAGAAGTGAACACGACCCAAATCAGGCAGCCCCAAGATGCATAATCTAGGAGCTTTTATACACAAAAGCCATAAAATAACTGTTACCAAGGAGAAACCACAACTTGAACAAGTGGGGAAAATACAAAAGCCAAAAGGTAGCAATCACTTTGTTGCCTAATGACCTGTCAGTTACCCAAAGGGTAAAAATCCCCTGATTGGTTCCTAGGTAAGGGGAGGGGCTGTGATGTTCTGCTTGGTTGGTTTTTGTGGTGGGCTTAGATAGGTCTGACTTGGTGGGACTTTCTGGTGAGCTTGATCTGTTTTGTTGGTGAGTTTCCTAGGGGACTGGGAGTACAGGTGTTAGGCTGGTTAGCTTGATAGGGAAGGGGGCTGGGGGAAAGTTCCCCAAAATGGTGGTTACAACAAGATTCCCCAAATGAAATACTACAGAGGGAGAAGAGAAGAGGACCCAGGACAGAACCCTGTGAGACATTTATGGCTAGAAGGCAAGTCTGGACACGATTCCTTCTGGAATTTTGACAGGAATCTAAGACAAAGTTCTTATTGTTTATAGTTTGTAGATTCTGTTCTTTTGCTTTTTTTTTTTTGAAACTACAATATTTGCCTTACTATAGCCTGTGATGGGAATCTTTTATTTTCCTTTTATCATGCCATTCTCATACATATTTGACTGATTATTTACTATTAATATTAACTTTTTTTTTTTAAAGCAATTGGGGTTAAGTAACTTGCCCAAGGTTACACGGCTAGGTTTTTGTTTGTGCGGATTAAGTGTCGGAGGCCGGCTCCGAACTCAGGTCCTTCTGATTCCAGGGCCGGCGCTCTATTCACTGCGCCACCTAGCCGCCCCTATTAATATTAACTTTACTTGGCTAAAATCTGACTGGTGGAATGATAGAATTAAGGAAAGACTTTTTTTGACAATCCTCAGATAAAAAGGTGAAGGTAGGCTTGAACTGCCCAAAGTGATTTAGTTATTTGTGGTAGGATTCTTCTGTGTCAGACTCTGTAGGCATGTAAATAAATCTCCCCTCTCAGCCGAACTATTGAGAAAGCTCTAAATGTAGTTTGATCTATAAGCCAGCAGTTTACCTATTGCAATATGCAAAATAATTTATTTCTTTGTCTTTCTGATATAACTTTCTCTATAAAAGCCTGCCAGAAACTCCAATCCAGAGTTTAGCATTATTTTTCTGCACTTTGACCTGTGCTTAAGCATAATAAGACCTAGGTTTTTTACTTTTAAATTTCTGCATTGTAGTAGATTTGTTTTAGCATCTATAACTTAGCTTGTGAAATCAAAGAGGAGATACTTCTTTCATAACAGGGTATATGGTATCTCTCTCATTCTTGATTTATCTTTTTTATTTTACTAAAAGTATCTCAATCAGTTAGTGAGCTAGCATTTATTACGGTCCTACTATGTGCCAGGAACTGTGCTAAGTGTTGGTAACACAAAGAAAAGCAAAAGTGCTTTTCATCTTGTCACATTTTATCCTCACAATAACCCCATGAGGTAAGTGCTATTATTATCCCTATTTTACAGATGAGACTAAGAAAAGCTGTGATCTACTCTTGCTACCCATCTTCAATATTGCTCTTAAAAAATCTAAGTTGGCTGGAGAGTTCCCAACCTCATTAGTCACATTAGTTTTCTGAAAAACTCCAATTTTCCCTGCACTTCATAGTTTATCTTTGTATCTTCATAATTTTACTTTTGAAAATTTCCCATCTCACCAAGACTGACTGTCTTTGTAGCAATTTAGTTCACGGGATCTTGTCCTAGTTTCATAATCCTTTGAAATCTGTTTTACCAAAATCTAAAGTGCATGCCAAATAATAAGCCAGCTTTCCTCATTTTTTAGTCATAATATTATGTGGGAGGGGCTAGGAGGCACAATGTGGAAGAGCACCAGCCTGGAGTTAGGAGGACCTGGGATCAGTTCTGGACTCAGAAAATTAGCCCCCACACATAAATAACTAGCTGTGTAACCTTGAGCAAGGTACTTAAACCCAATTGCTTTAAAAAATAATATTATGTGGGAATGCTCTATTTCCCATGCCTCCCCTCCAGGATTGCTATCATTTTCATCCCAGCTACCAGTCCCTCCCTGTGAGAATCAGATGCAGAACAGAATATTCTCATTTCTTCCTCAACCTTTGGAAAGATGAAATGATCATTAAGGCCAGTTAAGAGGTTATTAGCTGCTCTAGTAGACATCCATATAATTTGTCTTTTATCAGTACTATATTGTAAGTCTGTGTCAATCCTGTTTCCTGGATTTATCTAGTTCTTCAGTCCAGGTGGTCTGTATTATAGACCAATAATAAGATATCTCTGTTCCTCCTTCCAATGATCTTTGCCTAAATGTTCTTTAAGGCATACTTAATTAAGCATTTAACTAATATCTATGATGATGATTCCTTAACTAGTATATAAGCTATTTAAAACATTTTGTTTCATTTCATTTAAGAACTATGGAAAAGTTTATTTTCCCTTCCTTTCTCCCAGTGTTTGAGACAAAAGAAACTATTTAAAGTTTGGACAGCTTTAATTCTGCTTGATCACATCTGCCTGGGTACAAACTGCTCTAATGCATGCCTCATGCCTTTCTACTCTTTCTTTTTCCCTTTTTCTGTTTCTTTGCCTTCCTTATATCTTCCATAGTTGGAAAAATTATTCTGGTTCTAATGAATCAGTCAATTCAATAAGTATTTATTAAACATCTGCTACATGCCAGGCACTGTATTTAGTTCTGACAGTACAAAAAAAGGCAAGACAGTCCATGCCCTCAAGGAGCTCATAATCTAATGGGGGAAGAAAACACATAAAAAGAAAGTAAAAGGGATGGATGAAAGTACCAGTGAAGGGGTGGGATGGCCAGAGGAGTTCAATCTGGTGGGAAATGATGAATCAAAAAGTATTTTATTAAGCACCTACCATAATCCAGTTATTGTGCTAGGTTTAAGAGGAGCAGTCCTTTACCACTAACTTATTATGGCCAAACCTATTTTTTTGCCCCATTCTCCCTCTTCTTCCTCCCTCCCTCAGGAACATCTTCTTCCCACTGAGAGTACTGAGAGAGTCAGATTTAAGTTCAGTTTTAGGAAATACTTTATTTCTTTTTAAAAATTTTTGATGAATAGCTTTTGTTTAAATCACCTCTATTTCTCTATAAAATCTTCCCACTTCCCTTCTTAGGGAGTCATCATTTTTTTTCAATTATTTTTAATGATTTTAAAAATATATAACAATGCAAGACAGTCAGAAAGTAATTAAATAGGCAATATATGGCAGCAAAAATCTTGCAAAGGAAAGATGAAATATTTCCATATGGCATATTTCATAAGACATGTAATTAAAATAGATAGAAAACTTGAAAGATCCCAGATTTCCATAGTGAAGTAACAGGTGGTTTTAACTAGGTGTCATGAAATCCTATGTGTCTTTAATATAAATATATAAATATAATCCTATGAGTGTATAGTATATACACATTATATATATTATATATGTATATATATATATATATCATGTGTATATATGTGTGGGTATAAAAACACACATTTTTCTCAGAATTAGCTAACAAGTGTTGCTTCTAGTCTCAAATGAAAGGGCCTTTGAAAATCCAGAAAAGCAATTGTGTGTCATCCCAAATAAGGAACTTTAGCACCAAGATCTTGGTGCACTTTCTTTTTTTTTTAATTTTTTGGTCTTTATTAATTTGTTTGTTTACTTTTAGTTTACAAGATTCAGTTCCACAATTCCTTGAGTTTCAAATTTTCTCTCCCTCCCTCCCCTAGTCATCATTTTTTAAAACAACTTTCCCTTCCATACTCTGGTTTCCACTCCTCTGCCAAAAAAACCCGAGTTCAACAAAACCAACCATCGAATCAACCAATGCGTTATTTCACAATCCTATTTCCACACTTCTACAAAGATGGAGGAAGGTATATTGTCATATCTTAGGAAGAGCTTTCTAAGCAATTAGAAATGTCCATATAAGGAATGGTTTGCATTATGGAGTAGAGCACATTGTTTCTGCAGGCTTTTCAATAGGCTTGATGACCACCTTTCAGGAATCTTGAAAAGGAAAGGACCAGGGTACCCTCTAACCTGAGGTTTTGTGATTCTGTAACTCCATTCTAATTTGGCAACATATCCAAAGACACTAAGAACCTGACTTTGCATGATAAGATTCTGTGCTTAGAGAAACCCCAGTGTATGATATGATGGAAGCTGACTCAGCTAGATTTTCTACCCGTTAGTGTTGCTTGAGAATGTGGATCAGCAGTTTCCTCATCTCTACTGAAAGAAAACATCTGCCCCCATCTCCCTTCCTTTGGTATATACCAAGTTAGTCTATTGCATGAAATTCTCCAGAACTGATGAGAACATTTTTCAAGGACAAAATTGGGTAACAGCTGGAAGCAGAATGGGAGCAGAAATCTGAATTGGCTAAGGCATTGGATAATGAATAGATACAATCTGTAGGAGACATGAAGGGTCACACTTATTAAAATCCTGCTCATTGATGTCGGAGTGATTGAGAGCTTAGTAGGATTTATCAGAGGGTATATTAAAATTGCCATTTGTGAAAAATGAATATTACAATGCATTTCAGGAAGACTGAAGCAATCATCTTTTTAATAACACAGGATGGTTCTCATAAATACTCTCAACTGTTTTTTTCAAGCGGAAAATGAAGAACATGCCAGACTTATCAAATCTCACTCTCAACATCTAAGGTTGAGATAGCTGGTCATTTCACCTCTGCCCCTGTCCTCCAGCAAATTACACTGCAATGAAACTATTTGTGTACTTGCCTTTATTCCAAAGCACAGAGATCTAGAAAGGTAATTGGGGATCTGGAAAGGTAATTGCTTGTTGGGAGTCAATGGGATATAGAGAATTGACCTGGGAGTCTGATAACCCTGGCTTTATTTTTTTTTTACTTTTTTCATCTATAAAATGAGAACTTTGATCACAGGAGTTTGAGAACTGATTGTCAAATTTTCTGTGTGTGCATTTACACCTTGGAAATTCCTTAAGAATGAGGGCTTGATTTATTGCTTTGTTGATCTTATAGACTTAAGAAAGTGTTGGAAAAATGTCAATAAAGCAGATTAAAATTTAAAAAGTATAAAGACATGTTATTGAGAGAGTTATTAAACATTTACCTGTCTGCCACTGGATTTAGACTAGATAATATCTAAAGTCCAAGTTCTAAATTCTACGTTCCTTTAAGTCACTTAACCAGTCTGAATCTCAGTTTTTTTCATCTATAAAAATGGGATCAATAGCACTTGCCCCACCTATATCACATGATGATGATTTCAATTTAATTAAAGGATGTTAGAATTGGAAGGGATTTTAAGACTCCTACTTACTTCCACATTGTACAGATGAAGAAACTATAGCTTACACAAAGGAAATGAATTGTCTAAGGTCATATAGTTCTTGTGTGAGAGAGATCTGAGATCTAACTCCAAGGCTAATGTTCTTTCCATTACGCCATGAGACAGTCTGTTTAATAATTATAATGTTATATAAATCCAAGCAGAAACATTTATCTAATGGTTTTATTAACATAAACAGGCACTGTGGTATAGTCAGGAGAGTGCTGGTGAATGTTTAACAACTGACTCTTCAGAAAAAAAAATTGTTTAAAAATTGACTCTCTGGGAAAAAATGTTTGCACATGACACAATTATAGTTTTAGCCTGCTTTATTTGGTGATATCTTCTCACATTGAAAATTTAACAATTGTCTCCAGTTTGAGCTGGCTCTGGCTCCAGCTCACAGCTGGGTTTAGAGAATAAAGTGCTAACCTTGGTATCAGGAACACCTGGGTTCAAGTCTTACTTCCAGTACATAATGGTCATGGGAGCTTGGAAAAGTCAGGAAGAATTGTATTCAATTAACACCTCAGATGCTTACTGGCTTTCTGACCCGGGGCAAGTCACCTAATCTCTCTGAGCCTCAGTTTCCATATCCTCTTAGATCACACCAGTCTCTAAATCTATGGTCCTTTGCCTCTTGAAGCTGAAATATTTTTTTTAAACAAGGGAAAACAGGGCAGAAAGGTGAGGAGAGAGAAAATACTATAACAAAAGGAAAGCCACAAATTGAAGAGGAAAAACAAATGAGACACACAAAGAAATCCTTACAGTACTAACTCTGTTGTCTTTAGGATCAGGAAAGAGAATGTTTTCCTCTTCCCATTTCCCACCAATCCATAACATCCCTCCCCCTTCACACACACTTCCAACTTTAAAAAAAAAAAAAAAAGGCCCTCTGGGAGAGGTTCCAAGCCTTATCCCAAGTGGTAAAATGACTGTTTGCCTTCCCCCCATCCCATCTGCAGCTTTCTTCCCTGCTGTTAAATGATGTGGCAGATTGACATTTCTGCAGCAGTGTAAAGAAACTCTTCGTTGTTTGTTGATTTATCCAGTGTGCTGCTATTCATGCTTCAGAGCATAAATAATTTAGCAGTGGTCCGAAATGAGCGGACAGGCACGCCAAACCATTATGGGGATTGGCTAATTTAAATATCATTTGGCTTGAATGGTATTTCCTTATTTTTTTAAATGATTAATTTGCCCAAAGCTCTTCTGTTTTCAAACAGTGGGACCTCTTCCCTGTGTTCAAGTGACTCCTTGATATTGTTAGAAGCAAGAAGGGATCAGATCACTGGGTGTATTTTTTTCTGTTGAGCACTAGAGGTACCCTAGCTTAGCAGTCTAAATAGCAAAGGTAATTCCCCTAACAAGTGCACGAAATAGTAGAATAACTTGGTGAATCAGTAAGTGGGGAGTTTGAAGACTAGAGTTCTAGGAATCTGGGTAGGGCACAACCTCTCTGCCACTCCCCCACCCTTTCCACAACACTACAAAGTAAAGGGGTTAGACTAAAGATCTTAAATGTTCCTGGACCCTCTAAAATTCCACTTTTTTAGACCTTGGGAGAGCAAGGCTCACAAGCAAAGACAACAGAATTAGTATTGTAAGGATTTCTTTGTGTGTCTCATTTATCACTTGCCATACTTGCTCATTTTGTTACATTAATTTCAATTTGACAAGAATTAAATAGGAGTTTTTTACATGAGGTACTATGAATACGAAGACAGAAAAAATCAAGAAACATTAAATAATGATCTCCTATGAATCAAACACTGCAGGAGGGACCAAGCCAAAAAAAACAATAGGCCTGGCTTTCAAGGTGTTTACATTCTCCTGAAGGGAAGGCTAATAGAAGAGTGTGGACTCGTCAATACCAAACAGCTATAAGGCCCCTCTCCTCCCCATGATGGGATGGGGAGAAATTGCACTTGGGCTAGGAGAGTGGGAGACCTCTGGGATCCCCAAGATGCTGGAGATCAAGAAAGGTCATGGTGGAAGAGGGACACTGGGGCAGCTGGAGACTACTTGTTACTCAGCTGGCCGCTAAGTTTACCCACTCCCAGGCAGAGAAACTTGAAGTAAGCAGCAAGACAGCCAAGACTGAGAACATCATGTGCTGGGAGAACTTTACCTATGAGTGTGCATATAATTCTCCTGGATAATTTTTCGGGTTGTGGTGCACTAGTGATTATGTAAGAAATTCCCTCCATGGTAGATTATGGGAACATATTGTGAAAAACCTGTTGCCATTATATTTATGGCCAACTGAATTGTGCTGATAAGAGGAAAAATGAGCACTAGAGGACACACTGAAAGGATGGAATTATATTTATGGCCAAATAAATTCTGACCATTTAAGAGGAAAGAAGCACACACTGGAGGGATCAGCTATTGTTAAGTAGTTAACTTGTGTTTTTTTTTTTTCTGTACTTTCAGCAGGTTAGGATAGAAAAGTGTGTAAAATGCTTCTGAATCTAGATGTATGTTTAAAAATTATTCCTAATGGAAGAGCTTTTAATATCCCATTATTTCCCACCTTTTCAAACACATGGTCACCTCTTTTTTGCTCCTTGATCTAAATGATCTAGTAGTACCTGAAAGTCTGGCAAATGCTCAGATTTAGGGTTAAAAGATTTTCCATGACTTCAACCTTATCGTCTTTGAAGAGAAAAGCTGTATATGTTCCCATTTTTGTGATATCAAAAGTTATCAGCTATTGTCAGGGAGAAATCTTTTCTGAAACCATTGAATTGGAATGAACTTTTACAGAGGCATAAATGGAGTAATTCAAAGGGTCTGGAAGAATGTCTTTTATGAGCAAAATATAGCCTATTTGGAGGTGGTACAAGAGTCTTGTTTTCCTCTGAAAATGTGAGGAAAAGAAATTAAAGGCAAACACAGTGTTTGAAGCAAATTAGATTGTTCACTGCACGTAGGGAAGATGTTTCCTACTTAAAAGAGGCTAGCTTCTCCTTGGTTTGGGACATTAACATTTTTGTCTGAGCTAAATGAAGCAAGAATTACATCAGGATGTTTTCTCCTCCATTTAACAGTTTGCCATTTATATAGAATGGACAAAAAGGTTGCATCTTCTTCGGCTTATTTATCTTAATGCTAGTGTCCCAAAGTTCCATCAGGGCTTCCAAGGCATCTACTTTGTCGAAAGTATTTTTAATGCATAATTGCTTTCAGGTCAATTGAACTACTTGACAAGGAACCGCTTAACTGATCAGTGGTAAAATGAGAGCCAGTTTCTTTCTCTAGCCTGCTCATTTCAGAAAAATTGCAGGGTATGGGGATCTGTGTTAATTATAACATGAGATGTTTACACATTAGGGGAGGAGCAGCTGCATCAGTTTCCAATTTGGATCAATATCAAAGAGGCAATGGTGGCATCTCATTTCTGCTGAAAATTGAGATAAATTAGGGATGCGCAGTTGAGTGCACAAACTTCTGGTAAGTTTTAATGAACTCAGGTTCATTAAGAGGTCTACAAATTTCTGTGCTTTAATCTCAAGTGGGACTTCCTGGCCAGCAGGAGATCTTTTTAATCAGGCACTTTGTTGTATTCTCCACTGAAGCTGCACCAGATCTTTTCTTCTCTCCTCCAACTTTCCACATTGTCTTTTTACTTTCTCTCAGTCTTCTTTTTTTACCACGAAAAAAAAATAAGTCATTTCACCATGAGCTCTCTCTTCTCTACCTCTCAAAACCCCTGTCATCATTCCCCAGACTCTCTTTTCCTCATTCCAGGAGAGCCCTTCTCTATTAGAACCTAGAGCAGGGAAGTTATCAGGGAATCTCTGATCAACTGAGTTTGCTTTCCTCCTTGATGAACTGAAAGGCCATAGATATAGACCACTTGCAGTTTGTATTTTGATTTTGTTTTTTAGTTTAGATTTTGAGCTATCTATTCGCATGCAGAAGACTGAGGAAAATAGTGAGCAACTGCCCTCTCCCCCCAAAAGACTGAAAATTTAAAAATAGGGAACTGATCTTGGAGTTAATTGATAAGAAATAAGTCATGGAGCAAGGACCTGGATCTTGAAGATGTTCTCATTTTTCAAGAACCCACTTACCTCTTGCAAAATGCAATAAGGAAGGAAAGGGGAATTCTCTCTCCTTTCCAGTCCCCATCCTTAGAAACAATGGTAGGAGTATATGGTAGTAGGAGACCTGTACTTATATGAAGCTTGATGGAAGAATCCAGAATCTAGCCTTCTGAACCCCAAACTTCTGTGGAAGTACTGAGAGATATGAGCTGGAGTTGGGATGGTTCTGAGATTGTGTGGGAGTGGAGCTGAGGAGACTTTACACTGGTCCTAGGCAAGGGTTCAGCTTTTCCTTGAAAGAGTTCTAGCCACAAACTAAAATTAACCAGAAGTTGGAGGCAGTGGAACATAATATTCAGGACTAAAGCTGCCTTACTTGTTGGGAAAGATGCTTTGAATTGCATTTCCCAGAGAGCTGTGTGCCAATTTGCAGTCTAACTATGGCACTGGTAAATAGCTTTGACTAGGCAGGAGGTTTCAAAAGCTGGGTCACAGGGGTGAGTAGACAATGAAGTAAGTATTCATGGAAGATAAATAAGACCATTTAAAACAATGTAGCTATGGGATCCCTGAACAAAGGACTTGAAGTTAGAGCCTGAAATTCCAGAGTTGAGGTAAAAAGTTTCAGGTATATTAAAGAGAATGATGAGAGATTCTTGAGAAAAACACTAAGAGGCAATTTATACCCCATTCTAGAGACACCAGAAGCCTTTGTGCACTGGGGAAGTGGTTTATCCTCAAAAAGGTCAACCAGGGAAGCCTCGACCCTGAAGCTGTATTGCTCTTTCCCTGGACCAGGTATCAGATGACCAGTCCAGTGAGGGTGAGCTAAGTACCCTTTATCAGATTGCCTCAGCATAGACTACCCCCTCCTATATCATCCCAGGACATTGTCAGTCATTATACATTTGTTAGTGCCTGTTATATGCCAAGCACTGTACTAAGTGCTGAGGATACAAAGAGAGGCAAAAAATATTTCACTGCCCTCAAGGAGCTCACAATCTAATGGATTCTCCTAGCCATTTCTGAGGGGAAGAACACAGCACTGTGTCAGAAAATGAATATTAATGCCAGTGCCAAAGAAGTCTGATGGGTATGGTTTCAGAGAAACCTGGGAAGACTTACATAAACGAATGGAGAGTCAAGTGAACAGAACCAGGAGAATAATTTACACAGTACAGAAAAGACAAATATCTTTGAAAAATTTAGGATCTCTGATCAATGCCGTGACCAGTTATGATTCCAGAGGGTTCATTTGAAACATGCTGTCCCTCTGACAGATCTGTGAGTTCAGATATATATATATATATATATATATGTATGTATGTATATGTATATATAGACATTATCTACATATGTAGACATATATATGTTTAAATGTGGCTGATGTTTGCAACAGGTTTTGTTTTTCTTGTCCTCTTGATGAGGGTGGGGAAGAGATGGAAGGGGGAAAAAGGCAGATTTTCATGATTTTTTAATTTTTAAAAGGGGGGAGAGTTATATTTAATGGGAACAGTACCATAAAACTGAAAATATCCTGATTTCCAATAAGCAGGAAGATGTGTTCTTCAAACTGGAAATTGGTGACCTTGACTTTGGTTTCTAGAAAAATTTCAGAACATATCATGAAAGGGGTGGTTTCAGTGATCAGCATGAGACAGCATAAGCTGATGAAGAATAAACTATGACAGACTAAGCTCTTTTTCTTTGAAAGGTAGAGCAGGCAATTGTTCTAGATATAATAAAACTAGATTTCAACAAAACATTTAATAGCATTTCCTGATAACTATATAAATAAGATGGACTAGAAAAGAATCCTATGTAAGCACACTAAGGACTTCTTTGTTTATTCTTTTAATGATGTTTAAAAATCATATTTTTTCCAGTGACCTAGTCTAAAGCCTTTGGATTCATCTGAATAAAATAAAATTTGTCAGTGCTTAGCCAAAAGTCAAAGAAGCAGTGTCCTAGGTGGAAATCCTTTTGTAATATTCTTTTCAAAAGCCTAACCAATTCCTAAAGGGAAAATAAATCAAAGTTCAGTAAAGAATCTTATCTTCTTCCTGAAGATAGAATTAGAGAAAACATTTGACAAGGGCAGAAGTCCCTTTGAATAATTCTGGTAAGAACACTCCTCCTTTCCTCATCTCAATCTTGACTCAGTTGAATGATCAAGTATAGCAACTCCTTGGTATATCTCATACTGGCTACAAAGACCCTAGGGGTTATAGTTCTTCCCTGTATGGGAGGAGAGAATGCTAGTGTGAGAAATAAACTTAGTCTAGGAATAAATAAGATTCGTTGGAAATTCCAGGAAGGTTTTCATTACATTTATTCTTTCTGAATATATGGGTAACTCCCTTAATGGAGTACGCCAACTCAGACAAATGTGAGCCCTATTATACTGCTTCCATTAGAATTTCCTGCCTTTTTCTCCATTGGCTATGTGCAACATCCTGAACTGCCCACCTCATGCTTCCCTTAAACATGCATACAAGCCTCTAGCCCCCTACCTGATCACAAGCCTGACCCTGTTAGATCACAGCTCTGATTAGAACCAGTCTGTTATCTGACCCACATTCTGTTATCAAATATAGGAGCACTTTTAATTACGTAGAAACAAAATACCTCCCATCACTAGCAATCAGGATTGGAGGTGAGGAGTCTTTGGAGGCTCCCTTTAGGACAGAAGAAGAGAGCAGGAGATGTAAACATATCCCTCCTGGACACACAAAGCAGCAGCAAAGCTGTAGTAGATGATGGAAAGGGAATCTGCACTTCCTTAAAAATGAAAGCTGAGTCAAATGAACAAGCATTTATTAAGTACCTGAATGTTAAAGGGACAAAAGGGAGGTATAAGGTTGTTTATTTATGTGTCTATTTTATTATCTCTTGGGTGTCTGGGATGCTGACAGAAAAAACAGTAGCAGTGGGGGATCTTGTCCTTTTATTCTTTTAATGGTTTTCATCTGATTGATCTATAACATTATGACTCATCAACACCTGTACTTAGTAGTCCCTATATCTCCTTGCATCTCATTGGCATGAAGGTATGGGGCAGTGCTAGGAGGCATGAAGGAGAGGGTGATGTTTGCTAGACCAGGGCTGGGATCTTACCTTCACCCCCAGTCCATTGTTATGGAGTATCAATTTTCTTTTTTTTTTAGAGGCATAATTGTGAGCCAGTGATTCGTTTCAATTCAATAAACTTTTATTAAGTGCTCACCATGTGCTAGCACCATGCTAAGGTTTGGGGATACAAAAAGAGGCAAAAGGTGATTCCGCTCCCCACCCCCATATTTCCAATGGCAGAATTATGATAAACTTTGAAGCCTTTTTAAGTATTCTTCATCAGACATTAGCTTATAGTAGTGACAACTAGGCTTACATTAGGGAAATAATTCTTTAGGTTTTAAGCTATGATTATGCCACTTGATAAATCAACCACTGTTACCTAAGCTCTGAATTTTGACTTAATCTTGACTGGGGAATTTTGCCCTTTTTTCAGAATACTATAAAATCTATCATTCTTGGCTAAGTTGGAAGAACTTCAGTGTGCAGGGGGTAACTCTGCCACTTCAATCTCCCTAAAGTAGAAATGCTTGTAAATGTCTCAAACAGACTTGAAAACCCTAAGTCATACAGTACTGAAGTTTTTCTTCCATGTAACAGTTGGGTAGGTTTGGAAGCTGGCTTAACAGCCAAACCCCAAGAGTCATCTATGTCAAACTGGAAGGATGTTTTCAATAGGGATCTGTCCAGGTTACTGTTTTGCTCAACAATTTTTCTCAGTGGCTTGGATTGAGACAGATGTCATGTTTATCAGCTTTTCAAATGAGAAATGGGAAGGATAGATAACATTTGGGAGGACAGAATTGTGATTCAAAAAGTTCTTGACAGGCTAGAAAGATGAGTTGAATCTCATTAGATGATGTCTAATATATATGAATATAGAGGGCTGTGCTTTAAAAAAAAATTAACTGCAGAAGCAAAAGATCAGGGAAATTTTGCTTGAAAGCAATGCTCATAGGAAACAATGGGATTGGGAATTTATTGGATTGCAAACTCAGTGGGAATCAACAATGTAAGGTAACTGCCAAAAAAAATTGGTTACTGTGATTTTTAGGTTGCATTAATGACTATTGTTGTCATTCAGTCATTTCAATTGTGTTTACCTCTTTATGCCCCATTTGGCTTTTTCTTGGCAAATATATTGGAGTATTTTGTCATTTTCTTCTCATTTGACAGATGCAGAACTGAGGCAATCAGGGTTAATTGATTTACCCAGGGTCACAGAGCTAGGAAGTGTCTGAGGTCAGATCTGAACTCAGGAAGATGAGTCTTCCTGACTTCAGGCCTGGCCATCTATCCACAGCACCAACTTGATGCTATTAATAGAAATAATGTGTCTAAAATGAGGGAGATAACCATCTTATTATTTCCTTTCCAGGTCATACTGTATCTGAACTATTTTCTTAGTTTTGAGTCCCACATTTTAGGGAAGGCATTGACATTCTCTGGTGTATCCAGAAGAAAGTGACCAGGATCTTAGATCAGGAGCTAAAAGTAACTTTAGAAGATATGTAATCTATATTCATTGTCTAGATGAGGAAACAGGTTCAGAGAGATAAACTAAGAGGGATAGAAGGATAGATTCAGATTTAGAATTTGAACCCAAGTTCTTTGATTGCAAACCTATACTTTTTCTCCTGCTCCATATTGTAGGACTTAACACCTGGCAATATATAGATCAGCTGAAAGAACTGGGAACATTTAGCTTGTAGAAGAGAACACTTGTTGGAACATAATAGCTGTCTTTAATAATGATAGTAATGCTGATTAGTATTTAAATGGCAATGGTTTGCACCATACTTTGGTGCAAGTACAAACCCTTTGTCTTCCTGAGTACAAGTGAGATTCCTCCACCAGTGATTTATGAAGTGTTTCACAACTGTCATTGTACCCTAGCTGTTCAGCACAATTCCTCCTACAGCCTCCTGGCGTGCAAGTAATGAAGATACAAAGACAGAAGTGAAACGATGCCTACCCTCAAGGAGCATATATTCTAGCTGAGGGGGACAACCAAACAAATACAGGTATATACAAAATTGACACAGAATAGATAAATATAAGGAATTTGGGGAGCATAATTAGGTGGGGGAGGAGTTTGCATCAGGAAAGGCTTTTTAGAGAAGATCTTCGGAGATCCCTTTTAATTGTGAAATTCTCTAATCTTTTGCCAATATATAGTTGGGTGACCTTGTGCAAGCTTTACTTCTTGGGCCTCAGTACCCTCATCTAGGAAATGATGGGGTTTGGATTTAATGCTATCTTCCTGCTTTGACATTAGACATGCTTTGTCTACTGTATAATTTTGTCCAGTCCTGGCCTTGGTTAGGAAATAAGTGCTACCTAAATTTACAGGCATCATTTAAACTAAGTCAAGCCTCCTACCGGTTATCTGACTTCTCTCCTATTTTGCTTTCCTGCCCCTCACCCCACAACATTTTCTCCTCCAGTTTTGTTGAGTTTTAATCAGAAATCACCCTGTGTAATACTTGGGCCTGAAAGTAAAATTTCCTATGAAAACAGGAAAGAACAGGAAGTGAATAACAAAAGCAATTTTCTTGGCCAGTTATTTCTTGTTTCCTTTGTTATCTTGTCATAGATCTGAATTTTAATAAGTAGTCTCCCAAGACACAAGCACTTAGTTCTCTTTGGTGCTTGAACCCGAAGTGAAGTCATAATTCTGCATTTTTCAGGACCATTGTTGGTTACCAAGGAAATGGAGCTGGTGGCAAACATTTCCAGTCATGTCCTCATTATAGGGTCCAGAAGGAGACAAAGGAGTTTTAAACAATGGACCCAATTTTCCAGTCCTTTTAGAGGGAGGTTTCCTGATTCAAGGCTTATTATGCTATTAATTGCTTCAATAGCATTTTCTGGGTGATTAAAAATAATTAACATGGGCAGATCAATCACTGAATTCAACAGAAGTATCTTAAATAATTAACCAGAAAAATAATGACCATACTAATTGTAAAACAAATCTTTGTAAAGGTCATTTGCTGACAGAATGTATTTGAAAGTGTCTCTGAGACTAGCTGTCATACTGAGGTGGGAATCTTGGTTCAAATGACCTCAAGGCCATTGTGTTTGCAGGAATTCTTCCTCTTCCCCATTTTGGGGGGTCTAATTCTTCTAGGTATGGAGGGAAGCTGTAGGAAATTTAGTGACAAGTGATAGGTTTTATCTGCCTCCTGGAAGAGATACTGAACAGAGGACTCCAGCCTATTTTTCTGGTTAATGTTGTGAGACATACTGAATTTGCTTCAAAATCTGGCTGTGGAGAAAAAGATGGGCTCTCCTTTCTTTTCTTATTTATATAGTTAATGTAGAAGGAGTACAGAGGTGTTATAGCCTTATTAACACTTGGACTTTAAAAAGCTCCTCTCATGCAGGGAAGGTAATACTATTTTGAAGTTCTTTGAGACCAGACAGAAGACTTTTCTTATCACAATTAAGCACATTCTTGCAATGTCTGAAGTTTTTTCTCTTTAATAAAATGCTTCCTGAATCATGGTATGCTTCATAATAAAATAGGACTGCTGAACTTGACTTGGCTTCTTTTCATTCCCTAACACCCACTCAGCAGGCAGGTTGCATGCCTGGAACTGATGAGCAGTTGAGAAAAAAAATGGAATTGAGTGTGGGTTCATTGAAATACAGGTGATGACCATAATATTGCTGGATTTCTTGCAGAGGGGTGGAGGCTGACAGATACTCTATACCTTCAGAGGGAAAAGGAACATACATTATTTGTAGTCAGCAAAGCAGTGACTTGTTACAAAAAGGGTTCTTAGGGAATTGTCCCTGGAAAGGTATCAGGGTGACTGCTGTTGGTCCTGTGGAGTTCAGCCAAAGGTGTAGGGAGTATTGGTAGGGGGAGCAGGAAGGGAAGAAGGAGAGAGTGAGAGAGAAAGCTAGAGAGAGAGGGCGGAGAGAGAGAGGGGGGGGAAAGGGGGGGGGAGAAAGAAAGAGAGAGGGAGAAATAAAAAGAGAAAGAGAGAAGCTAGGTATCTTCTGGTATTTGGAAGACTGTCTCATAGAAGAGGAATTGAATGTGTCTTGCTTGGCCCCAAAGGGTGGAACTAGGAGTGATGGGTGAAAGTCGAGAATATACACATCTTAGCTTGATGCCACAAAAACTTCTCCACAATTAGTACTAGCTTAGTACCCAATGTGGAGTTAGTGGATTTCCCTCTCATCAGAGGTCTTAAAGCAAAAGTTGAGGTTGTATGACTCCTTGTCAGGGATGTTATTAAAAGGGATTCTTTTTCAAGCCTAGGGTGGAATAGATGGTCCATGAAGTCCTCTGATTCTGAGATACAACAATCCTGAAAGGTTGATGTGATATTTACTTGAGAGCCTAGATTCTTTGATATTAAAATTTATAAATTGGTGTAGCAAAAGATTTTTGCATGGACAGTGGCAAAATTAATGTTAACACCAGACTTTTTTTACTTCCTCCCACTAGGTATAATATATCACTTTGGATAAAAAGTGATTTCATAACTGTAAACAACTTTTAATAAGAGCCAAGTTTCTGACATAAAAAGTAGATGCTTTATAGAAGATTTAGGGAAAAAAATACATGAATGAGGATGACTCAGGATGAGAAGGTGTGGAGGGATTTTTATATTAAAAATGCAAGGAGTACTTATATGTGTGATAATGCCTGCACAGATGAAATTACAGAACTTTTCAGGGAATAGGGATTGGTCATATGATTTTACTGGGCTAGGGAATGCCTGAGTGAGGAAAATTCCTCTTTACCAATTCGGGTCATACCTACTGTAATTTATAACCTTAGAGATTTGTCTAGATTATTGAGAAGTTAAGTGATTTACCCAGGCTCCAGTGGGATGTGTGAGAGGTCTGACCCCAGGTCTTCTAACTACAAGGCTAGCTCTGTCTTCTAATCCATTGTCTCCCCTATCTAGCAGCAAATAAAAAAATAAATAATCATCCCTGATCTGATTTGGAAGAGCAGACATAATACTGGGTTTAAAATCAGATGACCCGGTTTCAAAGCCCACTTCTGTTACTGTCAGTGATCATAGACAAAAAAATTTAACCTCTCTGCCTCAGTTCCTCCATTTGTAAAACAAGAGGGGTAGACTAAGCTATCTCTAGGATATACATTCAGTGAGGTGAGTCATATATTTAACGTTATAAGAATTTAGAGTTTCTCTTTGGGGCATCTTTCTTGGAGTCTTTTACTTTCTTTCTCTCTCTCTCTCTGTCTCTCTCTATCTCTCTCTGTCTCTCTCCTCTCCTCCTTCCTCCCTCTCCTCCCTCATTCTCTATATACTTTACTACCTTTTTTGTTCTTTTTTTCTTTCTCATCTAAACCTTTGCTGCTCGGGCTGTTCTCTTACTGTCTAAGTTATAAATGGGTCAAGTGGAATAGAATGGAAGTGATTAAAACATAATACTACTGACTTTTCTTGGATAGAGACTGGAGTCAGCAGATAAGCTTTACTGAGCTAAGGAACCAGGGCAGGTGGATATGGGAGATTATGCCAGATAACCAGAGGAGAGAGCATTCTTTTATGACCGTCAGAAATACAGTTTGCATTTTTCACTGCCTTGTACTCCTAGAAACTGCATTCTAAAAGTGATTGCCACGTAGGTGATGGTATTTTCTTATAAGGACTGTGTTATTCAAGGTTTTGCTGTTAACCAAGAACTTAGAGGCAAATAAACCACAACTTTAACTAACAAGCCCCAAACCTGTTAATATTTTTTAAAGGAATGTGCTGTAAGTGCTATAAAATGAATATAAATATAACATGTATATTGATTATCATGGGCCCTAATGTATTGGAAAATATAATTATTGAATGTAAAAATTTCAACTATAACGATTATAAAAATAGTCTAAAATTAATATCACAGAATCCTATAATTTTAGAGTATATAAGGGACCTTAGTTATCTAGTCTTAGGACTCTCCACTGTAACATACCAAACTAGTGGTCAGTCAACTTTCTCTTGAAAACCTATTAGCAGATTATTAGCAGATAAAATATTGGGCTTGGAGTTGGGAAGACTTGAGTTCACATCCTTCCTCAGACACTTAATAAGTTGTATGACCCTGGGGCAAGTCCCTTAACCTCCATCTGCCTCAGTTTCTTCAAATGTAAATGGATATAATAATAGCCCTTACCTGTCAGGGTTGTTGAGAGATTTAAATAAAATAATATTTGTAAAGCACTTAGCACAGGGCCTTGCACATAGTAGGTGCTTAATCCTACTTCCTTCCTTCCTCCCTCAGACCCTTACTGGGTGATATAATGGCAAGTAACTTGACCTCTCTCACCTTCAGCTCCCTCATCTGTAAAATGAAGGGGTTGTACCTGATGACATTTAATTAGGGTCCTTCTAAATTTATTATGCATTCCAAGGAGGGAGCTCACACACTACCTCCTTAATCAATGATGTCTTTTATTTTAAAAACTCTTTTTTTGGTTAACATCCTCATTGAAAGAGGAAAAAAATCATCCATTCATCTTATAGTTTTATATAGTAAGAATAATTATAAATAGTCATTAATATATATATTTTTTTTCTTTTTGAAGGGGGGGAATTCAGGCCAATTGGGATTAAGTGATTGGGCCAAGATCACATGGCTAGTAAGTATTAAGTGTCTGAGGCTGGATTTGAACTCAGCTCCTTCTGACTCCAGGGCTGGTGCTCTGTTCACTGCACCAACTAGCCATCTGTCATTAATACTTTTAAATAAATTTAGGAAGGCCCCATTAAGGGCTGTGAGGGTTTGGAGAATCTGGGTTCTATTATCAATTTTCTTTCTTTTGTTTCTCTCTTATCCCTAATAGCACCAAGGCCTGCTATGGAAGTTGAAAAGTAGTCTTTTTATTTCCACAAATTAACAGAGTACATGGGACATAGTAGGTCATAAAATAAATATCCACTGACAGTCTGAGAATGGAAGTGAAGGGCAGTTTAGAAGGAAGAAACACCACATGTTTCTTTATCTTATTGATTATAAGAAGTGTCCATTATAACATTAATGCCAGCTTTAAGAACTCTGGAGTTCCTTCCTGCTACCTTCTCAAGCTGTCCCTCTCTATGTCTATGATTCAGGTCAACAGTTAGAGTAAAACTCCTTCAAGTAGAAATACTTTCTGAAAAAGGGTCAGGTGGTGAGAATGGAAGTATAAAGTGTACATGGAGCAGTGAAATGTGAAGCCCTAAAATTGAAGACTGCCTATAATGAGGAATGCATAAAGTTTAGTACTTGGTGGTAACTCTATTACGGATTCTGTTTTGTTAGTCATTTGTTAGAAAGGAGTTACATTTTCTCAAAATTCATAGATTTGATTTGCAATAACATTTGACTATTTTTACTTTTTTTTACCCGTTAAACTCAATTTTGGCCTGAGTTTTGCCAAACTCCTTCCAGGCAAATACATATTAACACACTTTCTTATTGTATTGATATTCCAGAGAAATCCTAATAAGAGGAAATGCCTTGAAACTTCTGACATACCTCCTTCCATGTGTTCCATGATGATAAGAAAGTTTTCTTCTTTCTCTTTTTTGAGAGCACTGCCTAGGGGAAAAGTCACTTTTGTGGTTCTTTTTTTACCTTTTTTAAGACAATGGGCTATCTTAATATGACATTAAAGAAAAGTCTAGCTAGTTACCTTTCTATGATTTTTTTAAAATAAGAAATAATGGAGTGCTGAAACTTGTTACTTTAGTGACCCCAAAGAGTTAATGCAGATTCTCAAAGGGACTATCATATCTCTGGACAAATATGGAAATATGTTTTACATGCTAGCACATGTATAAACTACACCAAATTGCCTACCATTTTAAGAAGAAGGGAGGGGAGAGAGAAAAATTTGAACTCAAAATCTTGTAAAAATAGATGCTAAAATATTTTCTTAATATTTAATTGGGGAAAATAAAATGCTATTTAAATTAATTTTTTTTTTTTGCTTTTTGGAGGGCAATTGGGGTTAAGTAACTTGCCCAAGGTCACACGGCTAGGTTTTTGTTTGTGTGTGCATTAAGTGTCTGAGGCCAGAACCTAACTCAGGTCCTTCTGACTCCAGGGCCAGTGCTCTACTCACTGCGCCACCTAGCCGCCCCTAAATTTAATTTTTTAAGAAGACCTTGCATATATTAGGTGCTTAATAAATGTTTGGAGAATTGAAGACTGAAAGAGTAATTTAATTCCATAAGTACTGCTCCCTTTTCAGACTTACCCAATTTAAACCTGCAATTTAAAATGTGACCATCTCCAACCTGTGTAAGAGTGTAAGAGTGACATTCCTCCCCCCCTCCCCATCCTCCAAGCTATAATTTGTTTCTTTCTCTAACTTTTCCTTTTCCTTTAAAGTAGGATTTTGTGAAACAGAAAATGTCCTAAACTTTAAAAAAATCTTTAAAATCTAATAAGATGTGAACCCAATTAGATCTTTTGCTAAAAGCCTATTAGAGCCCTGAGAATAGTCTTGACAAACCCTTTGAATTTCCTAAAAATATGTGTTGCATTCTGACATGGACCATCAATTTCTCACATTATTTTAACTTTTTTCTATTTTTTGTGACATGTTCTCCCAAATTATAAGGAATATTTCCCTTTGAGTTGTTCAAAGGATTTCTTTTATCTCCTGTCCACAAAGACCCTTCTTACTGAGTGATCTCTTTTTTTTGGTTATCACATGGTGCTAAACATAGAGAAGATCCTTAGGGACATGCTACTGTAGACAACTAACCTCTTAATATTAACATTAATGTTAATATTAGTTGGACAATTTTACTACTAACTCCAAACATCTGTTGTTAAATTTTGAAAAGAATAAACAGAAAGTATTTAGAGAAATACAACACCTATCTTTGAAGAGCTTTTAATTGCTAGTCATAGTTGGTAATTTCATGATGACATGGCATAATTTATGTTCTAATAGTAATATCTCCAATTGGGGTTTCTTTCTTTTTCTTTTCTTTACATTTTTCATTCTCTGTTGATAGTTATAGATTGAATGCCTACTATGTGCAAGGTACTGTACTATTGTATATACAAAACATAAAACAACATCTTTGCCCTTGTCAAGGTTTCAGTATAATAGATGTATGCCCACACATGTAATGCACATGTTTTTATGGACTGAGTCCACTACACCACCTTCTTCTCCCCTAGAAACCTCAGGAATAATAACTGATAGGACTTAAATCAAGAGTTTATTTTCAGTCATACCATCTCATTCTTTTCCCTATTGTTATCTTGGGAATGCCTATTTCACTAGTCATCTACTCTGTGACTAATCTACTTCAGCTTGTAAATTCTTTCCTATCACTAATATATTTCTCCACAATCTACTTTTCTACCTATTACATTCTTCATTCTTGATAGATGGATAGATATTTTCCTGTTACCTCCTCCATTAGATTGTGAGCTCCTTGAATAGCAGAGACCATATTTTTGCCTTTCTTTGAATTGCTAACACTTAGTAGAGTGCCTGGCATATAGTAACCACCTATAACTCAGGTTTCCAGATGTCCAGAGGTGTGTCACCTGTAGCTCATTGGGCACAATTCCATATTGGCAGACAGAATGATGACTTGCCGTGTGCCTGAGAGGCAGAATTAATGTGAGAGTTTTGGAGAGGAGATATGTTTATTCTTACTTTGAGAGAGTACATGAGTAGTTCAGGAATCTCTTTGGGATCGACTCTGGGGAGAAAGAGATTTTGTGAAGTGGCAGAAGTCTAGGGGAAAGCTGTCTCCTCAACATGTCCCTGATTTCCAACTTGTCTCCCTAAGAAACTTGTTGAATGAGATTGAGACCTCTTACTTTGTTAAAGGAAATCTCAGCTTACTCCTGTCTAAAGAGCTGATTCATTCTGTGTATTTTCTATTAATCTATTACTTCTCAGATTTATTTTTGACTCTCTGCTTGGATAAATTACTTTACTCACTATTCACTATTTATGATGATCTTTTGTGTACCTAGAATTTGGTGGGAAGGAGTCAAGTCTGTGGGTGTTACTCCTTACTCTCTGAGGGATATCAGCTAGGAAAGCAGCTTGAACCTAAAAAAAATCATTCCTCTAGACCAGTGATATTTGGAGGAGGAGTTGCAAAGAGAGGGAGATATAATTCTAGTCTATAACTCCTGTATCTTGGAGAAGAACAAAATGGGACCTTGTGGCCCCTTCTCTTCCTTTCCACACAAGACTCTTAAGTCTCCTTGGAGAGGGGTGGATAAGATTTCAGAGATATCAATGTATCCCCAAAAACAACATTTAAACAACCAATGGGGATATACATAACATGGGCATACCTTAGACACTGAATAAATGTTTGTTGACTTACTGACTGCCATTTCCTCCTGTACTTTCATTTCTGTGACACTCAAGTATACCACAAGCCAAGCTCACCCTATTCCCTTCTCTTATCATAGGATCATATCATCATGTTGTTCAGTCATTTCAGTTGTGCCTGACTCTTTGTGACCCCATTTGGGGTTTTGTTGACAAAGATACTGGAGTTGTTCACCATTTCCTTCTCCAGCTCATTTTACAGAGGAGGAAATTGAGGCAAACAAGTTTAAGTGACTTGCCTGGGGTCACACAGCAAGAAAGTGTCTGAGGCCAGATTTGAACTTGAATAGATGAGTCTTCCTGATTCCAGTCCTGGTACTCTATCTACACTGCCTTACTCTATCTATACTTACTTACCATCAGAAGAGACTTTAGAGGTCATTAAGTGATTTGCTTCATGGGCATTCAGCTAGTTTTGAGGTCATTGTTTTCCTAGTTTCGAGGGTACCCCTCTGCCCACTGTGCCTTGGCTTTCTCTCTCTACTGAGATGTATAAATTGATATATTGTCCCATTTTATCCTGTAAATATCTTGTTTGTGCATAGTTGTTTGCTATTGTCTCCCATTAGATGGTGAGCTCCCTGAGGGCAAAGATTGTTATTTGTTCATTTTTCCCACCTTCCTTTTAAGATTTTAGCACAGTGCCTGGTACATAGCAGGTATTTAATAACTTGACTTGATTACAGAATGAGTGCTCAGTATGTGTATTCCTGTTGCTAAAAAAGTTAGTGTCTCAAGATAACACAGTAAAATCTGGGACTACCACTCAACTGTCTGCTCTAGGGTCTGTCATACAATTACTGAATGGTGCTACTTCTGCTTTTATTTGTATTTCTACTTGCATTTATTACTCAAAGGCAACTTGGTGGCCCAGTAGATAGACCCTGACCCCTAGAGTCAGGAGAATCTGAGTTCAAATGTGGACTCAGATAGTTACAGGCTGTGTGATCCTGGGCAAATCACCTAAAAAGGAAAAAAAAAACCTGCTTCATCTAGAATATGAGGATAATAATATCACCTACCTCCCAGAGTTGTTATGAGGATAAATTGTGATGATATTTGTAAAGTGCTTTGCACCTGTAAGTACAACATAAATGTTAATTGTTTCATCCATGCTTTTGCTTAAAAAAAAAATCTCTTGATATTCAAGAGTGTGGGACAACAACAAAAGACTGACCTTGGGCTTTTTCTTATCTTGGCCATGCTTACAAACCCAAGAGGAAAAATGGGTTTGAGAGAAAGCAGCATATAACAAAGACCGTTGTTATTCTTGAAGTCAGAAAAGAATATTTTTACTCCAAAGGGAGGTGGTGAATTACAACAGTATCTCTGGCATCAGAAGACCTGGCCCAACTATCTGTATGACCTTGGGCAAATTACCTTAACCTTTTTCAGCCTCAGTTTCCTTTACTGTAAAAAGAGGAAGTTGGTGGCCTAGGACACCTTTCTAGATTTATGTCTTTTATCCAGTGATCCTATGACTGGGGTCAAAACTAATAATTTAACAATTGATACTCTTAAGAAAAGTGCACAAGAAATCTATTTTTGTATAATTGCTAGACTAAGAATCATTTTTTCAAAATACATTTTTATTCCTGTCTTTGATTTTTTTACACCATCAGGTTTCTCCAGTATCCCTTTTCCTCCCCCTCCCATAGAACCAAGTCTAGGCCTCTTATCACAGAACTGATGCTTAAGACCCTATCCTTTATGTGATTATGTGATTGACATGTATTGCTAAAGTACTTCGCTTTAAAGTCTGTGACCTATGATAGAAGTTATATAGCCACCAGCAGTAAAATTGAATATTATTGACCCCAAGAGGAATTTCCTGATAAGACCATAAACAAATACATATCTGAAGTGAAAGGTTTGGGAAAACAGCTTAAGGATTTTACCGTTTTTATATCTGTTCCATATAAAACTTCATTTTTCCCCAGTGGGGCTTGAAAAATAGGACCTGTGATCTAATGGAAAGAGAATGAAGCCAGGAGTTAAGGTTAAGATTTTTAGCCTGCCTATATCATGCAAAAGGGGATAGGGGAGAGCATAATGCATGTATTGCACACATTTTTTTAATTTTTTAAACTGAATCTATGATTTCAACCATGTAGAATATTCCCTCTACCAATGTACCTGTCTTGCAGTTTTAAAGAATTTGCTAAGAGATCAAATGACTTGCCCAGCGTCACACAGTCAATATGTCTGGGGTGGGAATTAACCCTAGACATTTTAACTCCAAGATTAGTCTCTATCCACTATATGATTTTTTGTTGTTGTTGTTGTTTGATAGGATTATTGGGAGAATAAAATAGAGCAATGAAACACATTCAAAATTACATTAGAAAGAAAGTATTTATGCAAGGGCAGGTAACAACAAACATTGAACACCCATGTGGTCGGTATTGTTTGAAGGTATAAGGAAGAAAAAGGAGTGCCTGCTCTCTGTTCAGTTTGATTTTACAAGCATTATTAAGCACTTGCTCTACATAAAACATTGTAATAGACCTTGTATACAAAGGCAAAACTGAAAGCCTTCCTGCCCCCAAAGGCACTTATACTTAAATACAAAGTAATTTCTCGAGGGAGAGTTAGAGGAATGTGGCAAGGGAGAGCCTGAAAGACAGTGAGCAGGGCAAGGTACTAAATATTCTGCTCAAATGGGTCTGGGATCTCATTGATCTGGATGCTTCAGTGAAGCAGATCATAACATCTTTGCCCACCCATCTTGTGTGATTATTGTCTGTGTTCCCCTCCCGGCCATGCGCAGATAGTGTTGTAGCCCCTAAGTGTCCTAGAAGTGGAGGGAAAGATCTCGTTCTGAGAAGATTGTGGAAGAACTGAGATTGGAAGGGGACCTTGAAAGATGAATAAAATTCTAATGAAGAATGAGCAGGAATTTCAGAAGAATCTAGGAGAACTGATGCAAAGGAACTTAGAGGCTATTTAGCCTAACCTCACTCATTTTACATATGAGGAAACTGAGTTTCAGCTGAGGGTGACTTACATGCTTGAAGTCACACTGACACTAAGTGGCTGAGCTGAGGTTCAGACACAGACCTTCTGATAAACCCAGCATTCTTTCCACTGTGCCCTGCTTCCTTCTGCTGTGAGCAAAGGTAGCAAGATGAAAAAACACTAGATATGTTTAGAGGACAGTGAGTAGTAGTTTGTCCATCAGTTTGTCTAGCTTGGTGCTTCTCAAATTTTTGTGTCTCAGAACCCTTTAGGACTCTTAAAGGTTACAGAGGACCCCAGAGAGCTTTGGTTTATGTGGGTTATAGCTATTGATATTTACCATATTAGAAGTTAAAGCTAGAAGTTAAAGTTGATAACATTTTAGAATGTGTTTATAGGGGCGGCTAGGTGGCACAGTGAGTAAGAGTGCTGGCCCCAGAGTCAGGATGACTCGGGATCGGTTCTGGCCTCAGAAAATGAGCACCCACACATAAATAATGACTGGCCGTGTAACCTTGAGCAAGGTTACTTACCCCCAATTGCTTTAAAAAATAAATAAAATGTGTTTATTAATTCATTAAAAATAATAATAAACGACTTTTATGTTAATGGAGATATTTTTGTGAAAATAACCATTTTTTTCTGAGACAAAAATTAGTAAGAAGAGTGTTGTTATTTGCACATATTTTTGCAAATATCTTTACAGTAGACATCTGGGTTTGCATATCTCTTTTTTGCCTTCATTCTGTTGCAATAAGTTGTTTTGGCTGAAGTATATGAAGATGATTTGACCTCATGTAGATGTGTAATTAGAAAAGGGAGAGTATATTAATAAGCAAGCAATGCACTTGTATTATTATGAAAATAGTTTTGGCCCTGTAGACCCACTGAAAGGCTCAGGAGACCTGGAAGGATCCTGGGATCACACTTGGAGAATCACCATCAACCTAAATCTTGCAGATCTTATGGGAAAGTAATGACAGAGAGGATCTGAAATATAGCCTGGGGCAAATTGTAGAGTTGCTTGCCATTAGTTTTTTGTGTCATGGGACCCCTTTTGACATTCTGGTAAAGCCTATGGATCCCTTCTCAGAACAGTATTTGTTGTCAACATTCATAATGGAAAGAAATGCTAAATTGTGCTTAGTGGTTACTGAAAATAAATACATAATTTTATTTTTCCCATAAGAATGCCTATGTTAGATAAAGAAGTGTAATTGAAAGTTTTTGAAGCTGGGGCTGGCAAGATGAAAACTTTGTTTTAAGATTTTAAATTTGCTATTGATGTCTATGAACTATTAGAAATGAAAAAAATTGAAGGGAGACCAGTTACAAGACTATGGTGGTAATCAAGATATTGACATGGACCATAGTAGTAGCAATAGGAATGGAAAGGGCAGATAAGGAAGAATTACCAAAATTTGTTGCTCAGCTGGACCCCACAGGCAAGAAAGAGTAAAGAATCGATGACTTTGGAGTTTCTAGCCTAGGTTACTCGAAAAATTATTGTATAATTAACAAAAATGCTACAGGAAGGATGAGTCAATCTACCCCCCCAATCCCTCCGGCATCATGCTTGTAACTTTCCAAATCCTCCCTGATCTTCCCTTCCCTATATGTTTTGTCTCCCCTTAAGAGAAAGAAAGCTCCCTAAGGGTAGAGACTATCTGATTTTATTATATTCTGTTCTTAGCACTGTTCTTCACATTTAGTAAATGCTTACTAAATGTCTTTTTCATTCACTCAGTAGGAGGACCCAGGTTGTAGAATGATTTTAGACAAATTTGATTTAAGGTAATACTGGCTTTCATTCTATAATGTGCCGATATAAGAAACTATTTCTTTTCACTGAGACTATTTTAAAAGCTTTCTATATGCTCTATCTCTTGTATATTCCTTCTTCAACCCAACTTTCATATTATTATCTGAGTAATATTATTAATATAGTACTCTGAACAGAACACTCTCTTACTCATCATTGCCCACTAAATACAAAGTATGAAGTCATGAGCCCTGCATCTGAGAATCTCTACAATCTGACTCCAACCTACCTCTCTAATCTTAATTCAAGTCCTCCCATTCTCAGACTCTATGTCCCATCATCACATAGATTCTCTCCTTGAGTTGGCTAGTGGAAAGGATATTGGATTTGGAGCTGAAAGACTAGGTTCCACTCTTATAAAAAATCAAACCATTTATAACCAATCAAACCAAATCAAAGACCAAGGTAATACTAATAAAAGTACAATTAAAAAAAGGAATCTCTGAATGTGGGGATAGAGAAGGGAAGGCAATGTAAGAGGAACTGCAGTTGATTATAAAAACAGGTTCTGTGAATTAGGTCTGTACTGGGAAGGGATAGAAGAAGGAGGTAGAGGGGTGGCTAGGTGGTGCCTCAGAGTTGGGATGACTTGAGATCGAATCCAGCCTCAGAAAGTGAGCACCCACACATAAAACAATGACTAGCTGTGTAACCTTGAGCAAGTTACTTAACCCCAATTGCTTTAAAAAAAAAGGAGGGAATAAGCCTTTACACAGTATCTATTATGTGCTAAGTACTTTAAGGAATATAAGCTGCAGCTGGGGTTACTTCTGCTTTGTTAAAAAAGAAAAGAAAAATATCATTATAAGATTTAATGGAAAGAAAGGCAATGTAATCACTTAAATTCTCCAGGTCTCATTTTCCTTACATGTAAAGTGAGAAGGTTGGACTAAATAATCTCGGAAGTCCCTTCCAGCACTAAATGTATGAGCTCCTCTTTTTTGACGAGTTTCTACTACATTGCTAAAGGTTTCCGGCTTCTATTTTAAACCATATGCTTTTCTTTTGAGTCTTTTATTAAGAGCTCAAATTTTGCTCTTTGTCTCTTCCTTCATTTCTTTTATTAACCTGCCACCCATTCTGGGGATTCTTTTGTTCATTTCATTTTTTCTTCTGTGGCTCTACAATCAGAGAATTACTATCCTTCTGGAATTTTAATCTGTGATTTTCTTACCCCATAGTTTTTGGAGTCTTTTTAATCATTTCTTCAGATTCTCTGCCTTTTCCACCCCCTTCCTAGAGATTTCCTTCCTTTATTTAGTTGTCTTTTTGGTTTTATTTTAGTGGAAAGGATGCTGACTCTAGAGGTAGAAGAGTCAGGTTCAAATACCATCTCTAACAAACTATTTTTATGACCTTGGACAAGTAATTTAATTTCCCTGGGTCTCATTTTTCTCATTTGCAAAAATGAGGGACTTGGATTAGATAGCTTCTGAGGTCCTCTCAGAGGACCTCTGAGTATGGTCCTATAATCCTCAAATATATGGTCCTATAATCCTAGTTTATTTGGTTTGTTTCTAACTGTTTTGGGGATGATGAAGTGAAGCTAGGCTCAAATACAAACTTCTACTCAATCATTTTGTCAAAAATTATTCAAAAAGGTATTATTAGATTCAATTTTAGCAGATGGGTAAACTGAGGAATTTGCATCAGCTAGTAGTTGGCTAAGCCATGACTTGACTCTAAATCGAGTATTCATTCCACCACAACCACCACCACCACCACCACCATGACCATGACCATGACCATGACCATCACCACCACCACCACTATCATCACTAGCATTTGTCTAGGGCTTTAAGGTTTATGTAGTACTTTACAAATATTATATAATTTGATCCTTACAACAACTTTGAGAGGTAGGTACTATTATTATTCCTGTTTCATAGATGAAGAAACTGAGGCAGAGGTTAAGTAACTTGCCTAGGGTCACACAGCTAGTAAATCCCTGAAGTCATATTTGAACTCGAATCTTCCAGGGCTCCATCTACTGTGCTACCTATGAAACATTTCACACAAAGGTAGAATTTAAATTATAGCAGCTTGGTGGTTATAAGTGTGACAAATGTTTAAGTAAGACTGGTCATGGTCATTCATCTGTTTTTAATATTAGAGCAGAAAAGTTATGAAGTATTTTGTAGCATTTTGGACCATTCAACCTACTTGTGGTAAAACAAACAACCAAAAACCAAACCAAAACAAAAAAAAACAAGGGTTCTAGATACCCAAGAGTTAACATACAAGGAAAGTGCAGTGATAGAGAGAAGATGCCCCAGTAAATCAGGTGTTTACCTTTCAATCTCTATGTCCCTTTGAGCCTAGATTGTGACATTTCTTCTGATTACCTAGTTCTGATTACCTTTGTTTCTGACCTTGAATAAAAATAAATTCAGAACAAATATTTATTGACCTTTTGTGTTCCTAACTTGTGTTCTTCCCATTTCTAATCTCTGCATTTTCAATTCAAGCCTGCTATTCCTGGTTGTTCTTTTTGCTTGGCCATTCTTGACCCTTGGCTCTGCTTTAGATCCAATTAATCTATCCTGATGTCTCAGCAGAAAGAATGATAACTTATTTTTATGATGAAGGAAAAATTTTTAACTGCTTACAGAACCTCAGTTTTTTCTAGGATCAGAGATAGTAATTAACCTAAGACCTTTTGACTCAAGGGAGATTTCATAGTTAAGTCAATGTTTAGTATGAGGAAAAGGAAATCCCTGAACTATTTACTCTCTTTTCATTAAAGATTTGACAATTTTCCATATATGCTGTCAGACTTGATTGATATATTAGTTTTGATTTTTTAACCTTTTTTTCCTTTGTGATTCTCTGAGTTAGACTGTTTCATTTTCTTTCTTTATATGCCCAGTGACTACTACATGGTAGATACTTATTATAATAAGTGCTTTTTGATTGATTGATTGATTGATAGGGAGGCTAGGGAGAAATGTATTGGGAAATTAAAGTTATTACATAACTTTAACTTAACATAATTTTTACAAAATTAAAGGGATGAATTTAGCAAAAATATTTGAGTGGTTTTCTTGTATATTATACACACACAAACACATATTTCATTTTGTTACTTAGACTAATCCATAATCTTATAAATCCCTGCGGATTTTATAACAAAATGGGATTAACATGACAAAATCATGTACCAAATTGTTCCCCCAAGTAATAACTGCAAAAAAGTCTATTTATCAGAAACTGACATGCAAGAGACCTTTCTTTTACCATGCAACTCTAAAAAGATTAAAATGAAAATACCCAAAACAGCCTGTAACAGAGGTGTTTGCAGAAAGAATAATATAGTCTTGGAAGCATAGATTAGCATTGTCCTGGAACTGATGTAGGGAAGATGTATTTGTGAAAACACATTTTATAATGCCAGTTACTTAGTTTGTGTGAATCTTTTGTCTTTGTTTTGACTTCACTATATTGACACTTAATTCACTTCCCAATTTTGACCCTAGAGTCAACCCATTCAATCTACCCTATTATCTACTCTCAAATCCCTTCCCAAATCCTTATTCCAGGTTACTCCTACCATATACTTGTCCACACAGCTAGTAAGTTTCTAAGGCAGAATTTGAACTCATGTCTTCCTACTGACAGGCCTAATGCTATATTTACTATACAACCTAGCTGAGTAAAAGCCACATCTAGTGAGGAGGTACTAATATCATTTTTAGGACATCTTTGTTCTCTTCTAGTTCCTTGGCTACAAAATCATTGGGAGATGACAACAATCTGAAGATTTTTATCTGCCCTTTAGGTTTGTTTCAATAGCTTTGGCTGCTAAATATTCATTTATCTTTGACTCAGTGTCATGGACATTTCTTGGTGTGACCATTTACTGCATGGTCAAGGAAAGAATATATATGAACAATAGGGTAACTAGCTGATATTTGCATAATTTGAGGGCTCTAGGTGAACTCTGAAATATCCAGGGCCTCCTAGTATTTATTAATTTAGTTGATTGTTTCCTCAGTTTCCTCAGTACATTATAGCTATTTTCTCATATGTATATTTAAAACACTATTTGAGGGCATGGAAGGTTTCCTTTTAAATAAATGTGGGAATGGCGTCTGCAGATAAACTCGGTAGTATTTCTGTTTTTAGGGTGACTGCTGCAGTATTATCACTATACCCCTTGAGCTGCAAACCAATCAACCAAAAAATAATTTTTTAACTTTAAGACAGACACGATTCCAAATGCTTTCTGACTCATCCTGTGCTTTAAATGTAAAATTTCTGCCAAAAACCCTGCAGGACACATCAGACTTTGACTTCATTTTTTTTTTGGGTGGGGGTGGGATAGGGTGGTGGTATAAGATGGTATAAGATGATATTTTGGGAAGACATAACTTTGTGGCCATGAGACAGACATGTACTGCAAAGAGACTGAAAATTAAGATGTTTTCTTGGTTATTTGTTGATTTTTGTAAATATGATTAAACAGCCCAAAGTACATAATTAACATAATTTTAAAGAAATGAAGGCTATGAAAGGGGGTCAGAGGTATTGAGTATAACACATATTAGCATTTCATAGAGATCTTTCTCAACAGACATGGCCATTTACTGGCACATTTAGTCTGAGTAATAGATTCCTAAATCTGGGATTGAATTATATTTCTTATGGGACATGCAGTTGACGTCTGTGTACCATATTCGAATGTCAGTCAATAAGCATTTTTAATCTCTTATTGTGTGCTGGGAACTCTGCTATGCACTGAGAATATAAAAAGAAACATATAGATAGTCCTGCCTTCAAGGAGCTTACATTCTAAGAGGGAAGACAGCACATAAAAAGGAGTTAAAAAAGGTAAAGGAGGTCTGATAGAGAAAGTCCTGTGGAGATGAGTCTCAGAGTTCAGCTTGGAGAGGGATGAAGACATATTTTGGCCTGGGCCCCTTCCTTAAATTGGAGGTTCTAGCTAATCAGAAGGTGAGTCCTCACAGGCAGAGAATATTTCCAATATGAAAAATAGCCCAAGGCTGGAGTAAGCTTCTTAGGTGAAGAGATCTCTGCAGCATGTAGAGAAATTCCCATGGAGATAACTCTTAGGTCCCTGGCTTCTTGCCTAATGACTTTGAATACTCCTAATACATTCTTGTTGAATTAGATTTATGAGTCTTACATTTAGCCTAGAATATGTGAAATTAGGTAATATGAGATTAGCTTGGAGAAGAGAGTTGAAGCCATGCCAAGGAGGTCTTAAATGCTTGGCTGTGAAGTTGAACTTTATTTTGAAAGAAATGGGAAGCATTTAATGTGTGTGTAGAGTAGAGAGCTATGTCTTCAGAAATCAGTCTGTAGAATGGAGGCCATCATAGTATTCTAGGCATGACATGATGAAAGCATCAAGTGCTGGTAAAGGCAATGGAAATGAAGCCATTTCAATGGATTTAAGCAATGCTTAAATGTGGGATGATTTCTATATTTAAAGGACACTGTGAAGTATAGTGGACAATATAGTTAGTAGAAGATGTGGCTCCTACTCTTAGGGAAGTCATATTGTAATTGGGGAAGCAAAACTGTAAATAAAATGTTGTATATGAATACAATGCTAAAGATTACAGGGATAGTTGTTAGAATATGGAGCACACACACTGAACTGTAATAGTGCTCAGATAGGTAGTCTTTGTACTACAGAGATTTTGTTTCGAATTTCTTTTTTCTCATGTGTTGACAAATCTCGGGAGGATTGTTTGTGGTTCATTTAGGGAAAAGTATATTCTTTTAGGCATTTCATTAAACAAGCTATTGTAATTTTTTTAGATTGCCTATTATCAAATGCTAGGTTTCATTTGGTGCCAATTAGTAGATGGCATTTGTTTGGGAATGTTCAAGTACTACAAATACTATTTATTAGTTTTCCCAGTGCAGTTCTAAGAAATGGATAATTAAAATGAGTTGCTTATTTGATGGCTAGAGGAAAACTGGGACAAAAAGAAACTTATTTATTTGGGGACAGACTTTTCATGGCGAATCATACTGTCATCCTCATATTTCATTTGTAATTTCTTTTGTATTACAAACACAAACATTTATAAGAACAAAAATGAGGGGGGGGGAGGAGCTAAAATGGCAGAGTGAAAGCAGGAACTTGTTTAAGCTCCTGCACCAACCACCTCAAATACCCGTAAAATATGACTCTAAACGAATTTTAGAGCTACAGAACCTACAAACTGACAGAGAAAAATTAATCTCCTGCTGAAGACAGCCTGGCAGGCCAACAGGAAGGGTCTATCACAACAAATTGGGAGCTGAGAACAGTCCAGCATGAACCACACTGGCCCAGATGGCCCAAAATCGTGAAAAGTGAATCAACACCTGACTAAAGAAAATAACACCTTAAAAATAAACTAACTCAAATGGCAAAAGAGGCTCAAAAAGCCAATGAGAATTCCTTTAAAAAGCCAAATTGGCAAGATAGGAAAGGAATTTCAAAAACTCACAGAAGAGAATAAAGTAGATTGGAGCAAATGGAAGCCAATGACTTTATAAGAAATCAAGATACTATAAAACAGATCCAAACAAATGAAAAAGATAGAAGGCAATGGAAAATATCTCATTGGAAAAACCACTGACCTGGAAAATAGATCCAGGAGAGATAATTTAAAAATTATTGGACTACCTGAAAGCCATGATAAAAAAAGAACCTAGAAATCATCCTTCAAGAAATTCTCAAGGAAAATTGCCCTGATATTCTAGAACTGGTGGGCAAAATAGAAATGGAAAGAATTCGCCAATTGCCTCTTGAAAAAGATCCCAAAAAGAAAACTTCTAGAAATGTCATAGCCAAATCCCAGAGTTCCCAGGTCAAGGAGAAAATACAGCAGGCAGTCAGGAAGAAACAATTTGATTATGGTGGAAACACAATCAGGATAACACAAGACCTCGCAGCTTCTACCTTAAGGGATAGAAGGGCTTAGAACATGATATTCCAGAGTCAAAGGAGCTAGGATTAAAACCAAGAATCACCTACCCCGCAAAACTGAGTATAATGCTTCATGGGAAAATACAATCATTCAATGAAATAGAGGGCTTCCAAGTATCCTTGATGAAAAAACCAGAACTGAACAGAAAATTGGACTTTCAACTACAAGAAGCAGGAGAAGCATGAGAAGGTAAACAGGAAAAAGAAATCATAAGGAACTTATTTTTTTAAACAAATGCTTTATTAACTTCTGGTTTTCATCATTCATTTCTGCCAGATTTTGAGTTACAATTTTTTCCCCATTTTCCCCCTACCCACCACCCCAGGACAGCAGTCCCACAAGATATCCCCTCATCCAATCTGCTCTCTCCCATATCTTCTCCCATACCCCCTTCGACTTTACCATTAGGGCAAGGTAAATCTCTGTGCCCCAATGCCTGCACATCTTATCTCCCAATTACATGCAAAATAGTATTAATAATAGTATTTATATATATATTTGAAACATTTAATTTTAAAACTTTGAATTTCAGATCCATTCCCTTCCTCTCTTGTCACCCATTCCCCCTGGGAAGATAAGCAATTCAGTATGTGTTGTACATGTATAGCTATGCAAAACATTACCATAGTAGATATATTGTAAAAGGCTGCTTATATTTCCCTCCCACCCATCCCACCCCCCTACCTGGTCCATTCCCTACTTTGACCCTGTTCCTCTTTGATAGTGGGTATTTCCAACCTCCCCTCCCCCTAGAATGCCCTCCCCTCCATTATCCATCCTCTCATCCCCCTTCCCCCTACTCTCCAGAAGGGTGAGGTATCCCATTTAGCATGTATGTCAATCTCTCCCTGTGCCAAAATCAATGAGAATATGGTTTTGCCTTTTTGCCTTCCTGTTCTTCCTCTCCCCTGCAACTACTTCCTCTTGCTTCTTCTACATGAGATAGTTTACCCTACCCCGTCTCTCCCCATCTCATAAGGAACTTATTAAAGTTGAACTATTTAAATTCCTACATGGAAAGATGATAATTGTAACTCATGAGACTTTTCTCAGTATAAGGATAGTTGAAGGGAATATATATATTACATATATATATATATATATATTATATTATATATATATATTATATATAATATGTATTATATATAAACATATATATGTATTTGTATGTATACATTTATGTGTATGTATAGGAGGGTGTATGTTTGTGTATAAATACATATATGGGGGTGTATATATGTAGGCAGCTGGCTACTTTTCTTATCATGATTCCAAGGGTAACACTGAATATGTGTGGCCTCTAATGTTATCACTCACAATCCTCCTCTGGTGTATTCTCCATTAATTACCAGGCAGACTTAATTAACTTTTAGAAAAGGGATTTATTGAAAAAAGCATAGAAAAGACAATTGTTAGGGAAGCATTCTTGCAAAACTAGGAGTTCATTCTTCCCTTGTCCACACCAAGGTCTTTAGAGGAGAATGGGCTTGGAGGGCACATATGGCCAAAGTGAATTCTTGGGTATTGGTTTCTAGGTGTTACTTTTTTCATGGAGTTCTCATGAAATTCCCCATAAGTATAGCTCTCTGCTGGGATCTGAGGGTCACTGCACTTGAAGAATCCCAAAGCTGCTTCTTTCTGTTCTTGTTATGTGTCCCAGCTCACAAGTAGGAGCTGCCATCAGTCACTCTGGGAACGCTGTCTACTGCTCTAGTGGACAATTCTGATCTTCCAACCTTATAAAGGTCATAAGAGAGTCACCTGGTTAATTAGAAGATGGAGGAAAATATGACCTTTCTTCCCCACTTGTCCCTGCTATTCTTTCCTAGGAACCCTTCACCCTTGGACTTGACATTCACTCAACAGGACTGCTTCAGGAATGCTTAACTCCAACCTTGCTTGCTATGTTATACATAGGCCAATCTCAGAAATTTCTTGTGTGATATCATTTGTCTTCATCAAGGGCCTTCCATGATGGCATGAAGTAGAGTAGAATGGAAACCCCTACTCTTATGCATATATTAATTTTAACATGGTAGTAACCACACTGCCCTGCTTGTCTGTTCCCTTCTGAGATAGTGAAAAAACCTACTTCCCAAGTTGTTTGGAGGATTAGATATAACAATGTCTGTAAAATGCTTCACAAACCTTAAAGCCCTATGTACCTGCTAGCTTTTATTATTATTGTTGCTATAGCCCAACAGCTTTATTTTATTACCAGGATTTTTCCCCTTATATTTACCCTAAATTGATTCTTCTGCTATTCCCATCCATTTTTTCTCTAGTCTTGCCTTGTTGGGACAAGACAAAAAAGTTTACTTCATTTTCCACCTAGAAGTATTTAAATATAGACAGCTACCATAATTCCTACAGTATTCCCTTTTTGAGATAGATAAAACACTTAAATTTCTTTAAACCAATCCTCATATAGCCCATTTTTCTATCCTCTTACTTTTTAGTGGTCCTCCTTTAGAAGTGTTAAGGTTTTTCCTAAAACGTGGTACCTATTCTATGTAACTATGCATAATACTCATGTGGTCTGATGGGATCATGATATAGTGGGGTTATTATTTCAGGTATTCCTTTTGTGATGTTTCTATTATTTTATATACTTCCTTTAGAAATTTATTCATATCTTTTGATTTTTATATCTTCATTTTTCCTTATATTTTAAAATTTTACTCAATTAAAAAAATAACATCAATTTTTCTCTCCTTTTCTCCACTGACATTTGGGAAAAACAGGAATCATGGCTGCTCATCACACCAACTAGAATTCTTAAGATTTTCTAAGATGTTTGTCTTTGTTATTTCATAAATTCTTCTTCTGCTTCTGATAACTTCACTTTGCATTGATCAAATAAACAGTTCAGCAAAACTAACCATATCAACTGGGTCTGACAGTGTGTGTGTAAAATTACAATCTCTTTCCTTCAAAGCACACCAGAAATAGCAATGTAAAATCATCTTTGGTATTTGCACAGTTGTACTCTGATTTATCTGTGCCTCTGAGAAAATTATGTTGAAAATGAATTTTTGGCGAATTGAATTCCATTTCTAATGCATTAGGGATTCTGTCCATCAAAAGGCACCTCATATGGACTTTTCACCTCTGTGGAGTAAAGAATCCTTTTACAAAGCAAATAATCACCCCTCATTTATCCACTTTGCAGATTTAGATTTTTGTTTACTGGGTTTTCTCAATTACAGGAGATGTTACTTTAATTGTTAAATATTTAAAATATTCTGTAATTCTTCCTTATGGGCAGATGCTATAACAGCATAGATTTCAACCCATCCACATCTTGTTCGACTATTTCATCAATTGCTAGGGCTAAAAAAAAAGGCATTACCTGGTTTGTGAGCTTTTTGGTGATGAAAAAAGCCTCAGTAATTAGCAAAACTCCTTCTCAGGTGACAGATTGCCTGCCCATGAACCAGAAACCTTTTTAGCTTGAGTGGACATGCCACATCTCCTGCAGGTAATAGACTGCTTCATTAGAATGTAAGTTTCTTGAAGGCAGGAATTGTTTCACTTTTGCCTTGGTATTCCTAGTATTTACCACTCTCTGGCATATTGTTAGTCTGTAATAATGCTTTTTGATTGGAGAGGCAATGTATTATAGTCGATACGACACTGGTCTTGGAGTCAGAGTAAATCTAGGTTCAAACCCCCCTCAGATACTTACTAGCCTTGTGACTTTGGATAAGTCCTTAAACTTCTTGGTTCAGTTTCTCCACCTGTAAAAATAAAGGGATTGGATTTTGTGGCTTCTGAGATCACTTCCAGATTTAAATCTGTTTACCTCTAAGTAGTATGGCCTTGAAGGATCTGGGGTCTTGTCCATACCATTCATAATATATCAGAGTATGCAGGACTTCAGTAAAGGCTACTTTCATTTTATATGTATGTGCATGTATGAATATATAATGTATATATGTGTATGAAACTAAGCTGGGGGAAATTAAAATACTTGAATTAAGCTTGCTGTGAATTATGTTTGCTCCCAACTCTCTGTAAGTTTCCTCATCTGCAAAACGAGAGTGATAATACTAAGTGTTGCTGCTACTCCTACTGGCAGTGAGGAGGTACAGTGGATAGAGCTGAGCCTAGAGTCTCGAAGACCTGAGTTCAAATTTAGCCTTAGACACTTACTGGCTGATTGACTCTGGGTAAGTACTTAACTTCTGTTTGCCTCAGTTTCCTCAACTGTGAAATGGGGATGATAGAACCTATCTTTCAGGATTGTTGTAAGGATCAAATAAGATAGTATCTGTGAAGCACTTAGCACACTATCTAGTATGTTATATAAATGCTTATTCTCTCCTCTTCCTCCTCATTAAAAAGTATAAACAATAATCAATATAATTTCATCGCCTTCATATTAAACCCTTCAACAAATTGCATAAATTATATGGTCAGTTGCCAAATAGCACAACATGTGGCATAAATCAATCCCTTCACTTTGGCCAGAACAGAGAGATTTACATGCCTTTCAAAGGTGTAGAAAATGTATCTAAATACAAGATGCTGAACGAATCAGAAACTGGACAGCAACTTTACCAATAGCTGTCCTTCTCTTTGAGATCGTTATTAGATAGCTAGCTCTTCTCATTTATCATTTTCCCGAGTCATTTGGAAAAATGTGGGGTCAACTCTTCTAAGGGCCTTCATTTTTCCTGACACAATTGGGCAAATGCAATTACTTGAGCACACAACTAATTGGAAGCATGATTGGCTAATTGCTAATTTGCTCCTTGTGACTGCAACCAGCCATCTGTGTCCTCAAATAAAGGGGATGTAGGCCAACTGCTTCTACAATTAGTTGCATTTTCAATGTTGCAGGTGCCTCAATGCACCTGTACCCAGTGAGGTAATATGGGGACAGTTGGAAGTGGTGTCAACACATTCTTTAGTATTCTTGTCCCTGTATTGTTCTAGGGAGGCAGAAAATATTTTTAATACTTTTTACAAAATTTTCTTTCTACCATAAACTCTTTCTTATCTGATTCTTGGAGGGTCAATCATCCTTCTACAGCAAAGAGAATTGACATGTGGAGAAAATTTTGGTTCATGAAGTGTTAATTATTGACTGGGCAACCAGAAGATGTCACTGTTTACATTCCATGATATACCTAATGCTAGGAGAAGCAAGACAGGAATGCTCTGTGGATGGATTAATGAACCCAAGGACTATTCTGTTAGTTTGTAAAATAGGGGTGGGGAGGAAGGGAGTATTCCCCCAAATCCTTCTAAAATGAAACTTGGAAAGAAAAAAGAAACACAATAATAATAGATTTTGATCCAAAGTTTAGTTTTTAAAAACTAAATTTTATTTTTTCAATGAATAAAATATTTTCTATCCCTCCCACAATTGTAAACAAAAATTAAACAACAACAACAAAACTTGTAGCAAACATGCATCGTCAAGCAAAACAAATATCCATCTTGGTCATGTCCAAACAATATGTCTTATATGTACCCTGAGTTCATCACTTCTCTTTCAGGAGATGGGCAGCATTTTTCATCATGAGCCCTCTGAAATCGTGGTGGGTTATTGAGCTGATCAAAGTTCCTAAATCTTTCAAAGATGTTTGTTATTATGTTGTTGCCATTATAGAAATTGTTCCCCGGTTTTTGTTCACCCTGCATTAGTTCATACAAGTCTTTCTAGGTTTCATTGAAACCCTTTTCATAATTTCTTATGGCACAACAAGACACCATTCCACTCCATAGCATAATTTTTTCATCCATTCCCTAATTGAGAGGAATCCCCCAAGTTTCTAGTCCCTTGCTACTACAAAAAAGAGCTGCTATGCATACATATACATATCTATCATTTATCTATATATCTATATAGTAAATATGGATCCTTCTCTTTCTTTGGTCCCTTTAGGATATAGTAGTAGTAGTAGTAGTAGTAGTAGTAGTAGTAGTAGTAGTAGTAGTAGTAGTAGTGGTGGTGGTGGAGGTAGTAATAGTAGTAGTGGTAGTAGTAGTAGTAGTAATGTGGAGTCAAAGTTTAGTAATTTTGGAGGATAGTTCCAAATTGCTTTCCAGAATGACTATACCTGCTCAGAGATCCACCAAAAATGCCTTTATGTGTCTGCTTTTCCATAGCCCTTTGACATTGATCATTTTGCTTTTTTAAATTTCACCTATGTGACAAACATGAGATGGAATCATAAAGTTATTTTAATTTGTATTTATCTAATTATTAGTGATGGGCATTTATTTTAATGTGGTTATTGATAGATTGGTTTTCTTCTTTAGAAAACTAACTGCTTGTTCATTTTCTTAAACATTTAACAATTGGGTAATGGCCCTTATTCTTATAAATTTGAATCAGGTGTGTGTGTGTGGTGTGTGTGTGTGTGTGTGTGTGTGTGTGTGTGTGTGTGTGTGTGTGTGTGTGTGTGTGTGTGTGTGTGTGTGTGTGTGTGTGTGTGTGTGTGTGTGTGTGTGTGTGTGTGTGTGTGTGTGTGTGTGTGTGTGTGTAGGAAGAGACCTTCCTTGGTTTTTTAATTTGTTTATTATGTTACTGTTTACATTCAAATTAGGTAATCATACTGACCTTATCTTAGATATGGCATGGGATGTTGGTATATTCCTAGTTTGGGGCATGCACTTTCCTGTTTCCCAGAAGTTTTTTGTTGAATAGTGAGTCCTTACCTAAGTAACTCAGGTTTGGGGGTTTGTCAAACACTAACCTAGCTACTAGGATGATTTACTTCTGTATGGATGTATGTTATATACATAATATGTCTCACAGATTGATCTCTCTGTTTCTTAAATAGTTCCTGTAGTTTCAATCATCATTACTTTGTCCTATAGGTTGATATTTGTTACTACTAAACCTCTCTATCTCCTTCTTTTCATTATTCCCCTTGAGATTCTTGACCTTTTGATCCTCTAAATGAATTTCATTGTTATTTTTTCAGTCTGGACCTATTAGAAGCCATCAGTGGAAAAGTAATTAGACCTTGATTAGTAGACTCTGGCCAAATGAACTAACTGTAAAATATAAACAATTTTTAAAAATCAGTGTCTTATAAGATAAAGATTCCTCTATGCCACATAATAATTTTGACTCTAATGTGATTATCTCAGTACATGGCCTTTGAGATCCTTTGACATAAAGACAGAACCTAGGCTTGAAGGAGAAACCAAAACAGTAGGAAAAACAGATGAAGAATATACTATGTAAAAATATTTTTCAAGTTCTGAAGAGAAAAAAAAGCGGTCCCTTTAAGAACCCTTCCACCCTCCCACCCCATCACCCCACACTATGTAAATAACTAAACCTTGGATTTTCTCCCATGTTCCAACAGCTTCATGGGACTCCATGTCTTAGCCCTCTGTAGTCCTGAGCCTTTCCTATGCTTTTGTCAGAGCCCCAGCTGGGAGAACATCCCAATTCCTTAACATCTCCACTCTGAATAGGAGTACTGATGACTCCTATTTATATCTGTGAGATGGTAGTAGCCAATGACATAGGTTGACTAGGATGACCAACCTACAAAAGATATATACATCTGTTTGGAGGAGGGGAAGGAAACAAGCTTTAGTAAGTCCCTACTGTGAGTTGTGGTAGTGTCCCCACTGTGGTAGACCTTTTGCAAATATCACATTTAATTCTCATAACAACCCTGGGAAAATGGTGCTGTTATTGTTCCTATTTTACATTTAAGGAAACTGAGGTAGACAGAGGTTAGGTAACTTGCCTAGGGTTACAAAACTATTAAGGTCTGAGGCTGAATTTGGCCTTAGGTCTTCTTGAGTCCAGGTCCAGTTCTTTATCTACTGATCCATCTGAAACGTATAGGGAATGATAATTAGTTTAATCTGATTTAAGTGTAGAATATGTGGAGGGAGAGTACTAAGAACAAATGCTCAAAAGGTAGAAGGATGCTCAATTTGATAATTCTTACTTCTTCTTTGCGTACCTCATTCCCCAGATCCTTTTTCTTCTTGCTAACACATGCCCATTATACTCTGACTCAGTTCAAAACTTGTTGTTTTTTTTCCCAAGAAACCTTTCCCTGACGAATCTCACATATGGTATGTTGTCTTCTGCTCATCAGATACTGCACTATAATTGTTTCCTACAATATTTTCTCTAATGTGATTGCAAATTCCCAAGGACAGTGACTGTCTACTATTTATTTATCGGAATAAGGACCAGACTTGGGATTTCATTGGTATATGGATCATTAAGCATAGGTATAGGGGTATTATAGATAATACTGCATTTTAAAATGAAGTCATTATGCAGTCCACAAGAATCCTCATGTATGGATTAATGGCTCCCATGTTTATTGAATACCACTGCCCTATTCCATGGTCCCACAACTAGTAAGGGTTGTTTTAACCCAGTGCTCTGGACTTCAATTGTGAAGACCAACTGTAGCAGCAAGCACCCCAATATCCCCAGGGTAGCTGCCAACACAGGTCTTAGATCTGCTTTTCAAAAGGAAAGCAACTCAAAATCAGTTAACAAGCTTAATTTAATCAAACAAACACACATTACCTAGTTCAGGGGAAAAAGGTGAGCACCCCAAACTTAAGAGTTACAGAACTTACAGATCAAACAGACAGGCTTCCAAACTGTCCTACCATTATATCAATACCAAATCACAGTTACCAGAGAGGGAAGCATCAACATCTGGGTTTTCAAAGCCGGGGGCTCTCAACAATGGCTTCCCAGAGTCTCATCTGGTCAAATCACACAACACTTCTCAAAGTGAGCCCCAAAGCAAAGCCCCTCCTCAGGGTTTATATAGCCTTCTCTGGCTCAGAGAATGTAACAACCCTCTGGACCCACTGCCCAATCACAAAGTATCAAGGTGTGGGCTTCCCTGAAAAACAAGCCTCCCACCACAGGCTCCAGGTGCACTTAAGCTAGGGGCAGGGAAGATCTTTAAATCTGCATTTCCATTACATTCGGCCCCAAGATCTTTCATGCCCATTGCATACACAATTTACATTTGAATTAGCACTAAACATCTCTTAGGTCACATTTTCCAGGTACATAAGAAAATCACAATATAATCTCAAAATACAATAGTTCAAGTCTTCCACTCATGGGGCAAATGTTAACTCAGTCACTAATAGTCACTCTTAAGTTAACTCAATCAGTTACATCAGTTTTCAAAGTACAAGTCTTCCACTCATGGGGCAAAGTCTTGATTAACTCAATTAGTCTCTTATCTGTAACAATATCTCAAAGTACAATTAGTCACTTATTCAGTAAAAGTCTTACTAAGTATGCCCATAGCATAGACAATTTACATTTCAATTATCACTAACCATCCCTTAAGTCATATTTTCAAGGTACATCTAAAGTTACCAAAGTGGCCACTGGGTCTTAACAAAGTACATTGCATTTTCACATCAATTCACAAAATACAAAGCATTATCACATAAAGTTCTCTTGGGAGGAGGGGGGTGTCCTTCCCATAACACTGCTCCAGCCCCTGCTTTCAAGTCCAGAGAGGGTGCTGGGCAACAAAACCAAAGTGGGGTCCTTGGGGTCCATGGCACTTCACCCCACCCACCATAGTCACAAGTCTATCCTCCCCCTGGGTCCCAAACTGTGGGATGCAACAAGGAAACATATTCAGTGCCCCTGCTTTGCCACACAGTCCTTATCTTGTCCTGTGACTGAACTCCAAACTCCTGGGTTCCTTCTCCTCCAGCAGAAGGCAGCAGCTCCTGGCTTTTCCACGGGTCTCCATGCAGGCAGCTCACCATTCCTGCTCTCAGCTCAGTGAAGTCAGCATGCAGGCCATTCTTCTCTCCTGCTCCATGGCTCCACAGAATTACAGCTATCACAACTGGGAAACAGACAATTATCCCAGCCCCCATACTTTCCTTTTACTCAACAGATCCCATCCTCGTCGCCATTTTGTAGCAGCAAGCACCCTAGCATCCCCAGAGTGGCTGCCAACACAGGTTCTTAGATCTGCTTTTGAAAAGGAAAGCAACTCAAAATGGGTTAACAAGCTTACTTTACTCAAACAAACACACATTACCTAGTTCAGGGGAAAAAGGTCAGCACCCCAAACTTCAGAGTTACAGAATTTACAGATCAAACAGACAGGCTTCCAAACTGTCCAACCATTATATCAATACCAAATCACAGTTACCAGAGAGGGAAGCATCAGCATCTGGGTTTTCAAAGCCAGGGGGCTCTCAACAACGGCTTCCCAGAGTCTCATCTGGTCAAATCACACAACACTTCTCAAAGTGAACCCCAAAGCAAAGCCTCTCCTCAGGGCTTATATAGCCTTCTCTTGGCTCAGAGAATGTAACAACCTCCTTGACCCACTGCCCAATCACAAAGTATCAAGGTGTGGGCTTCCCTGAAAAACAAGCCTCCCACCACAGGCTCCAGGTGCACTTAAGCTAGGGGCAGGGAAGATCTTTAAATTTGCATTTCCATTACACCAACACAACTGCAATAGTATGAAAACAGTGAAATGCTATGTATAACTAAGTGCTCTATGTATAACTAAGTATGTATAACTAAGTATGTATATAAGTATGTATAACTATAACTATGTATAACTAAGTTATGTAGCTTGGATTGTGAGGGAATCTGAAAAGGGGGAGATCATTGAGATGTGGAGGAGTCTGTGGAAATCAGGAAGGCTTCTTGAAAGAGACAAGACGTGAATTTCATAAATAATACTGTCAGTTACAGTTGTTGTTTGTCCTTCATTCCAAGAAGAGGACCATGGCATCAGAAAGGTGGTGCTATGACTTGAAAGTGAATTGGGTTTAAGAGAGAGAGGGCTGTGCAAAGTAATCAGTCTCATGTTCTCCTCTGGAACTATCTGGGCCCAGTGGCAAGATATGGATCAGGGCAACTGGAGATGACTGTCAGTCACAGTAGACAATGCAAAAAGGATTTGAAAGGCTTACTTGGAGACTTAGGACTTTGAAAATGTCCTTTTAGTCTCCCAATTAAATCCTCTCTTCCTCTAACCCTACATCACCAATGATCTGGAAATCACTGTTGGTGCACTGTTGAATTTAACAGTAAAATTTGTTCTCTGCTTAGCTCTTTTTCATTGAGTCATTTCTTAGATGGTTCCTTCTAGGTGACTGTACCAATGTCTGGAGCAGATTTTTTAAAAAAATCACACACAGAAATGATGGCTGCTGTGTTTAAATCCAAATTGTCTCCTTTAATGAGCTCCTCTCATCTTGATTTCTTAGAAGGCAAAACACTGTACTCATGCTTGATCCTAAGCTGCTTCCCATTTCAGCAATTTAGAGCCCTCACCTTTAATTTTCAATTATTTTTATTTCCCACAGTCAAAATGAATCTTTGAAGTTCCTATTTAATCAGAGGGATCCTTCTTCCAGAAACATATCTAGTTTTATGATTAAAATATTCCAGGCTACACTCATTTCCCTTTGCTTCATAACCTAGCAGCACATAGAAAACATCAAAAATTTGTCTTAAATAGGACTTGGACAGTTTCTTGATTCTTTCTCCCCCTTTTGCCAACAGAAATTGAGATGAACTATTTAAAAGTGAGGGAGACATCCTCCGAGACAGCTGTAATATGGACATAGATTTTAAAATGGTTTCATGTAGGGAATCAAATAGACCTGTGATTTTAATGGAATGGTGAATGCCTGCCTTAACCAATGTATATTGGGGGAAGGGAACAAGCATTTATTAAGCATCTGCCAGATTCAATACTAAGCACTTTATGGGGAATGATCCTCATAACAGTTCTATGAAGTAGATGGTGTTATGATTTCCATTTAAAAGTTGTTTTTTTTTAAACCCATCATGGTTAAATGACTTGCCCAGGGTCACATAGCTAGTTAAGTATTAAGTATCAGAGGCCAGATTTGAACTCAGGTTCTCCTGACTCCAGACCAGGACTCTATTCACTGTACCACCTAACTGGCCCTCAAGTCCTAAGTATTCAAAAGTTGTGGAAAATGAATCAGACTGAGGTTAAGTGACTTGTGGGTCAGAGTGCTAGTAAGTTTCTGAATAATAGGTTTTCTTAACTGCAGATCTATGGCTCTATGCACTCTGCTACCTGGATTTTTCTAGTATCATTTCCTTTGCACCTTACAATCTTACAGGAAGCATGGTATAGTTGGCTTTGGAGTGAGGAAGAATGGATTTCAATTCCCTCCTAGGATGTATACTGGTTATGGGACTCTGGTCAAATCATTTAGCTTTTCATTGCCTCAGGAAACTTTCCCAAAAGTTGGATAACTCATCTTCTATGAATTATCATCTTTCTATGCTAAAAGTTCCCTGTAAAAAGATATCTAGATAGATGTTCTTTGTGTGGACGACATGTTTGAATTCCATATGATGGGAAGTGTTTGCCATTCTCCAAAAAGGAAAAAAAAAACATCTCTTCTTCCTGTTTTTGGTAGTTCTGTATACATCTTCAAGACTTCTCTCAGAATTAAAATTGAGTCAGTTTATAATATCAAGAATGCATTTCAGTGGTTAACATCTATCACTGTTAGTCAGGAAAGGATATCTTGGATTTCACTTGCCAGCACAGGTCTAGGCTTAGTGAGAGGGATAAAAGGTTGAGAAAGAGGATAGAAGCACTATAGCCAGCTTTCTGTGCATTGTTGGATAAGTAAGTTAATTTGGTTGGATAAGGAATTACCTCATCTGATCCTCAGTTTCTTAATCTGGAGTTCCTCTCTTAGAGCTTGCTTCTACTGCAAGGTGATGCCATGACACGGAAGATACCAAGGTTATCCCCTGCATCCTGGGCCATCCTCATTTTGACTTTGTTGTCTTCTGGTTTTATGTTTTGATCTTCTTTGTCACCAAAGAAGTACTCTTTAGTCTGATTACTTTTCCTGTGTTTGCTCATTTTCCCAGCCAATTCCCAAAAGCCAAAGACTTTTGAACTCTTTGCCACAGTAGAACTCTTCTTCTAGAGTGGAGAGTGCTATTTCCCAAATTCCTGGGGTTATGAGCAGCTGTTGTCAGAGCCGCTTCTAGGTACCTGCCTCAGAACTGTGAGGAGGACTCCCTCTCCACAGCCTCCACAAGCTCTGCCATGCCAGCGCTCCTCCTCACCCCAGTACTGCCACCCAAGACTGCCACCTAGATCCAAGCAGAGCAAAGCGAGAGAATCCTGCCTCAGCACCAGCAAAGAAATTCCTGCAGTTGCCCACTAATCAGTTGCTTGGTCCCCCCACCATCTGTGAGTCTGGACCTTCTGAAGCAGCCATGGCTGCTGCTGCTATTGCTGTTGCCACTATCACTGCAATTACCACCTCCGTTTCCCAGAAGGCGGGGATCCAGACCACACTCTTCTCTCAGCCAGGTCCAACAGAGTCTCTCCACTCACCTTTCACTTTGTCTTTGGCATTTGTGGGTTGAGAAGTTGTAATGGAAATGCAAATTTAAAGATCTTCCCTGCCCCTAGCTTAAGTGCACCTGGAGCCTGTGGTGGGAGGCTTGTTTTTCAGGAAAGCCCACACCTTGATACTTTGTGATTGGGCAGTGGGTCAAGGAATTTGTTACAATCTCTGAGCCAGGAGAAGGCTATATAAGCCCTGAGGAGAGGCTTTGCTTTGGGGCTCACTTTGAGAAGTGTTGTGTGATTTGACCAGATGAGACTCTGGGAAGCCGTTGTTGAGAGCCCCCCCGGCTTTGAAAACCCAGATGTTGATGCTTCCCTCTCTGGTAACTGTGATTTGGTATCGATATAATGGTTGGACAGTTTGGAAGCCTGTCTGTTTGATCTGTAAATTCTGTAACTCTGAAGTTCGGGGTGCTAACCTTTTTCCCCTGAACTAGGTAATGTGTGTTTGTTTGATTAAAGTAAGCTTGTTAACCCATTTTGAGTTGCTTTCCTTTACAAAAGCAGATCTAAGAACCTGTGTTGGCAGCCACTCTGGGGATGCTGGGGTGCTTGCTGCTACAGAAGTCTAGAAACTGCCACAGCTGCCCATGATTTGTGCCAATGTGGCCCTCACAGGATTGTACTCCATTTTCAGCCCAGTGCAATAGACCCTTTCTGTCCATCTGCCAGGCTGTCTTCAGCAGGATATTTGTTTCACTCTGTCATTTTGTGGGTTCTGTAGCTCTATGATGACTCTGGAAGAGAGGGTGGGGCTGATGACTTTGAGCAATTCTGTTTACTTAAATCCAATTCATGCACAAGTGAAGATATCACTCTGTGATGTCAGTGAAACTCTCAGAAATGAAGGATGAACAACTACCCATACTACAGTGCCTGCCTGTCTTATAAGGATGTAGTGAGAAAAGCCCTTTGTGAACTCTAAAGGGTTAGAGAAACATGAACAATCACAAGGGTAGAAGTTTTAAACACCTGTCAGCCTCTGGAATTCCCATACTCCAAGGGCAAAAGTTACATCTTTCAATGAATTTCAGTATCTCATCAGGAGAGAAGAATGGAGGTGCCATGGAAGGATATATTTGAACAGGTTCCTTGATGCTGCCCTTCAAAGATGAGTTTAGCTGAACAAGTAATTATTGAACACTAAATAAGGATACCACAAACTCAGAAGAATTAAGATTACAAATACCTCAACGAGTAATAGGAAGAAACATGGGGAATAGTATTGAAGGTATTACCAAATGCATATAGTGAATTGGGGATGACAGACAGCAGGAAGCCAGAGGGGTACATGGAGATTCCTGAGACAATAATAACTGGGGCAGCTAGGTGGCCTACTAGAGTGCTGGGCCTGGAGTCAGGAAGACCTGAATTAAAAAATGCCCTCAGACACTTAGCTGTGTGACTGTATGCAAGTCACTTAACCTCTGTTTGTCTTAGTGTTCGCATGTGTAAAATGTAGATAATAGCAGCACCTGCTTTACCAGGTTGTAGTGAGGACCAAATGAGATATTTGTAAAGTGCTTAGCAAAGTTCTTGGTACATAATAAGACATATATATTAATACAGGAATGTAAACTATTCTTATTATTCTAAGAATAGGAGGAAAGCTTTTGGTGTTTTGGGCATATATTTTTTTGGAAGATTTGTGAGACAACTTGGACAGGAGTCACCTAAGATAATAGGTATGGAAGAATTAAAATCTGCATTGGTGGCAATATTATTCAAAATGATCAAATACTCAAATGGATCCATGTCTCGTTAACGTGTTCCATAGCATAGGGATAGGACAGTTGTCTTGGGCATCAGGAAGACATGGGTTCAGAGCTTGCCTCCATCATTTAACTGGCTGTGTGCCTTTGGGAAGGTCACTTAACCTCTCTGTGCTTGTTTCCTCATCAGTAAAATGAAGAGTTTGGACTTGATGGCCTCTAAGGGTCCTTCTGACTCTCAATCTATGACCCTATGATCTCTTTAATAGTGTTCCTCCCAAACCATTCATATACCCTCATGTTGTGTGATTCTTATCCATGACCTTTCATAAGCTTTCCACAGGGGATCCATCCAATGTACTAGGCATTTATTAACTTAAAAAGCTCAGCTACAGAAAAGTGCTACAGTGTATGCTCAAAATTATTCTGACTGTGGGGAGCAGAGAAGAAATAATGGGCATATTTGCTCCATTGCATGGAATTTTTCTTGTGATGGTGAGGAACATCTCATTCAGAGATTCTTGTGAAAAATATCATTGATTGATAGTCCAGCTCACCAGGGCTGGAATGTAGGCTGTGACTATTAAACCAAGCAAAGTTAACTGGCTTCTTTAATATCAGGTCCTATGCCATGGAGCCGGCCAGTCACATATGAACATTATGGATAACAAGGACCACAGTGTGTACTGTTGCCAAAGTGATTTCCTAAAGTGCAAGTCTGACCATGTTATTCTCTATGGCTCCCTCTTTCCTCTAGAATCAAATATAAATTTCTCAGTATAGCAATTCATAACTTGGTCCCAATCTACCTTTCTAAAGTTAAGGGTGGACTAAAAATATTTTAAGTGTTTATTATGTGCAAAGCATTGTTTTAAAGCCTGGGGATACAAATAGAGAATCAAGACATTTTCTTTTCTCATTCATTCAGTTGGGCTAGGCCTTTTTAAAGCATCTACTATCTGCCAGGGTGCTAAATGCTGGGAAACAAAGAAAAGCAATGGACCATCCCTGTTGATAAAGAGTTTTCCAGTCTAATGAGGGAGACAGCATGTTTGTTTGTTTTTGACAGAGAGAGAGAGAGAGAGAGAGAGAGAGAGAGAGAGAGAGAGAGAGAGAGAGAGAGTAGTCTTAGGGGGGAAGGCATTAGCAGCTGGGAGGGGAGGCTGGGAAAGGTTTCAGGCTGAATGTTATGTTTGAGCCAAGTCTCAAAGGAGGTAAGGTATTCTAAGAGGTGGGTGTGAGTATGGACGATAATCTAGGCAATGGGGGACTTGCTAGTACAAAATCATGGAGAGATGGAGTTTCCTGTGAGAGAATAAAGAGTAGATCTATATGGCTGCATTATAAATTGTAGAAGGAGTAAGACGGAAGAAGATTGGGAAAGTAGGAACTGCCTTGTTTGTGAAGAGCTTTGAATGTCAATCACAGGAGTTTATAGTTGATTTTGGAGATAATAGGGAGCCACTGAGTTTATTGAAGGAGGTGGTCATTATGTGTACATTCTGTTGATTTCACTGTATTCATAATGTCTTCCTGGGTTTCTCTGAATTCTTCATATTTATCATTTCTTATTGTGCAATAATATTCCATTGTGCTCATATATAGCAATTTATTCAGCCTTTCCTCATTCGATGGTCAATGTATCAGTTTCATAATTAAGCAAAACATGCCTGAGAGTGTTCTTTTTTCAATGAGAAGCTAAGACCCATTGAAACTGCATGGTCTCAAAGAATCTGAGTTGGAAGAGACTGTCACTCTGACCCAGACCTAAACAAGCATCTTTTACAAACTGTCCCTGCAAAATCTTTGAAGAGCTCCAATATGAGGCAGCCAATTGTCTTCTTAGCAGTCACCCTGCACCTTGGCCTGTGCACAGAGAGCACGTGACTACTTGTAATGGTATACATCCTTCCAGATCCAGAATTGGCAGAAATTTGAGATGATATCAGTGAATCAACAAACATTTATTAAGCACCTACTATGTGCCTGGAACTGGGGATACAGAGAGAAAAGGGAAGTAATCATTACACATAGTGTATTTACATTCCTTCTATGAAATGATGGACTCAACATATCTCCCCGTCCCTGGTCACCACCCTGTGGTGACAGAGGATACTTCCACTGACCCTTCCCATAGGGTGCTGGGGCAATTCTGAGTGAATGCTAAGACTCTATCCTAAGATGAACCCCATTCTTGAAGTCATTCAGTAAATGCTTGCCAGAAATGTGACTAAGCAATGCTCTCTCTGCCACTCCCTTTAAGGACCATTGATGATTGCATTCTCTAATGTCTCTTCGAAGATTGCAAATGGAAGAAACTAAAATGAATGCTAACACTGCCTCCGTGAGCAAACTGATCATGCATAGCTTAGCTTTGTAAGTTACATTCGATGCCTCTGGCAGCTGGTTTGGAACTATTTTGTGCTTTATACACTGAATATATAATTTAATGGGCAATTTGGAGGGGTTTTATCACAAAGATTGAATGCTGAAAATGGCAAGGTCCTTACCTGTCAAATCACCTAGTTGGAGATATAGCTTAATGCTTACACAAATCATTTCCTACTCTATGCCTCTGTCCATTTTTCTAAAATCTTTTCTCAAATGCCCTTCAGAGCAATAAATTCGTAATTACAGTCTCTGGAGCTCCTAAGAGACGATGCAGTTGTTGGAAGAGGGGAGGATGGGTGAGAGATGCTGGGAGGGGAGGAAGCTGCTTCAGTGTCTCAGACATAACTAGCTGAAGGATGAAGTCAGTTAAAGGGTTTTTGAAGATGGGATTATGCTGCAAAGAATCCCAATGGGAATCCAAGGAAGTCCTAAATTAAAAGGGCAACTTAGCAATCACTTCTATGTTGACTCTTGAAGTTCTTTCCATTAAAATCATCATGTTCAGGGCCTTAGAAAGAAGTTGCAATGAAAAGCATTCCAGTCTGGGCTGGCTAATGCTGCAGTGTGGTCCTTCTGCCCTTTTAGAGCTAGGTGGAAAATTAACCTACTTTTTCATTGCCTGTAAATGGTGGGCAGTGCAGGTGACTGCTGGTACATTCTTATCATCTCATTGTTTATATAGGGAAATACGAATCCACAGCTATTTGGCACAGTATGGGTTAACACTTTGACCAAGCCATCAGGATGTCACTTGACAGTGTCTACACAGAAGATATTTAGGCTGCTGATCTTGAAATGATACTCTTCAATGGTGTCTTGGGTATTGTAACAATTTAATTATGCACCTTTATGAATATCTTAATAGGAAGATCCTTATGAACAAAGTGAATTCTGCTTTGATGCCTGAGAACCAAGTGAATACATTACATGAACAAAAATGGAGCTGACCCTTTGCTCCCTGTTATGTGATTCTGATTTCAACCATATTAAGCCATCTATTGCTTCTGAAGAAATTTCATTTATGCTTAGGGTATTATTTAAGAAATAATAGCTTCACTGACCACATAATAAATCTCTTAGAATAGGAAGTAACAGGCAGGTCCTAAACAAATTTTGTTACACACAATCTTTATTAACTGCTTGCCGTATACTGAGTGCTGTGTTGTTCCTCCTCACTAATAACTTCACCACCCAGGAGAAACTTTGCCCTAAGTCCTCTATTCTCCCGATTGGTAACTCCTTGTCTCAAAGAATATTTCAGGTGGAGCTCAGCAATGTTTGACTCCACTCCAGTTTGCACGCTTCAACTTCCCCTGTTGGTCCCATCTCTAGTCATCTCGTGTTAGGTATGATCTTCCCCAGTAGGATATAAGCTCCATGAAGTAAAAAAAAAAATGCCTTGCTTATAATTGTATCCCCGGTGCTAAGATAATGCCTGGCACATAGTAAGTATGTAATAAGTTATTTCTCTCTCCTCTCTCCAGTCTCTCTTTCCTGTAGACAATAGGGAGTCTCTAAATTTTTTTGAACAACGGAGTGATAGGGTCAGAGCTATGTAGGAAGATTGTTTTGGTAACTATGTGGAGGGGAAGGAAATAATAAAACACTTTAAAATGGAAGTCAGGAAATTACTGGGGAGACTATTGTAGTACGTCAGATGAGAGGAGATGAGAGCCTAAACTTTCCACATCAGTGGAGAGAAGATGGATACGAGAGATTCAATGATGATAGAACCTACAAGCCCTGGCAGCTGATTGGCTGTGTTGAGGATAAGGAAAAGGAAAAGATTCAAGAATGACTACAAGGTTGTAAATCAAGATGAATAGAGTCATGCTTGTGACCTCAATGGAAGTAGTAAAGTTTAGAGAAGAGGCAAGTTTAGTAAGGGAAGATAAATAGTACTTTGTAATTGTCAAATTTAAGATTTTTAAGGGATATACTGTATTTGTGAAACCTTACTGCTTTTCCCTTAGTTGATAGCTTTCTTTTGTCCCTTTGGACCTCTTATAGGATGAGATTTTGTACCTTGTATCCTTTTAGGATTTAAGGTAAACTTTCCCAGAATCACATAATTTTAGAATTGAAAGGATCTTTAGAGGTTTTCAAGTCCAATTCACACTAAGAAGGAAGCTTCACTCTAACAGCCAACTTTTATCATGATGGCCCTCTGAAGCAGTATAAGCGTTATTATGATTCCCGTTTTACATATGGGGAAACTGAAGTTCCTTGAGGTTATGACTTTTCTCAGTTACATACAATTGGAGCAGCGATGTGAAACCAGGTCTCCTAACTCTGTGGCTCATATTCTTTTTACTGTGTACATCACCCTGCCTTTTCAGTGGACTTACGTCTTATCCATCTCCTGCCTCCATACCTTTCCTCAGGTTCTCTTCCATGCCCGAATTGTTTGTTTTACAGCTTCACCTCTGCCTCTTAGCATCCTTATTTTCCTGCATATCTCAGTTTACATGCTACTTCCAATGGGAGGTTTTTATCCCCTTGATTCATTCTCATTCTCTCCGTGTGTCTCTCTCTCCCTCTCTCTCTCATCTATCTCTCTCCCTCCCTCCCTCTCTCTTTCTGTCTCCCTCCCTCTTTCTGTCTCTCTCTCTCTCTGTTTTTCTCTGTCTCTCTCCCTATCCTCATAATTTGTCCTTACTACCCTCCCCCGCCAAATCTATTTTGTAAGTATTTTGCCTTTGCATGTTGCTCCCCTTAGTAGAATGTAAGCACCTTAAGGACAGAGCCTATTTTATTTTTGTCCCCTATTCCTAGACAGTTCTTTTTCCACATCTTCACTAGTCACATTCCCTACCTTCCTTCAAGTCTCAGCTGAAATCCTATCTTCTTAGGAAGGCTTCCCAACCTGTCTTAATTCTAGGGTCATCCCTTTTTAAATTATTTCCTAGGTATCCTTTTCATAGCTTGTTTTTACATATGTGTTTGCTTGTTGTCTTCCCCATTAGATAGTGAGCTCCTTGAGGGCAGGGACTGTCTTTTGCCTCTTTTTTTGTATCCCCAGCATTTAGCACCATGCCTGACACATAGTAAAGATATAAAAAGTGTTTATTTACCAACTGACTGAGGCTTAGCACGATGCTTGGCACTTAGTAAGCACTCAATAAATGATTGCTGAATTGCATTGTTTTATAATATTATTGGATCTTTGAGATTTCTATTTATATGTATCCCTCTAGTAGACTAAATCTATAAAGATTTTGCTATCTTATTTATCTCAGCATCTTCTCTAACATTTAACATACTAACTTTATGTATAGTATCACTTAATATTAATATGTGCTGAATTAGCTCATAGTCAATTGGTCAATCATTCATTTAGGTCTTACTATGTAAGATGCTTAAATTTAGAGGCATCTTTGCTCCAGCTGTTCATGTGAACTGTTTGTGCCTATACTATGGTAGAGCCTTCTAAGCTTGTATTGGTCTGATTAGCCTGAGTTGGACACATGGTCCCTTGACTTCAACATAGTGATGTCATTTTGTTTCTCTCTGAGAACAAAGGACCACACCCAACCAAAGCAGCTATATGCTAGACACTGTGCTGAGTGCTGGAGATGCAAAGAAAGGTGAAAACATGATCCTGCCCTCAGGATCTGGGGGAAGCAACATGCAAGCAACTATTTACATATAAGATATATGCCAAGTTGATGGAAGGGGATCTTCCTAGGTAGCTAATTGGTGTAGTGGGCAGAGTGTTGGACTTGAAGTAAGGAAGACTTCAGCTCAAATCTAGCCTTAGACACTTTCTAGCTGCTTAATCCTAGGCAAGTCACTTAACTTAGTTTCTTTTTTCGTTAAACAGATATAATCATCCAGGGTTGTTATGAGGACAAATGTAGAAAATGTCTTTAAAGCATTTTAAAGCATTATTAAACTGCCTATACTCTTTGACCCAGCAACACCACTACTAGATCTAGTTCCAAAGATGATTAGGGAAAAAGGAAAAGAAACTTTATGTTCTAAAATATTTATAGCAACTCTCTTTGTAGTGGCAAGGAACTGGAGATTGTAGGGATGCTGGTCAGTTGGTGAATGACTGATAAAGTTGTGGTATATGATTGTGATGGAACACTACTGATGAGCTCAGTGATCTTAGAAAAACATGGATAGCCGCACAAAATAATGAAGAATGATATGAGCAGAACCAATGAAATGTTGTGTACAGTGACAACAATATTATCTTAAGAATAACTTTGAGTGACTAAGTAATTTTAACTTTTATAAATATCCAAATTGCCTGCAAAGACATATGAAGGAAGATGCTATCTACATCCAGAGAAAGAACAGATAAATAAAAGTATGTATAGGATGATTTTGCACATGCATGTGCGCATACACACACGCACACACACACACATTCACCCTCACTCTCTTGTGTCTAATGATAGCCATCTCTAGGGCGAGGGGCAGAAGGAGAAAAGAAAAAAAAGAAAGTTATATGATAACTTTATTATATTTAAAAGGAATGGCAAGTTGTGCATAGTAGTTTTATGTATAATTGTTGTTTTCTGTCTATTCTGCTATGTGATGGAAAGACGTGTTTTATTTCCTAAGTTCAGAATAAAACAAAATAAAAAGTAAAGAATTTTGCAAATTTTAAAGAAATGTCAAAATGTTAGTTCTTTGTCTTGTTTATTATTATTATCTCTGAAGAAACACACTAGCAATGGGAGTTAGAATCATAGCATCATCAGTTTAGATTGGGAGCACTCTTACAGGCCTCGAGGCCACACATTCTCCACCCTCCTCTTCTAGTCAAATCCTCCCATCTAATAGATGAGAAAATTGGGGCCCAGAGTCACACAGGTGCTAAGTGGCAAAGCGAGGATTTGAACTTCTCTCTTCTAACACCCAAGCTAGACTCTTTTTCATTGTCTTCTTATTCAGTCCTTCAACAACTAATCGACCTTCTTGCACATAATCTTTTACATATTATTCTTTTGTTTTCTCCTTTTCCTTCCCTGTGTATCTTAGGTTCACATATACAAAATAGTCATCAAATTTTTATTCTGCCTCTGCTTAGTTATTTCCCCAAAGACTGCTATTTTTAGCTCTTTCATGCTCAAAGATAAAGCCACTGATTATAATGACAACTGGGGGTAAGGAATGGCTGAAGGACAAAATGCTTTGTGATCCATTATTCCATCTTGTGCATGTGTGCTTTTCATCTGTGCAATAAGAAACAAGAGAAAGCCTGCTCTTTCACATTTTTGCTTCTCACAACTGTGGACTGCTTAGGGCCTTCGCTGAAAAGCAGCCTATGTGGCAGCCTTTCTCTTTAGTGCTGTTTGCCAGCATCCCACAAGACCTACTCTTGTTTACAACCTTAAAATAAGAGGCTCCAAGACTTATTGTGCTATAGGCTGGATAGGACAAGTAAATACAATGTAGGAATCTTAAGGAAACCCTATCATTTTTATCCAGCATTTACTGACACATCAAAAGGTCTTAATGGAGCTTTTCAGTGTGGGCACAGATTGGAAAAAGTCATTGTGGATTTTTTTTTCTATAAAGATTACTTTAGGAGATGGAGCCAAGATGGCGGAGTAGAAACAGCACCTCCAAGGCTCTCTCCCCCCAGATTACCTCCAAACTATGTAAAAGGGGACTCTGAACAACTTCTGGAGCCCCAGCACCCAAAGAATGACACAGAGAAGCTAACCTCCCACTGAGGACAGCCCAGCAGCCCTGCAGGAAGGGCCAGCGCAGCAGTCTGGGAGCCGGCAGCACAGCACTCACCGCGGAGAGCTGAGCGCAGGTCCCGCGGTTTAAGCCCCAGGGCGGCCATGCCAACAGCCGGCTGGAGGGACCCCAGAACACCAGCAGCTGTGGCGATTCCAGAATGGTCAACACAGACATGCCTAGGACAAAGTGAGAGGTTAGTGCCCTATGGACTTTGGGACAAGTATTTGGGGAATGTGTCAGCTTCCTCCCCTGGGGGCTAGAAGCCACTGAGGAGACACGCCATTTTGCAGTTTTCAGTGGGCTCCAGCTCCTGGCTTGCAAACTGTAGGGAGATCTAGCGATCAGGCTCGGGGGGTAATTGCTCTTGCTTTAACCTCCCTGGATCTGGATTGTGATCTGGGGGGGAGGTCGTGGGGCAGGTTTCCAGTTTGCCAGAAACGGAAGTTGCCCCCCCACATGTTCCAGACGAAGCTCCCCTGTCTGGTGGCAGAGTTCTACTGTGGCAACAAGCCCAAAAGTCAAGTAATTAAGTGGCATTATGCCAAGGCAAAGGAAACAAAATAAACAGAAAAATGAAACATTAGACTCCTATTTTGGGGGCAAAGAGGATCAAAGCATGGCACAGTCAGAGGACTGTGAGGTCAGAAATCCTGCTCCAAAAGCCCCAAAGGAAAATAAGAGCGGGTTACAGGCCATAGAGGACCTTAAGAAGGACTTTAAAAATCAAATAAGAGAAGTGGAGGAAAAATTGGGAAGAGAAATGAGAAGAATACAGGAAAAGTATGAAATGAGGGTCAACAGCCTGACTGAGGAAAACAACACCTTAAAAAATAGACTAACTCAAATGGCAAAGGAGGCCCAAAAGGGCAATGAGGAAAAGAATGCCTTAAAAAGCCAAATTTGCCAGATGGAAAAAGAATCTCAAAAGCTCATTGAGGAGATTCATTCCTTCAGAGTTAGACTGGAGCAAATGGAAGCTAATGACTTTATGATAAATCAAGATACTATTAAACAGATCCAAACAAATGAAAGAATAGAAGGCAATGTGAAATATCTCATGGGAAAAACCACTGACCTGGAAAATAGATCCAGGAGAGATAATTTAAAAATTATTGGACTACCTGAAAGCCATGATCAAAGAAAGAACCTAGAAATCACCCTTCAAGAAGTTCTCAAGGAAAATTGCCGTGACGTTTTAGACCCAGAGGGTGAAATAGAGGTTGAAAGAATCCACCGATCACCTCTTGAAAAAGATCCCAAAAAGAAAACTCCCAGGAATATTATAGCCAGGTTCCAGAATCCCCAGATCAAGGAGAAAATACTACAAGCAGCCAGGAAGAAACAATTTCAATATTGTGGAAACACAATCAGAATAGCCCAGGACCTGGCAGCTTCTACACTGAAGGATTGAAGGGCATGGAATATGATATTCCAGAGGGCAAAGGAGCTGGGAATGAACCCAAGGGTCCCCTACCCAGCAAAACTGAGTATTTTGTTTCAGGGGAAAATATGGTCATTCAGTGGAATAGAGGACTTTCAAGCATTCTTGAGGAAAAAACCAGAGTTGAATAGAAAATTTGACATCCAGACACAAAAAGCAAGAGATACTTGAGAAGGTAATCAGGGAAAAAAAATCAAAAGGAACTTATCAAAGTTAACCGATTTACATTCCTACATGGAAAAACAATAACTGTGACTGATAAAACTTTTCTTAGTATGAAAATAATGGAAGAAGGGTATATGGTCACATGAATACATATGTGAATGTGTGCATATATGTTTACAGTTATACAGGGATAGAGGGCATAGGTTGAATTTGTTGGGAAGGGAGAATACTCAAGGGATGAAATTATGAGGTGAGAGAGGAAAGTGGCAAGAGGAGACAGGGAGAGACAGGGTAGGGTAAACTATCTCATGTAGAAGAAGCAAGGGGAAATGGCTGCAGAAGAAGGGAAGAATAGGAAGGCAAAAAGGCAAAACCACATTCTCATTGAATTTGGTTCAGGGAGAGAATGACATACATACTAAATGGGATATCTCAACCTGCAGCAGAATAGGGGGAAGGGGGATGAGAGGATGGATGATGGATGGGAGGGCATTCTTGGGTGGAGGGGAGGTTGGAAGTACCCACTATAGAAGAGGGACAGGATCAAGTAGGGAATGGACCAGGTGGGGGGTAGGATGGGTGGGAGGGAATTATAAGCAGCCTTGTACAATATATCTACTATGGTAATATTTTGCATAGATATACATGTACAACACATACTGAATTACTTATCTTCCCAGAGGGAATGGGTGATAAGGGAGGAAGGGAATGGATCTGAAATTCGAGGTCTTAAAATTAAATGTTTCAAATATATATAAACACTATTATCAATACTCTTTTGCATGTAATTTGGAGATAAGATGTACAGGCATCAGGGCACAGAGATTCACCTTGCTCTAATGGAAAAGTCGAAGGGGGTAAGGGAGAAGATATGGGAGAGAGCAGGATGGAGGAAGCGATATCTTGTGAGACTGCTATTCTGGGAGGGTGGGTAGGGGAAAAACGGGGGAAAAAATTATAACTCAAAATCTGGCAGAAGTGAATGATGTAAAACAGGAGTTAATAAAGCATTTGTTTAAATAAAAAAAAAAGATTACTTTAAAATAGAATGAATTCCCATCTGACCGAGAATCCAATGCAATCCAATAATCCAATAAGCATTTATTAAGTACTACCATGTGATGACTCAGTGGATAGAGTCCCATCCTAGAGTTAGAAAGACCTCAGACATGAACTCTCTGTGTGACCCTGGGCAAGTCACTTAACCCCATTTGCTTCAGTTCCATCGTCTGTAAAATGAGTTGGAGAAGGAAATGTCAAACCATTCCAGTTTCTTTGCCAGGAAAACCCCAAAAGGGGTCATGAACAGTTGGACAGGACTTACAAATAACTAAACAAAACAAAATGTGCTGTGCTCTCCAGTCCTGGGGGGGGGAGGGGCAGAAGAGGAATGTAAGAGATAATGTCAATCAAGGCTTGAGTTAGCAGCATACACCACTTACCTTGTTCTGTGGAGTTGAAACCAGGCAGAACAAGAGATTCAGAGTGGAGAGAGAGGAAGTTTAGTTGTGTAAAACCTGAAAGAAATCCCAGTGACACATTTGGAATGAATCATTAGTGTACTTATGTTTCAAGCCAGAGTGAGAAGTAGGAGTCGCCATAGTCCCACTTTTGTGTTCAAATGGCAGTTGGTTTCACTGTACTGTAAATGAGTAATTATTAGTGACTCCCAGTTACCCAAGACATCTGTGGTCATCACTGATAACCTGGATATCTCTCAGAATCCATAACAATTCCAGAACCAAAACAAGGTGGGCCATATCCCACATGAATTATTCAGGCTGAGAGAAGGGAAGCTCTTTCCAGCAGAGCTGCCAGAAATTATTACCCCTTCCTTTTTCCCAGGGGCAGCGTTGCAACTATGATTTGGTTGCATCCGACTGATGAGTTACATCCTTATTGCTCCACTTCCCACCCCCAGCAGCTGGGGACTGAAGTCTGTAATTGCAAAGCTTACAGAGCAGGAGATGTATATTATCTGTTTTACATAATAGCTTAATCAAAATGTATGAAGGCTAAAATGGACCATGTAAAGTCACCTGGTCTGCCTGCTAGCCTCAGATCCAGGCACAAGTAATTCATTCTAGACAGATGTCAGTCTACCTGATTTTATAAAACCTCCAGAAAAGATGCCAAGACCTCATTGAGTGAGTATTTTAGTATAGTAGTGTGGTATTTTAGGAAGAACAATATTATAAGAATCCAAGAATCTGGGTTTGACCCTTGGTTTTTTCCATTGACTAGCCACAAAACCTTGAACAAGGCTTTGTGCACCTCCATTTGCTCATCTGTTAAACGGGGGTAAATACCTGCCCAGCCTACCTCAGATGTGAAAGTACTTTGAAATCAAAAAGTCACATGTAAACTGTTTTTAATGGCTTCTACCAACTCTTTTTACTGCCCTCTTCTTGACATTTGATATAAACATATCACATTGATGTCCTTTGTCCTTTCATGTATTTTCTAAAGGGCCTGTGATGGATGTTTACTAATGGTGTTGAAACATGGAAAAATGAATTTGCAGCTAATCATTGTGAGCTTTGCAAAATGATTGAAGTCATGCTACAGTGCCTCCACCAATTGCATTAGGAGCAATGAGTTGAGAGAATCTTGATAAGAATGACTTAAAGAATGGCAAATGTGGAAAATTCCAAGAAACTTGGGAAGACATATCAATTTATACAGAGTGAAATAAATAGCACCAAGAAACAATGAAAAGAAAGACATTGTTAATGATATTAGAACTCATATAAAAGATCAGAGATTTTGAACTGGAAGAGACCTCACTGACTATGAAGTCCAACCCCTTCCTTTTACAAGTGAGGGAACTGAGGCAAAAAGGGGTTCGTGACTTAACCAGGGTACCACAGGTAGTAAGGGACTGAGGCAAGATTTGAACTGGGGTCTTTTTTACTCCAAATCTATCATTCTATCCATTATTTCATCTATCTAAACTGCACCACGGTACACAGCATAATATACGGAAAAGACACTGTATTTGGAGTTGGGGGACCTAGGTTCAAATATTTGGGAATGAGAATTTGAAGATCTTCCCTGCCCTTTAATAGACATAGGGGAGTTTGAAGACTTCCCTTGCTTTGCAAGTTAACTCTGTCTCCTAATAGGCTGAATGTAATCACATGGAGGCTGTGATGGAGGGCATTTGCTGAAGTGTGGAGCAGAGCCCACAGGAAGCTTCCTTGCTGTGAAGATAAACTCTGCCCCCTTATAGGCTGAATGTGGTCACATGGAGCCTGTGGTGGGAGGAGTTTGCTGAAGGGAAGCAGAGCCCCCAGGAAGTTGGGAGTTAGAGCTAGCAAGATGGTGGGGGAGAGAGGATGGTCATTAAGGAGATAGAGAGGTTTGTGAGTAAATATTGATCTTGTATTGGTTTGTGGGTAGGCTGAAGGAGGCTGTGGCTCTCAGTTATTATGGTTTCTTAATATCTTTGGTACTATGATGGAATTGGCTTACTGGTTTGGGGATTCGGTTTTCTGGTATCTAAATAAATGCTTCAGTTCTGTCCTTTATCTGGAGATTTTGGTATATTTTGTGATCAAACATCAAGCTATACTTATAGTCATGGTCTTTATTGTGATTGTGGGTGTTGTAAATATTGCATTGGTGCTACACACAGGTAATAAGGGTCTGAGGCAAGATTTGAACTGGGGTCTTTTTGACTCTAAATCTATCATTCTCTCCATTATGTCATCTGTCTAAACTGCACCATGGTACACAGCATAATATATGGAAGACACTGTATTTGGAGTTAGGAGACCTAGGTTCAAATATTGGTTCTGCTACATAATGCCTGTGAAATTTGGGCAAATCATTTTATGGGTTTGGGCCTCAGTTTCTTGATCTGCAAAGGGAGAAGTTGGAATAGATGAGTTCCTCCCTCTATAGCTACGATCCTATGACCAATTTTGGCTGTAGATAATTGATGATAGGGACGGCTAGGTGGCGCAGTGAGTAGAGTGTCGGCCCTGGAGTCAGAAGGACCTGAGTTCGGATCCAGCCTCAGACAATTAACGCACACACAAAAACCTAGCTGTGTGACCTTGGGCAAGTTACTTAAACCCAATTGCCCTCCAAAAAGCAAAAAAAAAAAAAAAAAAAAAAGATAATTGATGATAAACATCTGTTTTCTCTACAGAGAAGTGGTAGGCCACTGGTGTGGAATGAAATATATATTGTCAGCTATTGTCAATGTTTGTTATGTGGTTGGTTTGTTATGCTATCAACTCAACCACCCCCTCCCCCATCAAATGTTTAAGGATGCAGCCTATGACCCTGAACGCAGTATCGGAAGCACTTCTTGGGCCCTAGTCCTACTTCTAGTTCAATTCTTCTAGCCATCATCCTGGAAATCAATCCCTATTGGTGTATGGCCTGGCTTCTACGGGTACTAAGACCTTTGCTACTGAAGACCCAAAAAAGAAAGTTCTTATTAACAGACTCATTGGCTCTGTCATATAGTTAATTATTCAAACCTGATATGGTTTGGAGGCAGCTAAGTGGCTCAGTGGATAGAGTACCAGACCGGGATTCAGGAAGACCTGAGTTCAAATTTGGCGTTAGACTCTTACTGACTGTGTGACCCTGGGCAAGTCATTTCACCCTGTTTGCCTCAGTTTCCTCATCTGTAAAATGAGCTGGAGAAGGAAATAGCAAACCACTCCAGTATGTTTGCCAAGAAAACGACAAATGGGGTCATGAAGGGTTGTACACAACTGAAAAAGACTAAACAAAAACAAAATGTGCTCCAGTTCTCCAACCAGAGGGAAGAAGAATATACTGAACAACAACAAATACGATTTTGTCAGTGGCAATGATGTTCAGTATGACATATCATCTGTTTTGTCAGTGATCACTAAAGTCCATGGGACCTTTCCATTTGACTTGCACCTGAAACCTTCCATGTATGTTGTCTCCCCCATGAGAATGTGAACTTCTTGAGATCAGGACTTGACTTTGCTTTTCTATTTGTATCCCTATTTGTATCATTCTTTGCACACAATAAGTACTTAATAAATGCTTTTTCACTAATTTTACTCATTAATTGTAATTCTTTCTTGTAAGAGAAATTTCTAATGGGCAAAGGAGTGATGTAAGATTATAGCAAAGTAAAAATAAATCCAGAAAACACTAAAACAGAAAAGTTGGTTATCTCTAAATTTCCAAATACTTTTTTTAATATTGCAAATAATCTCAATGAATATAATGACCTGTAGATATCATCACATTATGTCTGTTATGTATATGAGGATGGAAAATACAAGTGTTTCCATTTTATACATATTGGAAGGCAAGAGACACTGAGGAAGTTTATACCGTGCCAAAACACCCAATCATTTTGATTCAAACATCCAATCAATCCATGAAAAAAAAATTAGTCATGGTTAAATTAATTGGTGCTTTGTGTATCTAGCAAAGTGATATAAACTGGGCTTGTGTCCATTATTCTGATCCCAAGGCTAATCGTTGGTTTTTAAAATATACTTTTGATGTTCCTAATGAGGACAGGCATCATCAGTGGCTATATTCCACTTTTCCTTTTCATTCTGAATGACTTTTCCCTTGTCCTCATGCCCAAACCACTTGATGATATCTCTAGGTGCTATAACAAGGTACATGAGCCCTTTCAGGTTTCTGGGATACCATTTAGTGCTGCATGTAAAAAAACAGATTTTTACACTACAGGAAAAAGGGACATTATTTCCCTAACTTTAATGGTGAAAAAAGTGTGTTTATGTGTGTGTGCGTGTGTGTATGTATATATACACATATGTATACATATGTGTATGTACACATACACAAATACATGTATTATATATAATATATTCATACAGACATAAGACACATATATGCATGTATATATGTATGTACACACATACACATATGAGTTCAAATGTGACCTCAGACACTTACTAGCTATGTGATCCTTGGCAAGTCACTTAACCTCTGTTTGACTTAATCCACTGGAGAAGGAAATGGTAAACCATTCCAGTATCTTTGCCAAGAAAACCCCATGGAGAGTATTGGCGCTCTGTGGTCCACAAGGTCTTGAAGAGTTGGATCTGACCGAATGAATGAACAACTGTACACACACTGTGTGTATGTATATGTGTGTGTGTGTGTGTGTGTGTTTATGCATACACATGCATATACACACATATATTTAAATTCACATCTAAAAATAATTAGTCTCATGAGGAATAATTTTCTATTCCCAAACACTAATGAATCTAATTCACACAGTTTAGGTCTGAAAAGAGAATTCTAAGAATTCTAGAGTTATTTCCAGAGAATCAGAAATTAAAAATGTCAATGGGAATCAATGAAAATGGTTTGATTTTTGCTTGTAAGAAATCAAAACATCTGGTATCTAAAAAAAAAAGTTAAACCTCAAGCCTATCAAACTCTTTTAGGGAAATTATTCAAGTTGAGAAGAATATTGCTACTTTGATGACAGTTTCCTCAGTGACAGATTAAGTAAGGCAGAATGAATGAAATGCTGTTGAGTTAGACATCTCTTTTTAATGAAAAAACGTACAGTTTCAAGAAGATATGAAATAATGTGCACATACATATATAGATACAAATCACATTTGTGTTTATGTATATAAGTATGCATGTATATATTAATACCCAAGTGAGATGTTAGTAAATACCTTGCCAACCCTCAAATACTATATAAGTATCATATTATTATTGTTCTGTTGGGATCAGATATGCAAGCATAGTTGGAAGACAACTTAGACTCATAATTGAGAGAATGAATCTTTCCTATAACATGACTGGAGAACACACTGTAACGGGAAAGACACACTATAGAAAAAGCATTGTCTTTAAGAGAATTGGTGAAAAAGTACCTCTATTTTCTTTCTTTCTTTTTTTTTTTTTTAGAGCAATTGGGGTTAAGTAACTTGCTCAAGGTTACACGGCTAGTCATTATTTATGCGTGGGTGCTCATTTTCTGAGGCCGGATCTGATCTCGGGTCATCCAAACTCCGAGGCCGGCGCTCTTACTCACTGCGCCACCTAGCTGCCCCAAAGTACCTCTATTTTCTTTCTCCATAAGAAATTTGCTTAGTGACTTTGTGAAAGACATTTTCACTTTTCTTCATAGAGTGCTAGGTTTGTTTGCATCAGATCGCTCATCTGCAAAATGAGGATAATAATAGCATCCACCTCCTAGGGTTTTAGAATTGTGTGAGATAATAATTGTAATATGCTTAGCACATATTAAGTGCTATGTAAATGTTAGCTATTATAATTATTATTGTTATTATTATTAGGTTTGGAATAAAACTGTTGTTGATTTTTTCTGTAAGCCATGTGTAACTTTTTGTGACCCCATTTGGGGTTTTCTTGGCAAAGATATTGGAATAGTTTGCCATTTCCTTCTCCAGCTCATTTTATAAATAAGGAAACTGAGGCAAACAGGGTTAAGTGACTTGCTCAGGATCTCAAGGCAGATTTGAAATCAGGTCTTCCTGACTCTAGGTCTGGCACTCTAGCCACCATGCTGCTTAACTTCTTTGTTGTTGTTCAGTTGCTAAATCATATCTGACTCTTCATGACCCCATGGACTATAGCATGCCAGGCTCTTCTATCCTTCACTGTCTCTTAAAGTCTGTCCAAGTTTATGCTCATTATTTCCATAACACTATCTATCTTTTCATCCTCCACTGTCCCCTTTTCCTTTTGCCTTCAATCTTTCCCAACATCAGAGTTTTTTACAATAAGTCCCATCTTCTCATTATGTAGTCATAATATTTAAGCCTCAGCTTCAGTATCTGATCTTCCAGTGAATGGTCTGAATTAATTTCTTTTAGTATTGGCTGATTTGATCTCCTTGTCTGAGAGACTCTCTAAAGTCTTCTCCTGTACCACAATTTGAAAGCATTGGTTCTGTGATGCTTAGCTTTCCTTACAGTCCAACTCTCACAGCCACATGCAGCTATTGGGAAAAGCATAGCTTTGACTAGCTGCTACTTAGGTAAATCTTGGCTCTGATACTTATTAGTTGTGTGATTTAGGGGAAATTACTTTTTTTCTCTGGACTTATTTATTCATGTATAATCTTCAGATTTTCAGAGACTACTCCATCTCTAATCTTTGGTCCTATGAATAGACCCATAGAATAGCTCATGGTTAATTATACTTACCCAAGGCTATGCTGGAACTTGCACATATTGACTTCCTAGTAGTTAAATTTTCATTGTGAACATTTATACCTCAGAAATGAGCAAATACTTCAAATTAGGGATTGGTTTATTGTTTTGTTGATTTCTAGACTTAAGAAAGTGATGGAAAATTTGTTTTTAGTGCAGATTAAACTTTTAAGTATATTGTACATATTTCTTAGAGAACTGCTTGTTAAACATTTACCAGCACCACTTTGTTCACATCTGACCTTTCACAAAAGGACTAAGTAAAGATCTTGCAAATTCCCACGAACTCATTTGGAAAAAGCATGATGCACAAAATGCAGTCTATTAGAGGATTTAAACCCTAAATATGCCAACTTACAATACAACAGCTACCTTGTGGTCCTAGAAAAAGAAAGACAATAAAATGGAGCAAAATTTAAAGAGGTAAGTTAAACATTAGACATACTTTCATGGTTGTCCTATTTGCTAATTGCTTTTAGGATGCTATCCAAGAGAACTAATAAGCTAATGTTGTGTTAATGTAGCCCAACAATCCCAAAAGTTAAGGATACCAAGACAAAAACCAAAGCAAGGCAAGCCTTGTGCTCTAGAGACTTATATCCTATTTGAAGGATGCAATGTTAACAAATATAAATAAATACAAGGTAATTCAAGAAGGCAGAGAACATTAACAAATAGTGTTTTTAATCAGAGAAGAATTCATGGAATAGGTGAGGCTTAAAAGTTCCTTGAAGGATCACCATAATTCTGAGACTCAACAAGAAGATGGAATGCATTCCAGGAATCATGGAGGGCTTGTGCAAAGGCATGGAGGTGGGAGACTAACTACCAAACCTAGAGCCACATATTCCAATTTTTCTGGAATATGTAGTATGCATAAAGGTAAACAATGAGAAATGAAGCTGAAAGGTTAGGACTAGATTGTGGAGAGCCTCAAATGCCAGTTTGAGACAGTTACATCTTAATCTTGAGGCAACAGGGAGTCATTGGAGGGCTTGTAAGACTCTGCTTTTGGAAGATTATTTTGGAAGTTGTTTGGAAGATGGATGGATTAGAGGGGAGAGATTAGATTTGGAAAATCAGTTCTGAAGAAGCGAAAAGATTATGACTGAGTGGATGGATGAATGAGATGAAAAAAAAAAAGCATTTATTTAGCACCTACTGTGTGTCTCAGACATTGTACTAGGCCCTGGGGATAAAAATATAAGATGAGATAGTCCCTGCCTTGAATGGGGGGATAAAACTGGTGTAGAGAAATGGGGGTGAGGAAGAGATCTTTGGGTTGAGAGGCCATAGGTATTGTAAGTATAAGTGTAGGGCAGTAAATACTCATGACCTTCCCAGCAGCAATGATTATATTGATCTAATTACTTTTCCTAGAACAAAAAGTGGGAAGTTGGGGGAGGGGAAACTCTGTTACGCCATATGGCAGGACAGATGGCAAGATGCCCAGGTAGACCCTGGTTTCCTGTTGAATGACTGAACTGGATGGGATATGAAGCATGATCTGGGTCCTGCTCAGTATTATAGGTTCACTTCTTACCCACTCACTCATTAATCAGGATGTTGGAGTTGTTTTGGAAGTAAACTAGAAAAGACTCTGTAACTGACTAGATGTAGAGGGTAAGGAAAAGGAGTCAAAGATATGGAGTACTGCTTGGATGGATGGGAAGAGAAGATCCCAGGTACAGGACCTTCCTGTCTTTGGTGACTGGCAGGTCCAGAGGAATTCAGGTTTGGATTATAAAATCACTTTCTAAGGTCTTTATTTCTCTTGCTTATAAATTCAGATCAATTTAGAAAATATTCACAGCCAGCTCTGTGTTAGTAAGCTCCTGTTTGATGGCCACTTCCCCATCTAAGGTCAGCTTTTGATCTGACCTATGGAAGCATCAATTGCTTTCATTCTATATCTGTTCTAGCTCCCACCTCCAGCACTTCCCAAGTAATGACATAAGCAAGAAAAAATTTATGTATCAGGTAGGGAAAATTAGAGCAGAAAAAGGGAAAGGAGAAGATAGTGAAGAGAGGAACATATTAGTACAGACAATGAGAATAATGGCAGCCAATGACTTTCTGACATGAAAGAGGATAAAGGGATTTCTTGTTTAGCTACCATGAATGGGGACAGTCAATTAGTGCCTTCCCTTTTGGCTCAGAACCCTGGGGAAAAGAAACTTTCTCTAAAGGGGACTATGTCCAAACTAGATTCAGTATGTACCGCAGTGGTCACGTATTTAACAGGACTGCCTTCACAACTGGTGATTCTCATATGTCTTTCTGGATATAAATGATGGGGAAGAAACAACGTGGAGGAACTGCGTCACATGTCTGTCTTTCCTTCTCATAGTGAATACATTTGTTCCTCTCAAACTCTACCCATCTTCCATTTTTTGCTTTCTTTTTTTTCCGAACCATTCTAAGGTTGTTAGGATCAAATGAGATAATTGTGCTTGGTACAGAGTAGGTCTTAATAAATTTCTGTTCCCTCCCCTTCCCTCCCCCTCCTCCTGAGATATCTCAGGGGACTTATCTATTGTTTGGACAAAGGATGTGAAGCAGAGGAAAGACTAAAAGTTGACTCCTAAGATGAGGTTAGGAATTGCTTGTAATAAATAGGGTGGCCTGGGGTGGTAAGGAGATGCAGATTCACAAATTGGAAAGGTTCCTGAGTAACTTCCCCTAAGCTAGGCTATACAACCATCCAAATGGATAAACCCGGGATAATGGATGTAAGGTAGATGGCTTCTGTCTCCCAATTTTGTGACTCCAAGATCCCCAGGTATTTTTGACCTGCTTGGGAAAATTAGGGCTTCCATAGTGTAACTGACCACTACCATGTAAACAAATAATCTGTTCCAATGACCCTGAGTCCCTGGAAAACCAAGCTGGCAACTCCAGAACCTTTGGGATTGTCTATACTATAGAGTAGCATGCATGTACCTCTAATGTTGGGGTGTACTTTAGAAATCAAAGTACTCTGACTTTTTAGATGAATGAGAAGAAAAGTGTGCTAAATAACTTCTGACTGGAAATAAATTGAACCATGACCAAAAGGAATTTTTATAGCATTTATTCCTCAGACTGGGCACCTAGGTGGTATAGTCTCATACTCTCTCTCGCTATCTCATAGGGTTATTGTGAAGAGGTCTTTGTAAACCTTAATGTGCTGGATAAACAAATTATTAAGGTTATTCTCTGGGTTATTAGTAACTATAAGATCAGAATTTATTTTTAGAAGGAATAGTAGCAAGAAAAGAATGGTAGAGGAAGGAATTGTTGGGGAGGCTCATCTGAAAAGGGATCAAGATTCATCTAGGTCTTTGTTCTCTCTTAGGTTTTCTGGATATGGGTTTATCCCTCTGTTTCCCCTGATCTTCTGGGTGCTTAAATTCTCTGTCATGACCTGGTTCTGGGCCAGTTTAAACATCTGTATTAAGAACCCTTACCGATATCCTCCATACTGTGAGGTTATCCATATTATATCCATGGATTACTCAAGTCAACAAGAATGTACTATATGCCAGGCAGTGTACTAAGTTCTGAGAATATAAAGAAGGATTAAAAATTAGTCATTGCTCTCAAGGAGCTCGCAGTCTAGCAGGGGAGACAGTATATAAATAGATATGTACAAACAAGATACACACAGACACACACACACATGCACACACATGATAAATTGGAAATAATCTTAGTGGGAAGGCACTAACATTGAGGAGGATCAGGAATGAGAGATTTTAGTTGGAACTTGAAGGAACAATAGGGCTCCTTGTTCTCTCCTTTCACCTTTCTGCAAAAATGCTTTCTGTTATCACATTCACTGATTCTTTCATTCTCAACCTTCTATTGCTTTAATCATTCTTTCCCTTCTTTTACATCTATTTTTTAAAAAATAAGGTATATCCTTCTATGACTGTATTCTAATTATGACTCTTTTCTCTCCAATTTCAGTGATTCCTGGTAGGTCATAGCTTCCTCTTTAATTTAAAATGTTAAAACTGCCTTGCTTTATTTTTAACACTTGGGCTCTCCCTCTGACTCTCTCTCTCTCTCTCTCTTTCTCCCTCTCCCCCCCCCCCTCTCTCTCTCTCTCTCTCTCTCTCTCTCTCTCTCTCTCTCTCTCTTTTTCTTTCTCTCTCTCTGTCTCTGTCTCTGTTTGTCTTTCTTTGTCTCTCTCTCTCTCTTGTGTCTGTCTTTCTGTCTCTCTCTCTCTCTGTCCTTCTTCCTCTTCCCCTCTGCATCCTTCTCTTCCTCTCCCTATTTATAAACACATATAAAAATGCACTTTTCAAAGACTCTAAAAGTATTGTCCCTGACCCTCTTCTTCTGCTATTTTTTTCCTGGGTAATTTCTTGTTTCATCTTCTATTATGATTCTATTCTATTCTATTATGTCACACCTGTTGTCCTTCATTGTATTCCTTTTATAATTTATCTAAGACCTTTTTTTCCATTCCTTTAAAACTCCAACTCTCCTTTAGTTAGGTAGATTAATGTCCTGCCAAACACATATTCCTAAGGTATTTTGAGGTGCCATTTTATCCCTTACCAGAAATCCATTGTTCTGAAATAATTGACTAAAATTTGAATGTCAAATAGTATCCTCTAACACCATCTACATAGCCAACTATTGCTCTTCTTTTGTGGTATGCTCATGTACCTTTCAGAATCACTGTTGATTTAACTCTTTAGTTACTATTGTGACTTTAATTGAAGAGAGAAGAAAATACCATCTCCCTTTCTAGGTCCTTCAGTTCTCTATCTCTGACACTGAAGTCACTAGAGAAATAGACCATATTTCTCCTGACTGTATCTTACATCAATAGGTGATGGCAGTGCTTGGTTGCTTTGATCAGTCATGTCAGACTCTCCATTATAGGTTTGATACATTTCTTAGGGAGATAAAAGGTCCATAGGAACTATATGAAATATTTTTATGATTAACTCCATACCCCTCAGTTGGAAATTCCTAATTATTTTTTATATCTCTTCTTCCTGGGGATGGTGACAGAATTCCTCTTCCTTGCCAGTGGCAATATATTTTACTTTCTTTTTTGAAGAATGGAATGCCACTTCTTCAAGCTCGATATTAACCCCAGTCTATGAGACAGGACTCATATCCATTGCATAACCTGAATAATGCAAAAAATTTTCTCTTCTGTGTCTCATTCTGTAAAATAAGCATAGGAATAAGTTATACTATATGATCATAGAGTTGTGAGAGGTTTATTTTTGGCTTTCTTTTTACATTTGTGTATGATTTTGTTTTATTTCACTGGGGGTCAATATGGTAAGGTAGAAAGGGTTGCACTTAGTCAAAAGACCTGAGCTTGGTTCCTAACTCTATTGCTTTATAGTTGTGTAATGCTTGGGTCAGTTGCTTCAGCTCTCTGAGTTTCCATTTGCCCTTTTGCAAAATGGAGATCATAGTATTTGTATTACATGCCTTGCAGAATTTTTATGGTAGATATGTGTTTCTAGCTATGTACAGGACTCATAAAGAAAATCCCTCCATCAAAACTTAGCAGCCCCCATCTCAGGAACCAGGAAGTTAAGTAATTGGCTCATGGTCACGCAGCCAGTACGTGACATGGGCAGACTCTAAAACCAGCAACTCTTTTCCACTGTGGCATGTGGGTTGTTGTGACAGAAGTGTTTTGGAAAGTGCTATCTCCATGAGTTTTTATTATTCCACTTAGCAAGATCATGATAGTGAATTTGATACCCCAATGCCTTCTCAAAGTCTTTTTTTTTTTTAGGATTATTTCTTCAATTGCATCTAGGGAGGCTTCTTATTTTTTAATAAAGCTCAAAACCAGAGAGGAATTCCTTAAGTCTTTTCATTTTCCTCTCTAGCTTAAAGACCAACATGTATTTTTAGCACAGCTCAGGAAGGGAAACAAGAATATATCCAGCTTGTTACTGGTATGGATGGTTCTCTTTATATCCATATTTCCAGATCCCATGATAAGTCACAGTTGATTTTCATTCTCCTTAAAAATTTCCCTGGTAGTTCAATATAATTCAATTCAACAAGCATTTTATTAAGTGCTTAGTATGTGCAAGGTACTGTGGCTAGAAGCTATAGACACAAGGAAAAATCGTGAATATTCTGTCTTCAGGGAACTTACCTTCTATGATCAATTTCAGAGGAATTGCCTAATACTGAACTATTTACTGTAACTCATGTTTGCTTCCTTGGAAGCTATGTTTTTGTATTTGCTTTGCATCAATCTTTCCCTGAATATCAACTGACAAATTATAATTAAAGTTAGTAATTAATATGCCTTCCACTCCTTAGCTCCCATAGCACTTTGTGGAATTACCTAGATCTTGTAGTTCAGACTAGTTCTGAAATCCCTAAATTGCATCTGACCCTTAATTTTCCTTATGTATTTCATGCCAGATTATGAATTTTCCCAAACATTTCTCTTTTTCAATTTGCTGAAGACTTAAAAATGTGAATGTAATGTGGGATAGCCCATTCCTAATATCCTCCTGTCATGTTTCTATTTTATGATTATATCCCTATGTCATTTTCTTGTTAAACCATCCCTTTTTAAAGAAGTAATGAAGGGAAATAGAAAAAAAATGCTGAATCTTCAATCAAAGGACTTGAGTTTCAATCCTGACTTTGCCAGCTGTGTGACCCTGGCTAAGTCACTTAAAATCACTAGACCTCAATTTTCCTCATAAGTAAAATAGAGGTTTGAACTATAGTAAATGACATCTAAGATATTTACCACAATTCCCAAGATGCTATTTTTTTTTTAAATCTTTGAATTTCTACCCCTCCCTACCACCACTGGGCCATATGCTTGCATAAATATATTTCTTTCTTTTTAAACATGCATTTCTACCTATCAATCTGTCAACCTAGAAAGTTGAAACTTGAAGCATTCCTCCTATTTTTCATCATTTAAGCCAAATTAGCATTAAACCACATTAACATTAAGTAGCATGGTAATGATGGGATAGGGTGGTGAGTAGGGTTGTTTGATCCCTTCTGTTTATTACTGTCATTATACTGTTAAGTGATCGCTTCAGAAGGTTTCCTGTTAGTTACACATGCTTTCTCTCTCTCCCTCTCTGTTACACACACACACACACACACACACACACACACACACACACACACACACACACTTTCTCACTTCTTCTCACTCTTTCTTGCTGTCTCCCCTCCATATTCCCTGCCCCACATCCACTCAGTTGCCTCCTTCCAACTGAATTTCTACTAAGTAAATCCAGGCTGGAAAAGACTAGTGGTTAACTATGTTTATAAAGACAAATATAAGTATCTCAACAAATTAAGGTAAACAGACTTTGTGCCTAAAAGGAAAGATTTTATGCTGTCATGAGAGAGCCCAAGGAGAGAAAGGAGTTACAGGCTGACCACTTTAAGATCTATGGTTGTATGAACATCTACCTGGACACCTCTCTTCCATGATCATTCTCAATAACCTCTGCCTGTGTCCTGGTCTCCGTCTTTGTGGTGGTTGTGCTTGTTAGTCCTTCTCTGAACCCCATGTGGACTCTCATTCTGTTCATCTCCTCAGGAGCTCCATTCCTTTTTGTCCTTATCTTACTTTCCTCACTGACTTTTAAAGGTCTCCTGGGGTAGATACCCCATCATTATTAGCTCTGTCTCATTGATTCCTTTTTAATTCATCCAAGGATCTTGTCGCCACCTCATAAAGGGATCACATAGGTCTGGTTGCATTTTTGCAGTTAGCTTAATGCTTTTGGACCACTTTTTTGGTGCTTGGTGCTAGGCTCTCTGGGACCAACTCCCAGGTTCATGAATAATGGAATGTTGTAGCTGGAAGCAACCTTAATCTTCTAGTATGTCTTTCATTTTACTGATGAAGAAGCTGAGACTCACGCAGGGTAATTGGTTTGTTCAAGATTGCACATGATTTAGAGCTAGAAGTGACCTTAATAATCATCTAATCTGATACCTTCATTTTTACAGATGAGGGAACTGAGTCCCAGAGAAGAGGAATGCTTTGCCTGTGGTCATACAGCTAGTAAATGCCAGAACTGGGATTCAAGCCAAGTTTCTCAGGCTCAAATTCTAGGACTCTTTGTACCACATACTGCAGCTAAACACAATTTGCTTTTCTCATGTCTGAATCAACTTGAACTTTCTTACTACATTTGCCCTAAAATATCTTACAGTCACATACTACAAAAATGACAGACTAGGCTTAGGTCACTGCAGTGAGATTGTAAGTATATGTCTAGTTTATAGCAGCTATGATTGATATACAAAATAGGCAATCAAAGTTGCCTAATGGGTACATTAGGAATAACTTTGAAGTCTCCCCTACTTTAAATTTTTTAACCTATTCAATATGAAATCACAAAGCATCTTTAGAATCTTTTCTCCTATTAGGTTCCAGGTTCCCCCGCCCCCCCAAAAAAACAGGTTAGAAGATGACATAAAAGTCTTAATTATATATAAATTATTCACTATGTGATATATGAGTCATCATAAAGATGCCCTTGGATTCATGCCATTAAATTTATAGTGAGAGCTCTTATTACCAAACTCCTCAACAAATATTTATATCCCCAAATAGTCAAGCCTTGCTAAGAAACTTCCCTTTAAAAATATCTTCTTCCTTTATTCTCTTCCTTCCTTTACTGATATTATATCAATCTCCCTTTCATCATTCTTTCATCTCTACTGTGTCATTTTAATTAAGGAAAACTGAAATATCAGAAATATCTATTATGTTTTATTTTTGCTTTTTTCCCTTCTTTTTGGAGTTAAACTCTCCTGTAATGTCTCAAATGCTTACTCCAAGGACATGTTTGGATCCCTGCTCCTTTATCCATCTAATTAAAAAAAAAACTCATGCCATTTAATTTTACCTGTAAATTACTTCTTTCTCAAGTCTCTGAGACCAAATACTATCCCTAAGTGGTGGAAATATAAGATATGCTATGTTAGGAGGCCTCTAGTTCCTCCTTTTTAAACATGCATTTCTAATCATCAGTCTGTCAGCCTAGGAAGTTAAAATTTGAATTATATTTCCCATTTTTCATTAATTTTAGGTATATTAGCATTAAATAACACAAATATTAAGTAGTGTGGCAATGATCAGATGGGTTCTGATCAGATAGTACCCCCTATTTCCCAGGGTTCCTACCCTGGTGGGTTCCCTGTCACTAAGCATTTTCCTACTATTTCTATTTCAAGGGACTAGATTACCACACTCATCATGAATGGGTCCTTGGTACTTGCTTTCTGATACTGGCTGATTGCTTTCCCAGACCACTGTCAAACTTTCTGCTTCTTGGACTTTTGTCAATCACCTTCCCTGCTGTTGATGCTTAATTAGACCGTCTGTATCTTAGACTCAGTTTGAACCATTAGCTAATTGTACTTTTCTTCTGCCTGGTCTGTTCTACTTCTGGTAATCAGAGAGAACTACAAATAATCAGACTTACTATTAGAATCATGCCTCTGTGAGGCCATTCTGTGAATAATTAGTTTAATCTCCTATAGTCCCAAGTCTTTGCCCAGTCAATTAATCTACCTGGATGGTCAGGTACAACCTTCCCTTTGTGGCTTGCTCTGTTGTCTACCCACTCCAGGTTATGATATTCAGACTTTTCCTGCAAGGTTTGTATTGATTATCAGTAGTATGTACCTGGTCAAAAACAGTAGTAATAATTATTGTAATTGACATTTGTTTAGTCCTTTATGTTTGCAAAGAACTTTCCTTATAACAGTCCTATGGAAGCTCTATCATTTCTCTTCTCTCTCTGCTTCCTAGCTTCTGTGGCTCTCTTCAAGTCCCACCTAAAATCCTGCTTTCAATGGGATGCCTTTCTCAATCAACTTAATTTAGTTGCCTTGCCTCTGCCAATTATCTCCAATTTATTGTGTATATAGCTGGTTTGCACATAGCTGTTTGCATGTGGTCTCTCATTAAACTATGAGCTCTATGAGGGGGACTGTGTTTTGCCTCTATCTGTATCCCCAGCACTTAGTATACAAGTACTTCATAAACGCTTATTGACTGATCCATTGACTTTATAAATGGGAAAGCAGAAGCTCATAGATTTTAAGTGATTTACTGAAGGTACATTACAAAAGCAGGATTTGCATCTAGGTCCTCTGACTCGAAAGCCAAGTGCTCTTACCACTGCACTAATTGTTCAGTGTGTCACTAGTCATCAACCAGAATGTAAAGTTTTGGTTTATGTATCTCAAGAGTCTGTCAGGATGCTTGCTGCTTTTCTAAATTCCTATTTGCTCAAACTGTGCACCCCTTTCACTAATCTCCTTCCGTTCTTTGCTAACTCATTGAGTCTTCGACTTTTCTCTTCTGATTCTTCCTGCCTGCTTAATTTAATCAGTGTAAACATTCAAATCAGAGGTAGATTTGGGAAGTAGCAACAATTCCACTGGCCCACCTACAGTGGAGAAAAGAATCCCTTGATGGAAGTTTTTAGAAGTCAACTGTACTTTTAAGTGAGAATTGAGTGCTTTAATTTCCCTGAAGTAACTAGAAAGTCTGAGTGATTGAGTTCACAGGCATTCATAGCTGGCTGACTCATTCCTTTTAAAGTAATTTAAAGAATGAAAAAGTTTTGGGAAGGGTTGAAGGGAACTAGGGAATGGTTTCTTGTTTATGTTTTTGGCCTCCTAGATGTGTTTATATGAATTGCTTAGCTTTGAAGAATAAACTTCTCTTTCTGCCTCAAAATTGGTCTCCTTCTACCTGGAAAAGTAAGTTAACCAGGCTTCTGTGGACAAGCAGATCTTCTTGCAGGGAACAACAACAACAACAAATTGACTTGAACAGAATGGTTGAAATGGGTATTTGTTATTGAGTCTACAAATGACCTTGAGGAGACATTTAATTCACATAACTGACCCTGATTACCGCTAAGCACATTTTTGTGCCCAGAAACTAGTATTAATCACCATTCACCCTTTCCAAGCACATTTTACTGGCACTGGTACGTGTAAATGACTGAAGCTCTCCACCTGAAGGCAGATCTAATGTCTGTCCATTAAAATAGGACCATATGGCCAGACACCACATCTAAATCCAACCCTGAGCTGACATTGTTGATCTTCTTGTAACTGCTGAGGTTTCCAGAGCTCATTTCTATGTTGTATAAAGTCATTCTAAAGGTTAAATGGAAAGCAGGGCATCCTGAAACCAATTTAAATGGGAATGAAACAAGGACTGAGATTGAAATAGCCAATTTATACATACAAACTATCATTGCTACTGAGAACTGAAAAAAAAAAAAAAACATGACCAGAATTTGGTGACTGGTGGGATATGGGGGATGAGAGAGTGGAAAGAATTAAATATGATATTTTCAAGCTTGATGGACTCAGAGGACAGAAAGGGAGCTAGCTGGCAAGTGAGGAAGTGGATGCAACTTTTCGTATGTTGGGTTTGAACTTGTGATGAAATGTTTCTGTGTGTATGTATAGACAGGTGTGTATATATATATATATATCGTGTGTGTGTGTGTGTGTGTGTGTGTGTGTGTGTGTGTGTGTGTGTACAATGGAAAGAGTGTTGGCTCTGGATTCAGAAGACCTGCGTTCAAATCCCATCTCTGACCCTTACTACCAATGTGACCTTAGGTAAACCAAGTCATTTAACTTTTCTAGGCCTCAGTTTACTCATTTGTGAAATGAAGGGGTTAGAATAGAAAACATCTCACATCCCTTCTGTGTCTAGGTCTATGGTCATGTGATTATATGATAATGATCTTTTCTAGGGTGTTGTTCCCTGCGGTCATTCTAAATGAATGTAAATGTCCATAAATGGCTTCATTAATGAGTTGATGGCAAACACCCTCGTGTGGTAAAAAGAACAAACAATTTGAAATTAGAGGGCATGGGTTTGAAAGCTGGTTCTGCTTCCTGCTACCTCTTTGACCTTGGATATCACAATGAATGAAAGGGGGACTGTGTCCTGTAGAAAGTTAGAGTTAGTTTGTCTGAGAGATCAAGGTTAGACAGGTAGATTGGGGATCCTTAGCATAGAAATGATAACTGAGGTCTTACAAGAGGATGAGCTAAGCCCAGAAGTGAATGTGGAGACACAAGAGCAGAGAGAGACCAAACTCCTTAGACATCAGTTAACCTCCTTGGGCCTCAGTTCCTCATTTGTAAAAATGAGGATTTGGACTAGATGGCCTTCAAGGTCCCTTTCAGCTAAAAATCTATCCTTTTATGATTGGTGAAGAATCAAGGATAAGTGATTTAATCAAGGAGTGTGCATGCTATACTTTGAGGAACTATCAGGCTACAGGTTTTTCCCTTGAGGATGCTCCCTACTCAGTTACCAATGAGTAAACTATGTATGTATTAGGGCTTTTTGGTGGAAGAAGGTAGGAACCATTATTAAGTTACATGTAGGAATCTTGGAATATGTAGGCAGTTTGGAAAAGAAGAGCCTAGTTTTGCTTGGTCATTAGGAATAAGCCTTAAATGAAAAATAGGAGAAAGGTAAGATGGTGGCTGAGAGGTGGCAGGACTTGGCACATGCTTTGAAGGGAGAGTAGGCTGTGCTGGTGGTCACTTAGGTATTTGTTGTGATCCCTAACATTGTGAATTAACAAGCAGTCCATTTTTGGAGGCAAAATTGGGGGCAAAGAAGAAAACAAAGTTAAGTGACAAAGGAAATTTTCATTGAATGTACAGTATTTTAGGATTAAAGCTGTTCTGTCTGTATGCTGGGGTGGCAGTTGCTATCTCAGGTGAAAGAAAAGTCACCATATTTAGGTAGATCTTGGTACAGTGGATAGAACTGTAGGCCTGGAGTCAGGAGGACCTGAATTCATATTTGACCTTGGGGGCTTACTAGCTATGTGAACCTGGACATGTCACTTAACCTTTGTCTTATTTTGCTCATCTCTAAAATGTGGGTAATAATATGACCAGAAAGATATTCTGGATTGTTGTGAGGATCAGAAGGTAAAATTTGGCACAGTGCCTGGCACATAGTTAGCTCTGTATAAATATGTTAGTTATTATTGTTATTGTTGTTTAAGATGTCTGAATCTTGAAGTTTACCTTTGTTGTTGTAGTGCAGGTAGGGTAGAGGCTTAGGTCCTAGAAACTTGTGACAGGGTCTATAGCTATAGAAGTGGGATAATTGCTAACTTGTAAAGTGAGATCTAGTCTTGGAGAACTTGCTTGCCTTTTTTTTGTAAGGGAAGAGAAAAAGTAGGGGGTAGAGAGAAGGGTGAATCAGACCTGAAAATTGCCTTTGTTAAAGCAGATGGGCACCTGCTATGCTATTTAGAGTCTTACAGATTTCCTGGGGGAACTGAGAGATTAAGTGATTTGTCCAGTGTTACAGAAAAAGTATTTGTCAAAGTAAGACTTGAACTGGTCTGCCAACACTAAAGCTACCTAGCTCTATCTCTCACCCCATAGCTGATAGCAAGATAGAATATTTATTATTTATTAAGCCCATACTATGTTCCAGGCATCTTATTAAGTGATGGTTAGCTAGTTAGGAATATAAATACAAGTAAAAAGAAAGACAGACCCTGCCCTCAAAGAACTTGCATTCTAAGGGGGAAGACAACTCACAAAAGAGGAACTGAAAAGCCAGTGACAGCAGGAAAAGGAAGCCAAGGGGATGAGGTGGGAAAATCTAAAAAGTCAGGAAGGATGCAGGGAGAGGAGTGATGGAGTGAGCATGGCCGGCCCAACAATTTTCTCAAAATGGATTTTCTAGAGAAACCCATCAGTCCTGGGAATGGGCTTCAGGGGAGAAGACACTTTCCTGAGTGGGAAGGCTACTGGGACATCAAGAAGTTCAAAGGGTCAACAAGAGAGCTAGGAAAAGTGTGAAAGAGTCAGAAACCCATAGGAAAGCCCCTTTCTTACCGAACCCCATTTCATTGCATGAATCCTGGTGCTTTAATTCTACTTCCTTCTGCTTCCAACAATAGTTTCAGAGAAGTGGTAGGAGCAGAAGAGAAGACTGCAGACAGAGAACTGGGAATAAATAATCATGGAATGGAAGTAACCATTCAAAAAAGGTGGGACAGAGATAGCTAAAAGGAATGTAGCATTAAATAAAGCTCTTTCTAAGACAATAGCTCACATTTATATATAAAAGCTTTACCCTATCTAATTTGTTCCTTACAACAAAACTGTGAGTGGGTGCTGTTATCCTCATTTTGGACTGGGATCTGTGGAAGTTAAGTGATTTCCTCAAGGCCTAACAGTATTTCTCTAAGATGGAATTTGAAGTAGTCCAGACACTAAGCTAAAATATTATAGTGCCTCATGAAATCTGGGAGATGTATGAATTTTAAGGCAGATGAAAAGGAATCAATAGAGAGACAGAGATTGAAGCTACTGGATAGGAAGAGGCTATATGTGGGAATCATGTCCCTCTCCTAGCTGGAGGGACTGGAATCTTAAGCACTGAGAGTGTTGCATAATCTGTTTAAATACTGATTTAAAGCCTAATGTCTAGGTAGCCACTTAATATGAATATTGTATTTTGTGGAAATGGAGTTTCCACTTCTAAAATCATTATTAGAGTCCACTTGGTTGCAAGTTATTTATAACTAGGGGAATATCAAATAAAAATGTATCAATCAATTCTTGTCTACTGGTGGGGCGAAAATTAATATGGTGGAAGTTTAATGGTAGTGGATCTGAGCAAAGGTCACATCTTGTTGGAGTTGTAAATGCTGTCATTCATTTTTTTGTTTCGTTTTGCGATGCATGAATGCTTGTTATCTCTTTCCATTCCCCATCTGCCCATAATTGTGGCAGATGCAGAACAGGGTCTCAGTTTTTAATTGCATTTTGCAAGGCCATGAAAAATGAAGAGTAAAAACCCTCCCAGCCAAATTGGATATAACTCAAGGTTCTTTCAGAAAGTTAACAGCTCTATTCTGTTTAAGGGTCTAATTGATTTTCGAGAGATTCTGTTTAACATCAACGCTCAATATATTTTTGCCTGTTCCTCGTTAATTTCATCCTTGCCAGGGTCAGCAAAAGACAACAGCCTATAGCAGATATATGAGGTTGATTCTAAGTCAGTTGCTAATGGGCAGAGAGGTTCCATTTCAATTAGTACCAGTTGGCAAAATCTCAAAATTGGACAGGGACACATTGGTTCCACTCTCTGGATTCAGTGGCACCCCCTTGCTCCTCCTTACTTGCCCCTACCTCACCTCAAATTTTAGACTCTTCTAGTTTGTTCTTAGGTCATTTGTACATTTTGGGGCAGGAGACCACTAGTTAGGGGCTAAGTGCCACACAAGTTAGGCATTGTCTCAAGCCAGAAAGTAACTGAGCCACCAGACCCACACAGCTGAGAGGATGCTAGGTGAGCCCATGAAGTGGAAGATGTCAAGGCTCAGGATAGTCAGGTCTTGTCTATGTTGTCTAAAATTGTAGCTGTAGAGCTAGAATGGTCTTTAGCTACATTGTCCAATCTCTTCATTTTAAAGTTGAAAAAACTGACATCCAAGAAGGTTGTAACTTGTTCAAGGTCACACAGCTAGTAAATGTCAGAGGTGGGATTTGAATCCAAAAGTTCTGATTGCAGAACCAGAGTTCTTTTAGAAGTAAGGTGAATAGACATCAAACAGGGGTGAACCATAACAAGGCACATCATGGGGGATTGAGTAAGAAAGCCACCATCAGCTCCTATGACTTCTCTAGTGAGCTGCATTTATTTATCTTTGTTGGAGGCTTTTGACTTCCTAGGTTAGGATGGTTGCTCTACTGTTCTTGAAGGTTTTATATATCAGCATCCTAGCGGTCCAGGATTTGACTGTTTGGGGGAATGATTGTATTCTCTCTTTTTGTTGTTCCTGTATAGAAGGTCAGATTCAGGTTCTGCTTTGACAGCATTAGATTTTCTTAAATACTTTACTCCACCACAACTAAAGCATTTTCTTTCATTTGCCTTTTCACTTGTCATTTTTTTTTCCTCTTTAAAAGCAGCTGATTTCAATAGGACCATATACAAGGGGCAGATGGTCCACCTAAGGATGTGGGTGCCAAGTTGTGAAAGTTGTAAGACTTTTTTTTTCTTCAGGGCAACATTAATTTCTTGACAGATTCCATAAAGCTCTGGGTTGGCAGCTGTGAGAGTTCCTCTGGGGCTGTCACGTGATTTGGCCTCTACTGAGAAGGTTCAGCTGTCTTGTATTCTCTTTCCTGGAAGACACACACCATGCTCTTTTCAGTCATCCCAGGTTCAGAGGAATCAGTGCCCTTTTCACCTTTGAAACCAAGTTTTCCCATTAGAGTCAGACAGAAAAAAACAATGTCTGGCCAACTCTGACTCAGTCAGAACAGATCTCACTTACCATTGACTGCTTTCACAAAAGGAAGTTTAGTTAAAAACAGCTATTTTATTTTATATCTTTAAAAAATCTTGAAATATATTAACCAAAAGGAAAAGCAAGTGGATATACAGTGGGGTTTTAGTAAATAGTAAACTAATAAGCATACTGGTTTTAAAATCTGACAGCCCAAGTCTGAAATCTGGCTCTATACTTAATCACTGACAACTCATTTGACTCCTTTGGGCCTTAGTTCCTTACTATAAAATGAAGCGGTTGGATAAGATGGCTTCTGGGGTCCCTTCTAACCTTCAGTCCATGACCTTGTGATCCTTGAAAGTTTTATTTTTTGCTTTTTTTTTTGTTTTCCATGATACACCTAAGTAATTCTTCTTGAGGATGTTACCAAATGATCAATATACTTCATTTCACAAGCCTATTTTATACAAAAAGTCATCCATTTCCTGGGGGAAAATCTTTGCATCAAAATTCTCACATAAGGCCTTGTTATCAAAAAATATATAGGATGGGAGTAGAAACAGCTCTTCCAAGCCTCTCTGCCCCCAGATTCTCCACAAACTATGTAAAAAAGGACTCTGAAAATCTTCTGGAGCCCCAGCACCCACAGAACGATACAGAGAAGCTAACCTCCCGCTGAGGACAGCCCAGCACCCTGCAGGAAGGACCAGCGCAGTGGTCTGGGAGCCGGCAGCGCGCAGAGCGCAGGAGCCAAGCCGAGCCCAGGTCCACGTGAGCGGAGGTTTTAGCCCCAGGGCGGCAGGGCCAGCAGCCCGCTGGAGGAACCCCAGAACACCAGGAACTGTGGAGACGCCAGAATTATCAACATAGACTTGCCTAGGACAAAGTAAGAGGTTAGTGTCCTATGGACTTTGGGACCTGTATTTGGGGAATGCGTCAGCTCCCGCCCCTGGGGGCTAGAAGCTGCTGAGGAGACACGCCACTATGTAGTTTTCAGAGGCATTTCCGGCTCCCAGCCTACAAATCGTGGGGAGATCCAGCGATCAGTCTTGGGGGGTAATCGCTCTTGCTTTAACCTCCCTGGATCTGGATTGTGATCTAGGGTGGAAGTTGTGGGTGGGTTTACAGCTTGCCAGAAACGGAAGTTGCCCCCCACATGTTTGGGATGAAAATTCCTCTAGCTGGCCTTAAAGCCATAGTGTGGCAACAAGCCCAAAAGTCAAGCAATTAAGTGGCAACATGCCAAGGCAAAGGAAACAGAAAAATGCAACCCTAGACTCTATTTTGGGGGCATAGAGCGGGAAAAGGACTGTGAGGTCAGAAGTCCTGCTCCAAAAGCCCCAGGGGAAAACATGAATGGGTTGCAGGCCATAGAGGACCTTAAGAAGGACTTTAAAAATCAAATAAGAGAAGTGGAGGAAAAATTAGAAAGAGAAATGAGAAGGATGCAGGAAAAGTATGAAATGAGGGTCAACAGCCTGACTGAGGGAAACAACACCTTAAAAAATAGACTAACTCAAATGGCAAAGGAGGCCCAAAAAGGCAATGAGGAGAAGAATGCCTTAAAAAGTCGAATTTGCCAGATGGAAAAAGAATCTCAAAAGTTCACTGAGGAGATTTATTCCTTCAGAGTTAGACTGGAGCAAATGGAAGCTAATGACTTTATGAGAAATCAAGATGCTGTTAAGCAGATCCAAACAAATTGAAAGATTAGAAGGCAATGTGAAATATCTCATGGGAAAATAGATCCAGGAGAGACAATTTAAAAATTATTGGACTACCTGAAAGCCATGATCAAAGAAAGAACCTAGAAATCACCCTTCAAGAAATTCTCAAGGAAAATTGCCCTGATGTTTTAGATCCAGAGGACAAAATAGAGGTTGAAAGAATCCACTGATCACCTCCTGAAAAAGATCCCAAAAAGAAAACTCCCAGGAATATTATAGCCAGGTTCCAGAATCCCCAGATCAAGGAGAAAATACTACAAGCAGCCAGGAAGAAACTATTTCAATATTGTGGAAACACAATCAGAATAGCACAGGACCTGGCAGCTTCTACACTGAGGGATGGAAGGGCATGGAATATGATATTCCAGAGGGCAAAAGAGCTGGAATTGAAGCCAAGGGTCACCTACCCAGCAAAACTGAGTATCTTGTTTCAGGGAAAATATGGTCATTCAGTGGAATAGAGGACTTTCAAGCATTCTTGAGGAAAAAACCAGAGTTGAATAGAAAATTTGACATTCAGACACAAGAAGCAAGAGATGCCTGAGAAGGTAATCAGGGAAAAGAAATCAAAAGGAACTTATCAAAGTTGAACTATTTACATTCCTATATGGAAAAGCAATAACTGTGACTGATGATATCTTTCTCACTATGAAAATAATGGAAGAAGGGGGCGTGGTCATATGAATACATATGTGAATGTGTGTGTATATGGTTACAGTTATATATGGATAGAGGGCATAGGTTGATTTTGTTGGGAAGGGAGAGCACTCAAGGGATGAAATTATGAGGTGAGAGAAGAAAGTGGCAAGAGGAGATGGGGAGAGACATGGTAGGGTAAACTATCTCATGTAGGGGAAGTGGGTGCAAAGGAGCGGGAGAATAAGGAAGGCTAAAAAGGCAAAACCACATTCACATTGAATTTAGTTCAGGGAGAAAATGACATACATACTAAATGGGATATCTCAACCTGCAGCAGGATAGGGGGAAAGGGGATGAGAGGAGAGATGATGGATGGGAGGGCATCCTTGGGGTGAGGGGAGGTTGGAAGAACCCACTATAGAAGAGGGACAGGATCATGTAGGGAATGGACCGGGTGGGGGGTGGGATGAGTGGGAGGGAATTATAAGCAGCCTTGTACAATATATCTACTATGATAATGTTTTGCATAGCTAGACATGTACAACATATACTGAATTACTTATATCCCAAGAAGGAATGGGTGACAAGGGAGGAAGGAAATGGATCTGAAATTCAAGGTTGTAACATTAAATGTTTCAAATATATATAAATACTATTATTAATACTCTTTCGCTTGTAATAGGGAGATAAGATGTGCAGGCATTGGACACAAAGATTCACCTTCCTCTAATGGAAAAGTCGATGGGGGTATGGGAGAAGGTATGGGAGAGAGCAGATTGGAGGAAGCGATATCTTGTGGGACTGCTATTCTGGAGGTTGGGTAGGGGAATAATGGGGGGAAAATGATTGTAACTCAAAATCTGGCGGAAATGAATGATGTAAAACAGAAGTTAATAAAGTATTTGTTTAAAAAAAAATATATAGGATGACAACAAATAAAGGTGTGTGGGTGAGCCAAGCCTTCCCCCCCCACACACACACAATGGTGTGCCAAAAGTCTTAATTCAGGTTTAAACCTTCATTGTTTAAAAGACTTTTAGAACACACACATATATGTATGTATGTAGGTATGTATATATGTCCATTGAAATACCATTTTCCAACATTCCCCAAAAGACAAGTGGTCAAAGGATATGAAAACACCATTGTAGAGGGAAGAATAGCAAACTATTAATAACTACATGAGAGGATTCTCCAAATCACTAATAATAAGATAAACACAAATCCAAACTACCCTGAGAGTTTATATTACAACCAACAAATTGGCAAAAATGGCAAGAGGTGGTCAATGTTGAGGGGCTGTAGGTACATAGCATAATAATGTATGGGGGATGGAGTTGTGAATCAGTTTAACCATTTAGGAAAACAATTTGTAATTATGTAAACGAGATGATTAAAATGTACATATCCTTTGATCCAGAGATTCCACTACTAGGCATATACCCCAAGGAGGTAATAGATATGAACAAAGTCTGCATGTATACCAAAATATTTAAATCGGTACTTTTTTAGTAGCAAAGAACTGGAAATAAAGTAGATGCCCATCAATTGGGAAATGACTAACCACATTGTGGTACATGATTATAATGAAATATCATTGTGCTGTATGAAATGATTAAAGTGAATGCAGAGAGGGACAGAAAGTCTTACATGAACTGATAACAGAGTAAAAGGACCAGAATCAAGACAACCCCTTTCATGATACAAAGGTTAATTTCTAATATAGTATATAAACCACATAAACAAAAGCTCTTTGGGATCCTTAATGATTTTTAAGAGTTTAAAGAACGCTTGAAACAAAAAAGTTTGAGAATAATGGTATAAACCCATGAATTATTTTTCAAATCAAAACCCAAATCCCTAGGTCAAAAATCTAAGAATCAAAGGGAATTGAGTCTGGAAATAACAATACAGAAGTCTGTTAGTCATTGGAGTCAAATTATTGGCTCCAGTAAAGCACTGTTCAGCTCAGCACAAATGGTAAATAATTATATATTTATGGAAATAAAATGGTATGAGGGTCTATTTATGCTTTTGGAGAAACAAGGGGTTTTACCAGTATCAGAGGAGAATATGGAAGGGGGTGGTGGTTTGTGCTTTGTTTCTGCCTGTCTTTCCTCATCAGCTTCCTTCCAGAGCTTTTCTAGGCTCTAGCCCTTCCTACTAGTCCTGTGGAGCTCTCTCTTTAGTGACCATTGTGACTTGTGTGGTCATTATGGTTCAGCTTTGGGAATTGGGCAGCAAATGGGAGCAGTTTCAATAGTAGCCTTTAGCAGATGTCCTCCTCAGAGTCTGTTGATTCAGTCTGTCTTTTTTCCAGGGACCCAGGAGAGTCTAAAGAAAACTTTGAAACACCAGTGAGGAGAAAAAAAATTACCTACCATGAAGGTTCCTAGGGTGTAATTCTGCTCTAAAGAGAAGCCAATTTTGTTTGACTGTGATGTCTTTCAGCTGAGGGACCAGGACAAAAGAAGGATGAGGCCTTTGAGTTTGAGACATCAGCAACACCTGTGCCTCCAGGCTGTCTGTCTGTGCATACACAGGATCTTGGAAAGGAAAAAAAATATTTTTTCACCTAAAGGCTGATTTCTTTCCAAGCCTGAATGTTTTTTTACCAGAGTAAATGATAGTAATTTTGAACTTGTAAACTACATACATACATACATAAATTGGTGAATAAATGAAAAAGTATTTATTAAGTATTTATTATGTTTCAAAGCACTGTGTTGAGTGCTAAGGTTGCAAGTACAAAAGCAAATATAGTCCTTGCCCTAGAAGACTTCATCCTAAAAGGCAACATCAAAGAGGGAAGTGATGGCTTGGGAATGAGGTAAGTAGATTGACATATCTTTTCTGGAAACAGTGACAGTATTTGGTTGTTTGGCACCAAGGATTATGGCAAAAAGACAGCCAAGGAGTCAAAAGAAACATGTTGGGGTCAGCCAGCTCAAGTGTAGTGGGCCATTTGAGGCACTTGGCAATGCTGGGTGTGGTGGGCAGAGACCTTCCAGATCCCAATAGGTTTCGGGCCTATAAATTATGATCTCTGGTCCAGGCAGCAAGTAGGCTTCAATCATATGCATTTCTCTCCCCCAAGTCCCTTCTGACCACTTCTCTGGCTGATGTAGATGTATTCCTGGAGATCCTTGATGGGGAGAAGCAGAGAGTTTTCTGTGACTTTATCATGTATGGCTAATCTTTGGACAGATGGCTCCTCTTGTTCTGAGGACAGCAAATCTCCATAAACTGTTTGAATCTTCATCTGTGTATTATTGTCTGACTACTTGGTCTTTGTTTAAGTTTAGCATGTTCTCAAAGGCACTCCCTTTGGGGAAACACAAAAAGAAAGGAAAAATGTGGCAGGTGGACCTGCTGAGGGAAAGTAGGGAAATGCACTAGATGATAGAATTACATTTTTAAAAGCAAGAGGGAATGAGAAAACCATATTAATGATAGCTAGCATTTGTATAACTCTTTAAGACTTGCAAAGCCAAACCCTTTCCAAACATTATCTCATGTTATTCTGACAACAACCCTAGGAGGTTATTGTTACTGTTAACCTCTTTTACAGATGAAAAAACCAAGGCAGACAGAGGTTAAATGACTTGCCCAGATCATGCAGTAAGAATGAGGCTTGATTTCAACTCAAGTGTTCCTGACTCAGGTTCACTAAACCAGCTGATATGTACAGTGGTTGGTGATTTATCTGATTCAAAGGTAAAATATATGGAAAGGAGTAATATGGGGGAAAGGTTCAAAGAAGATGGTTCCTAGATTTTAAGGGCCTTGAATTCCAGGCAAGGCATTTGAACTTGGAGTTCAGATTGCTTAGTTAACAAGCATTTATTAAGCACCTACTGTGTGCTAGGCACTGTGCTAAGCAAAGGAGACACAATGAAAGGCAAAAAAGAAAACAGTAGCAGCAGTAACAGCAAAAATGATATCTACTCTGGATGAGCAAAAAGTCTAATGGAAGAGACAACATACGGGGTGGCCAGATGATCCAGTGAATAGAGCATCAGCCCTGGAAGTGAGAGGACCCAAGTTTAAATCCAGCCTTAGACACTTAACACAAAACTAGCCCTGTGACCTTGGGCAAGTCACTTAACCCCAATTGCCCTACTTCCCTCCCTCCAAAAAAAAAAGCAAAAAAAAAAAAAGAGACAACATACAAATAAGTACAAATAAGCTATGTACAGGATATATTGAGGATAGTCTCTAAGGAGACTGTGGAAAAATAGCTAAAGGACTTTGATTAGAGCACTTATATGACCAGTCCTAAGGAAGATAATTCTGGCAACAATTTCAAGGATGCATTGAGAAGGAGAAAGAATACATGAATGAATGGATTAATGCAAAACATTTATTAAGTGCTTAACCTATGCAAAGTCTTGTAGGAAGTATTGGGGATGAGAACAGCTAGGAGGTTTCAGCAGCAAGTCAGATAAAAAGGTTCCATTACCTTTAGAGTATGACTGGAGATGCATCTTTTAAAATACCATTTTCACTGATAAAATCACATCCATTTCTGATGATGAACAGAGATTGTTAGATTTGTTGGAGATTATTGCAATGGTGAGGGTGGATGTTGTTAACAAAAGACCTTTACCAAAGAACTGCAGTGACAGAGACAGAATGAGAGTTGTAGGGGAAGTAGAATTGATAGGATATGATCATCCTAGAAAAAGGCAAAACACTTTACAAGCATTATCTCATTTTATTGTCACAACAACCCGAGGGGGTAGTTGCTACTGTTAATACCTTTTAGAGATAAGGAAACCAAGGCAGACAGAGGTTAAATGACTTGCCCAGGGTCACACAGCTAGGTCATGTCTGAGGCTGAACCTCAACTCAGTTTCACTAAACCAGCTGATATGTACAGTGGCTGGTAATTAATCTGATTGAAGAATAAAATATATAGAAAGGAGACGTTTGAGGGAAGATTGAAGCATGTCATCAAGGTTCTGCACAGATGAATCTTAGGGAGTGGTGAACTATGAACAGTGAAACTCAAAGGGCCAGATTTGGGGGAAAAGATAAACTGCATTTTGAATGTGTTGACTTTGATTTAGCAGCAAGAACATTGCTATGTGTGTCCATTCTAGCAAAATGTTGCTGACTGGTCAACTGAAAAAGATGAACCTACAGGAAGCAACTGCATAGAAAGTATGATTAAAACCTGGGGAATGAGGAAGATTGTCTAGGGAGAAAGCATAAAAAAGGGGAAAAAAAGGACCGAGAGAGAGACTATCTTCTATTCCCAGGGCCTAATTTCGCATACTGCAGGTGCTTAATCAGTTTGTTACAAAGGAAGGCTTCAGATTAGAATAGGTGCTCCTTCCACCTAGAGAGAATGGGATCTTAAGGATTTCATAGCACATTCAAATGCTAGTTGTCACACACCACTGATTTCAGATCCTGGAAGCAATGACTACACCCACAGATTAAATTCTTCATCCAGCACAGTTCTTCAGAAAGGATGGGCTCAGGCATTTCAGCTTGTCATGGGAAATTAGATGGCAACTTCTCAAAATACTAATTGACAATCAGCACCTATGTTAATGTCGCCTTGCTCTGGTGGTTTTGTTATGTAGCAATCAGGGGCCCTCAGATGCTTATTTTGGTAGATTGAGAATTGCCTAGAGGCCTGCCTGCTAATCATATATTGAGCCCTAAGGAAGCAAAATATTTTGTCCTTGGGGTCCCAGACAATTATCCCCTCCATCAGTGTTTTCAAGCTGTGTGCTCCTTTGCCTGCCCAGGGATTGTGTTATATAATCACATACTGAGGGAGGAAGCCAACAAGAACCTCCCCAGTTGTTTGTTTTTTTGTTTTTGTTTGTTTGTTTGTTTTCCTGGTAGGGACCTTATACCTGTATTGCCCCTAGGTTCCACCTAGTCTTAAAATGCAATGCCTTAAATTGGAACTTGCTTATCTTTTGGAGGAAAACATTTTTTCCCTATATGGGCACAGATAAGAAATCATCCTGTTGAAAGCTCCTCTCCCCAGATTCTATCAAGAGCCTCCTTCCCCATCTCCAGATTCTATAATTTCTAAGGCCCACAATATCAGAATAGGGTAGGTTCAAAACTTAATTCTTATATTACTGGTTATGGCACTATGGAATAAATTACTTAACCATGCTAAGCCTCAATTATCCTTAAAAAAATTTGTTCATTGCCAATCTGTTTACATCCTCTCACCATTTTGAATATACATATACACTTTTAAAAAATTTGCACATCTATTTTCTCTCCCTCCTACCCCTCACACTGTTAGGGGAAAGAAAAAAAATCCCTCTAGCAAGTCTATATAGTTAAAAAAAAGTCAAGTTCCTTAATTGACCATATTTGAAAAAAATATAGGTCTTACTTTCCATCCTGAATTCATCATCTTTTCACCAGGTGATGGATAACTTATTTCATCATTGATCCTCTGGAATCATGGTTGATCATTGAGTTGTCTGTAGTTCTAATAGCTATTAAAGTAACCTCTGTTTCTAGTTTTGTTATGATGTAATAATACTGGTATATAATGAAAGTATTCCTTTTTTTAGTCCATTTCCAGTGGACTTTGTGGTTTGCCCACTTTTTATGGTTGATGCCATCTGTGCCAAAGGATTTCTACAAGGTGGGTTGTCAGTATTTCTCATTTTTTTTCAGTATAGTTAGCCTTCTTGTGGTTGAAGGTATAGGCTCTGCACTGTTTACTTTGTCCAACTGATCACCGTGACATTTTTTTTTTTCTTTTTTTTTTTTTTTTTTTTTTTTAATTAATTTATTAGTTTAGTTTCAGTTGACAAGATTCAATTCCATAGTTCCTTGATTTTCAAATTTCCTTTACTTCCCTCCCCCCTCCCCTCATGACATCATATAGTACAGTATAGGGTCTGCAAATGCATTCATATTAAACATTATTCCAATTACAAAGGCATATAGTACTAGGTGGGATGAAAGATGGTAAGGAAGAAGTACAACCAAACAATGAGAAGAACAAGATCATTTAGTTTGCTTCCATCAGGATTCAGGCTCAGTTCTTTCTAGTTATATCTCTGGATGGCACATTTCTCACTTTCTTGAGTCATTCGGGATTAACTTATATCACTGCATTGCTGAAAAGAGTCCAGTCTGTCATAGTTGGTCGTCACAGATATGGTATGTCTGTGATTGTATACAAATTTCTTCTGATTCTACTCTTCTCGCTCAGCATCAGTTTGTATAAGTCTCTCCAGGTAATTATGAAATCCGTCACCTCCTCATTTCTTATAGCACAATAAAATTCCATTACATTCATATACCACAACTTGTTTAGCCATTCCCCAATTGATGGGCACTCCTTTAGTTTCCAATTCTTTGCAACCACAAAAAGGGCTGCTAAAAATATTTTTGTACATATGGTTCTTCCTCCCACTACTATGATCTCTTTGGGATATAACCCTAGGAGTGGTATGGCTGGGTCAAAGGGTATGAAATTATTTATAATCCTTTGGGCATAATTCCAGATTGCTCTCCAGAATGGTTGGATAAATTCACAACTCCACCAGCAATGTATTAGCGTTCCAATTTGCCCACAACCTCTCCAGCATTTGTCACTTTCTTGTTTTGTCATCTTAGCCAATCTGACTGGAGAGATGTGGTATCTCAGAGTTGTTTTGATTTGCATTTCTCTAATTAATAGTGATTTAGAGCATTTCTTCATATGCTTATAGATATCTTTAATTTCTTTCTCTGAAAACTTCCTATTCATATCCTTTGACCATTTCTCAATTGGGGAATGACTTGTATTCATATAGATTTGGCTCAATTCTCTATAAATTTTAGAAATGAGTCCTTTATCAGAGACACAGGTTGTAAAAATTCTTTCCCAATTTCCCACCTCCCTCTTGATCTTGGTTACATTGGCTTTGTTTGTGCAGAAGCTTTTCAATTTAATGTAATCAAAATTATCCATTTTGCATTTTATAATGCTCTCTAATTCTTGTTTGGTCCTAAAATCTTCCCCTCTCCACAGATCTGTCAGGTAAACTATTCCTTGCTTTCCCAAATTGCTTACAGTATCATCCTTTACACCTAGATCATGCACCCATTTAGACTTGATTTTGGTATATGGTGTTAGATAGTGATCTATGCCCAGTTTCTGCCATACTGTATTCCAGTTTTCCCAGCAGTTTTTGTCAAATAGTGCATTCTTATCCCAAAAACTGGGGTCTTTGGGTTTATCGAACAATAGATTGCTATATTCATTAACTGCTGGGTCTCCTGCACCTAATCTATTCCATTGATCCACTACTCTACACCTCTGCCAGTACCAAGCAGTTTTGATGACTGCTGCTGTATAATACAGATGAAGATCTGGCATAGCTAGTCCACCTTCCCTAGCATTTCTTTTCATTAATTCCCTTGATATTCTAGACCTTTTGTTTTTCCAAATAAATTTTGTTATTATTTTGTCTAACTCTAGAAAGTAGTTTTTGGTAAATTGATTGGTATGGCACTAAATATATAGTTTAGTTTGGGTAAAATTGTCATTTTTATTATATTAGCTCGACCCAGCCACGAGCAATTGATATTTTTCCAACTATTTAGATCTGATTTTATTTCTGTGAGAAGTGTTTTGTAGTTGTGATCATATAGATTCTGGGTTTGTTTTGGCAAGTAGATTCCCAAATATTTTATAATGTCTACAGTGACTTTAAATGGGATTTCTCTTTCTATCTCTTGCTGTTGAGTTTTATTAGAGATGTACAGGAATGCTGAGGATTTATGTGGGTTTATTTTATATCCTGCAACTTTGCCAAATTTATTTATTGTCTCAAGTAATTTTTACTTGATTCTCTAGGATTCTCTAAGTATATCATCATATCATCTGCAAAGAGTGACAGCTTGGTCACTTCTTTGCCTAATTTGATTCCTTTGATTTCTTTTTCTTCTCTAATTGCTACTGCTAACGTTTCAAGTACCAGATTGAATAAGAGGGGTGATAGTGGACACCCTTGTTTCACTCCTGATCTTATTGGAAAGGCTTCTAGTTTATCCCCATTGCATATAATACTTGCTGATGGTTTTAGATAGATGCTAGCAACTATTTTAAGGAAGGCTCCATTTATTCCTATACTTTCTAGTGTTTTTAATAGGAATGGATGTTGTACTTTGTCAAAAGCCTTTTCTGCATCTATTGAGAGGATCATGTGGTTTTTGCTAGTTTTGTTGTTGATATGCTCAATTATATTGATGGTTTTCCTAATATTAAACCATCCTTGCATTCCTGGAATGAATCCTACCTGATCAGGGTGTATTATTTTTGTGATAAGTTGTTGGAGTCTTTTGGCTAATATTTTATTTAGAATTTTTGCGTCTAAATTCATGAGGGAGATTGGTCTATAATTTTCTTTCTCTGTTTTATCTCTTCCTGATTTAGGAATCAGTACCATATTTGTGTCATAGAAAGAGTTTGGTAGGACTCCTTCTTCACTAATTTTCCCAAATAGTTTGTAGAGTATTGGAATCAATTGTTCTTTAAATGTTTGATAGAATTCACTAGTAAACCCATCTGGCCCTGGAGATTTTTTCCTAGGGAGTTCATTGATGGCTTGTTTGATTTCTTTTTCTGAGATGGGGTTATTTAGGTAATTCACTTCCTCTTCAGTTAATCTGGGCAATTTGTGATTTTGTAAATATTCATCCATTTCACTAAGATTGTCATATTTATGTGCATACAATTGGGAAAAATAATTCCTCATTATTTTTTTGATTTCCTCTTCATTGGAGGTAGATTCACCCTTTTTATTTTTGATACTCATAATTTGGTTTTCTTCTTTCTTTTTTTTTATCATATTGACTAAGGGTCTATCAATTTTGTTGATTTTTTCATAAAACCAGCTCTTGGTTTTATTTATTAATTCAATGGTTTTCTTAATTTCAATTTTATTAATCTCACCTTTGGTTTTCAGTATTTCTAATTTAGTACTAAATTGGGGATTTTCAATTTGTTCTTTTTCTAGCTTTTTCAATTGCATGTCCAATTCACTGACCTCCCTTCTCTCTGCTTTAATTAAGTATGCACTCAGGGATATAAAACTTCCCCTGAGAACTGCCTTTAGTGCATCCCACAAATTTTGGTATGTTGTTTCATTATTATCATTCTCTTGAATGAAATTATTGATTGTTTCTATAATTTCTTCTTTGACCCACCAATTTTTTAGGATTAAATTGTTTAGTTTCCAATTAGTTTTTAGTCTATCTTTCCATGGCCCTTTATTGCATATAATTTTTATTGCATCATGATCTGAGAATGATGCGCTTACTATTTCTGCCTTTCTGCACTGGATTGTGAGGTTTTTATGCCCTAGTACATGGTCTATTTTTGAGTATGTACCATGCACTGCTGAGAAGAAAGTAAATTCCTTTTTATCCCCATTCAGTTTTCTCCAGAGATCCATCATATCTAGTCTCTCTAAGATTCTATTCACCTCCTTAACTTCTTTCTTGTTTATTTTGAGGTTAGATTTATCGAGTTCAGAGAGGGGGAGATTAAGGTCCCCCACTAGTATAGTTTTGCTATCTATTTCTTCCTCTAATTCCTTTAACTTCTCCTCTAGGAATTTGGATGCTATACCACTTGGTGCATATATATTAAGTAGTGATATTGCTTCATTCTCGATGGTGCCTTTTAGTAGGATATAGTTTCCTTCCTTATCTCTTTTAATTAGATCTATTTTTGCTTTTGCTTTATCTGAGATAAGTATTGCTACCCCTGCTTTTTTTACTTTAGCTGAGGCATAATAAATTTTACTCCAACCTTTTACCTTTACCCTGTGGGTATCCCTTTGTTTCAAATGTGTTTCTTGAAGACAGCATATTGTAGGATTATGGTTTTTAATCCATTCTGCTATCCGCCTCTGTTTTATGGGAGAGTTCATCCCATTCACATTCACAGTAATGATGACTATCTGTCTCTTCCCTTCCATCCTATTCCCTCCCCTGTTTATGTTTTTGTTTATTCCTTCTCCCTTCCCCTCCTTGAAGTTTTCCCTTTTGACCGCCCCCTCCCTCAGTGTTCCCACCCAGTGACCCCCCTTCTTAACCTACCCTCTCCCCTTACTACTATTTCCCTCCCTTATAATCCCTCCCTTTAGTCTCCTCCTTTTCACCCCCCCTTACCCTCCCACTATCTATAGGACACAACAAATTTTTATACTTATCAGAGTAAATTACTCCCCGTTTGATTCCAAACCAATGAGAGTAAATTTCAAACAATGCTCCTCTCCCTCCCTCCAATTCCTCTATTTAATGAATTTATGTGTCTATTCACGTTAGATTCTTAAACTTCACTGATTAATTTGATCCTTCTTTGAACCAGAACCAGTGAGAATAGTGTTTAAATGATGTTCCTCTCCCTCTTACTTTCCCTTCTTCTATAGTGTGTTTTGATGCCTCTTCAGATGGCATATTTTACCTTTTCCTAGCTCATCCTTTCCTTTTTCCCATTACAGTACCATTGATCCCCTTAATAGTCTTTTTTTTTTTAGACTCCATGTTAGTGCATTCATACCCACACCCTCTAAGTATAACCCTTTTGCAGGTCATGATAATCATAGAGATTTCAAATATTGACAGTTATCAGCTCCACATATAGGGATGTGAACATTTTGCTCTTGTTGCATCCCAAGTAATGAGCTTGTGTTTGTGGGTGTGGGTATGTGCACTTCTGCATGTGTGAGTCTATGTTACCCTTGTTTACCTTTTTATGTTCTTCTGGAGTCTTGTAATTGGAGATCAAATTTTCCATTGAGCTCTGGCTTTTTCATTAGGAAAGTCTGGAAGTCCCTTACTTCATTAAACGTCCATCTCCTTGCCTGAAAGATTATGCTCAGTTTTGCCGGGTAGTTAATCCTTGGTTGTAGTCCTAGCTCTCTTGCCCTACGAAATATCAAATTCCAGTCCCTCCGCTCTTTTAATGTAGAAGCTGCTAGGTCCTGTGTGATCCTAACTGTAGTTCCTCGATATTTGAATTGTTTCTTTTTGGCTGCTTGTAGAATTTTTCTTTAATCTTATAATTCTGGAATTTGGCTACTATATTTCTTGGAGTTTTCAGTTTGGGATCTCTTTCAGGAGGAGTCCGGTGAATTCTATCAATAGCTATTTTATCTTCTGATTCCAGGACCTCAGGACAGTTTTCTTTGACAATCTCTTGGAGGATGTTGTCTAGACTGCTTTTCTCATCATGGCTTTCTGGTAGACCAATAATTCTTAGGTTGTCTCTCCTGGATCTGTTCTCTAGGTCAGTTATTTTTCCAGTGAGATATTTTACATTTTCTTGCAATTTTTCGATCATCTTGTTTTTTTCGATTGACTCCTGCTGCATCATAGAGTTCTGAGTTTCAGTTTGGTTGTATCTAATTTTTAGTGAATTATGGTCTTCAATAAGTTTTTGAAGTTCCTTTTTTAGGGAGGTATTTTCTTTTTCCAAGTTGGTCATTGCCTCCCTGATTTGGTCTTTAAAATTTTTCTTAAGCTCCTCCAGGAATGCTATTTGGGCTTGAGACCAGATCATGTTTCCTTCTGTGGTCTCTGGTGTGGGCAGAGAGTCTATATTGTCCTGTGTGTTTTGTTGTTCTTGCCCTGCATAGTATGCTCGAATAGACTTTCTTGCCTTCCCCTTCTCCTTTTCAGCTTCCTTCCTTCCCATTGTGACTTCCTGTTTCTTAGTGTCTCAGGCTATGAGTTTGGGGCCTGATCCTTGACTTTGAATACCTCTGGGTGGCTAGTTTATGGCTAAGTCAGGGAAGTCAGTGAGGAATGTAGATGTGTAGGTGGGGATGAGTCTGACCACTTCAGATTTCTGCCTCTATACCCCTGGGCTATAAGTAGGCTTTTGTTGGTGAGGTGAGGTGGGGCTTGTTGGGTCCCCTCCCTCTCTTCTCTTCAGATTCCTGGCTGACTCAGTTACACCCTTTCTTGGAGATTCTCAAGCCTGAGGCTATTTCCATTAACTTGGGATTTCAATCTGGGTGGGAGACTTATCTTTGGGTTTTCTGCTTCATGAAGGAGGGATGGGAGGATCGGAGCAGCTAGAATTTACTTTGCCATTCCAGCCCCTGTATCATACAGGCAGGCAGTTTCTAAATTTCCAGGCTGGGGGCTGAATGCAGCCTGAGAAGCCACTCTCTCCACTGGGGGCCCGACTCTCCTACCTGGCTCCAATGATCCGTTCCCTCTGCGAGATGACTGCGATTCGTCCTTGGTAAGTCTGCAGGCTGGGGCTTTTTCTCTCTCTGGTGTAGTCTGCTTGCCTGCTCTTAGGTCTGAGCTGTGCAGACCCCACGCGCTCTGCGCTCGACCTGTGCGGGCACTCTGGGCAACCTCCTGTGCTGGATTCTGCCACACTCTGTCTTCCACTGGGCTTCGTCACTCTGGAATCTGCTCAGATTTACCCTTTTGGACTTAGTGACAGAGGAGCTCAGCGAGGTTACTGCTTCCTTTCCGCCATCTTCTCACCGTGACATTTTGAAGGCTATCCTGAAATCCTACCTCCTTGACTATTTCTTGGAGTCTTAGGATCATGATGAGGATGATGATGATTTGATTATTTTATATTTTAATTTTTGTTATATTTTTACAGCCTAGTCATTTTTGGATATTCTCATGAACCTTCTCTTATAACAAAGAAAAGGTTAAACAAATTCAACCCAGTGTTTGTATTTAAGAACATATGCAACATTATTTAGGACAGTGGTCTTCCATCTCTCTCTGAAAAGAAGGAATGTGCATTTCTTCATTTTTTTCCTTTGGGGCCAAGATTGATCATTACAATTACTTAGCATTAAGCTTCTTTAGAAAGTGGTTTTACATTATTCTGGTCATTAGAGCATATGCTCCTTGAAATCAGGGACTGTTTTTGTTCTTTATACTTTGTCAAGCAACATGTTTGACACATATTAAGAATTAACTAAAGTTTTATTGGCTGATTGAGCATGTATATTATTCTCCTGGTTTTGTTTTCTTAACTCTGGATCAGTTCATATAAATCTTCTGTGTTTCTTTGCATTCCCTATTTGCCATTTCTTATGGTTCCATAAACTTCACCATACCATAGTTTTTTCAGTCATTCCCCAATCTATGTGTACATATATGGGTACACATTTTGTTTTAAGGTTTGCTTTTTTTTGCTACCAGAAAAAGTGAACAGCAGATTTATGAGAGCTATGAAATGAAGCATATTCATTTTAAACAAGAAGATAAGAAATTTCTGAAAGAAGGAACAGTTCTTATGTAGTTAAATGGCAGAGCTGAGCTCTGGCCATTACTAAAACTTGTGACCTTATTTACATCCAATTTTCTAGTCACTAAATCACATTTGTAAAAAATAGATTTTTTAAAAAGCAATTAGGTCATTTGCAAAATGCTATTTCAACTCTAGGCTTATCCTGAGGGTAAACTTAATAAACTACTTCAAATGAGTGTAAGTAAGGAATATTGATAAGGTAATCTGAATGTTAAGCTATTCACTAATTTTACCACTGGGGATATTTTCTGACAACTCCGACAAAATGAGATGTCACTAGTGGCAATATGACACAAATGGATCTAATTGCAGTTGGGTAATAAACAGTGAGAAAAGAACATCAAACTGATAATATATTCACTACAACTTCAGTTATATAGTCATGTGCATAAACAATGATTCTTAACATTCTTTATAGCTTTCTCCCAAACTATGATGTTAAATTTCTAAACAGATCACCCACCGCATTTTTTATCCAATAGGCAGAATAATGTAGAAAAAATGAATAAATAGTGGTGGGTGTATTTAATTCAATTCAAAAATATTTTTGAGTGGCTTCTTTGTGCAAAGTATATATGACACAATTATTGCCCTTATCAAATTTGTAATATGTTAGGAGACCTAGGATGTGCATACAATGTAATATGCAAAGTCGAATGCAATGAGAAAAGGCATTAAAATGCTTTGGAAAAAATACATTAGTATTGGAGAGATTCTTTCTAGCTAAGGGAAAATCAGGAACTGCTTTGGGGATGAGAGAGTTTTTGGACAGAACCCTGAAAGATTGCAGAGATGGGAGGAAAGGATTCCAGGCAAAAGGAACAAGTGATTACAGACATAACTGAGAAACTTGCACAGGAAGAATTCCAATTTAGCTGGAGTTTATGGTGAGGGCAATAGTATTGGATAAGCCTTTAAAGGGAGATTAAGCCCAGACCATGGTATTTGGACTTTTTTCTATAGGCAATGAGAAAAAACAGGCTTAAGATCTGGACTATTTTTTAGAAAGATGATCCTGCCTTAATAGGGTAGTATGGATTGGGAAGAAAAGAAAGTAGGGTTAGAAAGACAAGTTGGAGGCAATTACAGTAGTTCAAGTATGGCAACCATGGCCCAATTTTATTTTGGGAACAGATAATGGTGGTGATATTGGGAGGTTTGGGGAGAGTTAACTTGAACATCCTGATTTCAAGTTGTCTGAGGGCCAATCTAGGTAGTGATGTGTTTATCAGACAGTTTAAAATGTAATGTCAGTTCAGGACAAAGGACAGGGCTAGAGATATAAATTTTAAAATCATCATAGGGATAGAAAAGCTCCTGAATTAAGGTCTTATTTAATTCCTTACTGGAGTTATAAGGTCTATGTGAAATCACCATTTTAGGGTTTGGGGGAAAATGAGGAAATATTAAGACAGAAAATCCATGGAGAATTCAGCTAAACCAAAAAGTCAAAAATGGGTTGAATTTTAAGGAAGGAGAGAGGTTAGCAGTTTCGGGTACTACAGAAATCTATCAGTCAATTGACAAATATTTATTAAGTGCCTGTTAGGTACCAGACTGTGTTTGGTATTGGGGATACAAATACAGCCCTTATCCTGAAGATGCCTTACTTTCTATCAAGAAATAATTGAAGACACTGGAAACTGAGACAAGGACATTGGATTTAGCATTTAGACAATTAAGAGTTATTAATGATGGGGCAGAGGAAATAGCATGATATAATGGAAAGAACACTTGACTGGGAAATAGAAAACCTGAGTTTCAATTCTATATCTGCTACTACCTTTTTCCAAGAGCAAGTAATTTATCCTTTATAGACTTCAATTGCCTCATGCAGAAAAAGGAGAATTTTGACTATATTATTTCTAAAGTTCCTTCTAGCTCTAGTTCTATAACAATTGAATTTTTTTAATGTCTTCACTATTGTCAAGATAATCAATCTTTTCAATTGTCTTTCAAGGTAAAGATCACTAAGAATTATTTATCATATAGGGAAAATCGTATCTTATATCAAAAGGAAATTCATGATGAATCCTGCTCCAGGTAACCTCCAGAGAGAACTGATGTAATCAGAGAGCAGGTTGAAGCATATTTTATTCTATTCTTTTTCTTGCTTTTTCTTGGGGGGTTGAGGGAGAATAAGGCTAAGGCAGAAATTTGTTTTGCCCAACTAAATATGTTTGTTATGGGTTCTGCTTTTCTTTTTCAATATATGGGGAAAAGGGAAGGGGCAGGAGAGAATTTGTAACTGAAACTAAATTGAATAAAAAAAGGTGGGCCTTTGTTTTGGGAAGAATTCTGGGCTCATTAAAAAGACCTGTGCAGTTTCCTAAAGGCAAAATTTCCTGCTTTTCAATTTTCGTCCTAGTTAATTGTCCACTGGTTATGTCTATCCTTTTATATTCATATATAGACACACAGACATGTAGGTATGGATGACGTGATGTTTCATAACTTAGTTTCCTTGTTTGAGTAGTTAGATTATGAATGTTGGGAAGCTCTGCATTAAGCTAGAATTCAGTATTGTATCATCTGCCAACAGGAACTTCTAAAAGGCCTCATCATCTTTTAGGAATATCTCTTTGCTCAGATTTCTGTTGCTGTTGAGTCATTTCAGTCATGTCTGGCTCTTTGTGACCCCATTTAGAGTTTTCTTGGCAAAGACCCTGGAGTAGTTTGCCATTTCCTTTTCTAGCTTACTTTATAGAAGAGGAAACTGAGGCAAACAGAATTAAGTGACTTGCCCAAGGTCACGTAAGTGTCTGGAGCCAGATTTCAACTCATGGAAATGAATCTTCCTGGTTCCAAGCCTAGTGCTCTACCCACTGTGCCACCTGGTTGCGTGTAGGAGACAAATTAGATTCATTGTGAATGTAAATATAGGTAATAGAGTAATTATAAGAAAAGTGGTGTGACAGTCATCATGCTGGAATATTTGGCACTATAGGGGTAGAGTGGTATAGTGATTAGAGAGAAGCCTTTGCAGTCAGGAAGATCTTGGTTCAGGTTCTATCTATGACATATAATGACTCCATTACCTTGTTCAAGATGTTTAATGTCTCAGTGTACTAGGCAGCACTCTAAGATTATAAATTTTAGAACAGTCACTGATCTGCAATGACAGAGGAGGTTTTTTTTTTTTAACCAGGAGTTCCCCCGAGATCATTGAAATCAAGGATCAATCTATTGACCCCTTCCCACCAACGAAGAAAAATTGGATAATAGAATTATTGTGATTTAGGTTCATTTACTTGAAACAGTGTGATTCTAACTTTGAGAGAGAAAGATGTATAAACTAGCATAGTCTTCCATATTCTCCCCTCTTCCCCAAGAAGATTTCAGTTAACACTTAGAGGAACAAGGAAAGATACATAATACATTTATTATTAACATTCCAAAATTTGTTGAATAACCAAGTCACCAATCCATTCCCTTCTAGACTACTCCCATCACTACTGGAGCTAAACAAAGGAAATTCCTCCTTTCCACTGATATTTTAATTCTTTTCTCAGGGAAGAAATTTGGGTCCCAGAGTCAGTAACCTCCTGTGATTTTTTTTCTTGATCCATCTTTTGAAAACTTTCCAAAGATTTTGGAAAGGGCTTTAGAGATAAATACTATTTAGAAACTTTTCTAGAGAAACTAAAAATAATGCTTCAAAAATGCTTCCATAGACTTTAATTCTAAGACCTTGAGAGAAACCCTTCTTATGTTATCTTTAACAAATAAGTTAAACTCCCTGAGCCTCAGTTTCCTCATCTTTTTGAATATGGAAATTAAATTAGATAATCTCTTAGCTTCCTTTGACTTGAACAATCTATAAGTCTTCTAATACTTGATTTAAGCACCATTTCTTCTAGGAAATGTTTTCTCAAACCCCATCTGAAAGTGCCTCACAAATTATCTTATTAAGCTTTTTTTCCCCCTGGCTTGTGTTTTGGTCCTCTCCTATTCTTCTTGGTATCATGACCACTAGGCAGATGATAAAGGTTACATTTTTTGCTTATAATTTATGAAAATGACAATTGTATGGTTATATTCACAAGGGTTCCCTACAACATAGGCCAGGCTATTTCTTTCTCTAAAAGATAAGGAAGCTATCCTGCAACTTGGTTGTCTTAGGGCATTAAGGTTCAAGCTAAGATGACTAGTCATTTAAGGATATAACATAGGTCATATCTTTTGGAGTAAATGCCTGTCAGACTTGGCAGATATCCCATGGCTCTGGGAGTCACCACACTCTGCCCAGCTAATCTATATGGAAAGGTGTGTGTGTGTGTGTGTGTGTGTGTTTAACCAAGCCAAGTGCTGTTTCCTTTCTATTCCATGCTAGGGCTGCTAGGGCTGTAGAAACCATTTTTTAAAGCTATTAACATATACATGCCAAAATGGTAAAAAAATACAAACAGACCCCCCCCAAAACAGTTCTTACTTCCCATGAGCTCAGAATCTAATGAGAGAGAGAACCTGACAATCTGAGAGTATCCCTGAGATCAATATGTTTGTTTTCTATGAATTACCACGTTACTCTGTGTCCAGTGCACCTGTCTCATAAGGTAACTTATAGCTATAAGACAGACATATTAATTGCAGGGAAACTCTCACATGAACAGTAATGTACAAACTCTCTGTCTCTGTCTCTTTCTGTCTCTCATATATCTATATCTATATATCTCATAAGTTGGGGATAATCACAGTTTATAAGTGACAGAATTAAAACCAAAGCTTTCTGATTCATGGCCTAATGGTCTTTGTAAGACAATGTTTCCTCCTCTCCCTTGTCCCTTTCACATTGTGGAGTGGTGGTGGGGGGGGGGGGGTTAGGAGTGTAGCACCTCCACAATCTGGAATATCCACATAAAATTTTTTCCAGAAAAGGTCTGAATTTTTTTTCTTTTATGGGTTGTTTACAGTACCTTATTGTAAAGTTTAGTATTAGTATTTGGTCATAGGCTCTTTGTTGGCTGCTGGCTTTTGCATGTTGTCTGTGGCTTTTGCAAGATTCTCCCAAATTCCCATTTAATTTTTTATGCTAACCCATGATGTATCAAAACCATCATGGGGAAAGTCCTGATGTGGAAGGGATAACTGTAATTATTTCACTGAATTATAGGACTCCCTTACTAGAAGGGACTCAATCCTTCTCCCTCATTTTACACATGAGGAAATTGAAACCCAGAGAGGCTAAGTGATTTTACCTGGTCATTCAAGTAATATATAGCAGAGCTGAGATGTGTATTTCTATCCTTTGATTCCAGTTTTTTTCCCCCAGGGTTCTGCATTAACTGGATAGGCAAATGTATAATTCAGTAGTAGGAAGCTTTCAAACAGAGACCAGATTACCTTTGCAAGGTGTGTTGTAGAGGGTTTTCTTTTCCGGTATGGATTTGATATCCATTGCAGTCTCTTACAAAGGGAACATTCTGTGTTTTTTTTTTTTTTGAAGATTGTGTGATAGTGAGTTGTTTGAAGGACAACATATATAAAATAAAGCAGCAGTTTACCTGATTGGTTTACACACACACACACACACACACACACACACACACACACACACACATACACACACACATATAAAGATACAAGATCTCTATGTTATATGAGATCCCTCTATATTCTATTAGTCTATCTCTCAGTATGTCTATTGATCTCTTTATTTAAATATTGCTTTATAGTGGGAGACAGTTGTAGTCAATGAAAGATGACAGAATAGAAGCCAGAGTCCTCTTTGACCTTTTGTGTTCTCCTGGGCAAATTCTTTATCTTCCCTATATCATAATTTTCATGGTAAAATTGTATTCCTTTTAATGTCTTTTCCCCCTGTGAGTAAGGATTAATAGCATATTAAGCCTTCTGAATTTTCATTATCCAGTTTTCATGGCCTCGTGTCTCATAACAGATATGTTGAATCTTAAATTATCACATGAGCCTGATTAACTTTTATGAACTGCAAAACACAATAATAATAAACATTTTAAATGCTTTTGACAGGATGAAATGGATAGAAATTAAAGAACGATAATTATAGTTAAGGGATGGAAGAATTACCTGTGTATATAAATTGATCAGTGCTTCTCATCCATGAAAACTGTAAATAGTTTTGGCTTGTAGATTATCGGTTATTATAATCTATGTAATGATATACCAAAATGACTATTAAAGAATACTTTGTATTAAATAGATTTCTTTTTTCTGGAGGGGAGTGGGATTGAACCTGTGGATGCACTTGTGAATGTATTGGTCTGTGGGGTAGGAAGCTCTAGATATGGATTTGGATCTACACTTTCCCTTTAATTTAAGAATCTTAGGTCTTAGAGAACTGTCTTGGGAGGGGAAGGGGGAAGGTACTTAGAGGTTATATAAAGAGTCTATGAATAGTCAACAAGGATTTTTGTCTGTGCCAGGCACAAAGTATTTTGTATTATGTGCTTTTGTATTATGTATTAGGGATGAATGCAAAGACAAAAGTTTAAGGATCCCTGTCTTAAGGAGCTTATGTGCTCATTGTCATTTAGTAGTTTTCAGCCCTGTCCAATTCTTTGTGTCCTCATTTGGGGTTCTCTTGGCAAAGATACTGGAGTAGTTTACCATCTCCTTCTCTAGCTCTTTTTACAGATGAGGAAACTGAGGCAAACAGGGTTAAGTGACTTGCCCAGGGTCCCACAACTAGTAAGTGTCTGAGGCCAGGTTTGAACTCAGAACACTATCTTTCTGACTCCATGTGTGGCAGTCTATCCACTCTGCTACCTACCTGCCCCTTTACATGTAAATGGGGGAGATAATATGTAAATATATAAGTATATGCAACATTGAAGAGATAATAAAATATTAGAGGGGAAGGTAATTCTGGGTGGAGGGGTGTACTTCTTTTTTTTTTTTTTTTTTTTTCAAACAATAAAAATTTTTAATTATACGACAAAGACTTCTTACAGTGCAACAGTGAAACCTGTTTGAATAGTCACATGACATGTCGGTGTACTTCTTTTTAAAGGGCACTTGAGGGGTGACTAGGTTGTGCAGTGAATACAGCACCAGCCCTGGAGTCAGAAGGACCTGAGTTCAAATCCAGCCTCAGACACTTAACACAAAAAACTAGCCATGTGACCTTGGGCAAGTCACTTCCCTCCAATTGCCCTACCTTCCCCCCTCCAAAAAAACCCAAAAACAAATAAAAAAATAAAAACAAAAGGGCACTTGAGCTCTTTTTTTTTCTGAGTCTTGAAGGACTACATGGATTATAAGCAGAGAACATAGGCTATATTTAGTTCAAAGAATCAGAAATAGGAAATGGAATATTCTGTATAAGAAATAGCAAATGGGCTAATATGACTGAACTGCAGAATGATTGGAGGCAGTAGGAAGAGGTTCAGTTGTATCCTTAGGCAAATCTTTTAACCTCTCAGTGAAGGAGGCTTTAAGGCCATGACTTAGAGAATACAAGCTGACTAGCATGAGGAAAGAGGAATTCTCTATACCAGGGGTGGGGAACCTGTGGCCTGGAGGCCACATGTTGCTTTCTAGGTCCTTGGATGTAGCATTTTGACTGAGTCCAAGTTTTACAGAACAAATCCTTTTATTAAGGGGATTTGTTCTGTGAAGTTTGGATTCAGATAAAGGGCCACACTTGAGGACCTAGAGGGCCACATGTGGCTCAAGGCCACAGGTTCCCTACCCTTGTTCTATAATGATGAATTCACAGGTCTCTTTTTAATCATACCAAGTATGAATGATGAGTTTTTGATAATAATAGTGTGAATTACTATAAAGCAAAGGAAATAACTCTGTGTGTGTGTGTGTGTGTCTGTGTGTCTGTGTGTTCATGTATGTGTTGGAGGGATGGAATTTGCAGAATTGCTCAAAGCCCAAACCAGATGGAGGCCCAAGAAAAAGAAGTTCCAGCTTTTTCCTATCCTTTGTATCCCTTGCAGTTACACAAACCTTGATCTGAATTGACAGCGAAGTTAAGAGTCAGGCAGTGAGGGAATACAGATTCTGACAGATGGAGGCAGAAGATATGTCATCCTGGGAGGGAGAGAGTAGCTCCATTTGTTACCTGCTGCTTGACAGGCCTTTGATAGGTAAATGCATATGGTAAGTTAAAGGTGTGACATGTAATACCATCCTTCAGGATACCTTATTTTGTTAAGACCTTGGCAGTTACTAAAAGACAAGCATCTGACCAATCTATGATTTGCTATAACGTCTTATAGTTAAACTCGTCAGATCTGCAGTGTTACTTTTGGTGACTTTCTACTGTAAAGGAAAAGAAAATTGAGCTCAGACTGATAAAGGGATTGTAGAATTTCTTCCCTGGAGAGATGCAACAGTAAGAGAGACAACCATCATCTTTTTGGGAGGACTAAGAGGTACAGTACTGTCTAGAGGACTCTTTGATACATTTTTTCCTTGTAAAACCCTAAAATAAAATACTAATGCAAAATTGGTGAACACCATGTATTTCGTGTTATTTTAGATTATTTTTCATTGAATAAATGAGCAAACAACCCTTTTAAATATATACAACAGTCTGTACTAATATGAGAACTCAGTGTAATGTTTCAGATATGAAACAAATCTGTCCTGTTCTCCCCACATGCCTTCTCCTTTTTATAAAAGATCAAAACAATGGCAACAAAACTTTAAGCCCTGTTAAATTGATTTTCTGATTATTTTGGCCAGTGACTATTATTGTCACTGATTTATAGGAAAGGGGATTTGGACACAATAAAGAGAGGGATGAAATGACAAGAGTCCATTTTGCTTGTGCATCTGTTGATTTATTCTGGGTTTAGTTGGACAGATCTATACAGTGCCTTATTTTTGAAAGGTTCAGAATCCTTTCTGACTTTAATCTGTTTGCTGTAGTCTAAACTTGGCAGAGAATCACAGAATGTTTGTGAGTATTAGAAAGGATTTGAGAGATGATCTGATCCAATTCTCTCATTTTACAGATGACCAAAACTGAGATTCACAGAGTTCAACTTACAGTTGGGACTGTGATTTAGGTAAATCACTTTGGTGGATGAATGGAGGATAGACTGGGGTGGGGAGAGACTTGAGGCAGGCAGACCCACCAGCCAGCTGTTGCAATAGTCCAGATATGAGTCAAAGAGGGCCTGCACTAGAGTGGTGGTGGTGTCAGATGATATATGGGGACATATAAGAGAGATATTGGAGAGGTGAAATCAGCCCTTGGTGGCGATAGTTGTGGTGGTGATGGTAGTGTGGTGGTGGTGTGTGAGAGAGAGAGAGAGGGAGAGAGAGAGAGAAAATCTTTTTTTATTCTTCTCTGATCAATTTGATCAATTCTGAGTAAATGAGAGGCTGGTCCTCCTGCTCAGACAGCTGCAGTTGTGACAATAACATTTTATCATCTTAGGTCCCCTTGAGCTCTTGAGCAAACTGAACAGGGTTAATGTACTTTAAAGTTATGGTACCTTTAAACCACATTTTCTGTAATATATATTTTTTCTAACTACAGTCCCTTGTTGAACACTTCTCACCCACCCTCAGCTTAGAGTTTAGAACTTTAGTTGGAGGGTCCTTAGAAGCCCTCAGTACTCATAAGTGGTTATACAGTAACATTCATGTACTGTAGCAGATGGATGTTCCATTTTTAAATATATGAAATACACCAAGTATATGTCCTTGAAGCTCTTCAGTAACCTATCCTAGCCCAGGGTCCATTTTGTACTCTCCTTCTAGGGTAATAGTATCTCCTGAAAGATCCCTATATAAGGGATCTACTTATATAGTGATATAAGTAATACCTAGTAATATAACTATAATTACATAGTGCAGTCGGAATTAGGATATGTCCTAGGTGAGAGCTTGGGTAAGCACCTCTGTCCATAATTTCGATGACGGACCATGACTGGGATTAAAGGAATATCTACTTTACATGTTTTTTGCTATAACTGATAAAATTCTACCTTTCTCCTTTAAGAATTCTTTTAAAGAATTTTAAAGAATATCCCTTCCACAATATCTCTGTAGGAAATCTGGAAGGTTCCACTGCTTCAGAAAACTCTCACTGGGCACCATTTGCACTGTCTGCCCTCCTGAACTTTTGACCCAGTGTTCTGTATTTGCCTATGAACATCAGACTAAAGGAACTATTCAGTGATTATATCATGCCTACTTAGCAGTCATCTCCACACCCCAAGTGTTTGGTATTGGTGCATACTCATCAGTCAGTAAATCAACAAGCATCATAATGAGTCAGTCCTTTGACAACTGAAAAAAATTACCTGAACTTTCCATATTGCCAAGACCCCTCACAGTAGAAAACCCATCAGGCTCAAAGCCTAATTGTGCTAGCAAGCAGTGCTATCTAGATTCAGCTCCTGCAAATGCCAATGACACTCCGATTTTGATGGAGATACTGGATGAGCCAAAAAATATAACCCTTCTATCAGAGATTTTAATAAGGGAATCAAAGAAAATACCTTTCAGATTGCTTTTGAAGGCAGTTGCAGAATATCTATAGCATGTTAACAGTGGGAAGAGTACAGATTCCATAATCAGAGGACCTGTGTGACCTTGGGCAGGTTATTGAACTTTCTGGTTCTCAGTTTCCTTGTGTAAAATGAAGGGGTTGGTCTAGAGGGTCTCTAAAGTCCCTTTTATTTCTAATTGTCTTGTTATGAATATTAGGTGCAAAGTTCAAGAGGGAGGGCAGGGTAAATGTGCCCCAGGTGGATTTTCTGAAGCAGTGGAGCTGTCCAGATTTTCTAGAAAGAAGCAGGGAGAGAGGTTGTAGGCACAGTAATTGTTTAACTTGTGTACCCCACATTTTGTTCTTGAAATTGAGTTCTCAGAGAGAACAGGGAAGGGAATAAGCTCTTATATTTTACGTCCTAAATGCTAAGGGGAAGCTAGGTGGTCAAGTGGATAGAGTACTGGGCCTGCACTCAAGAGGACATGCGTTCAAACCCAGCCTTAGACATTTACTAACATTGTGACCTTGAGCAAGTCCCTTAACCTTGTGTGCCTCAATTTTCTTATCTGTAAAATGAAATAGAGAAGGAAATGGCAAAGTACTCCAGTATCTTTGCCAAGAAAATCCTAAATGGAGTCACGAAGAGTTAAACATGGTTGAACAGTAATTATGTGCCAGGCACTGGGCTAAGCACTTTTATAAATATTATCTGAAATATTATAACTATGCAGGGTAGGTACTGTTGTTATTATTCCCATTTCATAGTAGAGGAAACTGAGGCAAATAGAATTTGTGAGTTGCCCATAATCACATAACTGGGGTCTGAGGCTTTTGATTTGAACTCAGGTCTTCCTGATTCCTATCTACTGCACCATTAACTGTCTTCTGAAGAAGCTGACCCACTTAACCAGGGATCAAAGGCTGATATAACAGATAAGGTAAAACTATTGGTATGGAAGAATGACCTTCTAACCCTAAATATGGTGGTGTCATATGAGCAGATATAGTGAGGATCTATGAGAGATAATAATTACAACTTCATCCTGAGTGGATCTCTTAACATTTTGAACATATGAACACTATTTCTGGGGAATAAAAACATACTTCTGACTAAGAATAATAACACAACTAAAATACCTAAGTTTGAATGAGTGGTCATACCACATTCTTTGAATAGTAAAGAGATCATCTAACTAGTACAAACAGTGGGTATGGTAGTGTTGGGTAGGCTAAAGCTGAATAGGCAGGATAAGGCCAGATTTTGGAGTACCTTGAAAGTCAGGTCAGAGGAGTTTAGAGTTTTTATAGCTAGAAAGAGAAAATGAATTGAATTTTTTGAGATAGATAAAATGATAGTTCTATTTTGAGAAAAAATATTGCAGAACTAGAAAAGTTAGATGAAAATCAAGGAGGCCATCTGGAAGACTACTGCAGTTTTCTAGATGGGATGATATGAATATAGACTGAGGCAATTACAGTGGGAATGAAGAAAAATGGGTAAATGCTAGAGATATTTGAAAAGAAACCTTTAGAAGCTTTGATAGCACTTTTATCCTTCTTTCCTATACAAACATATCATAGTCTAGGAATAGTATTTTACTATTCAACAAGATATCACTGAGGCATAGCAGATTCTAAATAATTTTGCTTTATAACTAGGTAAGTATAGCCAATGGTGAGAGTTGATCAGGACTCACAAAGTCACTCTATTTTGTAACTGTCTCCATTTTAGAGTGAAAGACTCTGAGAAAGTGGAATAACTTGTGTAACTGAGTACTGTAGATTCTGATAGAAGTTTGGATGAAGGGAGGAAAAACCCAGCCGTCATCTACTCTTCCTTTGATGTAGTGACTCACAGCAGTTCTTTCTCACTCAGATCCACCAGGGAAGAGAGTTCACAAGATGGTCTATTCAAGCTTTATATATTCACATTCTGCTTCTACTGAGCTAACCATCCTTCTAGCTCCTAAGCTAAATAGATCTTGTTGTTGGGTTTTTTAATTTTTTTTCCATAATGTGGAGTCCTTATCTATCCTTCAGTTGAAATGGGCTCCTCCAAGTTCAATGTGCTGAACTGTAACCAGACAACATCTGAGAATGCTCTATATAACCCACCTGTAAAGGTTAAATGAAATATGCTCCAGCAAGGATTCTTTACCCATGGTCTGTGAACTTTAGCACATAGTAGGTGTTTGATATATGTTTATGGACTGATTGTGGTTTTAAAATATTTTGATAACTATATTTCAATGTAGTTGGTTTCCTTGATAATCTAATCTATTTTATTTTATGAATTCAAAAGCATTATTCTGAGAAGGGGTTCATGGGCTTTAGCAGAAAGCCAAAGGGGTCCATAACACACAGAAAAACTAAGAACTCTTGCTTTAAGGACTGTATTCTGATAAATTAGTTTTTGATAATATGCTCAAGACAAAGGATTCAAGGAGAGCTCCTAATTAAAAGCATGTAAAATTCAACTGTAGACTTTGGAGACAGCACTTCTTCTTTTCTTTGTCAAACTAAAGGAGAAATTCTAGCAGTAAGAAATCCTTAGGATTTAGATCTGAGACCTTAAAAGTCAGCTGGTCCAATACCCTCATTTAATACATGAGGAAAGAAACCCAGAGAGGGAAGTTACTTCCTAGGATAATGCATGCAGTAAGTGGCAGAGCTGGAGTTTCAACTCCAAATCAACTATTCTTTCTACTGTAGATCTTCTAATTTACGTGTAATTAGGAAGGAACCATGGTGGGCAAGTTTTTTTTTTTTTTTAGTGCCCATTAAATCGCTATGTAGGAAGATGTCTCCTTTTCTTATTCATAAATCTATTCCTGACAAAGAAATCACAAACCATCTGCCAAAATGAATTAATTCTTTGCCAATAGCACTAGATTTCACTCCCCATGTTTTCATTTCCCCCCCAAAACTGACCGAGCTTCTTAGAAAATAAGCATTTCTCCTACTCATCTCTAAACCATTGACTGAATGGCCATCCTAACTGCAAAGGTCTGCTCAGTAACCTTCAGTGGCTCCTCTTTGGCCAATAGAATGAAGTCTCGGCATCTAGAAAGTCTAGAATGACTCACAAGACCTACCATAGTCTTGTACTGATCTTTCTTTCTGGCTTTATCTCCTATTACTGTTGTATTTTTTTACTCTAGCCAAACTAGGTTGCTTCCCTTTTTCTAATATTGTATGACATTTTCCCAACACTGGTGCCTTTGTTCACTTCACTCCATAAAATGGAACGATTCTCTTCTCTCATGGTTTGTCTGTTGAAATCTTGGTCATCCTTCAAGGATTTCCTCAAAAACTACTTTCACAAAACTATCAAGTCCTGAGTTGAATGGCATCTTATCCCTTCTCTGAGCTATTGGATCATTCCTATAGCATTTATTGCCTTCTACTTTTTATTGTAGTTATCTGTGTACATATCCCCTGAGTTCAGGTAAGTTATAAGCTTCCTGAGGAGAGGAGCCTACCTTGCTTCTCTTTGTGTTTCCACTAAATGCCTAGCCTACCTTGCAAAGAAAAAGTGTATAGTAAATTTTGAGTGAATTAAAATAACACCTGGCATTCATAGGGTAATTTAAGCATAGTATCTCATTTGATTCTTCTAATCTTGTGAACTAGGTACTATGAATATTATCTTAATTTTACAGATGAGAAAATTGGGGCTCAGAAAGATTAGGTAACTGACCCATAGTCAGAAATCTAGTAAGGGGTCACTGGCAGAGAGAGCACATGCTCTTAGGAAGGACTTCAGAAGTCATCTAGACCAGTCACTTATTGTACTACTAATGAAACTGAGGCTTGGAGAGATTAACTGACTTACTTGAGGTAACATAGGTAAGTGATAGAGGATGTAGACCATCTACTCTATCCTGGGCCATCCCCAGTTGTCTTGATTTTCATGTTGTCACTGGACTTTGAGGATTCTGGAGGAGAGAATGAGGCTGACAACTTTGCACTTAAATACAATTCAGACAAGTCAAGACAGCACCTTCATGATGTCATTGATCCTCTTGGAGAATGACGGACAGACAACAGCAACAACATTCAAACCAAGGTCCATCCTGCCTATTTCCAGTGCTCTTTGCAATATTCCATGGTGACTCTTAAAGAGCAGTAGACACCCTAAAAGGATAAGATCAAACAAGAAACATTTATTAAGCATCTCTGTGCCCAACAATGTGCTAGGTGCTTAGTATACAAATAAAATAAAAGCAATTCATACTTGCAGAGATAAAAAAGATATATGGTAAACACCAAAATATCATTAAGTTGATAGGTGACACTCTAGCTTAGGAAGATGTTTTGGAGATTTGAGGATGAAAGATTTGAGAATTTCTTATTCTCCCTTATAAAATACTTGGGCCCTTTCCCTGAATCCAATACTTTTAGAGGCAAAAGAGGCTAATGCATGTGAACTGTAAGATCGGAGCTGCCATATATATTGTAGGTGCTTAATAAATCCTCATTGAATAAAGCAGATTTGTTTATTAAGAGTTTGCTTTTGAAAGAGATAGAGAATTATTTTTAATGTATTCATAGCTTTCTCTACTGGGATCTGCTGTCACTTCAAAGCCTCAAATAGTTCACCATTGCTTAATGTAGAGTGACTGGAAATGAGACAGAGGTCCAGGATGCATTTGGTTGAGACATGCTGGAATAAATCCAGCATATTTCTAAGGAAATATTTTGAGTGCTATTAAATAAATATTCAACATTAGAACAGGAATAATAATAATAAAAATGTTTTCCCCATGGGCAATGGGATTATTCATAGGTAGTTATATTACATAAAACAGCTCTTCCCAACAAGAATTATGTAACTGGGTAATCTTACTACATGCAGTGAGTGTAAAGCAATATTATATATATATATATATATATATATATATATATATATATATATATTATATATATATATATATATATGTACATGTATATTCCCCCCCCCCATAGCCAAGGACTGAGTGCAACTCTTCATTGAAACAAGCACACCTAGCATTTGGATACTTACTATTATTATTCCTGGTGGGAAAATACATTTTTGTTATCGTTAGAAAACAATAGAATACATTATGTTCCCCTGGGAATTTTTTTTTGTCCATATTCATGCCAGATTTCATTTATCTACTAACATCATAAAGGATATTTCCACTTCAAATAGTTGAGGGAAAGCTCAAATGAGAAAGAATAAAATTCAAGGTTAAATGAGGTCCAATCTCTACTTCCTTTTGGAAAAGGAGCCTTCCTGCATCATTTCCTGTTGGGCAGCTAGCATATCCTTGAATAAGATGTGAAATCGCTCCCCTACCTTTGGAGTAGCTTTGCAAGAGACTTCTTTATCCCTTGAACAAAAGGGTTGTGGACAGAAGTTGGGAATGGGTATGGTTGACTCTTGATGGCATTGCTTGTGATAATATTCATTTACATAGAAATTTCCTAAAAGTCCCATAAAAAAGGGCAAACATTATCATTCTTATTTTACAGGTAAGGGAACTGAGACTCAGAGAGGTTAATATGTTTAAGTTCCTTCTCCTACCCCCCTCCCCCCCACCGCCTCCCCAACCAATTTAAGCTCCATACATAACCCCTTACTACCTTTCCAGTCTTCTTATACCTTACTCCTCCTTACATACTCCGGTTCTGTGACACTGGCCTCCTGGTTTTTCCACAAGCAAGAGAGTCCCTCCTCTTAGGGGCATTCTCTCTGACTGGATCCCTGTCCTGGAATATATTCTCTCTCCTCTGCTCTGATTACAGACCTGCCTGTTTCCTTTACTTCCCAATTAAAATCTCACCACAGGAAGCTTTTCCTAATTCTTCTTAATTCCAGTGTTTCTCTTTTAATTATATCCTATTAAAGTAGGTTGCTTTGTTCATATGTGTTTGCTTGTTGTCTTCCCCATTTGATTGTAAGGTCCTTGAGGGTAATGACTGTCTTTTGTACCTTTTTTTTTAGCCTTAGTGCTTAGTACATTGCTTGGCACTAGTAGGAGCTTAATAAGTGTTTACTGATTGATTTTCTGCATGACCATGTCATTCCCTTACTCCCAAAACACCCTATTACCTCTAGTGGTCAAATATAAAATCCCTTTGTTTAGCATTTAAAATTCCTCACAATCTGCCTTCTACCTACCTTCCCAGCCCTATTACACATTATTCCTTGTTGTTCTCTCTTCAATCCAGTCAAAGTGGCTTTGAAATTCCTTACACACAACAACACTCTATCTCTTTCCTTGGTGCCTCTGTACAAACTCTGCTCCATGCTTGAAATACATTCTCTTTTCTTATGTTTGCTTCATAGAATCTCTAGTTTCCTTCAAAGCTCAGCTCAAACATTACCTTCTGCATGACACCTTTCCTGGTTCTTTTGACTTGCTAGCACCTCTTTTCCAAAAAAAAAATTACATATATACATATATATATAAATGTATGTTGTGTATGTGTGTGTATATATTTATGTGTATATATGTGTGTATGTATATATATATATATAAAGTCACCTTGTCTTTATTTTGTATGTATGTATGCATGTATGTATGTATGTATGTGTGTGTGTGTGTGTGTGTGTGCGCATTGTCTCTCTTGATAGAATGTAAACTATTGAGGGTCGAGGGGGAAGGGACTGGTTTATTTTTGTCTTTGTATACCTAGCACCTGGCACAGTGCTTGGCACCTTCTAAACACTTAATTGAAGATGACACAGTTTGGATATTGCATAGCCAGACTTCCTATCAGAGTTTTCTGATTCCCAAGTCCAATATTCTTTTGGCAATGCCTTGCTACCTCTGCTCTGGCATCCTCTGATTGCTCTGGGATTTATTTTGAATTAGTGCAATGAAGGCACTTTACTGGTTACTGCAGAGATGCTAGTTTGTAGGAAATGATCCTTGCTTTAAGAAGAAAATTTAGGACAGGGAAAGAGGGAGATCTTCTTTGCCTTTCTCTTTAGGATAGCATGTTGCTTAGTGCCTTTCTTGAGGGGAAGGGGAAAATTAGATTCTTTGAAACTGTAACTTACTCAGTGGGTTATATCATTGATGATCTATATAACTGAGTGTTTTGTTTTGTTTTTGAATTGTGCATCTATATTCTTCCTTTTGATGACTGTATTTCTTGAATTAAAAAAAAAATCTATTATCAAGCATTTATTTTTTTCTGTCTTTCACCTGAACCTCCTCCTGCTTAGAGAAAGAAAGGGGGCAGGGAGAAGAAGAAAATCCTCTTAATAAATATGTATAGTAGTTAAGCAAAACATTTACATATTGGCCATGCCACCCTCCCAAATGTGTCTCATTCTGCATATTTAGTCCATCATGTCTCTGTCCGAAGTTGGGACATGCTTCTATTTAGAAAGACAGTGAGAGACTTGATATAAATGACAGCTTTTTATTAAATACCTACTATGTGTAATGTTCCATAGGAATATTCCATGCCCTCAAGAAGAAAATCTGGTGGGGAAGAAAAATATTCATTTACAAATGTTTAACATCTGGATCTCTATCAGGCAAATGTCTATAGGGAGGTGAGAAATGCTTATTCAGATGCATATCTTTTTGCTAAACCTAAATTTCAATTTTATCATGGATTTGCCCTTTTAGTAAGCTAATATTTTATTACAGGGAGCACAACCAGCGTACTCAAGCCAAAGGAGAGAGATACAGCCAGAGTCACAGTGCTTCCCTCCCCACTTTCCCCAGTTGCCTTCACTACAGGGTAACACATAGGTTATTAATAAAAGAATGGAAAAGCTGCAGTTATCCCAAACAACCTCAATGAAAAATTTCCTAAAGTGTCAAAGGTTTTTGGAGTCTACCCTTCTCTCACTGCCAATTTGAATATTTCCTTAAGGCAACAAGTTTTTGGCTAGCCTGAATATACAGGTGATGATAATCAACCCCTCACTGCCTTAAGTATTATAGCTAAATGCCACCTCCCGATGTTGGGAATGTCATTGCAACCAGTTGCAAAGAAGACTAATCTGTTCCATTTTCAAATCATCCCAGTAATGTAATAAGCAAATAGTATATTCCTCGTAAGGTTCCTCTGGGTACTTTTGTTGGACTCCAACTGGGGCACTGGTTTGGACATTTTTAGTCAATTTCAATCTTTCTATTACTCTGTAATGTTTGCGATCCCATTCCCCCCCAAAAAACTGTTGCAAACCTTCTCTTTTTTCCTCAAGGTTCCTCCACTTCCCCTACCCCCATCTCTATGCCTTTAACTGAGGTTCTTGCTTCACATTTTATTGACAAAATAGAAGTCATTCACCATGAGTTCCCTTCTTACTCATGGCTTTCTCCATCTTAAAATTCCTTATCAACATATTCCATTTTCTCCTAACATGTTCTAGGACTTTTGAGATAGTGTGTGTGTATGCAAGCATGCATGTATGCATATGTATATGTGTACATACCTAGCCCCAGTCTCTCTCCACATCCCCCTCTAGACATCTGTTAGGCATTTCAAACTTGATCCCCATAGATATCTCAAACTCATTAATGCCCAAACCTCAAACTCAAAAAATGGCCCAAACAGAGCTCATTAGGTATTATTATCATTAGGGTAGAGATTCTGTCCAATCCCTACCATTTTCTTAACTTCCATATTTTTGTCAATGACATCACTATCCTTCTAATCCCTGAGATTTGCAACCTTGGTGTTACTATTTCCCTCTTCCTTTCTCAAGCCATTTGTCTAATTAGTTGCCAATATTGGCATTTCTACCTGCACAACATCTTTTGAATCTGCCCAGGACTCTATTCACATGACAACCATGATAATTCAGGCCTTCATGACCTCTTACCTAGGTTTTTATAATAACTTCAATTTGTTCTCCCTGCCTGAAACCTTTCCCTTTTCCAATTCATCCACCATAAAACTGCCAAAGTGATTTTCTAAAGAGATATTCTGATCATATCATTCTCCCTTCCTTAATAACCTCTAGTGGTTCCCTATTACTTCTTGGAACCAAAATAAATCCCTCTCTTTGACATTAAAATTATTCACTGCTACATTTTTTCTTATTTTTCTATATATTATTTTCTTTAAAATGCTTTCCTGTCCAGCCATACTGGCCTTCTTGTTGTTCCACATACATAATACTTGATTCTCCAATTTCCCTGCCTTTATTCTTACTGTTTCCATGACTTGAATGTGTTCCTTTTTCTCTTCCTAGAATCCTTTAAAAATCTAGGATAAGCAACACCTTTTACACGGTGCTTTCCCTTGTTTACACAGCTCCTAGAGCTTTCCCCAATTATCTTAACTTTTTATCTTTCTTTTAAAATTTTTTTCTTTAACCTGTATTTATTTATTTTTGAAAAAAATTAATTTTCCCCAATGATATGTTAAAACAATTTTACCTTTATTTTCTATATATTCTCTATATTCTTACTTATGGATTTAAGTGTATATATATATATATATGTATATATATGTATATATGATTTTTCCTGGTAGAATGAAATCTTGAGGACAGGAACTGTTTCATGTTTGTCTTTGTTTCCTCAATACCTATCATAAATACTTGCTGCTTGATTGATTGTGCACTCTTTTGGTCCATGGCTCTTCTGATCTACTGATACTGCCACTGGCTCCATTTCTAACCATAATCTAGCATCTTCCTCAATTTTATCATCTCAGGATCCACCTGCATGGATATGTACCATTCTTATTGCTGCTAAGAAAAAAATCAAGAAGAAGGTTGAATTCAACTCTTGAAGTCTGAGACATGGAATCACAGAACCAGAATCATGAATTTGCCAGTCAGAAGGTAGAGGCAATTTAGTCAAACCCATATTCAAAAGGAATCCCCGCTGTGACATACCTGTTAAATGCTCATCTAGCTTTAGCTTCTGCTCAAAGACCTCCAAGAAAGAAGTGTCTACCATGTCTGAAGGCAGCTTTCTTTTGGATAATTGTATTTCAGGAGCTTTATTTTTCCTGTACTCAACCTTAAGTTTACTTCTTTGGCAGTTTTCTTTCATTATTTCTGGTTCTGTCCTTTCAGGTTAAACAGAATCAGTCTAAACCCACTTCTTTAAAATGCATGTGACCTCCCAACATCAGGTTTTCTTCTTCCAATAGTAAGGACTTAATAAATTCTTTTTTTATTCATTCTAGTACTAGAGTCCTCTAAACAGGAAGAGTGCAATTTCTCCCAACTTTCCTGTAATTTCAATCAAACAGTTATTAAACATTTATTAAGTACCTGCTATATGCTAGGCACTGTGATAAGCATAAGCCATGCTTTCCCTTTCATGGTAAAATTATTAGGTTGAGTTTTAAATGTGAGTGAATTCACATGAACCAAGGAAGATAGACATCTCTGGCCTTTAAAGATAGGTGGGGATCCTCTATCTGGCTCAGGCAAGGTTGGGGCCAGATTCCTGTGACAAAAGCAAAGATGCATAGGGTGTCCTTGTTGTGAGATAACTTTAGCTCTCACCTAGTTCACAAAAATCTTGGAATTTGAGAGTTGAAAGAGAATCCAGTGACTGTGTAGCTCAGTCACTACATGAGAGAATCCCTGCTATAACATTCCTAACAAGTGATCATCCAGCATCACAGATCTGAACATCATAGAAGTTTCCTGGCATCAGGTCTAAATTATTCTCTTTTAAACTTTCCATCCATTGCTCTCTGTTCTGTCTTCTGGGGCCACACCAACAAATTTAATATATCCTCCAGGTGATAACCTTTCAAGTGCATGGCTATCATCTTTCCCCAGAGTCTTATTTTCCCCAGGCTAAATATACTCAACTCCTTCAAACAATCCTCATATGACACAAACAAGAAGGCCCCACACCATCCTGGTGTGTCTTCTTCTGGAAACTTCAGTTAAACTCTGATGCTCAGAATGGAGCACAAAACTCCAGATAAATTTAACAAGGGAAAAATATGGTGGGATGGTCATCTCAGTTTTTCTGGAAGCCCTATACCTCCTAATGTGCAGCTGAGCTTGTACCAGCTCTTTTTGGCTGCCACATCACGCTGCTAAATGATATTGAATTTCCAGTTCATTAAAACCCTCAGTTGGCCATTTGTATGTCTGTTCCACAATCTTCTGAAATGTACCAATCCCTCTAGAGTGACAAGGGAAGAGATTGGTTTTCATGAAGGAAATCAGAGTAGTATAGTAGATGAGTTAGGGAGTTCCTTGGAATTAGGAAGAGTTGAATCCAAATTCCACAGTGTGAATCTTGACAATTGTTGCTTAATCTTTCAGTGCCCTGAACAACTCTGTAAGTTGTGAATTAGGTGCTACTTTGCATTAGGAGAGGGAATTTCCCCTTTGGGAGTTCCTCAATGAAATCACAGATATGATGAAAAAAATATTTAAAAAAATGTAACTGTAAAGTCAGAAATATTCTTGTGTCAGAGGAAAGAAATTAGGTAGTATATTTATAGATATATAGCCCAAGACTGAATTTATATTATATTATCTCAAATATAGGGACCAGAATCCCATTTCTTGGGTAAATACCAAGCAAATGCACAGTATGCCAGACTTATAAAGGAAATAAGACAGAGATATACTTATATGGCTTTTCTGACTGCTTCTCAGCTGGTCAGTGCATAAACAACACACACACACACACACACACACACACACATCCAATATAGGGAAAAAAAGCCCAGGTAACTCAAACAATTGTAAATGTTCTCTTCCTCATCTGCTCAAGGTTCATCTGGGTCTATCCCTCTTTCTGCTAATCAAGATATGGCTCAAAGTTTTAGGGTTTTTTTTTTAGGCATTGATTGTCTATCTTTTTAAAGTACCTTGATGAAATTATGTCTCCTTGGATTGCAATCACTTGTGAGGACACCTTACCTGCTCCTTACCTTAATATGGTTCTCTTTGGTTACCCTACTTATCTTTCCAAAAAAGTAACTCCAGTTACTAGTATGGTAATCAGAGGTAGGTCCCACCATTATGCATCTTGGGAAGCAGGTTCATTCAGGTTCCAGGTGGATATGTAGCCTGGAGAGAACAATGCATGTGGTCCAAGGACAAGGACTCTTTTAGCCACTTGTCATGTTGTGTTGGTATATTTTATTTTGAAACAACAATCACTTTGTAACAAACACGAAAACAAACCTGCATTCAAACTACCTTCTCCACAAAAAAGTTAGTTTATTAATCATAAACAAAAAAGAGGGTAGTATACACTTTAACTTTTATGGTTTATTACTAACATCATCCATTCTATTTATCGAGAGAAGTAATGCTTCTCCACATATTGATTTTATTTGCACGATTGTCGTCATTGTACTTATGCACAGCAAAAGAAGCAAGACAGATATACTTAAATGGCTTCTCTGGTAGTCTTCCCAGGTGATCAGTGCAGAAATGATACGGACACACACACACAGGGACACACACACACACAGGGACACACACACACACACACACACACACACACACACACACACACACCACTAGTAAAGGGGGAATAAGTCCATGTAACCCAAACAACTGTAAATGTACTCTTCCCCATTTGCTTACACACACACACACACACACACACACACACACACACACACACACACACCCTATGTGTACCTACATATGCACACATACGTAGATATCTTCACCAGACACAGCAAATGGAGAATGAACGAGGTTGAGAATTGAACAGGAAGAATTGCATTTAGATCATTGTCAAATTACTTCAGTGATAACTTCATGTTTTCAACACCAATATCTTCTGATGATAATTGTAATATGGCTCAGTTATGAGCCATGGAACGCTGCAGTCTCTCACAGTTGTAGTTGAAGGTCATCCTAAAGGGCATCAAAGAAGTGCTAAGTGGTTATGAACAGGCTGTAGCACGTGACAAAAAATTCCACAGGAAAACTGGCATAAATCATGTTAAAACAGAAATATGTAGCAAGATAAAAAGGAAATGTCGATCACATATAGAATAAGGAGGTATAATCAATAGACAACCTGTGTGATTCTTTTCCATGTCATCCTATAAATTGTTCACGGAGGATATTAAAGTTTTTATTTCCTTGTGTTTTGGGGGGTTGACTTAGGTCATCTTTCTGAATTCTATCTTCTTGTTCAATTGTTTTAAATTGTTTGTATCATCTATGTTTTTCCAATTTCTAATTTTATTGACTTTTTACTTTGCTCTAACAAGTACCAGGTTTTAAAATTTCATTTTCCCCATTCTCTTTCCTTTCAAAGCTTTGATAAGAGAACAGGGAAGGAAATACATAATTCTTAAACACCCACTATGTGAAAGGCATTTTATTAAGTGCTTTGCAAATGGTATCTCATTTTCTAAGGTTTTTGTTCTAGGTCAGAGTCTTCTTTCAAGTTTTTTTATTAAATAATGCAATTTTATCCCTTAAAGGTCATCTGGTTTTTCATATTGTTGTCAAGAAGAAAGCTTTTTAAATTAGGGCTTTTAGCAATTCTCAGGTTTGTTGTAGCTATTCCATTATCTTTTGGGAGGTTCTAAATGCTTTCTGAATTATTCTCTTCTGTAGTTTTAGCTGAGATTTCTTTTATCCCATCATAAGTATTAGAAGCTTTACTTTTTTTTTTGCTTATTTGTTTGATCTCTTTGCTCTCCCTCCATAGTCCTCCTTCTGGATTTCTTACTTTTCTAAATGTCCCTTGTTTTCTTCTCCAACAAAGTTTTTCAGCTACTTTTGGTAGATTTTTTTTGATGGGGTCATTAGCAGAGGTTGACATGGGAAATACCCTCTGATTTAATTGTGGAATTCATGGGAAGTACAGTTGGCTTTTAGATGTTCTCTTTCTAATCACATATTTCAGACTACATCTATCCAAAAAAGAGACATGTATTGGTCAAGCGTACAATCTATCTTTTCATAACAAATGAAGCCCTAATATGAGATATCTTTGAAAGAAAAAACATATCTAATACCCACTGAAAAATAATACCAGTTATACGTTTCCTCAGGTTTTGTTGAGACCAGATTTGGGAAGAAATAATAAGCTGCATTTGAAACACTAGGTACTGGATTTGAAAGTGAAGTTATTGACTTTGAGTAACTGCCATGCATGAATGTGGGTATGAAGGAAGTGATTGTTTCCATACTAGATGCTTCATTTGGGAGTTCAAACTATAACTCCATTTACAGAGTTTAGCACTTTTCAGTTCTTCAATTTCTAGTCCATCTAAAAAAGATAAAACACAAGAATGATGAAGTACCTGGACCTAATTCCTTATCTGATTAAATTTTTAAGGAGAAAGGCAGTTAGACACTTAGCCAAGCTTTACACTCTCTCTCTCTCTCTCTCTCTCTCTCTCTCTCTCTCTCTCTCTCAGAAGTAAGGATGGGGGAGGGACAGGCAAAGAAGAGAATTATAAGTATATGAATATATGAGAGGCAGCAAGGTGATGTAGTAGATAGAGCACTGGACTTGGAATCAGGATGATCTGAGTTAAAATATAACCTCAGTCACTTACTAACTGTGTGACCCTGAGTAAGTCATTTAACCTCTGTCTCAGTTTCCCTATCTGTAAAATGACGAAAAAAGTAGTACTTTCCTCCCAGGGTTGTTGTGAGGTTAAAATAAGATCATACTTGTAAAGTGTTTGTAAATCTTAAAGCATCCTATAAACACTTGCCATCATCATCATCATCATCCTCATCATTATGTTGGAATTGTGAGATTTCAGTATTTCTTTCCATTTCCAGTTCTTCTTCTATCCTTATTCCATATTGTAAGCAAGAAGAAATCTTAAGATTATGAGTGTAGCTACTCTGATCATTCATTTTTAAGACTATTGGCACAATGATAAAATTTGTCTAAACTTGTAGTTGTCAAACTCTCGATCATGTGCTACCTGACTTTTACTTAGTTTGGTTTTTAGACTAGAATCCTGACCATCTTAGAACTAAGATCACAGGATTGTAGACTTTGAGCTGTGAGAGACCTTAGAGATAATCAATCCAACCTCCATATTTTATAGATAAATAAACTGGAATTCTTCTACAGTTGTAGATTAAGTAGTAGAGAGGGGCTTTGAACTAGGTCATTTGACTCCAAATCTAGGACTCTTTCTACTCTAGAAATGTACTACATGCTTTCCCTCAGGCTGATAAGTGCCAGGGAATAATATTTCAAAGTTTATAAAATATTCTTACATAGTGGAATTCTTTATCTCTGATCTTATGACAAATACCACCCTCAAGAATTGGCAAGAAAGGTAGCTATTTGTGATGAATTTCCATTAAAAAGAAAACCATACCAAAGAGTATATTAAAATCAAGGAATATTTAATAAATGCCTACTATATGGAAGGAACTATAATTGACACTGTATCTATTAGGCAAAGATAAGAATGGCACAATCCTGGTCATTAAAAAGTTTACAGTTATCCTTTCCATGGCACAACTTTCCCCATCATGATTTTGAGATATTGTTGGATTGTCATAAGAAAATAATTGGGAATTTTGGGGGAGTTTTGCAGAAACTTCAGGCAATAAGCAAAGGCCAGAAGAGGACTCAGAAAAAGTTTAGAAACTCAGAAATGCATAAAACATATGCATAGTATTCTATAGTATCAACATATTTTATCTTTTAATGCCATAAATATATACAATTTCTTTTTAAAGTTAAAATAAGTAAAACATTAAAGTCTGTGAAAAGAACACCTATGACCAAATATATAACCCAAATTTTACAATAAGGTACTATAAATATCTTACAAAAGAAAAAGAAAAAAAATTCAAACTTCTTTGGTGTGAAGGGAGGGCCAAAATTTCTCATGTGGATTTTCCAGATCTTATGGTTACCTTGCACCTGATGCCCTATGATGTGGAGGGGAGAATAACTATTTTGTACTAGTAGTTAGAGGGAAATAAAATAGGTACAGGTAAATATAATTCATGTTAGGGCATGGTGGGGGAAAAGTAGACAACCACATAATGGTCTAAGAAAATTGGAAGAGGAAGAAATCCTTTTGGTTGAGGACTGTGGGGATTGGGAGTAGTGAAGACTATAATATAAGGAGGAGGTAGCTCTTCAGCTGAACCTTAATTTCCTTTTGTATAATTTGTCTTTCTGGAAAATAGTACCCTTGAAAATATCTGATCAAATTATACCTCCAATTAAAATTTTTCAGTTGCATCACTATTGTTTACTGAATAAAGTAAAAAAAAATTCCTGTGTCTGGTATTCAAAACCCTCTACCCTGTGACACTGCCCTGCCCTTCAAGCCTTATCCTATACCATCTGCAGATTCTAAACTACAACTAATCTGGATAACTATATGCCCTCAAATACAGGTTTTCAAGTCTTTGTCCCTTTGCTCAGATATTACCTTAGCCTGGAATATCCTTCTTCCTCTTTACCTGTTAACTTTTTTGTCCATGTTTTAAAATCCAAATCAAATACTATGTCTTCCAGAAAACCTCCCCAAGAGGTCACAAATGGGTAAATGAAATTATGGAAGAGAGTTAGTGCATAGGGAGGTCAGTACAAGGAAGCTAGAATTGTACCACCCACATTTGTATCTTCTAAGATGGTGGCAGATGGATGGAGTGCTGGACTTGGAATCAGAAAGACTTAAGTTTAAATACTACTTCAGTCACTTACTAGCTGTATGACCCTGGGCAAATCACTTAACATCTCTCAAATTTTGTTATTGTTGGTCAATTGTTTTTCAGCAGTGTGTGACTCTTCATGTGTGTCTGTGCACATGCACGTGCATATGCATGCCTCTTCATGACCACATTTGGAACTTTCTTGGCAAAAATAGTGAAATGGTTTGCTATTTCCTACTCTAGCTCATTTTACAGATGAGAAAATCGAGGGAAGCAGAATTAAGTGACATGTGCAAGTCACACAGCTCTGAAGTGTCTGAGGTCAGATTTGAACTCAGGAAGATGAGTCTTCATCACCTTAAAGTAACATATAAATACTATTAACTATCAGAATAGTCCTCTGTGCTTCAATAGGCTCAAAAATAAATATTTCTTATTTTGAGTAATACTTTTGTATCAATCACTGCTTATTTTTATCTACCCCGCTGTTTTAATTCTTGCTCTCCTACCGAAGTTCCAAATGTGAAAAACATCTCATTGCCCCCCTGCAGGCTTTAGAAAGCTTTGTGTTCATAAATCCTCAGGCTGCTTTTGGTTCATAGAAGCCTGGGAGGACACAGGCCACAGCCTTCACCCTTCTGCATTTACTCTAACAAAGGGTATAAAGGGGTTTGCACCATCTAAGTGTGTTGCTGTTTCTTCCTTTCCAGTCCCTCTCAAGGGACTTGCCTTTTCACTTCCTCTTTTCTCTGAAGTCAGATCAGAAAGAAGCCATGACATATTCTTTTCAATCTGGATCCAGTTTCCTAGGTGACTGAGGTAGTTTCCAGTTTCTCTTCCTTCATAGGTTCCCTGAACCTGCTCCCATCCCTTTCTTTTTTTTTTCACTTTTTGGAGGGCAGTTGGGGTTAAGTAACTTGCCCAAGGTCACACAGCTAGGTTTTTTGTTTGTGTGTGTTAAGTGTCTGAGGCCGGATCTGAACTCAGGTCCTTCTGACTCCAGGGCGGGCGCTCTACTCACTGTGCCATCTAGCTGCCCCCTCCCATCCCTTTCTAAGGTGTTTCTTGTCTACATACAGTAGAAATCCCTGACTCGAAGTTTTTAAAGCTTCTATGAGGTCTTTGAGGGTAGGTACTGTTTTTTGCCTCTTTTTGCATCCTTGTTGCTTAGCACAGTGCCTGGCACACTAATAAATGTTTGTTTATTGATTGATTAATTACTCTAGCCTTTGACTGATGTTTTAAAGGAGCCAAACTATGTTAGGAGGCAGCATGGTATAGAGGGGTAGGACTACAATACTTGGAGTCAGGAAGCTCTGGATTGAATCTGATTTTAGGCAATTACTGACTCTGGAATGCTGCAAGTCATTTAACTCTTCTCTGTCTATCTGTAAAATGGGTATCATAATAGCACCTGTTTCCCAGGGTTGTTGTGAAGATCACATGAAATAATATCTGTAAATTATTTTGCAAATCTTAAAGTACTATATACATGGTGGCTATCATTATTTCTCTACTATGTCAGGGCAGCTAGGTGGCACAGTGGATAGAGAAGGGCTTGGAATCAGGAAGACTCATCTTCCTGAATTCAAATCTGACCTCAGGCACTTACATTTCGTATGATCTTGGGCAAGTCACTTAACCTTCATCTATAAAATAAGCTGGAGAAGGAAATGATAAACCACTCCAGTATCTGCCAAGAAAAACCCAATGATGGTCATGAAGAGTTAGACATGACTGAGCAACAACAAAGGGCATGAAGGCTTTGTAGTTAGAAAAAGGACTTGGGTTTCAATTCCAACTCTGCTCATCCCTTTGCGACCTTGGGTAGAAAGTTACTTTTTCTGTTTTCTGGTTCTGTTTACTTCACTTTGTTTTAGTTCATATATGTCTTTTCATGCTTCTCTGTATTCATGTTTAGTTTTCTTACAGCACAGTAATTACATTAATATGCTTCAGTCCATTTAGACACTCCTCAATTGATGGATAACTACTTTGTTTCCATTTCATTATCACTACAGAAACTGTTGGTATTGATATTTTGGGGCATATGAATGTTTTTTGTCATTGATTGCCTGTGGGAGTATGTCTCATAGTGGAAACTCTTGGTTAAAATGTGAGGATATTTTAGTCATTTCACACAATGTCAAAATACTTTCCACAATGGTTTTACTTAGTCACGGCTCCCTTCAAAACATAGTAGTCCTTCTATCTTTCCATAATTCTTTTAACATTGATTTAACGTTGCCAATTTATTGACTACAATGTCATTTGAATTTCTCTTACTATTAGTGTTTTGCAGCATTCTTATGATAGTGGTTTTCAGTTCTTGTTTTAAGATATTTGTTCGTAACCTTTGACCTCTTATTTAACAGTCAAAATGACTTTTGGTCTGATACATTCCTATTAGTTGTCTATTAATCTTGGATATCAGGTTCTTATCAAAGAGAGTAGATACCAAAATGTTTTTCCACCAGCAACCTCTTTCCTTCTTATCCTATTTACATCTACTTTGATTAACAAAAGCTTTTCAATTTTGTGTAATCAGAATAATCTGTTTTACATGTTTGATGACCTCTAATTCTTTATTTAGTTAAGACCTGGTCTGTTAAACATACTTCTGAAAAGGACATAGTCTTCTAGTCTTCTAATTTTTAACAATGTTATGAATTTTAGATTTTGGTCATATATTCATTTTGAATATGTTGTAGGGTAGAGTCTTCTTTGTGTATGGGGTGGGCAAGTTTGCCATAGGAGGACCTTTCTAACTGAAAGTCTGTGACTGTGAAGATGTATCATGGGATCATAGTATTTAGAGTTGGAACATACCATAAGGACAACTAATTCAATTCTTATAGCTGAAGAAACAGAAATCCAGAGAGACTGAGAACTAAGCAATATTATATAGAAGCATGGATGGTCATTTAGTTCTTAGACCTATTTCTACTTCTGCAATTTGATTAATTTATCTCCTTTTTTGCTTTGTATTCACCTGTCATTTTTTTCCTTTTTGTCTTTATTACTTTGTTTACTTTTAGTTTACAAGATTCAATTCCACAATTCCTTGAGTTTCAAATTTTCTCCCTCTTTTCTCTTCCCCCTTTTCTCCCCTTTTCCCCTCCTTTTCCCTCCCTCCCCCATCACCTGTCTAATGTAAGAAAGTCGTTAAAAAAAGGAGCATAATTTCTACAATAACAACACTGTAAAAACAAACAGCTTAAAAAGTTGTAAGAACTATGGTGGATGACCATTCCAGAGGACCAATGATAAAACATGATGTCTATTACAGAGAGGTGGTGAATTAAAGATATGGGATGAGACACAAATTTTTGTGTATAGCAATTCAGAAGATTTTTTTTTGTTCATGTATGTATATTTATAAAAAATGGATTTTTTTTTTCATTTTTTTTCCAATGGGGTGGGAAGAGTGAGAGAGAACTGATTTTTGTTATTATTATTATTTTAAATAGAGAGGTGGGGGTTGTTATAGTTATGAGACATTGCATTAACTTTCAGTTCAGGTCACTGTATCATTAGTTTTGCCTAACTTACTTTGTTATAAGAGGACTCTCACAAGTGAGAATGGTTTATAAATTTTTGTAATATAAAAATGAAACATATCAATTAAAAAACATATCAATTAAAAACTAAAGTGGTAAAAAGATGAGAATATGTCTAATGTTTCTTCTTCCTCCTAAACAGTTATGGTTGAGAGACAGTCCCTTTGTGCATCATTTATATAGATGATGAAAAGGATTGGACCATTTTTGTTTTGAATTGAATTAAATTCAATGGGCATTAAATGAGCATCTACCATGTTAAAGGCAACTAGGTAAGGCTCCGGGCTACAGAAAAACGAATAAGAAATACCTTACCTAAAGGCAACTTCTGTCTGCAAAGTGGTTAAGGTGACTAAAGTGAAAAAGTGACTAAGAAATGTTATTCTGTAAATAGGAAAATGAAAACATAGGAAGCTTATAGTTAACCCAGTAGTTCCCATGTTTATAATGCTTTAAACACTTTTCTCATAATAGTCTTATATTAAAAGAAGATCTTCGCTTGACCTCACTCTGAGTAAAAAGGCAAACTCAAGAAAATAAGATAAAAGAGGAGTTTATTGTAGCACAAGGTAGCAGTGTTGCCTGCTGCTGGTGGGAATTCAAACTGCCTGACACTTTAATAGACAAGAGTAATAACTTCTGTATAAGGGCAAGATGATCCCAATTGGTACATGTCAATGAGGAGATGGGGTTAGTGCCACCTCATTGTATTACAGGATTGTGGGGAGATTAGATTAGCACTAAGGAGATAACATAGTACTGGAGTTTTGGTGACCACCCTTTCCTGAAGGTTTGCTGCTTATAGTCCAAGTCAAGCAAGGTTAAAACATGGAATCAGTATCTATGACTCTGAATCAGTGACTTATTTGTAAAGTAGATTCAGGTATTGATAAATATACCCATTTTTACAAATGAAGAAAGTGAGGCTCAAAGGTGTTCAGCAAATACTAGTGATTTCATAGCTATTAAATGATGAATGTGAGACGGATTTTTCTGATTCCTACATCTGGGACATTTCTGTTATCCCTGCTTCCAGTGTATAATAACCAGTTCAATTCAATAAACATTTATTAAGGTTCCATTATGTGCCAGGCTCCATGCTAAGTGTTGGAGATAAAAATAAGGAAAAGACGTTCCTTGTCCTCAAGGAATTTATAGTCTAAGGGGGGAAGACAATACACCAAGGGTGGTTCAAAGGAGAAAGGGACCAAAGGGTGGCCATGCTGGGGACAATATATTTTTGTGGAATAGAAACCAAGCAGAACAAATTTATTGTTCCACTTTCCAGCCCTTCAATCAGAAGGGAGAGATATCTGAGGGAGTTGAGAAGGTTTTGAATATCAAAAACCCAGTCAATCTGTATGGTGATGGGATTTCAGGTGATAAGCTTGTACTGGGGAAGGCATGATAATAATCCCTGGAATTGAAACCAAGTGGAGCTGCTGATCCAAAAAGAAGAATTGACCAAAAACAAAAACAAAAACAAACATTATGAGTTAAATTATAATCCAACTCTTAAAAGGTAGGATTTTAGGTGAAGGGTCTGCAAAATGTGTATAAATATGTATATAAGACAGTTAAAACTATTGTAGTGGGCCTATGTGTAGGTATAGAGATTGACATGGGATCAATAACCTCTTTGGTCAATGGAGACCCAGTGTCCTCATCTTTATTCTTTAAGTTCTGTTTGGCCAATTAAAGCAACCACAGCTTCTTCCAGAAGATGTTTACAGGTCTTCTAAAAAGTTACCTTTAGAGCCCTATAGGATTCACTGTCTTCCAGATCCCTGCGTTCAGTGGTTGCATTGATTGCTGGAGTTATTTCTTTTCTTAGTTGGAAATTGAAGCAAGTCAGACTTCTTCTTTCAAGTTGCTTGCCTCAAAGGCCTAATTTGGTTTTCTTTTAACACCGGGATCTAGAAGAATATAATTTCTGCAGTAAAATTTGAAGGACTGAGGAACAGAAAAAGAGAGATTGAATCATGTGGAGTAAGACAACATTATGCTGACTGATAGGGAAGAAAGTTAAGTTTATTATCTGCTATGCTGTCAGTGACAATAGATAGGCCTGAATGCAAAGTTGACTCTTTCTGAGGATCTTGTTAAGGGCTAAGATGCCTCATATGCTTAGATGTATTTTTATTATCAAGTATGATTTGAAGGGAAATGCATTCATTAATTCAGCAAGGTACCTATCAATCTAAACACATCAGATGAAGAGAAAGTATGAGGTGCTAAGGATGGTAACTGCCAGAGAACAGGTAGTTTCTAGTTGAATGTTAAACTTGTCTTCAGCTGAAATAGTATTTCCTAGGGTTTCAGTTATATGACTTGGTAATTTGAATGAAAAGAGTTTCCTATAATGACTTTTTGGAGGTCTGGAATATTTCCTTTTATAAACCTGTGACATATTCTTCCCCAAATATACATACATATGTATACACATACACACATACATTTGTAACTACCCACAATACACATATAACATGTATACATAAATCAAACATATAGGCTATTATACAAACATACATGTACAAATATACAATGCAGCAGTGTGACTTTTCCCACCTTTATAATTTTCTTTTTTATATCAATTTCACCCCCTCTAATAGGCATGAGCTGTAATCTCAGGATTGCTTAATTAGTAGTTATTTGGAACATTTTTTCAAATGACTTTAGATAGTCTCAGTTTCTTCCCTTGAGAACTACCTGTTCATTTCCTTAGACCACTTATCAGTTGGGTAATGGCTCTTTTTCTTATATATTTGAATCAGTTCCTTATGTATATTAGAAATGATACCTTTCCCAGAGAAACTGACTGAATATTTTTTTTTTTTGCTTTTTTGGAGGGCAATTGGGGTTGAGTAACTTGCCCAAGGTCACACGGCTAGGTTTTTTTTATATTTGTGTGTGCATTAAGTGTCTGAGGTCGGATCCGAACTCAGGTCCTTCTGACTCCAGGGCTGATGCTCTACTTACTGCGCCATCTAGTCGCCCCCTGACTGAATATTTTAAAGCATTTATTTTTTCTCTTTTAATCTTAGATTTATCAGATTTTGTTGTGCAAAACTTTAAAAATTTTATGTAGTCACAACTGTCTATTTTATCTTCTGTGATCCTTTGTATTCTTTGTTTGACCATGAACTTCTATCCATAGACTAATAGGCATTTTTCCATGTTTCTCTAATTATGATTTATAAGATAACATTTTATATGTGGATGTAATTGAATATTTCTTCCGTTCTTATATTTGTGACTCCAGGAGTTATCTAAGAACTTCTTTCTCTTTTACTGGGCATAGCTCAAATCATGTCTCCTTTCTTCTTGCTTCCTAGTTGCTATGGTGATGCAAAGTCAATGCTGCTGATATTTCTTCTCCTTATACCCAGGACATTGAATCTTCTTCACCTTTACACTGATTCATCTCAATTCAGTTCAGCCCAGTCACCATTCAAGAGAGCAACTATTCTGTGCAAGATGCTGTCCGTCCTGTCTTACCAAATAATATATTTTTTTAATAAATCACATAGTCTTTCTCTTTGTAGAAGGTAAAGTCTTATAGGAGAGGTGTGAAGTATGCACAAATGAATATGATGTAAACTACAATGGAAAGAGGAAAAGGTAAGATCTAGGCAAAGTACTCAAAAAAAACTTGAGAGAATACTCTGAGCTGAGAGAAGGAAGGGGGGCTACTTGGAGCTTGTGGCATCTGATCCTGGGCCTTGAAGGAAGAAGAGGATTTCAGTAACAGGACAAATAATTAGGTGGATGGATAGATAGATAGGTAGACAGAAAAAAACATTCATTGAGCACTTGCTCCATGCCAGGCACTGTGCTAAGCTTTATGGATATAAGTAAAGACATGTAAGACAGTACCTGCTCTCAAGAAGTTTATTTTCTAGTAGGAAAAAACAAAACAAAACAAAGGGGAGGTAGTGGGTAATGAGGAGGGACAATATCTGGAGGTGGTGTGAAGGCCTAGGCCCTGGTAAGACAAGGCAAAATCTCGCCTATCGTAGCCAAGGACCCAGGGGCAGAATCAAAGTGACTTATAGAGAGGAGGTAGAGGTGATGGTCAGAGTAGAGAAGGCATGGACTTGATCAAGTTGGAAAGAATGAGATGGAAGGGATTCCAGGAATAGATGTCGTCTGAGCGAAAGTATCAAGGCAAGACAGTGCTGGATGAGATCCATTAATGGTTGGCATTTAAATATGACTAGATTTTAGGTTAAGGTCCATATTTCTCACTCTTTTGTATCTGCCCATTCTCTAGTTTCTAGTTTTACACTTATAGACAACAGTGTTTCTTAATTTTTAATTAACATTTAATTTGTAAAAAATTTGAATGGATGCCCATGCCATGTGAGGAGCCCACTGTGAAGACTCAGTATGGACTATTTAGAATTGTAATCAAATAAAACCTAGAAAAATGAAACTGACCCATATTTAAAGTTATGGTTCAATGACTTGCTGGCTATTGCTCTGTAAACTAGCCTCTTTTGAATGCTTAGCTTTCTCAGAACATCTTTTCTGTGGGTGTTTGGCAATGTGTGAGAATTTTTCATGTCTGTCATCTGTGGGATGCTTTCCTTGCAGCTGTTAGGGGTTGCATGACCCTTATTTTAGGCCAGAGGCTGTGGTTGCTGATACAGGACAGAGCTCTCTAGTCTTGTGTATGTCCTGTTGACTAGGGTTCTGTATATGTTGTTGGGAATTGGGGGTCCTTAGGGACTTGTTTTGGGTTAATAGAGCTATTGGCAGATCTTTTGACTGGAATAAGAGTTGGCTGCTAGGATTCTGTCTAAGAAATATGTTCTGAAATAACATCTTTATCCATATAAAGCAGAAGTGAAATGGGAGGTAGATGGAGAGGCAAGCCTTGACCTTAATAACATAGTTAGAGATTAATTTGTATTGTAAATCTCCCTCCTAGATTTAAAGCATCAACCCTGAGCTACACTGAGAGGGGAAGGGGACAGGAGAGGAAATCATGGATCTTGGGTTACTACACAAAAGGTCAAGGATGGGTAAAGAGTTGAAATATGTGGTTTTAGTGAACTATAGGGCTGATTGAGAATATTGAATATTGATGAGGTAGAGAAAAAATGAAACAGTAAAGAAAGTGGGAGGGATAGGAAGAACCCATTAGTCTTCCTCTTCCTACCAGTGTATGAGAAGAGAGATAAAGGGATTATTTTAGTCCAGTGTCTGAACAGGACTTTCCCATTCTACCCCTTCTCACACCCAGCTCTACTTATTTGGGGATGAGATAGCAATTCTCATCTCTTCCAACACTCCTTCCTGATTTTACTTGAAAAGTTTATTTTTTTCCTATTTAGCTTAACTTTTCCATAGTGATTCCTTGAAGAAATACAGAAAAATCTGGCAATACTTCTTAAAGGAGTGGATTCATAGACATTAATAAAAAGGCATAAGCATTGTATTTAATGTCATGCACATTGCATTGGAACTGTGGTGGACAGCACCCATCACAAAACTGAATGTGATTGAAGCTTTTCAGATTTGAAATGCTGAAGACACAAAGAAGAAGAAAATAGTTTTCTTTTCCTTGTGGAAAATGAAAATGGAAAAGTTTCACATGGTAAATAAAAATTATATTAAGTAATAAAAACTTCTAGTGGAAAACTACATTTTCAGAATTATATTCTCCTGCTACAACTGTCAAAGCACATCTCTCCAGTTTAATTTTAAAATTCATTAAATACACTGTTTCCTTAGCTTAGACATTGCCATCTGGAACAAAGTTTGCTGCTGGTGTGGAATAAAGGGAAAACTTTTTTTTCTCCCTAATGGAAGAGATGGGATAGATACAGCTAAGTCTAGAGTTTCATTCTTATGGAAAAAGATAAAAAATAAGATTTTGGGATTTATAGAAATAATGAAGTAATTGTTTTCAAGGTTAGAACTTAAGAACCTGGAAAACTTTTATTCTTTTTTACATTGCGGTTTGCTAAAATAGTACCTATATGAAGGCTCTAGCTCTTTTCATATAATGTCCTATGTAAACATAGCCAGTCCCTGATATTTAAATATGAATGAACATATGAATGTTGGATTTGGGGATTACAGGTCTGTTTTTTATTATCTAAATCATGTATCCATTTTGACCATATCTTGGTAAATGGTGTGAGATATTGGTCCATGTCTGCCATACTGCTTTTATTTTTTACCAAATAATGAATTCTTATCCCCAAATCTTATCTTTATACTTGTCAAATACAAGCTAATTATGCTTATTTGCTGCTGTAAATTATATGTCTACTCTATTCCACTGATCTACCCTTTTTTGTTTAGCTAGTACCACATACTTTTGGTAACTGCTGCCTTATAATATAGTTTAAGATATGGTACTACTCCTTCATTTAGGTTTTTTCATTTTTCCTTTGATATTCCTGTGTTTGTTTTTCCAAGTAAATTCTGTTATCATTTTTTTCTAATTCAGTAAAGTAATTTTTGGTAATTTATTTGGGGTATATATAAATTAGTTTGGGTAAAATTGGCATTTTTATTACATTGACCCTACCTACTCATGAATAATTAATATCTCTCCGATTATTTAAATCTGATATTATTTGTATAAAAGTTTTTTTAAAAATAATTTTGTTTATCAAGGTCCTGGGTTTATATTAGAAGGTGTATCTAAGATCAATTCATTTCAATATTAAATAAATAATTTGTAATAATAGATAAAGAAGGGATTCTACCTGACTGTCATTTCACATGATGTATTCCATATATAGGTTAAATAAATAAAGTGACAATATACAGCCTTGTCTTACTCTTTTTCCAATCTTAAACCAATCAGTTGTCCCATGTTTCATTCTAACTGTTGCTTCTTGCCGTGCATAAGGTTCCTCAAGACATAAGTAAGATGGTCTGATACTCTTATCTTTTTGATGATTTGCCACATTTTGTTGTGATCCACACAGTCTAATCAATGAAGCAGAAGTAGGTGTTTTTCTGGATCTACCCTTGCTTTCTCCATAATCCAGTAAATGTTGGAAGTTTGGTCTCTAGTTACTCTCCCTCTTTGAAAACCAACCTGCTCTTCTGGTAATTATAGCCTAACTTGCAGAATCTTAAGCATAACCTTGCTGGCATGTGAAATGAGCACAATTGTTCAGTAATTTGAACATTTGTTGACATTTCCCTTCTTTAGAATTGGCATATAAACCGATCTTTTCCAAGTCTAGGGGCCACTGTAGAGTTTTCCAAATTTGCTGGCATGTTGAGTGCAGCATTTTAAGAGCATCATCTTTTAAAGTTTTAACTAGCTCAGCTGGAATCCCATCACCTCCATTAACCTTATTATTAGCGATCCTTCCTATGGTCCACTTGACTTCATTCTCCATGATGTCTGACTCCATCTAGATCAGCAAATAATATATATATATATATATATATATATATATATATATATATATATATATATATTGCATAGTTCTTCTGTGTATTCTTGCCACCTCTTCTTAATATCCTCTACTGTTTAGTTCCTACCATTTCTGTCTTAATCATGCCCATTTTTGCATCCAACTTTCCTTTGCTATCTCTAATTTTCTTAGAGTGATCCCTTCTCCTTTCCATGCTATTGTTTTCTATTTCTTTGCATTTCTCCTTTAAGAAAATCTTCCTATCTCTCTTTTGCTACTATTATCTGGAATTCTGCATTCTGTCTGGTGGAGTGCTTTTGGGCGATCCTGGAGGACTAGTACCTCTGGTGTAAGGGCTTACTGAGCCTTCCATTTGGTCTCCATCTATCACCCAACTCTCACCTATGGCTCCAAGAAACTATAGCATGCACACTGTCCATACCCTTGTAAAACTATCCTAGCAGGTGGACTAAAACAGGTTTAGAGTAATAGGCCTGAAACCCATTGATGAATTAGGGGGTGTCTATACTTCAGGCATGTGAAAACTTTCCCTCATAAAATGGGCAGATGAGAACAATTCCAATAGCCACAAAGCTGCCTGAAGCATGTTTTGGAGCTCTTAGAGCTTAGACATTGAGGACACCAATGTCATCCTGGGCCATTGCCAGTCCTTATGACTTTTGTCCTGGACTTTGATGCCTCTGGAAGAGAGAGTGAGGCTGATGACATTGATGACATTGCCTCACTTAAATTCGATTCAAGTGCAAGTCAAGACATTACGCATGGTCTATTTTATGCCAACATCATGATGTCATTGGTTCTCTTAGAAAACAAAGGGCAAACAACAATAATAGCAGCAGATTTCAGCATCTTTCCTTCTTTCCTCAGCTTTGTAAAACCCCATCAGACAACCACTTCTTGCTCTTCTTTTACTGTGGAATGCTTGTTGCTGCTTCCTGTACATCATTTCACACCTCTGCCCATAGTTCTTCAGGCACATTATCTGCCAAATCCAGTCCCTTAAATCTGCTCCTCAATTCCACTCAAATTCACAGTAAGCTCCAGGTCTTCTTTTAAGGGACTGTATAGAGCTTCTCCACTTTTGGCTGCAGAGCATACAATCAATTTGACTTTGATTATCCCATACCACTTAAAAGTAATTGCCTTTGTTAGATAAGAATATTTCTAGATTGAATCAGAGCTCCAGAACCGATACTTCTTTGAAGCATCAAATCTTTGGCTTGAGAGACCTGGCCACACACCAAGAAATTTCTAAGAAAAGTTGGAACTATCTGAGAACCAGACAGAAACTTCTAGGGTGTGGAGACTAAGAAGAAGGGTAATGTGAAATACAGCTGACCTGGCTTGGGAGCAACCAGGGAAAGAAGGAAGAGAAAACACCATTGAATTTAGGCAAAGAAGGGTGGTAGCAAGGGCGGGTGGGGGTGGGGGTCATCAGCCCTGTGGGCATCTCAGAACAAAAGTTTTGGTCTGATATCACCACTTTAACCATTTATGCATCTAAGATGAATTCAAAAGAAGTAAATCTACTCTTTACCCAACTTCCCTTCCCTGTTCCTGTCTATCCACAGCTATTGTAAAAATAATCTGCTGGCTCTGTTACCCAAATATTTCTGGTACCCTGAATTTTGCCTCAGCCTTAAGGAGGTAAGGGCTTAAGAAGATAGAGATAGGTATGCATATAAATTAAGGTGGTGAGCTCCATAAAGTCCTCATTCAGTCATCTGCCTAAATGTTAGGAATCTTCCTAACTTGGGACTCAGAGAGATTGAGATCATACTCATTCATCCAAAGTAAACACCCTAAAGCCAAAAAGGAGGCAATCCTGTGGACCTTAGAAATTTCTAAGCTTAAAACAAGCAGATTGTCATAGCAAAGTAATTATTACACAAAGGTAATAAGAAAGCTAGGTGGTATAGTGGATAGAATGTGAAACTCAGAAGACCTGAGTTTGAATCCTACCTAAGACACTAACTCTATGGCCCTGAGCAAGTCAGTTAACCTCTCTTTGTCCCAGTTTCCTCATTGATAAAATGAGTTGGAGAAGGACATGGCAAACCACTCCAGTATTTTTAGCCAAGGAAACCTCAAAAGGATTCATGAAGAATTAGACATGACTGAAAATGACTCAACAACAGCAACAAAATATACCCCCCCCCCCCATTTCCTGCATAACTTTTCTTATCCTAACTGCATACTCTTTGTATCCCCCTACAATATAAGCATCTTAAGATCAGGCACAATTTCATTTTTTCTTTGTATCTCTACTCTCTTGCACAAAGTATGTGAGTAATAAATGCTAGTTGAATTAGAATGAAATTGGATTAGTTGGTAAATTCTTTGCAGATAGAGACTGTGTCTCATTTACCTCTATGTCCTCAGCACACACATCAAAAACCAACTGTTGGTGTCACCAGGGATTGCCTTCCATCTAATCTGAATAGATCTTGTATGTACATAGTCATTTACTTGTTGTGTAGTCTACTAGAATGTGAGCACCTTGAGGGCAGGGACCATTTTTTGGTGCCATTTTTTATATCCTCAGTATACAGTAGTTCTTGTCACATAATAAATATTTAAATGCCTGTTGATTAAATGATGTAATTTAATTAATAACCAAAAGAAGACCCCCTGCTCCTGCCTTCCCTAATAACTCTTCATTGGCATAAAATTTTTGATATAGGGATCTGCATTTTGGGGTTAGTTAATAGGATATTTAAAAGAACATATTTTGAGACTACATATAAATTCTATAGAAATGTTTGGTTTCTGTCTCAGTACTCAATATCTTTACCATTGAAATGTGGCTGTTTACTAGAATTTTGACTATTATACTTGGAGGTAGCTCAGGGGTACAGTTGCTAGATTGACAGACCTGGAGTTAGGAATACTCATCTTCCTGAGTTTAAATCTAGCCTAAGACACTAGCTGTTTAACCTTAGTCAAGTCATTTTATTCCATTTGCCTCAGTTTCCTCATTTATAAAATGACCTGGAGAAGGAAATGACAAACCACTTTAGTATCTTTGCTAAGAAAAAACCCAAATGGAGTTACAAAGAGTCGTATACAATTGAAAAGATGGAACAACAACAAATACTTAGAAAGTAAGTCGACTTTCCATTTATCTAATTTATCTAATTAGTGTTGGGGATATAGAGGCCCACATATAAGTGGAGTGCTTATTTGGCCCTGCTCTGCCTGTAGCAATATCTGCTCCATAGTATCACTGTGTCATACAGTTTTCTCTAGTGGAAGTTAGTTTTGTGCTGCTGAAGAGCCTTGTATTCCAATGATTAACTATTTGGGGTACCTTAAAAATGCAGAATAAAGTTTTTTGATATCAAATTAAATGGTTCATATTCACCATTTTCCTAGTTATAAACTCTTACTTATTTTAGAATTCAGTTTGCATCTTGGTGACTCAAAAGAGAACCACTGAAAAATCTTAATGTGACAATTCTTTTCTGGTCTTACAGCCTCATGGTAGATTTTATTTATTTAAAAATATTTTGTTTGTTTCCATTAGCAAATATTTACCTTCTTACTCTTTCATGCCATCTTCAATTAAAAATAAAAAAAAAACCCATTGTTTACATGTGTCATAAATCAAAACAAATTTTCACATTGGCTCTGTCCAAAAAGATATTTGTCTCATTCTGCTCTTTGAGTCTTCCATGTTTCTATCAGGAGGTAGATGGATAGCATATTTCATCAAAACTAGTCTGGAATTGTCTTGCCATTTTTCTGAATATGGTTTCTAATTCTTGACTGTATTGTTTTCATCCTATAAACTGTTCTGATACTGTTTACTCTGCTTTGTATCAGTTCATGGAAGTCTTTTCCAGGTTTCTCTGAAACCCATCCTTCATCATTTTTTATAACACAATAGTGATCTGTCATATTTATATAGCCCAACTCGTTTATTCATTCCCCAGTTAATGGACACTGCTCAGATACCCATTCTTTGATGCCTCAAAAAGAGCTGCTATAATTTTTTTTTTACATCTTTAGAGTTTGATTTGCTTTGGATCAGTTACTTTCTGAATATGCCCTCATTTTTAGTCCCCTATCTCCCCCTTATTCTCTTTTCCTCCTATTTCCCTGCTGAGTGAAATGTCTTTCTCTACCCAACTGTGTGTGTGTGTGTGTATTTATATATGTGTGTGTGTATGTATGCATTTTTTGCTATATCATAATTATATATATACATATATGTGTGTAATCAATATAAAAAGGTCAGTTACATTATCATTAATCATTATAATTACAGTATTCAATTTTGTCTTACTGTTCTTTCCATTTATGTTATTGTTACCATTGTATATGTTGTTTCTTTAAGTTGTTTCTCACTTCACTCTATATCAGTTTTATAGATAGATAATATTACACATATATAATATATGTCATAATATTATATATATAATATTCTACACAGAGACAATAGATAATATTACACATATATAATATATGTCATAATATTATATATATAATATTCTACACACAGGCACATATATTCCCATGCTTCTCTAAGGTCTTCAAATTCATCATTTCTCATAGCACCCATGACATTCATGTATCAAAATCTATTTAGTCACTTCCCAGTTGATAGGCACCTACTTTGCTAATGTATGCATTTTTTAAAAAAGATCATCAAGACATAAGAGAACCATTCCTCTCCCAGGCCTTGTCTAACTAGATTCTGTCCATCACCTCAATGATGGTAGAGTTCAGAGGGGACACATATATCTTCTCTCCATATTTTATTATTTAATGTAAGCACTAGACCCTTGTTTAGTCCTTTATTATTGAACGTTCATGTTTATTTTTTTATGTTTCTCTTCACTCCTGTGTTTGAACTTCAGAGTTTCCCTATAGCTCTATTGTTTTCAACAGAAATGTGTAGAAGTCTTCTCTTTCATTAACAATTCATTCTGCCTGTCCCCTCCCCTCACCTGTAACATTTTACTCAGTTTTGCCAAGTAGGTTATTTTTGACTGTAAGAATAAATAATTTGCCTTCTGGAATATTTTATTCCAAGTTCTCCGCTCTTTTATTATTGTGGTGGGTATTAAATCACGTGTGATACTGTCTCTCCTTTGTACTTGGTTTGGCTCCTTGTAGTATTTTTTCATTGACCTTGAAACTCTAGATTTTAGTTACAATGTTCCTTAATTTTGGGATTTTTTTTTTTTTGAGGGCAATTGGGGTTAAGTAACTTGCCCAAGGTCACACGGCTAGGTTTTATTTGTGTGTGCATTAAGTGTCTGAGGCCGGATCCGAACTCAGGTCCTTCTGACCCCAGGGCCGATGCTCTACTCACTGCACCACCTAGCCACCCTGGGATTTTTTTTAGGGGTGACTGGTGGAGTTTTTCTCTTTCTACCTTGTCCTGTGATTCTAAGATATCTGAACTTCTCTCTCTCACTCTCTCTCTCTCTCTCTCTCTCTCTCTCTCTCTCTTTCTCTCCCTGTCTCTCTCTGTCTCTGTCTCTTCAAATGGTCCTATAATTTTTAGTGTTTTTTTCTTCATTGTCTTTTCTAGGTCAAGTTGTTTTTGCTGTTAGATACTTTCTTTACATTTCCTCTTATTTCGTTTTCAGTCTTTAGACTTTGATTTTAATTTTTAGAGAGTCTTTAACTTCTCTTTGGTCCATTCTAATTTTCTGGCATTTGTTACTTAGACATAGTTTTATACTTATGTCAAACTATTAAATACCTTTCTATTTATTTCTTCTATAGTTCTTATTTTTCCCACTCATTTTTCCTTCAGCACTCACAATTATGTTTACAAAATAACATTTTATCTCTTTTAAAAATTTTTGCTTCATCTCTTTCAGGAGTTCTAGTTAAATTTTTGCCCAAGTTGTACTTTGCTTGTAGGTATTTTGGAGTCATTCCTTTCTTCTGGTTTTGTGCCTGGAGCTTCCCTGCCACTCTAATAGCTCTTTATGGTGGGATTCTTTTTCCCTCCTCTCATTCTTCCAGCCTTCTTCCTGACTTCAGACTGGATGTTCAGATGACTCTGTGGCACTTCCAGAAGGAAAGTCTGGGCTAGTCTTTTTCCTGCTTTCTTTGAGGCAGTGAATATTGTGTTATCCCACAATTTCAGAGACAAGTTGGGGACCTACAAGCTTTTAGTGCTTACAGAATGATCTGATCTAGTGCAAAATCTGATTGTCTCCCTCTCCTCACACCATCTGAGCTCTGCAAGTTTCTGACCTGGGTTTCAGTTTGGGCAACAGTATATTGTGACTGGACTCAGCCGCTGTCAATGAGCTAGAAAAGTCTCTTGGTTCAGAGCGACAGAATTGTAGGCTTTTTTTTTTGGTCCGGGATTTCTGTCATGGTTACTCCTTTGTGGTCTGGGCTAGATGCTAGAACTGAAACCCCTCCCTCCTCCTGGACTCTGAGCTACACACCTGTTCCTTTCTTCTGAACTTCCTCCTTTCTTGGTACACCATTCAAGGTCTTCCTACCTGGGAACACCATGCTGGATATAGGTTTGTTTCTTAGGCTAACTTGGATATGTGACCCAGAACTGAGCAGTATGCTGCAAAGTTGTCAGTCTGTCCCTGTCCCTGTTGTGCTCTGACATAGGTCTTGTGGTGCTCTGGTCTGGGTTGGGGACCTCCTCATACTCTAGTACACAGCCTCTCTCTGGCTAGAGTACTCTGTGACCAGTGAGCTTCTATTCCAATGTCCTCTTCATCTCTAGTAAAACTTCTCTGTGAGGCTCCCTTTGCTGAACTGGGTGGGACAAGTATGTTATTATTATTCAGTTACTTTCTGGATTTCTCCATCAGTATTCATCCTGGTGAATATGGCTGACTTCTGACTAATGACGTTTTGGAAATGATACATCTATTCATATAACTGTACTTCTGAGGACATGGCTCAGGTTATCAGTGTTTTCTCTGTAAACAATTCCATTGAACTAATTTTCTTCAGTGATTTTACAGTGAATGCTTACTATGTACCCAGATCTATGGTAAACACTTTGGTGAGTATACAGGTAGTGTAAGATCTAGTCCTGGTTTCTCATTCAAGGAACTTAATATTTAAGTGGAGTGGCAGGTCATGCCCACATGGAAAATCAAAACAAGAACCTGACACTTACCATATATGTAGGCCCTTATTATTGGAAGGTAAGGTCCTTAAGAATCCCAGACCAAAAAAAAAAAAAGGCTACAATTCTGTCACTCTGTCTTGCTTTTCTATTTATATTTCTAGTGCTTTGCCCTCTGTAGCCACTTAATAAATAGTTTTCATTTATTCATTCAGGTCAACAAACATTTATTAAGTGTTTGCTATGTACCAGGCACCATGTCAACCACTAGGAATTCAATGAAAGACAAAAAATATGTCCCTGCTCTCAAGGAGCCCAATTTCTAGTGGGGAAGACAACATATAAACAATTATGCATATATAATCTCTCTCTCATATCTAAATATACATATATTGATAGATATTTTCTACCTCCTTTTCTCTCTCCCTCTCCCACAAGCCCACATCTATTTCTATCATCTATATATATATTCATATGCATAACCCATTTCTATTTCTCTATAGATATAGAGTTAGATATATAATAAGAGGGAAGGTACCAGTAGTTGAGGGAGAGGGAGGGAAAGGCTAGCATATTTGTCTGAATCTAATAAGATGAAATTCAATAGTGACAAATATTAAGCTTGAATTTTAGGTGCCAGATAATCAACTTCATACTTATAATTAGATGGAAGGAATGGTTAGATAGCAGTTTTGAAAGAGACCTTGTGGTTTTAATATATTGCAAGCTCAACAAGCCTCAGTAGTGTGGTATGGTAGCCAAAAATGTTTTTTGCATATTGTCTCCCCCATTAGACTGTGAGCTTGAAGGAATCAGGTGTGTTTAGCTTAGGGAAGAGAAGACTAGACTCTGCATGACACATGGTAGCTGTCTTCAAGTATTTGAAGGGTGTTGGAAGAGGGATTGATATAGTCTGTTTGGTCAAAGGGCACAGAACCAGGAGCAGTGGGTAGGAGTTGCAAAGGCATTAACTTAAGTTTTATATTAAGGGAAAAAAACTTCCTAAAAATAAAGTGTTTCAAAGTATAACAGGCTGCCTTGAGAAGTGATGGGTTCTCCTTCCTTTAAGGTTATAGTGGGGATATTTTTCATGTTTGAGTTTGATTAGATGTCTCCTTGGGTCCCTTTTTGATCTCATATTCTAGGATTTTGTAATGGTTCATACTGCTGTGTATAATTTATCCCATGTACTTAAACATATTCTAATTTATTGTAGTTGTTTACCTTTTCAGAGCCTAACAGGGCCATATTGGAGTTGAAAGGGATATTTGACAACTTGCCTTAGGTCACATAGGCACAGGTATGATTCAGATTCAGATTCCATGAGCCTAAGTTCAGCACTCCAAATTCAGTAGACTAATCCTGGTTCCTCTACACTGATCCCACCCCTAGATTTCAAGCTCAAGTAGGACAAGGACTATTATTTTTCATCTTTGTATCTCCAGTGCCTGGCACAGGTCCTTAAACTTAGTGGATTCTCTGTCGATATGTGTTGAATTGAATTCAATCTTCCCTCTTTTCTCTTGATTCCTCTTCTCTGACTGTTGTGAAATGATTCACAAGCTTTTATCTCATTAATGCACATCACACCCTAGCAATCACTGGTTCAATCTGCTCTTTCTGAAAGTGAACCCAATTTGATTTCTGCTCTCATCATCTGATCCCTGAAAACCCCACAAAACTCATCATATCGTCCTTTCACTGCTTGTTGATACCATCTCTCTTCTTTTTTGTTTTCATTAATATGGTTACTTCTTTTAGCCTTTCGATCTGCAGCATCAATTTTCAAATGTTTTATCTTTTTCTCTTTTTCCTAGGTACTTCAATCTGACCTTATCTTGATTGAAAATGAGGCTTACGGTAGTGGCAGGGGGAAGAAAGAAAAGAAAACCTCCAACAGAAACCTAGTCAAAATTATGGAGGAATAAAAAGCCCTTATTATATTTGTTATCCCTTTTGTTTTCCTCTAAACCAATTTTTGTATAGCACTAGCCTAGAGCTCCAAATTCTATCTCTAACTGAATATTGGAGTTTATAAATTTAAACCTGTTTTCTTATAGAAGTCACGCTTTCTTGCTTAATGAAGCTGCTATATTTAGCAGCTTTATTCAAACAATTTCAAAAAAATGCATCTTAGCAATTGGAACTGATAATGACCCTTGGGGAAAAAAGAACTTTGTGACAGGGAGCAACAGGAAGAAATTAATTATATTAATTATATTGTTCATTGTGTCTCAGAGAGGTAGATTCACTTCCTCTAAGTGGGATGATTGCCCAATGAAAGGTGCTGAAAGGTCATATCATCAGGACCATAGGGTCTTAGATTTAGAGCATGAAAGGAACTTACAAACCATCAAGTTTAAGTTCCTCATTTTACAGATGAGGAAGCTGAGGCAAAGAAGAGAACAAGTAAACAAGTGCTTATCAAACACTTAGTATATGCTAGGCACTGTACTAAGGACTGTGAATATAAATATAGACAGAAAAAATCCCTGCCTTCAAAGGGCTTACATTCTCATGAGGGAAACCACACATAGAAGGGATCTGAAAATGGGAGGGGATGAGATAAAAGTAGTTAGGGCAGGGGCATTGTGGAGAAAATTTGGGAGAGTCGGAAGTGCAAACTGGAGAGGAATGAAGTTAATGGCTGGCCTGTCCCTCCTCCCCCTCCTTTTTTTTTCTTTAAATAGTATTTTATTTTTTTCCCACAATTACATACCAAGAAAATTTTTAGCATTCATTTTTACAAGATTTCGAGTTCCAAATTTTTCTCCCTCCCTCTCTCTCCTCCTCTCTTCTGAAAATTGTAGGCAGTTTGATATAATTTATACATATGCTATCATGTAAAATATATTTCCATATTCATCACAGTTATGGAAGAAGAAACAGATCAAAAGAAAAAAAAAACATGAGAAAATATGCTTTGATCTGCATTTGGAGTCCATCACTTCTTTTTCTAGATATGGATAGCATTTTTCTTCGTGAGTCCTTTGTACTTATCTTAGATCCTTGTGTTGCTAAGAAAAGCTGAATATTTCATAGTTGATCATCAAACAATTTTGCTGATGCTGCGTACAATGTTTTTATTTCACTTTGTATCAGTTCATACATGTCTTTCCAGGTTTTTCTGAAATCTGCCTATGTATCATTTCTTATTGCACAATAGTATTCCATTACACTCATATACCACAACTTGTTCAGACATTCCCCAATTGATGGACATCCTCTCAATTTCCAATATCTTGCCATCATGAAAAGGGTTGCTATAAATACTTTTGCACAGGTAGGTTCTTTTTGCTTTTTTTGTGATCTCTTTGGGATAAAGACCTAGTAGTGGTATTGCTGTATCAAAGGATATGCAAAGTTTGGTTGCCCTTTGGGCATAATTCCAAATTGCTCTCTAGAATGGTTGGATTGGTTCTCAACTCCACCAATAATGCATTGGTTTCCCAATTTTCCCATATCCTCTCTAACATTTATCCTTTTCCTTTTTTTGTCATATTAGCCAATCTGATAGGTGTGAGGTGGTACCTTAGAGTTGTTTTAAGTTGCATTTTTGTAATCAAAAGTGATTTAGAGTACTTCTTTATATATCTATGAATAACTTTGATTTCTTCATCTGAAAACTACCTGTTCATATCCTTTGACCATTTCTCAATTGGGGAATGGCTTTTATTCTTAGAAATTTGACTCAATTCTCTATGTATTTGCAAAATTATGTCTTTATCAGAGATACTTGCTGTAAGGATTTTTTCCCAGCTTACTGCTTTCTTTCTAATCTTTTGTTGCATCGGTTTTGTTTGTACAGAAGCTTTTCAACTCAATATGATCAAATTTATCTGTTTTACATTTTGTAATGTTCTCTGTCTCTTGTATGGTGGTGAATTCTTCCTCGCCTCAAAGATCTGACAGGTAGACTATGTCTTGAGCTTCTAATTTGATTGCTTCATTGTCTATGGTACCTTTTAGCAAGATGTAGTTTCTTTCCATATCTCTTTTGATTAGGTCTGTTTTTTCTTTTACTTTGTCTAAATCAGGATTGTTCCCATTTTTTTTTTTTACTTCAGCTAAAGCATAATAGGTTCTGCTTCAGCCCCTTATCTTTAGTGTGTGTGTGTGTGTGTGTGTGTGTGTGTGCTTCACATATGTTTCTTGTAAGCAACATATTGTAGGATTTTGGCTTTTGATCCACCATGGTATCTACTTCCATTTTATGGGAGAGTTCATCCCATTTACAATCATAGTTATGATTACTTCCTATTTATTTCCCTCCACCCTATTCTTCCTCCTGTCTATCCTCTCTCTCCTTTCACCCTTTCCCTCCTCACCAGTGTTTTGCTTCTGTCTACCACTTTCCCTGATCTGCCCTACTTTCTATTCCTCCTGCTCTCCCCACCCCCCCATGCTTAATTTCTTCTCTTCCTATTTCCCTGTTGGGTAAGATAGGTTTTATATACAATTGATTGTCTCATCATTCCATTTTTGAGTCAGTACTGATGAAAGTGAGGTTCAAGCAATGACCATTACTCATCCTTTCATCTTCCCTCCCACTGTAATAGGTCTTTCTTGACTCTTCATATCTGATTATTTACCCCATTCTCCCTCTCCCTTCTTTCTGAACCCATCGTACACCTCTTTCTCATCACTTATTTTTTATGTCATTCCCTCAAATTCACCTCTCCCTATGTGTATTCCTTCTATATCTACTGTTAGTGATACAGTTTTTAAGAGTTACAAGTATCATCTTCCCATGTAGGGATATAAACAGTTTAGCTCTACTGAATTCCCTTATGTTTTCTTTTCCCTTCTTACCTGTTTATGCTTCTCTTGGGTCTTGATATTAGAGGTAAAATTTTTGGTTGAGTTCTGGTCTTATCTTTATGAATGCTTGAAATTCTTCTATTTCATTGAATGACCATTTCCCCCTTTGACATATTATGTTTAATTTTTCCAGGCAAGTGATTCTTGTAGTCCTAGCTCCTTTGTCCTCCAGAATATCATGTTCTGTGACCTCTGATTCTTTAATGTTGCAACTATCAAGTATTGTGTGATCCTGATTGTGACTCCCCAGTATTTGAATCATTTCTTTCTGGCTACTTGTATTTTTTCCTTGACCTGATAGTTCTGAAATTTGGCTCTAATGTTCCTTGGGGTTTTTATTTTGGTATCTCTTTCCTGAGGTGATTGGTGGTTTCTTTCAATGCATCTTTTGCTTTGGTTCCAGAATATCAGGGTAGTTTTCCTTGATAATTTCTTGAAAGATGCTGTCCAGGTCCTTGTTTTGATTATGACTTTTAGGTAGTCCAATGATTCTGATATCTCTCCTGGATCTATTTACCAGGTCATTTTTTTTCCTCATGAGGTATTTTACATTTTCTTCCATTTTTTTCATTCTTTTCATTTTTTTTTTTTTTGGATTCAAGGTGTCTCATAGAGTCATTAGCTTCCACTTGCCCATTTTTAACTTTTAAGGTGTTATTTTCCTCAATTAGGTTTTTTACTTTCTTTTCCATTTGGCCAATTGTACTCTTTAAGGAGATGTTTTCTTCAGTGGATTTTTGTATCTCCTGTCCCGTCTGACCAATTCTGCTTTTTAACAACATTTCCAAGGTGTTGAGTCTTTGTAATTCTCTTGCATCACTCTCATTTCTTCTCCCAGTTTTTCTTCTACCTCTCTTATATGATTTTTTAGGTTCCCCTTTGAACTCTTCCATGAGTTCTTTTTAGACTTGAGATCACTTCCCATTTTCCTTTGGAGGTGTTGCCCACAGGTATTTTGGCATTGTTGTCTTCTTCTGAGTTTGTGTCTTGGTCTTCCCTGTCACCATAATAACTTTCTCTGGTCAGATTCCTTTTTGTTGCTTTTTGCTCTTTTTTTTTCCTTTTCCCATTCTTTTGAGTGTATGGGGTTCTGTCTCAGGCTTCTTGTGCCAGTGGCTGCAGACCGTGGCTGTTTACTGGGTGCTGTGCTGATTTCCCTGAGGCCCACAGGGGACCCTTGTGTCTGGTACTGTGTTGAGGGGTGGGGTCAGCAGTGACTGGTGCTGCTGGAGGCTGTAGGGGTCTGGCAGCTTACCTGTTTCTGAACTGGGGTCCTAGTGGTGATGTCTGCTGTGTGCGGAGGTCAGGTGTTTTGTTTTTTTTTTTTTGGCATATCCTGGGGCTACACTGAGGCACATGGAGGTCTGGCTCCTGGAGCAGCCTGTTTGCCCTAGGCAGTGCTGAAGCATGCAGAGGTCCAGCCACAGGAATATGTCCATCTACCTTGGGCTGTACTGAAGCTTATATAGTTCTAGCTGCAGCAGGACACCTGCCCACCCAGGGCTATACTGAAGCACATGTTGGTTCCCTAAGCTGGAGTCTGCTGGTTCCCCTGGATATGCTAGGGCATGGGGTTCCTGGTGTTGGCATTTGCCTGATCTAACACACTAGGGCTCAGGATCTCCCACTGGTCTGCTGAGGTAGGCTTTGCTGCTGGCTTGCTGGGATGCTTCCTGTCCTGGAATGCACTCCCCTTTTACCTGAGTGAGATGGACCTTTCTTTTTTTTTTTTTTTTTTTTTTTTAAAGCAATTGGGGTTAAGTAACTTGCTCAAGGTTACACGGCTAGTCATTTGATTTTTGCGTGGGTGCTCATTTTCTGAGGCCGGATCTGATCTCGGGTCATCCAAACTCCGAGGCCGGCGCTCTTACTCACTGCGCCACCTAGCCGCCCCTTGAGGGCAATTGGGGTTAAGTAACTTGCCCAAGGTTACACGGCTAGGTTTTTTTTTGTTTGTGCGGATTAAGTGTCAGAGGCCGGGCTCCGAACTCAGGTCCTTCTGATTCCAGGGCCGGCGCTCTATTCACTGCGCCACCTAGCCGCCCCGAGATGGACCTTTCTTGCCAATCCTCCAAGTCTCTAGGGCTAAAAGACTACTCTACTCTCATTCTGCTGCCTCCACTGTTCCAGGATTTGTTCTGGGGCACTATTTTATGGTTGTTTGGAGGTGAATATGGGAGAGTGATAGCAATTTACTGCTTACTGGGGAGTCTCTTATCTGTCCCTCCTTCTTAAAATGGAGGAACCAGTCCATCAGAGGAGAGACTGCATTATAGAGGATACTTTACTGTTTATGAAATCTAGGGGCAGAATTAGCTTGCAGGCTGAAAAGGTTCCTGGGGCACTGTAGAGAAAGTCCAGGGGAGAGAGATGACGGCAGCCTGGAAAGCTAGTAAATGTCTGAGGCAGTATAGGAGCACAACGTTTCTGACTTCAGATTTGGTGTCCCATGCAGGAAATCAGACTCCTTGTAGTCATAACAAAGTGTTTTATTTTTAGACTTGACCTTAGAGGTCATTTAGTAGTTCACTCTCATTTTATAGATGAGGAAACTGAGGGCCAAAAAGCTTTAAGCTGCTTTCTTGGAGGTTTTATCTACCAGCAGCAAATAATGGATTTAGATACGGGTTCATTGTTCAATTGTTTCAGTCCTTTCAGACTCTTTGTAACCCCATTTAGGATTTTCTTGTCAAAGATACTGGAGTGGTTTGGCATTTCCTGCTCCAGCTCATTTTACAGATGAGGAAACTGAGGCAAACAGGGTTAAATGACTTATCCAGGGTCACACAACTATTAGGTATCTGAGACCAGATTTGAGCTCAAGTGCTCTTGACTCCAGGCCCTGCACTCTATTCACTGTGCCACCTAACTGCCCTAGATAAAGGTTCTTTGATTCCAGATACTGTACTCTTTTTATGATAGTATGTGATCTCAATGTACAAATAGGTGGAATTCCTTTATCATCCGTTATTATAGAATCTGAGAGTTAGAAGGGGCCTTGGCAGTCATCTAGTCCAACACACCTGACTGGTATTTATACTATAAAATACCTGACAAAGTAGTCATCCCGTCTTTGTTTGAAGACCTCTAAAGAATGGATTCACACTTTGAGGCAATTCATTTAAGCAAAGACATATTTGTACAGAGCCTTTAGGTTTGTGAAAACACTGTACAAATATGGACTCATTTTATCCTCAACTCTGGAAGATAAGTGCTATTTTTATCACCATTTCATACATGAAGAGACTAAAGCAAAAAGAGTTAAGTGACTTGCCCAGTGTCATGCAGTTAATAAGTATCTAAGGTTGAATTTGAACTCAAGTTCAAGTCTTCCTGACTCTGGGTCTCTTACTCCACCCATTGCTCTATTTAGCTGCCTCTAACAACCCTAACTGTGATAATAAAGCTATCAGAGTTGCAGAATGATAGTCTTATAAGGGATTTTGGAGGTTATCAAGCTTTTAGAAATCTCAAATTGGCTTCCCATGTAGCTTCTATGTTGCATAGTAGACAGAAAGGTGGATTTGGAGTCAGGAAGATTTCAGTTTGAATGCTGCCTCAGACAGTAACTAGTTGTGTGACTAGGAAAAGTCATCTAACTCTTCTCTGTCTCATTTTCCTCATCTGTTAAGTGGAGATAATAATAGCACTTGTCTTACAAGGTTGTTGGGTGTGGGTCAAGTGGGATAATACATGTAAAGAACTACACAAGTACTAGCTTTTATTATTATTACATTCTAGATATTTTTAGTAAATGCTTTAATGATAATGAGAGACAAAGTAATCATCATCATTGGCACACATTGTCTTTTAGAGTTGAGAACAAAAAAATATCATGATTTCCATTTTATTCCTGAGCAGCAATTCTTGCCTGAGGATAATGGCTATTGCTAACGAAATTTTGCCTCCAGTGGAGAAAAATGTGGGGGAGTTGTTATAAAAATAATGATTTTTCAGGTTTCGAACTTGTAAATATTAACATAATATCCAAAGAAATGAGCAGGAAATAGCTATTTTCAAGCAATTTATGTATAGGTCAGGTTTTTTTTATAAACAAGTCTACCAGTGGCCTTTGTTACATGTATACTTATGGAAGTAAATTACTAAATGTTAAATATTGAAAATAGTTTTTGTGTTATTCATCCCTATAGATTGTCACTAATACTTTTAAAACTGAAGTAATGTAGAATTTATAGAGGAATAATTAGGGGTTGAATAAATACTGTAATGCCGCAATATGTTTTTTAAGTGGTGCCTTGAAATTTGAATTCTATGCTATTTAGTGAATTTAGAGTTGAGGTTTTTATACTTTCTGTGTCATGGACTTCTTTAGCAACCTGGTGAAACCTATGGACCCCTTCTTAAAATAATATTTTTAAATAATTGAAGAAAATGCTAAATTTCAGATATTGGTTGGTGAAAATAAAATAAATGTAATCTGGACTTTTCTGTGTGTCCCAGTCTGTAGCAGCAAGCACCCCAGCATCCCCAGGGTGGCTGCCAACACTGGTTATTAGATCTGCTTTTCTAAAGGAAAGCAACTCAAAATCAGTTAACAAGCCTACTTTAATCAATCAAACATATATTGTTTACCTAGTTCAGGGGAAAAAGGTCAGCACCCTGAACTTCAGAGTATACAGACAGAAGTTACAAAACAGAGAAACAGATCAAGCAGACAGGCTTCCAAACTGCCCAACCATTACATCCATACCAAATCACAATTACCAGAGAGGGAAGCATCAACATCTGGGTTTTCAAAGCCGGGGCCTCTCAGTGGCTGCCCAGAATCTCATCTAGTCAAATCACACAACACTTCTTAAGGTGAGCCCCAAAGCAAAGCCTCACATCTGGGATTATATAGCCTTCTCCTGGGTCAGAGAATGTAATAACCTTCTTGACCCACTGCCCAATCACAAAGTATCAAGGTGTGGGCTTTCCTGAAAAACAAGCCTCCCACCACAGGCTCCAAGTACACTTAACCTAGTGGCAGGGAAGATCTTAAAAATTTACATTCCTATAACACAGTCCTTATATGGAGGCACCCTGGAGAGGCTTTTTTAATCATTTCCAGACTTGGAGACCGCTTTGCCATCAACCAGCTAGGTGGGGGACAGCCAGACTACCTGGGTCTTTAATAGTAGTGAGATAGTTGGTCCCCCTTTCCCTACGTTCAGCCTTCCTCTTGTGTGTGTGTGTGTGTGTGTGTGTGTGTGTGTGTGTGTGTGTGTGTGTGTGATACTCTTATCTGCTATGTCAAAAGGGTGAAGATCCCAGCCACCCACAGCATAGACACCATGAATTCTAATGTTGAGATGTGTCTTTCAACTGCTCCCTTTTACCTTTGCTCTGAGAAATGTATCTGGGGTGTTTGTTTCTGTTTTGTGTTTGTTTGTCAATTTCAGGTTCTGATAGTGATCCTCATGGGACTGAGGAGCTTGAGTCAGGACAACTTTGGAGCCAGGATTGTAGCTGGGATGGTGTAGCCAGGAGACACTAGGGTGCTTGGGACCCAAGCCTGAGGTGGGGTTTGGCCTTAGGACTGTGAATGTGCCCTATGGGAACTGTCTACTGAAAATAAAGAAGATAAAGTACCAAGCTGGGATGGTGTAGCCAGGAGACTCTAGGGTGCTTGGGACCCAAGCCTGAGGGGGAGTTTGGCCTTAGAACTGTGAATGTGCCCTATGGGAACTGTCTACTGAAAATAAAGAAGATAAACAAAGTACCAGGTACCAATGGAGGCAAGGGGATTACAATTTGAGACACCACACAAAAGTACTGGAGTGCCTGGAGGGACAGAGTGGTCAGAGTTTAAATCTTCTCCAGCCTCGAGGAAGTCTCTTGGTATGCCCAGCCTCTGGACTCTGTTATGTGACAAAAGTTCAGTTAGAAGGCAGAGGAGGCTTTAGGTCTGGTGACATCTGGTCAGAACAGTGGGCTCCAGCTAGCGGGGAGTTGGGACTCTCCACAGAGACCACAAGGCCACCTCCAACTAGTTAAAATATGCTGCAATCATGTGGTCAATATCAGCCCTTCTGATAACTGCATTCAATAGAACCCAGCTAAACTATGAATCTAATGCCCACCCCAGAGGCTGAGGTAGTACCAAGTGGAATGGGGTGTAATTCTGCCTTCCATGTGTTCAGTAACAAATAAGTTTGATTAAACCTTTTGAAATAAATATTTCTTTGTAAAAGCTAATGGAAAAATCAGTTGTTAAATGGAATCAGAGGGTAGGGAAGCCTTCTCCTATAGTCATGGAACCATTAGTAGTGCGGAAACCTTTGCAGAGAGTCTTAACCAATGGTGGGGAATCTGTGGCCTCAAGATCACATGTGGCCCTCTAGGTCCTCAAGTTCGGCCCTTTGACTGAATCCAAACTTCACAGAACAAATCCCCTTAATAAAAGGATTTGTTCTGTAAAACTTGGGTTCAGTCAAATGGCCACATCCAAGGACCTAGAAGGCCATGTGTGGCCTCCAGACTATAGGTTCCCCACTCCTGGTCTAGACATATCCAAATCCCCTTTTAGAGAACTAGAGAACTTTGGAGGAGGAATGAAAATATAACACATCTGGTCTGCAGACAGTAGGGGGCCAGAGTGGTCTGTGTTACATAGCCATGATTTTTTTTTTGTCCCATCAGAGTTTACAGACCCTTTAGGGTATGGGCCCCAGGTTAAGGATCCTTAGTATAGAGGGCCTGAATTGAAAAGAAAATGCCCTTTTATCTCCCACTGTCTGCTGCTGAATATTTGCCTGTGTATCATTTAAAACAAATTTAAAATAAACAGCAGTTCCTGTTTGTTTCTCAGCTCACAGGAGGACATTTTTTGTCTGTAGGTCTTTTTTGGTATTGCTAAATTCTTTCTCTCCACTTTAATTTGAGAAGCAGCAGGGTAGCATGGTCTTATCATTTTAGGAAGGATCTTTGTTTTGTCATTTAGCCTTCAGTGACTAAAGGCTATCTTACCATTATTGAAAGAGGCAGCAGGTTTATGTTTTGAAGAGGGATAATTTTGTTGTTTGTTTGCATGAGAATATTAGTCTATTAGTATGTATGTGTATACAATCTCAAGGGCAGGTCAATTAGATCCCACTTGTTTTTTGGCATCATAGGTTGAATTCACAATAGTGCCTTGGGATTAAACAGAACAGCCAACCTCAGTCTGTCTGATGTATCTCAAACAAGCTTTATAATTCTGCAAGCACTGGGCAACATGGAAGCAGTCGTCCCTGCCACCTGAGCTGCAGCCTTCACAAAGTAGGACAAATTGGAGCTACCAAAATGATTGATAACATCCAATTTAAGCTCAGAATCTGAACAAATGTTGAGAGAATAGCTGTTCATTCCCTCTCCTCTCTTTAGACAGCTGACTCCTCTATACCTGGAATGTTTTTTCCTCTTTACCTCAATCTCTTAGCATCCATAAACTCCTTCAACACTTAGCTGAATCACCACTTACTACATGAGGCTTTTCCTGATTTTCCCTTCTCTTCCTGCAGTAGCAGGAGTAGTAGCACCCCCTCCGCTCCAATTCCTTGTATTTGCTATCAAAATTTAATGTTCATCTTATGTGTAAACATTGTTTCTACAGATAGATATTAAAGTTGGGGAAAGCAAGATATATTTCATTGCTTTGTATCCCTGTCATATAGCAAAGAACACAACCAGGTGGCACCATGGAGAGAGTTCAGACCTGAAGTCAGGAAGTCTCTTCTTTGTGAGTTCAAATCTAGCCTTGCACACTTATTAGCTGTATGACCCTGAGCAGGTGACTTAACCTTGCTTACCTCAGTTTCCTTATCTGTGAAATGAGCTGGAGAAGGAAATGGCAAACCACTCCAGTCTCTCTGCCAAGAAAACCCCAAATGGGATCATGAAGAGTTTGACATGACTGAAACAACGGAACAACAACAATGTGTAGCATTGACATATTAGGCAGAAAAAAGGTGTTAGTCACAGAGGGACTTAATACATGCTTTTAAATTTTATTCCTTTATATTAATAATTAGAGTAAAACTTTTTTTTTTCCTTTTTGGAGGGTGGAAGGTAGGGCAGTTGGGGTTAAGTGACTTACTCAAAGTCACACAGCTTGTTTTTGTATTAAGTGTATGAGGTCAAATTTGAACTCAGGTCCTCTTAACTCGAGGGCCATTGCTCTATTCACTGCACCCCCTAGCCACCTGAGTAAAACCATTTTCAGATAGTTACATACCCTTATTTTCAGTGCCTCTATAGAACTTTCCTGGATAAAGTATAGGAGTGTCTCAAAATTCATAAGGTCAAGGAATACATGTTGAATTTCTTTTTTTTCCCCAAATGTTTTATTAACTTCTGGTTTTCATCATTCATTTCTGCCAGATTTTGAGTTACATTTTTTTCCCCATTTTCCCCTACCCACCACCCCAGCATAGCAGTTCCACAGGATATCCCCTCCTCTAATCTGCTCTCTCCCATATCTTCTCCCATAGCCCCTTCGACTTTTCCAGTAGGGCACGGTGAATCTCTATGTCCCAATGCCTGTATATCTATCCTAATTATATGTAAAATAACATTAATAATAGTATTTATATATTTTTAAACATTTGATTTTAAAACTTTTCCTTCCCTTCCTCCATTGTCACCCACCCTTACTGGGAAGATAAGCAATTCAGTATATGTTGTACATGTGTAGCTATGCAAAACATTACCATAGTAGATAAATTGTAAAAGGCTGACTATATTTCCCCCCCTCCTATCCCATCTCCCACCTCCCACTTGTTCTATTCTCTACTTTGATCCTGTCCCTTTTCAAAAGTGGTTGCTTCCAACTTCCCTCCCCCCCAGCCTGTCCTCCTTTCCATCACCCTTCCTCTCATCCCCTTCTCCCCTACTCTCCTGTAGGGTGAGATATCCTATTAAGTATGTATGTCATTCTCTCCCTGAGCCAAATTCAATGAGAATAAAGTTTTGCCTTTTTGCCTTCCTGTTCTTCCCCTCCATTGTAACCATTTTCCCTTCCCTCTTACATGTTGAATTTCTTATTGATCTTGTTGATCTTTCAATGATTTGTAAGTCCTCAGGGAAAATGGATATAGAGCAACTACTCACCAGTTTCCTTCAAAAATTAAAGTGGTCCTTCTTTCTTCCAGGCTCACATAACCCGGTTCTTCATATCTTCTGTCAGCTGCAAATCTCCTCGTCTTGGACTAAGTATTGTAGAATTGTTTCAAGGTATTTAGAATCCATAGTTCTGTCTTGACATACTAGCATTTTTCTTGCTTTTTGAGAAGCCTCACTTCCATGGCCCTTCCTAGCAGTGGTATATTCCAACTAATCCTAAACTCATTGTCTATCCCATTTTTATTTCCAAATTTGTTTCTGTATTTCAATAACTTCTGTTGTTTAGCCTGAGGAGAGAAAGGAAAAAAATAGATCTTCAAATCCAATCTGCATGTTTTGTGCATTTTCAAAAAGAAAGAAAGAGACAGTTGGCCAATTGTATGTATCTCTGAGAGGGTCATTCCCTTAAAATCAGGGATGATGAGAGAGGCAAGCTTCTGAAAGTAAAGGAAGGATTTTCTATAATAGAAATTGCTTCAGAAAAATGAATTCATGTGTTTAAAAAGTCTGAGAGACATAATTTCTAGGTAATTAATCATTTTATTAATAATCCTAACATTTTAATAAAAAAAAGTCAGAGGTACTCTCTAATGCCAAAGACCCCTCATAATGCTGAGTTCACAGTTTATATGCCCTTGGAAGAGTGGGTGTTCCTGAGGGTACCAAGGAACTCTGATCGGTTGACAGTTAATGAGAGAATGAATATTACAATGAAAAGTGGACTCACTCCAATGAAGGACTGAGAGAGTGACATCATGTCACTCTGGAAGAAAGAAACTATCTCTACAATGAGACCACCTCCAGATTTGAACAATCTAATCAAAGGATTTATCCCCACACAAACCTAAGTACAACACAATGGAATTCCCTACCTTAGGTTAAATTCTTTGTAAGGTTGGATAAGGTCTGAACAAGATTGGGGGGAGTTAATTAAATCTCATTATCAATAATGTTCTTCAAGAGACTAAACTTTGAAATGAGGACTATAGAAAAAAGGGAACTCTGGATCTCCCCAAATTATCAGTTATTAATAACAATTTCTCTCAGTCGTGTATAATTCAGTATTGTTAGATACCTGCCTGATTTTAGTAATATTGAAATTAGTGGTAGGATCTCATTATTTCCGAGATGTTTGGAATACTATTAAGCTTCCCTCTCCTCTTTTACCCTCCCCCCCACCAGCCATTGTCCTTTACTATCTCCCAGTATAACAAGCCTTAGATAGCCTAGGTGTGGCTTCCTGTCCATAGACACAACAGGACCTTTAAATATTAAGCTTGAGAAACTGAGTACCAACATGGCTACTTATGCTGGTATATAACAATTATACTCTCTAAGCCTCATTTTCTTTATCTTCAAAATGGAAACAATAATACTTGAACAACATACAGTATTTTGGGGAAGGTGCTTTGTAAATTGTAAAGCATTACATACATCTTAGTTATTTGTTATTTACTCTAAGATTGCTTCATCTGGTTAATTCTTCCATCAATTAGAAATTTGGAAGACATAATTACCTATATGAATAGGAGATGGTTCATAGAATTATTGACTGGAGAAACAGTGTAATAATTTCTGAAACTGTTAGGATATAGTTATATACCATAGAATAAGATAGAATTATATACAACTGAGAGAAATTGTTATTAATAACTGATGGTTTGGGGAGATCCAGATAGAAGGATAGAAGCTAACCAAGAGGGTGAGATGGCCTAGAAGAGACATTAAGGGGCATTTTGTCCAACCCCTTCATATTACAGATGAGGGAATATACTGAAAGGTTAAAGTCACTTGGGTTTTAAGTGAGAAGGCTACAACAGATCTTCTGCCTCTAAACCCAGGCTCCTTCTATTTTTCTATGCTGCTTCTCAGGATAAGTTTTCCTAGAGGATGGATATGACTTTTCTGTCTTGATGTCATATATGGATGTTACAATTCTCCCCCCGTCTTTCCTCCCCCCACAACTTGAAATAGGATAACTCCATGAGGACATGGCCTGTGTCATAAATTTTTTACTTCCTTCTTCCCCTCCCCACCAGTACCATGCATATAGTGGTTGCTAAAGAAAAGTTCTTTGGATTATATTGTTCTCTTATTTTGGGACTCTTCCTTTACCTACATTCACCATCATGTAGCATGTTATAGTACAGAGTCTTGCTTTGGGGTAAGAGAACCAGTCTATGACCAACTTTGCCACTTACTAGCTCTGTGACCTTTTCCCACTACATTACACTTTCCAAACCTCATTTTTTTTTCAGCTGCAAAGGGAAGGGAGTGGACCCAATGACCTCTAAATTCTCCTCTCCCTTTAAACCTATGACCCATGACAAGACTACTTATATATTCATGACTTTGAGAAAACCCCAGTGTCAGAAGTATTTGGTGTAATTACTTAAATTTCATGAGCTTAATTTTGTGAGTAGGATTGTGCAATATATTGTTGTTGTTTCTCCTTTGTTCTTGAAGAGGACCATGACATCAGGAAGATGATGCCATGACTTGAAAGTGAATTGGATTTAAGTGAGGAAGGGTTGGGCAAGGTTACCAGGCTCACTTTCTCCTCTGGAGCCATCTGGGTCCAGTGGCCAGATATAGATCAGGATGACTGGAGATGGGCCTTGCTATGCAATATATTTCCATAAAATCGAGGAAAGGTGGGTGGGGCAGGTGGTGATGAAGCAGTCCCTGGGATCAAAATAGAATAGATACAGAGACAAGAGAGGGCTTAGAGGTCATTGAGTCTACTTGCCTCATTTTACAGATGAGGAAATGGAGACTTAAAGATGACAAGTGACTTGGCCAGGGTCACTAACTAGCCAGTATTTTAAGGCAGGTTTTTAACCAAGTGCTCTACCTACTCTATACCATACTGCCTTCAAACTTCTTACTCTTTTAAAGGTACCAGTTCATTTATGATAATGATCTGTTTTCTACTTTGTGTACACGTGTACAAAGACAGGAAAAGAAAGAGAAGGAGGTAAAAAAAAAAGTTTTGGTGAAGCAGGGGCCTAGAGAAGATGACAAATGTGATTATCAGAGAATAGCTAAATAAATGTTAAGTGGTAATTAAGATTAAATTAAAAACTATTTGGCCTAAAGCAAATACAATAAACTAAAGAGTTCTAAATTAGGTAAAGATAATTAGTATATAAGAAAATTCCTTGGAATTTACTCATAGAATTATTACAAAGTAGTGAAGAAACAAGTTTAGTTGGAGAATTTCCTGATGACTAGCATAGAATATGAAGTGAAGGGGTGATCAGTATTGTACAGTGGAGAAAGCATTAGCCCTAGAATCAAAAGGATTCTTCTAATCTCTAACGCTTACTTCCTGTGTGACCTTGGTAAGTCATTAACTTCTTGAGCTTTGCCTTCCTTATCTGTAATATAAGGGGGTTGACTTAAAATAGCCTCTAAGGTTCCTTTCAGCTCTCAATTTGTGAACTTATTATATTAGTTTCTGACTACATATGATCTTCAGAATTTGGGGCTGCATTGAAGTCTTCAAGTCAGAGATTTTAGATTAAATCATTAAGCTTATTTGTTTAAAAGTTTAATTGGAGTCTTAGGTTTGAAAACCAGGCATTTCTTTTTTTACCTACTCTCTCTTCTCTTAATGAACATAGCAACCTTATAATGGAGTATACCACATTGTCTTTCTGTAGTCCTCCTCCTCTTCACTGAGAGAAGGGAGGCATTTTTAAGATCATAGCTCTACTAGACTATAAGGAATATTATCATTCAGAAAGTTCACCTATCTTATTTTTACATTCAGGGAAACAGACCTGGAGAATTTCAGTGGCTTGCTGAATGAGGATTCTAATCCAGGTCCTCTGATTTCATGTCCAGTGTTCTTTAAGTTGGAAAATTTTCTTGAAAACCTAGTGTAATGCTAGAATATAGTTTTTTCTTCCTCCCTCCCTCTTTCTCCATGACTATCTCTGTGAGAATTTGAAAGATAGTAGGTTATTCATTGAAAAACCTATGCTCATCTAGCAATACCACTGATGGATCTATATCACAAAGAGATTAAAGAAAAAAGGAAGAGGACCTATATGTACAAAAATATTTAAAGCAGTTCATTTTGTGGTGGCAAATAATTGGAAACTGAGGGGATTCCTAACAATTGGAGAATGGCTGAACAAGTTAGGGTATATGAATAGGATGGAATACCATTGTGCTATAAGAAGTGATGGAAACTGGGAAGACTTATATGAACTGATTGCAAGTAAGGTGAGTAGAACCAGGAGAAGAATTCACATGATAATAGCAGTATGATAATCAATTGTGAAAGACTTAGTGACTCTGATCAGTACGATAATCTACTACAATTTTAAAGGACTCATGAAAAATGTTATCTACTCCAGACAGAGAACTGATGGACTCAGAGTGCAGATTGGGCCACATTTTTCTCTCTCTCTCTCTTTTTTTTTGAACATGGCTAATGTGTAAATGTTCTACATGACTTCATATATATATATAATGGGTATTATATTTCTTTAATGGGTAGGGGAAGGAATAAGGGAAGGAATTTGGAACTGAAAATGGAATTTAACTGAATAACCTTTTTTTCAATAGAAAAACATGGACTTGAATCATGGTTCTGTCATTTGATAGTTCTCTGACGTTGGGCATGCCATGTTATCTTAGTTTCTTCATTTATAAAATGAGAGGGTGGGTCAGTGGTATCAAACTCAAATAGAGGCCATTAAACTGTACATAAGGTTCCCTGTGGGTCACATTTTGACTTTACACGTAATATTACCTACGTTTTATTATATATTTATTTTGTTAAATATTTTTGAATTGCATTTCAAACTGGTTTGGGCCATCCTTGGGAGTGTTGTAGCAATGTGATACCTCTGCACTAAGATTCCTTAAAAGGCTAATTATTACTATCATATGAGCTAGGCAGTGCAAGAGTGTTATCCCTGCTTTTACAGCTGAGTAAATTGTGCCTCAGAGAGTCAAGTGACTTGTTCAAGTTCTTATCTCTAGTAATTATCTGAGGGTAATTCTGTGAACATTACTTAAATTTTAGACAGATGAGGCAGATGATGTGGTTATCTTAATGTAATTCCATTCACTTTTTTCAAATTGACTAAGGTAGAGAGAGTGTACCTATGGTGCTAAAATCACAGTCTGGTAACAAACTTGGTATTGCTAAAGGTAAAAAAAAGAAATATTTTTGTATATGACTTGTGGACTCAGACTTCTATAGTCTACTCTATTATACCAGAGTTTATCTAGAAAGCATCCTGTCAGTGATGGCATGCGGAGAAATGTTACAATAGCTGTCCCAAGGATCTTTCTTGCCCTTTTTGTCTCAGAGTGAATTATAAGACTACCAGCAATGCCTATGAAATGTGGTACTTTTCAGTGCTTTGAGAACCATCCCCAAAGGTCTCTTCTTGCTTATAAAGCTGTGTAGCTACGGGGGATTATCAAAGTTCTTCAAGACTGACTAAATTGGGAACTTCTTAGAAAGACATACAAAGTCCAAACAGAAGGAATTTTGACATTTCCTCTGCAGGTAGAACCTTGTCCATGGTCATGGAAAGTACATTTCTAAGATTGTAGAAATATTGGTTTTATCTCTAAAGGATTACTTATATTTCTGTGACAAGCCTGAAACATTTATCAGCTCCAGGCAGGGTTTGAAAAGCACTTTCCAACCCACATTTGAAAATTATACCCCTTGTGTGTACTATTGACATAAAGGAGGCTTTGTGTTTCACTACAGAAAACATGTCTTAGCATCACAGATGAAATGACACAAATATAATTTTGTGGCATTTAAAAATGGGCATATATAAAGTGTAATATTTGAAAGTGTTCCCTATGGCATGAGAATTCCTCATTTCAGGCATCCTGAATTGGCATAGCCAGCTTTATAGATAGCTCTTTACAGATGTTTGCATGAGCCAGGGGAAAGGAAGTATAAAATCACTTACCTTTCCCTTACTTTATTCCAGCTAGCATAGGAGTGATCCCCAATGAGTCATCTGGACTAAATTGAGGAGAATAGAATCATACCCTCTCACTTTAAAAACTAATGCTTTCTTTGTAAAAAGGACACCATATCCAATGAACAGAGCTTGGGATGTAGGAGATAAGATGCTGTCTTACCCCTGTCTTACAATGGCTTTGGAGTCAGAGGACTTGGTTTCAAATCCCCTCTTTCCCTCTAACTGTAGTACTATGGGGAAGCTGCCTCATCTTTCTGAGTTCATTGTGTCCCTTTAAAGAAGAGGTGGTTGGACTAGTTGACCTTTCAGCTGTCTTTTATCATTAAATCTGTCATCTTTTGAGCCTGACTATTAACATTGACTTGACCAATAATAGATAGGTTTTCAAGATCCATGTCTTTGAAAATTTTTATTATGACCTTGTTCTTAGCTTTTCAAGTTGGAACAGAGAACTGCAGACTCTTGGCTTCTCTTTTCCTCAGGTCAAACAGGTAGCCATGGTTCTCTTTTTTCTTATTTCTCTTAGGAAGGATATAAAAAAAGTAAAGGGTATGGTGGGTTGTTCAGTGTTTTTATGGGCAGAGGTAAATAGCTTCCTCCTGTTGGTCTGAAAATGAACAACAGGCATTTCCTTTCTTTTTCTCCTTTTTCCTCTTTCTGGTCTAGGAATAGGGTAGGCCAGGTGGCATTTTGTGAAGGTAGTCCCTACCAAAGTTATTGCTTATTAATATTGTGCTATCTTTTTGAGAATAATTGTGTATCTTAAATTTTTGGGATTATGGTTAAGGATTTTATTTTCATCATACAGGAGTCATTTTTATATATTTCCTTGTTCCTCCTGAGTTAGGAATTTCCCCTGGTATTCCATGTGTTTGATAGAACTAAACTTATCCTGCATTTATATTGTCATTACATCTTTAAATCTTTCTGTTCTTATTCTTCTTATTCTCCTTATTCTCAGCATCCTTTTTCTCCTCCCCAGTCCTCATTTCCTTTTCCTCTTCCTTTCTTCCTTCTTTCCTACCTCCCCATTCTCCATCTCTCTTTCTGTCTCTCTGTCTCTATCTCTGTCTCTTTTCTCTTCCACCCTCCCTATCTCCTTCTCTCCCTCCTTTCCCCTGTCTTTTTTTCCCTTTCTTTCTTCCTCTCCCCTTCTCACTTTCTTCACCCCCCATCACTCCAGCACTCTTCTTTATCCTTCCCATAGTAGCTTATTCCTAGTTTTAGCTGTAGTGAAAGGTCATCTCTTCAGAACTATTTGATATTAGGCATTGACCCTCTTACCTCTCAACTACATCTAGAAATTGGAAGGCAGCTTTTTATAAATGACTCATTTCTCATGATTATGATAAGGGCCAAATTTGTTGGTTCAAAACATTTTTTACTTTAACTCTTTTCTCCTCAGAATGTAGAAATGTATTTCATAATACTAGCTAGATATTGAGAAGTTAGATATAGATAGCAAATTGTCCTTATAGGGATAAAGAACTAGATTTGAGTTCTGCTTCTGACATATATTGACTCTGTGACCTTAGGTAAGTCACTTGACTTTCCAGTATTCTTGGCTATTCTCTAAGAGTATAAATTCCATAAAAGGCAATAGTCTGCACTAGTAGCTTCCTAATCAATAAAATCAGAAGTCTAGTTAAAGAAGAACATAACTATTTAGGCATTATTTGTTTTTAATTATAGCTCAAATTTATATAACACTTTAAAGTCTTCAAAGCACTTTACAAATATTATCTCATTTTATACTCATACCAACCCTGAGAGGTAGGTGTTATTTATTATCCCCACTTTACAGATGTGGAAGCTTAGGCAGACAGAGCTTAAATGTCTTTCCTAGCTAATAAGTGTCTGAAGTTGGACTTGAACTCAGTTCCTCCTGGCTCCAAATCTAGGCCTCTCTACCCATTGGGATGCCTGGCTGCCTTGTAGTTCTTTGGTCAAGAAGGTCTCACCTGGGAGAATCAGGTGGCTGTGTTTTTGATGACAGCATGCCTGTATAGCGGAAGCACCCTAGCATACCCAGGATGGCTGCTAGCACAGGTTTTTAGATCTGCTTTTCTAAAGGAAAGCAACTCAAAATGGGTTAACAATCTTACTTTAATCAATTAAACAACATATATCATTTACCTAGTTCAGGGAAAAAGTCAGCACCCTGAACTTCAGAGAATACAAACAGAAGTTACAACAGAAAATAACACAATTTATCAGACAGGCTTCCAGCTGTCTGACCATTACATCCATACCTAGTTAGTTACCAGAGAGGGAAGCACCAACATCTGGGTTTTCAAAGCTGGGGGGCTCAATGGCTACCCGAGTCTCATCTAGTCAAATCACACAACTCTTCTCAAAGTGAGCCCCCAGACTAAACCTCACTTCAGGGTATATTTGCCTTCTCCTGGATCAGAGAATGTCACAGCCCTCTTGACCCACGCCCAACCACCAAGTAACAAGGTTGTTGGGCATTCCTGAAAAACAAGCCTCCAGCTACAGGCTCCATGTGACCACATTCAGCCTGTTAGGGGGCAGATTATATTTTCAAATCAGGGTAGATTCTCAGAGTCACTCAAGCCTATCAAAGGGCCAAGGGGCAGAGAAGATTTTCAGATACCCATTCCTTTAATAGCTTGGTGATGGGGAACTACTTACAATACTATCCTGAGACTTGACTGCTTAACTGGATGGGTGAACTTGAACTACCCTGAGTTGCTTGAGAGAATATGAGCCTTCCTGGAAAAAAAATGAAACTGTTTATAGAAAACAGGAGCAAGGTAAAGAGATTTATAAGTCCTTTTCATGGGATTACAGTCATATTTCCCTATAGAGATTGAATTTTTTGCCTTATTAAAAAAAAGAAAAAGGAGATAGAATGTCAGACAGAACATATAAACCAGATGGTAGATGACATAATTCTCATGCTAGGAATGACTTTTTAGAGTTTAATCTACCCTGTTAACTTAGAAGAAAAGATTTATCCCCAAACTGTGACCAACAGTATCACAGTTAATAATATTAAAGACTTCAAAAGCTATGCTGACTAGAAATCCAGGACTTTATTTGGACTCACATCAGTGCATTTGAATGAAACAAACAAATAAACAAAAAACCCATCAAAACCCAACTCACCGCCACCATCAATGCAAAATATTTTTCTTGGATGCTTCTTTTTTTTTGTTAGCTTGATGGCTCAGGTTTGTTTTGAACTTCTATTGAAAGTGTGTTGTTCTGATAAGGACTTTTTTTGTTAACTATAAAGGACTTTTTTAAAAAAAAGAGATAGCTTTTTTATGGTAGGAAATAAAAATAAAATAAAAAGGCTTTACAAGTTATTCTCTTGCTGTGTGTTGCTTTTATGAGAAGGCTTTTTAGCAGCTCTTTGCCTTGCTGAGTCACATATATCATGCTGAAAAGCTCTGTATCTCATTCTTTAGCACTTACAATCATTTCCTTCTTTATTGAGCATGGTGTGGGTCCCCTTTTGGATCATTGAATTGTAGCTGTAGGAATAGGCTGTGTAAAAATCTATCATTGAGTTTTAGCCCTAGCCTAGACTTATGAGGGCACCAAGTCTTTTCTCTACTGAGCCTATATCTAAGAGATTTTCCATTCAGCTACAGGGCTTTTACCTTTATTTTACAAAACAAAGTTTATTAGTTCTGTGATCTTTTTACAAAAACATTTTTCATAAGTGTATTTCAATATATTTCTTTTTCTTTTTTCTTTTTTTTCTCTCTTTTGTGGAGGGGGGAAAGGTAGGGCAGTTAGAGTTAAGTGACTTGCCCAAGGTCACACAGCTAGTTTTATATTAAATGTCTGAGTTCATATTTGCACTCAGGTCCTCCTGACTCCAGGGCTGGTACTCTATTCACTGTGCCACCTGGCTGCCCCTATATTTCTTTTGTGTTTTATTTTATGCATTTAAAAACATTATTTTAAAAAATGGTCTGTAGGCTTCACAGGACTGCCAAAAAGGTCCATGAGAACAACAACAACAAAAAAAGTTAAAAGCCCTTGGTATAAGACCTTCCTTGTCATTGAAACTTTTCTCAATATTCTGAGTCCCCTGGGACGTTCTCCCAGCTTTGTTCCTTTTGTTCAGTATCTTATATACCCCAAACCTAGTTATCTGTCTTCTACTACTCTGCTATAATAACTTGGTGACCATTTCTGTTTCCTTCCTACCCTTTGTCTTCACATATTATAATGAATACAACTGCATTTTCTAGATCCTCACCCCGCCAAGGTAAAGGAGATTAGAGAAATACAGATATGATAACACGACACAGAAATGATAAGTTAATTAGAAATCTTCCCAGTCCCAGATATCTCACTGGTTCATTTTAGAACTTCAGGATCCCTTCTAGCTGATCAGGAAATCTGCTTCCTGAATGGTAGATTGAGGTATAATCTTCCTTTAGGAACAATGGTAGCAACTAGGCCTGTGGTTTTATTGATATTGAGAATGCCTGAATTGAAGAAACACTTTCTACCAATGCAAGTCCACACTTTCTCTGCAATTTGCAGCCTCAGATAGTCTGTCTATACCATTACTTATGACTCAGTGGATAGCAAGCTTGGCATGGAGTCAGGAAGATCTGGGTTTAAAGATGGCCTCAGACAGTACTTAGCTGTGTGACTTTGGGCAAGTTACTTAACCTCTGTTTGCCTAGGTTTCTTCAACTGTAAAAATGTGAATAATATCTACCTTTCAGGATTGCTGTAAGGATCACCTGGCACATAGTAGGCACTATAGAAATGCTTATTCCCTCTCCTTCCCTTTCCCCATATTAATTCTAGCTATTTCCTTCTCCCTCATTAGGGAAATGCAGTTAGTTACGAAATGCAGTTAGAAATGAGAATGTTCTCATTTCTTCCCCAAATTAGAATGATTCAATTAAACACAGTCTTTCAGTTCACAAAACACTATTCCTTTCCTTAAAGGCTAACACTTGGATAAAATGGTAGCTATGGATACTTCATTGGAAGTTGGCAAAAACACCAAGATGATTATACTATAGTTATTAAATACTTTTAAAAAGTTTCAGGTTATTATCATAATTATTATTATTGTTAATTTTTCTTATCATTGTCATGAATACATTATGTATGGAGAGGGATGGACAACATACCCTTATACTGAAAAGAAAATTTGAATCGACATACTTAAGTAGCTCTGTGATGTCATGCTAGTGGGTAGTTCCTCTCGCTACTTATCTTTCAACCAACCATTTATGGCTGCCCATCTTATTCAACTTTTTTCTTTCCTTTGATAAATTCACCACAGAGGGTTAATACACCTTGATGGTGGCTTTCCTTCACAGTAAGGATACCATTGGAGAACACAGACTTTCCATCATCAGTTTCTCGTTCTAGCCATTTGACCAATCCAAATTCATTTTTTTGCCCATACATTTCTTTGATGATGCCCTTTACTTCCATTTTCTTCAGAATTTCCTTTTACAAATATTCCTTTCTTCATTTAGGAAACTAGAAGAAGACTTCTTTCTAGCTGTCTTATATGCTAGCAGCTTTTGACCTGAGTTCAGAGAGCCCTAGGAGAGGCAGCTGTGTATAGCATTTGAGACTGGACCATATTTCCTTGTTTGTAATGTATTGCAGCATGTTCAGATCTACCACATACTTGTTCTTCTGGGTGATGAAATTATGTTAAGAAAGTGATTAAGATGCACATATCCTGTTATCTAGTGATCTCATGGCTAGAAATATATCTCTAGGGGTCAGTAATGAAAAGAAAGACCCCATCTATACCAAAATATTTATAGCACTTTTTTTTTTTTTTGCTTTTTGGAGGGCAATTGGGGTTAGGTAACTTGCCCAAGGTCACATGGCTAGGTTTTTGTTTGTGTGTGCTTTAAGTGTCTGAGGTCGGATCTGAACTCAGGTCCTTCTGACTCCAGGGCCGACGCTCTACTCACTGCACCACCTAGCCACCCCACGCACATTTTTTTGTAATAGTAAAAAGCAAGAAATAGAATAAGTGCACATTGATTAGGAATGGCTAAACAATTTGTGATACATAAATATAATGGGATAACCATTCATTCAGTCATGTGTTGATTTTCCTGGGGTTTTTTTCCCTCTTTTTTTCATTTTCTTATTTTTTTGAAACTTTTTTATTTATTTACTTTTAGTTTACAACATTCAGTTCCACAATCTGTTGAGTTTCAAATTTTCTCCCCACCACCTTCTCCCCCCTCCCATGGTGGCATGCAATCAAATATGGAGTCTAGAATCATGCTGTTGATAATATTACAAGGCCATTCAGCTGAAGGCTAACTGGAAAAAGAGGTTAACCTCATAAACTGAGGCATGAAAACATTCATGTGTCTACAAGAAAACTGCATGCTATAAATTATCTTGACTGCTATACCAAAGTCAATATATCTTTGTCATTGTACTATTGGACCCTTCTGTCTGACCAGAAGCCATAGCTTAGGACTATAGGGTTATGGATCTATAGGTCCTGTCCATATAGATGGACAAGACCACAGAGACCATCTCTTCTAACTCTCATTGTAGGTCAGAGAGATTATGACCTGCCCTAGGTCATAAAGCTTATTAGCTTAAAAGGCAGTTTAGTTGAACCTCTGTGCTTGTATTTCAGATTAATTGCTTCTTCCATTGAACTGTTATCCTTAGTTGATTTTGCATACTAGGCTGTGGCGCTGATTTGTACATCTCGTCCAAATATTGCCTCCCACTAATGACCCATTGGCTCAGAAACCTATGTCCACGGTAACTGAGCCCATTTTCGACACAACTGACTTTATGCTTTTATGATTTGATGCTTACGGCCCCTCTTTTAGGGAACCACAACTTCAGCCGCAGCTTTCCTCCCTGCCACTCTCAGGCTGGGAAATTCTATCTGGTGTTATCGAGAAACCTGGCTGTCATTTTTCAGTCATGTCTGACTCTTTGTGAGCCCATTTGGAGTTTTCTTGGCAAAGATATTAGGATGGCTTGATGTTTCCTTCTGCAGCTCATTTTATAGATGAGGAAACTGAGGCAAACAGGGTAAAATGACTTGTTCAGGTTTGCATAGCTAATAAGTCTCTGAGGCTGGCTTTGAACTCAGGTCCTCCTGATTCCAGGGCTGGTGCTCTATTCACTGTGCCACCTAGCCACTTCAAATGCTCTTATTTTCTAATATTATACATATGTTCCTTCCAGTTCTTGAGTATATCTTAAATACTTAATATAAACTTTCACTGACAAAATTCTTTTGAGGAAGAAATTGTCACCTAGGAATAACCTATTTACTCATGGACATGCTTTATCCTTTTAAATGAGAAATTAATTAAAAAAACACAAAAAAAAACCAAAAAAACCCAAACAACTTCATATAGTAGCATCATATCTTTCATAAAAGCGTGTGTGTATTTGGAGAGGGAGGAAGGAAAGTTAGGTTCTAAAGTCAGTCCGTAAAATGAATTTTGTCTGTCTCTTATCCCTTAAACCACCCATAAACAACAGGGGTGTAAAGTGGGGCTGGGGAATTCCCTTTACCTTATTCCTTATTCTTCCCTAGCACCTCCTACCCAGTGAGGCTGAGATAAAATATTAAACTCTGAGGACTAAATGGACCTTGTACTCACATAAGACCTTTCATAGGAATTACCCTATAGCTGTGTAGAGCAAGAGAAGTGGGTTTGATATATAGTGTATGGCAGACCCACTTCCCCATTTTAGTGCTGGTGCAAGATGGTTCTGTGTATACAACCATGCATGTTAACATGTTTAACTGTTTCTTCCTCCCTCACCATGAATTAAGTTGTTAAATGCTCATGTCATAGGACTTCACTAGAATTGCATGCTAAAAGAAGGGGTTCATCTATAAAAAGAGCAATTCCCAGGGGAGTAGTTTCTTCCTTGATAGGTACATACACATGCAAAAACAATTATTATATATTTTAAAATAAGGTCTGTGCCTGTGTAATACCATGACATTCTTTATGAAGATATTCAATAAATCATAAATGGCAAAGAAGTCACAGTGGGGGAAAACCTATTTCAACCATTGCCTGGGCTTTCTGAGTTTAATTGAACTATTGGAATTATTAAAAGCATATAAAAGTGACAGACATTTATGAGATTCTCCTTATATAAATCACAAGGGATGAGACTAAATAAATAAATAAATCTGCTTTAAATTAGTAGTGGAGCTGTGTGTCATTCTGCATTAAAAAATTAGCCCAACACCATTAAGGTTATTAAACTCAGAGGAATATTTTACGAGTACTTGTGAAAATGACTTCTTGCAAACTGCCATCAAATATTCACAGATGAAATAATTATGTGGAAAGATAAAAGGAAGATGGAAATTGAAAGGGGCTGACAATAGAAAAAACTCAATGTGATAGTAATGCAAACTTTTAAAAATAAGGCTAGTACTTTAGATTAAGCTTAATCCAAAGCCTGGAAGTTGAAAACTTGAGAACTGAGTATCCACTCGTTGGTCTCAATGGCAGGCAAGGGTAAAGTATAAATATCCACCACAAAATGGACCTTCCTTTATTGCATTTGCTCATGCATATTCTATAAGTTTGCTAGTTTACACATCTTTGACCCTAATCAGAATGTAATGGGTCAGGAGCAACAGTCTATATAGTTTGTATTTCTTTTTTATTTTTTATGCAGCTAACATTGGGAAGCAAACTGGCACAGTGGATTTGGAATCAGAGGACCTAAATTTGAATCCCATTTAGTACCTACATGACCTTTTGCAAGTTATTGGATCCCTCAGCCTCAGTTTCCTCATCTGTAAAATTGTTGGGTTGTACTAGATGACCTATAAGCAAACTTCTAAATCTCTGCTTTTCTGATGCTTCCTGCATAGTTTTTGCCCAATAAATATTTGTAGCTGACTGAATGATTATAAAGCATTTGCAATTTCCTCCCTGAAATACCTCTTTGCATTTACTGAACCAGTCATACAAATGAGTGCCTGCAACAATAGATCATATTGACAGGAATTTAAAGAAATACACTTCTGTCAATCACAGGGGGGAAAAACCTAGAAGCAAGGGACAGAAGTGATAAAGTCAAATTTCAGATTGAGGCAAGGATAAATTTCCTAATATTAGAGTTATGTAGACATGGATCGGGCCTTTTCTGTATATAGTAAGCTCCCTGTTACTAGATGTCTTTAAACAATAGTTGGATGGCCACTACTGACTTTTATGGTAGAAAATGCTTGTTTAAACACGAGTTGAAATAGCCATTCTCTGGTTTACTGTGGCAGGACTGGAGTGGAATATTGGGATGCAGTGCAAGTGAATTTGAATTCCAATCAATGTGGGTCCCTCAGAAATACAAGATTCAGAATGGTTATCTCTGTTTCCTATTCCACAGGGATGAAACTGGATGTGAACTCTAGTTCACTGGGCAAAAAAAAGTTTAATGGTATCGTTTCTCATCTGTCTGTGATTATTTTGGCACAGTAAATAGAATACTGGAGTTAGTATAAGGCAGATCTGGGTTCAGATTCTGCAGTAAGCACTTGCTAGTTGTGTAAGGCTGGGCTGGTCATATAACTTCTTTGAGCTTTAGGCCTCTTGTCAAATAGGGACAACACCTCATTCATGAGGCTCTTGTGATAATCAAATGAGATATTGTATGTAGAGGGTTTTACAAACCTCGAAGGGCTACAAAAATCCAGGCTATTGTTATTATATAGACATCTGTTCTGTAGTGAATAGAAAGCTGGTCTTGCAGTCAAACAGACCAGGGTTCAAGTCCCATCTTGGACACACACTAGCTGGACAAGCCACTTAACTCCTCAGTCCTTGGAGATAACTCACATAATACCATACTGTGCACGGTATGACATTATGCCAGTTTCCGAGAAAGTATTAATCTATATTACCCTAGGAGTTCCCTATAGTTTTAAAATCATAAGTTCAGTTATAAATGATGACCAAAGTCTGGAGGATGGAAAGATGAATTTTCAAGGTGCCTTTCAGTCTGAGATTCTAAAGTGCTCAGATCTTATTAACTAATAGAGATCCCCATTTATATCAAACCCAGTATAATTTAATTTCAAAGTAATACACAGTGGGGAAAAAGGCATTACTACTATGATGCACTGGTAAAAATCATTATTTTTATGCTATAGTCTATAAATATAATATTTGAAGAAAATCAAGGAGGGAGAGGAGGGAAGAGTGTTATGTAGTTTCCAGTGGTGCATTTTGTCTCATTAAACCTGACGTAGCTCTTGGGATGATGAAGATTTTGTTACTTGTGCATCTCATTAATTTGATAATTCTCAATGGGTGATGTGCTTTTTAAGTGGAAATTTATGGATTGAGGTCAGACTTCACAAGGGTGAGGGTCATTCACTGCAGTACTAACTGAGCAGTCAGTGGTAACCCAAAGGGTGCCACATTTACACTGTCTCTTAAAACGTCAGATGTGACAAGTAAAGAAAAGAGATTTTAAATCCCTCTTTTCTAATCCTTGTCAATATGTAAGCTGCCAGAAAGGCAGAGAAAAAAATAGAAAACACATCAACATAGAGACAGTAACTCATCTGGGGAGTTTTATTTGCTTGTTTGAAATCTGGACTTTTGGCATAGTGAATTAACCCTTTAAACACTTAACTTCAATATTTCTTTGTTTTAAATATTTGTTTGGTATAGTGAATTCCTGATGGGGAAACTCTGCTTGCTAATGTAGATCTCCAGTTTTTCCTGTTCTTGGAGAGTTGCCAGGAATGCTGAGAGGTTAAGTGACCTACCCAAAGTCACCAAGTCAGGAAAAAGTCTGAAACAGGACTTGGTGTTCCTCTCCTAGACTGGCTCGTCAGCTGTTCTCCTTCTCTTCAGGGAGTTCAGGGGAGTATCATTTGAAATATAACACCTTTCCTTCTGCTTCCAAGCTTTGAGGTGAGGGAAAAGCCTTTTTGTGATTATTGTAGATTCATGATTAAGAAAACCAAAGTGTATTCTGTCACCTTCTTCCTTAGTTGGTCTGAATTTGGAATGAAAACAGGGTAGAACAAGGCCATGCAGAATGGCATTGTGCCTGTTCTCCCTTACCTTGCTGTTCTGTTTCTCTTTGTTACTTTGCCCTCCATCCTACCTTGATTTAAAAATAAATGAGTGGGAACAGAGAAAGAGAACTCAGGCTTATAGCTGACTGCTGGGTAAAACTGCAAAGTAGGTGCTTTGTCTTCAGTGAATTCTACTTCCTCTATGTCCTTGGGAGAGCTTCCAGACCATACTCTCATGGTTCATCCTGTCTGCCCAGGGCTCCTCCTAGAGGCTACTAACGCAGGTCTCCCTGTTCTGGTCATCGTGCCTTAGCAAAACTTAATTGCTCAGTGTTTCTGAAGGATTCATCTCTCCCCTAGCTTCCACGTGGGAGAACAATGTGATGGGAAAGGCACTGAATTTGTTGACGAAGAATATGGGTCTGAAACTTAGGTTAGCCTGCCACCTGTGCATCTTTGAGGAAATCATTTCACTTTTAGTGTTCTCAACTTCCTTTTCTGTGGGGCTTGGATTCTGAGGTTTCTTTCAGCCCTAAATCCTAAATTCATTCTCATTAAAATGTTAATACTTGGTAATTTTTTTATTTGGTTAGGATCTCATACAGAACCCCCTTGGGAAAGTGAAAATCCCCCAGAAAGTACTTGCATTTTAACAAGGCACTGGTGATACAAACAAAAGAAATTAGATTCGAATGGGGAGATCCCTGGTGGTAATGGGGTGAATTAGGCTTTCTAGTTTCCCTCAAATCAAAATGATCACTTAGTCTATCTGGGTCCAGAATGGGTAGATAGAATCAGAGTAGGGGTGAGTGTGTGTGTGTGTGTGTGTGTGTGTGTGTGTGTGTGTGTGTGTGTGTGTGAGAGAGAGAGAGAGAGAGAGAGAGAGAGAGAGAGAGAGAGAGAGAGAGAGAGAGAGAAAACAGGTGATCTCTTGGGTCCTGGTATAGTGGAAAGTATACTGTATTTGGACTTAGAGAACTGTATTTTTCATCTTTAAACTGAGAAGATAAGCCTTTCAAGTACATTTTAGCTCAAAAGCTACCATACTTTTAGTTAAAAATTCTATGATCTTTTAAAAATGTTTTATAAATAGACTTAATCAGGCAAACCTATTTTTCCTATTTATGGAGTCTCATTACAAGACAAAGGTCAAGAGGGAAAACTAAGACTTGCTATCTAGAAGATAAAGATGCTCTGGGATAATAGAAATATTAAAGATAAGAAGTGTTTAAAGGGTAAAAAGAAAAACTGTCCAGAAGAGCCAGTAACAATGAATATTTTTAGAGATAGTAATGTTTCAGAAAAATAATTACAAATTTGGTAAGAATAAGAGGAACTTCCTCATTCACAGTTTGATTTTTCCATCTAGGCTTCACCTCTGTTGCTTTACAAAAAAGGTGGAAGGCAGGAGTAAAGTTTGTGGCTTAGAATAACATGAAGCCTAGGAGATAGGATCCATCCATCACTTATACTGTTCAGTAGAATTCCTCTGTAACTCTCTTGTGTTTGATTTTTCTCCATGTAAAGGACTTCCTGACTTAGATGCCCTATTTCTTCTGATTGCCTTATATTCTTCTGAGTCTTCTTCACACCAGTTAATGACTTAAACATTCTTAGAATTTTCCTTTGTCCCATCCAGACTTGGTACCTCTCCCTAAACTTACCACCCCTTTAAGAATAGAAGGACTTGGGGCGGCTAGGTGGCGCAGTGAATAGAGCGCCGGCCCTGGAATCAGAAGGACCTGAGTTCGGAGCCGGCCTCCGACACTTAATCCGCACAAACAAAAACCTAGCCGTGTAACCTTGGGCAAGTTACTTAACCCCAATTGCCCTAAAGGGGCGGCTAGGTGGCGCAGTGAGTAAGAGCACCGGCCTCGGAGTTTGGATGACCCGAGATCAGATCCGGCCTCAGAAAATGAGCACCCACGCATAAATAATGACTAGCCATGTAACCTTGAGCAAGTTACTTAACCCCAATTGCTTTAAAAAAAAAAAAAGAATAGAAGGACTTAATATCTATATATATACTAAGGCTCTTAGGAAAACTCTGCTTTCATCTAAATTGTCACATAATGAAAGGTCATGATTCTACCTTCCTGCAAAACCCCAAAGCCAACCAATATACCTATTGTTAGGATGCTTTTATACTCTGTTCTTATATTTTGCATTTGGAACATAACATGTTTCAGTCACTGATGCTTTTTATTGCTCTTTCTGCCAAAATACAATAGCAATCCCTACCTTGAGGAGAGAATAAGTGACAGAGTAGGTAGAGAACAAATACTGAAAAATGAAGGTGGATATAAGTCCTATAAGGGAATAAAACATTTTCAAAACTGAATGATTAGTTTAAATCAAAACTAAATAGATGATAGACTCTAAACAGGACTTTGATAGCCTTAGAACTCACATTCTCACTATTTGTTTTATTGTCCTTCTGAGAGAAGGGAATAGTATATTCCTCCATCTACTATTGCAATTATTGCCTTAGGAAAGACTCATTTTTTCTTGCCATCTTAATATTGTAGAAATGAAGATTGAATCACGTATGACTGTTGGTCCCTTGCCCCAAAATAAAGGGTACCGTTTTGGTTAATATCCTAGCAAAATCGGTCAATCCCATAATGGCAGTTACTTAAAAGTAGCCCTGGTTCCTCAGGCAGTTTTGTTTCTTCATTAACAACATATTGCTCATATAAGCTTTCCAGGGAATTGCTTGTCTACCTTGTTTCCTTTCGGATAAGGAGTTATTTTAGTTCTGTAATTCAATAGCTCCATTGTGGAGAGTCAACATCGCAGTTCTAATGAAGTATACTTTGCTATTAGCATTTCATTGCTAAGGAATTAGTCTGGATAAGGAACACAGTTGCCATAGTGCATCATTTCCTTTATTTCTGTGATTATCACTTGATAATTCAGTGTAATTTGGACAATCTGATCTTATTATTTTAATCCCCATGGTTCAGAATAAATATTAAAAATATGGAAGCCACATTTTTCTAGTTTAGTATGTTATCCGAAGTGAGGTTGATTCTTAAATTGATAATGATAATAGCTCACAAATGCAAAGAACCCCACACAAGGAGTTAGGAATAGGGTTGAAATTTTAGTCCTGGTTTAATAGCTTCTTGGTATATGATTAGATAATTCACTTAATCACTTTGAGCCTCACTTTTCTTATCTGTAAAAGGGGGGGCAGCAATGACAATAATGAATCGCTATCAGGAAAATATAAAATGAAAAACATTACATACATGTCATCTATTATATATAGGACTTTTATTTAAAATCATTCTGTCTTTCTATCTATCTCTCTATCTAAAACCTCATTTGAATCTCACAACATCCCAGAATTTTTATTTATTTTTATTTTTTTGCTTTTTGGAGGGGGAAGGCAGGGCAATTGGGGTTAAGTGACTTGCCCAAGGTCACATGGCTATTAAGTGTGTCAAATGTCTGAGGCTGGATTTGAACTCAGGTCCTCCAAGGCTGGTGCTTTATTTACTGTGCCACCTAGCTTCCCCCATCCCAGAATTTTTAATATTTATTTTCAAGCTATAATAATCCTGATAACAACAGAATAAAATAAACTTTTAGATAATAGTAATAGATGTGACATATAGCTCAAGGCTTCCCAAGATTTGATCTTGGGACTGATTCTTGGGACCTCTTCAAAGAAGTACATTCTCTCTTTGGCTCATTGTTCCCACTCAGATTTATCTCTGGGAAATCTCCAACTGAAGCTTGGGTCACATTTATGGATGATACGATGTCTAAATTCTCCATGAGCACTCACGGTAGCAAGTGAATATAAGCTTCTTTTATTTCATCCCACAGAGAGTGTAGTAGATTTGAAAAGACTCAGAGAAAACTAATGCAGATATAGTCAGTGTTTAGTAAGTTTCCTTCATAAGGGAACTGAGCTCAGGACTTTTTGCTGGGCAGACCTATACAGTTTCTCCCAGACTTATCGTACACTATGGGGCTCAAATCTGTACTTGCCTACTGCTCCAAAGCAAGCACTCTTTGGAGTTCTTGAACAAGCAGTACCCTCACAATCAGACCTTCACTGACTGAATCTCTCATAGTAATATCAAGTGTGAAATACAGGTCATCTTTTGCCCCATGTGGTGGATTTTGTTCCTTTTGCTCCAAGGGGGAATTTATTTGGCATATTTACTTTTATCTCCTTAAACTCTTGACCTTGGGGGATTATTCTTTTTTTTGGAGGGGTTGTAGGGGAGAAGCAAGGCAATTGGTGTTAGGTGACTTGCCCAAGGTTACACAGCTAGTGTATCAGGTGTCTGAGGCTGGATTTGAACTCGGGTCCTCCTGACTCCAGGGCCAGTGCTACATTGGGGGATTATGCTTGCTTTTTTTTTCTTTTTTGGAGGACAATTGGGGTTAAGTGACTTGCCCAAGTTCACATGGCTAGTTTTTGTGTTTAAGTGTCTGAAGCCAGATTTGAACTCAGGTCCTCCTGACTCCAGAACCAGTGCTTTATTCACTGTGCCACCTAGCTGCCCCTATTGTGGGATTATTTTTAAGGCTTTCTCCAAGAAGTCTCTCTTCCTTGGCCATGGGACTAGATTCTGGGTTCATGTTGACCAGGAAATAAAAATTTCCTCTTCTATGCAAGAAATTGGGGGTCAAGAATATTGTCCCTCAGGCAATATGGCCACTTTTTAATGTGCTTTCTGCAAGATACTGCATACTTGTCATGTATATTGCCATTTTTAGGGTTGAGAAATCCCATAATCAGGAACTATTATCTTAGATCAATGGGGTGAGAAAACAGAGGAAAAACGTGTGTAATTTTATGATTTTTTCCCCAGGGCAGTAATTAGCTATTCTTGGAGAAGAGGGAGAGAAAGCTAGATGCATGTACATGCTTCTTCCCTCTTCCCACCAGAGCCCAGGTCTAACCTAATGCATGCTGATCTCTGAGCACAGGAAGAGCAAAACAGGAATGGGCTGATCTCTTATCTTACCTTTGTATTCCAGAGCAAGGGGAAACAAGGTCATACAGCTAGTATAGTGCGACAGGTGTCTATAAGGTTTATATGTTCATATGAGCTTTCTTTTGTTTCCATAAAAGACTGTTTTCCCAGGAAGCCCAACCAACGAATCATCTTGGCCAAATCCTTGGTTCTTAGACCCAGTCACTGGAAACCAATCAGGAGTTATTTTTGTACCCTTATTATACTCTGTGGTAGAGAAATATACACATCAAATTGTTTGGGGCTTTCCCCTTTCACAGAAAACATCAAAACAATAAATATATGTGGTAAGTTGTTGGAGTTGAATTGCTCCCTCAGGGCATATAAACAATTCCTTTGTCCATATCCTCCTGTATATTCATCACAGGGAGTCCACTGACTGTTCTGCAGACCTTCTTTAATTTCTGTTAACATGCAAAAATAGTTGACCCCAAAAACTGTCCATCAAATATGCCTCCCCCCACTGCTCTTTTTGGCCACATGGCCAGCTCATCTTCTTTCTAGATAGAAATCTTGGCAGATCTTTTATACTTTCTCTCCATTTTTGTTGTTCTTCCATTTTTACATTTAAGTGACTCTGGGATGAATTTGCCTATTTGAGTCTCTTGTCAAGCTTTCTTTAAATTGTTTTACTCTCCACTGATTCTCCTTGTTTAATGAGGCAGCACTGCTCAAAATTGTCCATTATCACTCCTCATAAGGTTTTACAAATGGGTTTATATGTTGATATGAGTCTTCTTTTGTCTGCTTGTCAAATAAGTTAATTGCTTGCTGATTCAAAGTGTTTTATAGGCTCCTTTGGTCTCCTTGTTATGGTAATTGATTTTCATTGGTTAAACTTCTTTAAGAAATTCTATACATAAGTCATTATATAAAGATTAGAATATTATAAATGCCAAGGAAAGTTGCAAAATATGAGAAATTTTTTAGAATGATTATTACTGTTTAGGGTAGTTGGACAAGAAAAAGCTTCAGGATGACAGGATTCCAACAGGTGAAAATGGGCATAATCTAGAAGAAAAAATGATGTGACTACAAGTATGGAAGCAGGGAAATGTGAATGGTCCAAGTCTTTCTTTTTTTTTGGAGTGGGAAGGTAGAGCAATTGGGGTTCAGTGACTTGCCCAAAGTCTCATGGATAGTTTTTTTGTGTTAAGTGTCTGAGGCCAGATTTGAACTCAGGTCCTCCTGACTCCAGGGCCAGTGCTCTATTCACTGCACCACCTAGCCGCCCTGGTCCATTTCTAATAGAGTATAAAATGGAGAATAGTCTGCAATAAAGCTTAATGGCTTGGGCACAGTAGGTGTTCAAAAAATGTTCACTGAGTTATTCAATTTTATTGAGTGCCTTTCATATAGTGATTCATTAATTTTTTTGGTCAGATGTTAATCTATTGTTATATGATGGTTATAACCCAGAATCTTTCTATTTAGAGAAGCAGGAGTTATCAGAATGCATATATTCAACTTAAATATTTGATTTATATCTATTTACTTATATTATGTATATATAGAAACATATTTGCATTGGTCACTTTCTGGAAGTATTATTGTCTAATTAGATTGATATAGACAATATACATACATTGGACAGTGTCTAAATCAACTGTAGTTTGATGTTTTGGCACAGAATAAACCAGTGTCTATGAGTATTGTTGGCAGTGTCTTAATGCTGAACTGAAAGCCCATTATGATACTATTTAATGAAAATAGCCTAATTAAAACTGTCTAGAATAAAATAAAATTTTAGTTTATCATTGTGTTGGCAAGCATCATAGACTGTCTGTTGGTGTTCAAGAACTATATCTGTGGGTACCTGGGGATATCCCCTTTAATTGTTGAAGAGACCCTGGAATAATTGAAGCTTTTGTGTGGGTCTCTTAAATATTTTCCCCTCTACCCAGCATATTTCATGTCAGTGAACATGGTATGGCAATATTTCAGCCCAAACTGATGTGTGATTGAGTTGTTGAAGGTATCATAGTTAAGGGAAAATCTCCAAGGAAACTATTAACAATTGAGCATTAAAAAATTCTGCATAAGACTATTAATCTTACTTTCCAAAGATAGATATGCAAACTATTCATTACATTTCTAAAATGTGGACATGTTTAAGTTTCATTCTTCTCTCTTTTTCTCTGTCTGTCTGTCTTTCCAAAGCAGATGGCTAGGCGTATATCTCCTGCATTTTGATTGGATTAGTTACCTTAGAATTTTACTAGGAATTCTGTGAAATAAATATATATATATATATATATATGATCTTAAGATGTGGGAGGGAAACATAATAGAATCAAGAGAGGATAGATGATGAGTATATGGAGAGGTATTTTAAGATAGTGAAGTTGGCAAATGGGGGACCACATGTTAGATTTATCCTCTGGGGAAAGGAGGAGGTAAGGTCATCTCCAGAAGTGGGAACATTTGGATTAGTTTAGGGCCTTAAGGAAAGTGAAGGTTTAAAATAGTATCTGGAATAATTTAATCAATTTTTGGCATGACCTTTTAGAAAAAGCATTGATAGGTAAGTTGGAGACTATTCAGAGCAGGTTAGTTAGCATGGGATGAAGGCTTTTATTTTATGCTATAAAATTTTTTGTTTAAAGAAATGGGATTGTTTATCATGTTGAAAAACAGACTTGGGATCAGGGACATGATAGCTGTCTTCAAAAATTTAAATGATTTTCACAAAGAAGAGTTGCCTACTTAACGGTATGGGTCAAAACTAAGGCTAATTTGTGGAAGTTGCAAAGAGGAAAAATTATGTTTGATGGCGTAATGTGGATGGTATGAGTGAATGGTGGTGGATAAGGAAGAAATACTTAAATAATTCTAGCTATTCAAAAGTCAAATGGGTTACTTTTCGAGGTAGTGAGTTCTTCCTTAATGGAAGTCTTCAAGAAAAACCTAGATGACTGCTTGTAGATAATGTTGGAGACTGGATCCTTGTTCAGATATGGTTTAGACTAGGTACCTTCCAACTCAGAGATTCTTTGACTTTGTGAGGGCCATATTGAAGTATCTGACCATGTCACTTAAATGAGAATAATGAAGAAGCAAATTGAAAGTTGAAACTTTAAAGACTCCAGTTAAGATAAAGCAATTCTAAGGGGTGATGGAGAATAGAAGAGGTGTGGATAAGAATTATAAAGTCAGAATATGGAAGCAATTACTTTAATATCTCAAAGGACATGGGAAATTCCACATGATGTTGTAGTCTAGGTTGAGGTTCATGGGTGACTGATATGGAGTAGAGATTAAGATTAGTAGAATTAAAAAAGGAAAAGAACTATGAAGTCAGATCATTCACATGGTTCTCAAATTTGTCAAAAATTGTAGAAGACAGGGTGGAGTAAAAACATACAAGCTAGTGCTAAAGTCAGAGAGAAAGGAAGAAGTGAGAACTGATAGGTAAATAAAAGGTGGTATATACTTCCAATGAGGAGAAGCAGATTTGATGGTACTGTATCACTGGTGGGAAAATTGCATGAGGAATTTAAGAAGTAGATTAGGTATAAATATATTCTTTTTTGAGGGTGCAGGGGCAAGCACCCCAGCATCCCCAGGGTGGCTGCCAAGACAGGTTATTAGATTTGTTTTTCTAAAGGACAGCAACTCAAAATGGGTTAACAATCTTGCTTTAATCAATCAAATATATCATTTAGCTTGTTCGGGGGAAAAGTCAGCGCCCCAAACTTCAGAGTATACAAACAGAAGTTACAAGAAAACAGAAAAACATATCAAGCAGAGAGGCCTCCATCTGTCTGACCATTACATTCATACCTAGTCAGTTACCAGAGAGGGAAGCATCAACATCTGGGTTTTCAAAGCTGGGGGGCTCAACAGCTGACCAGAGTCTCATCTGGTCAAATCACACAACTCTTCTCAAAGTGAGCCCCAAAAACAAAGTCTCATATCAGGGATTATATAGCCTTTTCCTGGGTCAGAGAATGTAAGGACCCTCTTGACACACCGCCCAATCACAAAGCACCAAGGTGTGGGCGCTCCTGAAAAACAAGTTTCCCACCACAGGCTCCAGGTGCACTTAACCTAGGGGCAGGGAAGATCTTAAAATTTACATTCCTATAACAGAGGGGGACATCAAGGTATTAGGGGTTAAGTGACTTGCCCAAGGTCACACAGCTAGTAAATGTGTCTCGTGTCAGAGGCCACATTTGAACTCAGGTACTCCTGACTCCAGGACTCTATTCACTGTACCACCTAACTACCCCTAAAACTTTCTAAAGGATAAAAAATCTTTTAAAAAGAGAGTACATAATTTTAAAATATTATTTCTTGTCATTTTAAAGTTAGTGGTTTCATCAGCTGGGCTAAAACTATTCTAGCCCCATAATTAATTCCCCAATACACAGGCACAGTAAAGTTTTATGCTGTATAACCTTAGACAGGTCATTTAACCTCCCTGTTCCTCAGTTTCCTCCTCTGTAAAATGGCCTGTAGAAGGAAGTGGTAAATTACTCCATTATTTTTGCCAGGAAAACCCCAAATGGGGTCAGAAAGGATCAGGCACAACTGAATCAAATGGACAACAGCAATGGCTCGGTAGAAAAAAACTGAACAAAACTCCAGGAAACTTAGTTTCTGGTCGTGGCTCTTCCATTAAATACTTATATGACCTTAACAAAGTTACTTAATCTCTCAGGATCTTAGACTCATTTGTAAAAATGACTTGTAAGGTTCCATTCCCCTCTAAAAGTCTATTATTTTGTAGCTTCCATTCCAGGTGAGTTTTATTAATGTTTGTATCCTAGAACTCACCAAAATTGTTTTGGGGCTCCTAGTGAGAACAAATAACATATGCTTGGTAATAATGCTCCATGTGTAAACTTTAATGCAAAGGGTTTTTAACTGTTTCTGTGTGTGTGTGTGTGTGTGTGTGTGTGTGTGTGACACATTTGGCAGTGTGATGAAGCCTATGATCCTCTTCTCAGAATGATATTTTTTCAGTAATTGAAGGAAATGCTAAATTTCAGTTAGAGGTTAATGAAAATAAAGATGTAAATTTTTTTCCCAATCTAACTTCACAGACCCCCTGAAATAATACCCACAGTCCCCACATTAAAAATTCTTGCTTTAATGGACTTTTCTGAGCAATCTTTCAGATACTGTCTTTTACCTTGATAGGCAAATCTATTCCCCCACCATACAAATCCCTCCCCTTTATTTTGACACATTAACCTTGTTCTAATGAAAGACTCTACTAACCTTAGCTGCCTGTTTTGTTTAAAGCCTCTGGAATGATGCCAGAATTCTAAAAGGCTTTTGATAATCAACATTTGGGTACACACTTTGCTTTTGTCAGCAGCAACCTTTTGCTTTAAGAAAAGCATTCTAACTTCCTTTTCACAAAGAAAGCACTGGGGGAAAGCATCCCTTTTCTCTTCCCTTAACCATCTCTGATGTTATACTCTGTGCACCTGAATGTGAATCTGTTTTATTTTAGAGATTGTAGGTAAAGGTTGTGGAAGTCGAAGAATAGTCTCATACAGATGATCATACCCTTTGTCACTGCTATGGGGAATTTTGATGGGGGTTTGCTTAACTTAGCTTTTTTGATTTCCTGACATAGTGATTCTAATGTTCTTTCTTGATTCAACATCATGGGCCAAGATACTGGTGTCACCCTAACCTGCAGAAATCAGCAGGTTGTGAACTGAGTTGTGAAATAGTATTTCAGAACAAGATTGTTGAAAGGTGCTTATTTCTTTTCCTTGATTTTTCAAATAAAAATTTGCTTGATCATAATGATGACTAAACTCAGTCATCCAAAAACCTTTTAGATATATTTTAAAATGCATGGCAAAGCTGAATGTGTCTTTCTTATTCTGCATGGTATTGCACTGTCTGCCATTTCAACTTTGTAAATGAATTCCTTTTGTCCGAGACGGCATAATCAATCCCCCTAATTGATACCTTTAGCACATTTCTTTTCTGGAGATTTTAAGTATAAAACTGTGCAGCAGTTAGAGCTAACATGACATTTTAACTAATTGTCCTCAATCAGTGGCAGATTGAGGGAGGAAAATAAGTATTTTTCTCAATAAGCATGCAGCATTTTTACAAGGCAGGCAATATGGCCCATATGTCAGAGCATAGAAGCATAACAAATGCCACAGTGCATCAGATCAGGAATTTGGGAGACAATGAGAAACAATGGAAGGTGTGCTGGTGTTGAAGTAAAAGATGGGTTCAGATCCTGACTCTTCCATTTCTATATCTGTGTGACCTTGTGTATATAGTTTTTTAAAAAGCAATTGGGGTTAAGTAACTTGCTTAAGGTTACATGGCCAGTCACTTTTGTGTGGGTGCTAAGTCTGAGGCTAGAACCAATCCCAGGTCCTCCTGACTCTGGGGCTGGTGCTCTTACTCACTGAGCCACCTAGCTACCCCAAACCTCTCTTTTCTTTAGCTCCCTCATCTATAAAATAAGGAGGATAGGCTGGGTGGCTTCTAATGTCCTTTCTACCTCTAAATCTGTCATTGTATGACTAGATTAATGTTCCAAATAGCCCAGCATTTCATCTTTGACAGTGCCACCAGGGGATATTTTTATGAGAGAACCTAGTAGTTTCCTTTATATATATATAAGCTTCATCCTTCATACTTAAAGAGGACCAATGACATCAGAAGGGTGATATCTTGACTTGTAAACCAATTGGATTTAAATTAGAGGTGTGCAAATTCATCAGCCTGAGAATCATCAGAGTACAGTGGTGACACAGGTCAAAAGAACTGGCAATGCCGGATGCAGTGGTAGACCTTGACCTTTTTAAGCTAAGGGCTTTCCTAGCCAGGTCTCAGTTTGTCTGAGGCAATGCTCATTCAGTAATTAAAGGGTAGGTAAGAATTGAGGCAAAAGATGGCCTACTCTGCTTTCACAAAAGAATCATCCTGGGAAAGGAAGCACTTTCCTCCTCCTCCAGATCAAAAAGCAGAACATACCTTAATTTCCTTAGTTTGTTCACTGTGGACCCACCATCTAGAAGACTATATAAGACAGCCCAGAACCCAGAACTTGGGCTTTTAGTTTCTGGTCCTGGCTTGAAGAAATAAGAACCAAGAACCTTGGTAAGAGTCTCCCAGGCCTGTTTCCATTTCATTCTTAATAAGCATTATTAAAAGGAACAGACTTTGTGGAGAAGGTGCCTACCATACCCACCAGCACTAATTTCTGAACTGCTTGTGATAGGAAGCTTAACCAAACTACTCAGCAATTGCAATGCCACCCAGACCACCAACCCTATTAACAGGCTAGCCCCTAAAGCCATTATCCTTGCAACCTTCTCTGCAGGTGCTGGAGTTCCCACCTCTTCAACAGAAACAGCTATTGAGGAATCAGAAAATGAAGTTCTTGCTATCAAAGTCCTTGGTTGTTTCACATGGTTTAGCATTAGAAATTATTACAATTTGTCCAGTGACATTAACATTAAAGAAGATGGTTTACCATCTTCTTTGGCACAAAGGACCACTGGACCTTTCTACCTGACTTTTGTGTATTTTCTCCCTTTATTAGAGTGTAAGCTCATAGAAAGCAAGGACTATATATTGACTTTCTCTCTGTATACCCAACTGTTAGTACTGAAATTTTTCCATTGTCTTCTTTCTAGATCAATCAAAATGTAGTTATTCTATAAATGGTACTGAGTATGATAATACCTTCTCCAACAGTGGTATTAAAGTCAAAGTATGTAAGGATCCCTACAGATACATATTGACTTAGAAAACCACATGTTAACCTTATCTGTGTTCTATTGTGTTTTTATTTGTTTTGTTAAGTATTTCTCAATTACATTTTAATCTGATTTGGACTTTCCTTATGAGTGTTAATGGACAATCTATTTTAAAAGACTAGACACAAATGTAGTTTAACTAGCCCATCTATTGATTTACTATTGCCTATATAAAATGCCTGACTTTTATTAACCTTATTTGTTAAGAATGGATAAATAATTTGTCTTTTGAGGTAAAAGTATAGTTGGGTCATAAACCTTAATGAAATAGTTAACTGACATAGATTAAGTCCTACTAATTATTAGGACTAATCTCCCCAATAACAGTCATAGTTGTTCTTTGTCATGGTGGTTGCAAGAAAGATTTTCTATAGATCAATTAATCAGTGAAAAATTGTTTTAAACACCTGTTACATTCAAGAGACTGTTTGAGGCACTGGAGATACAAAGACAAAAATGAAATATTCTCTGCCTTTGAGGATCCTACATCCTTATACGGACAGACATGATATGCACATAGAAAAATATATAAATATATAAAAAGTAAATATAAAGTAATTTTAGTAGGGGGGCACTAGCAGATGGGTGGATCAGGTCAAGAAGGCATGGAATGGTTGTGATCAACAAAAGTGGAATGAGTAACATCTTTTTTTTAAAATAGTATCTTGTTTTACTTTTTCCCAGTTACATGTCTAGACAATTTTCAGCATTCATTTTTACAAAATTTTGAGTTCCAAATTTTTCTTCCTCCCTCCCCTTCCCTCTTCCTAAAATGGTAGGCAATTTGATATAAGTTATATATGTAAAACATATTTCTGTATTAGTCACAATTGTGAAAGAAGAAATAGCTCAAAAGGGAAAAAAAGCATGAAAAAGAATAAAGTAAGTGAAAAAGTATGCTTTAATTTGCATTGATTCTATCAGTTCTTTTTCTGAATGTGGACAGCATTTTTCTTCATGAGAGCTTTGTATCATCTTAGATCATTGTGTTGCTTAGAAAAGCTGAGTCATTCATAGTTGATCATCACATGTTTTTGCTGATACTGTGTACAATGTTTTTCTGGTTCTGCTCATTTCACTTTGCATCAATTAATACAAGTCTTTCAAAGGTTTTTTTTCCTCTCTGAAATCTCCCTGTGTATCATTTCTTATTGCACAATAGTATTCCATTACATTCATATTCCACAGCTCATTTAGCCATTCCCCAATTGATAGTCATAACCCCAATTTCCAATATTTTGCCACCATGAAAAGGGCTGCTATATAAATATTTTTGCGCATGTAAGTCCTTTTCCACTGTTAATGATCTCTTTGGGATAGAGAACTAGTAGTGTCATTTTTGGATCAAAGGGTATGTGCAGTCTTATGGCCCTTTGTGCATAGTCCAAATTGCTCTCCAGAATGATTGGATCAGTTCACAATTTCACCAACAGTGTATTAGTATCACAATTTCCCCATATCCTCTCCAGTACTTATCATTTTTCTTTTTTGTCATATTAGCCAATTTGATAGGAGTGAGGTAGTACCTCAGAGTTGTTTGAAATTGTATTTCTCTAATCAAAAGTAATTTAGAGCACTTCTTCATATGTCTATAAATAGCTTTTATTTCTTCTGAAAAGTGACTGTCCATATCCTTTGACCATTTTTCAATTGGGGAATGACTTATATTCTTATAAATTTGACTAAGTTCTCTATATATTTGAGAAATGAGGTCTTCATCAGAGACACTTGCTGTAAAGATTGTTTCCCAAATTTCTTTTTTTTTTTTAATTTTTTTTGGTTTTTATTAATTTGTTTACTTTTAGTTTACAATATTCATTTCCACAATTCCTTGAGTTTCAAATTTTCTCTCCCTCCCCCTTCCTTCCTCCCCCCGTGGCGGCATATAATCAAGTATAGTATCTGCAAATACTTTCACATTAGACATTAGTCAGGTTATAAAGAAGGATTGTATCAGATGGAATGAACAATGGGGAAGAGGAAACAAAACCAAACAAGAAAAAGAAAAAGAGCAGGTAGTTTGCTTCAATCTGGATTCAAACTCAGTTCTTTCTCTGGATATAGACATCTCTCTCCATCATGAGACTTTTGGGGTTGACTTATAACCCTGCATTGCTGGAAAAAGTCCAGTCTATCAAAGTTGGTCGTCACACATACATTGTGTCTATAATTGTGTACAAATTTCTCCTGACTCTACTCTTTGAATTGGTTTTGTTTGTACCAAAGCTTTTTAAGTTTAATCAAAATGATCTATTTTGCATTTTGTAATGCTCTCTAACTCTTGTATAGTTACAAATTCTTCCCTTCTCCATAGATCTGACAGGTAGACTATTCCTTGCTCTTTTAATTTGTTTATGATGTCACCCTTTATATGGTGTGAAATGTTGGTCTATAATGTTGGTCTAATGTTTTTGCCCCATTGTTTTCCAATTTTACCAGGAGTTTTTGTCAAATATTAGGAGTAGCATCTATTAAAATAATCAAGTTGGATTTCTAAATCAACCTTTCCATTTGCCCACTCCACTCCTCCACTCCTACTCCTACAGTGCAATGAAGTGAGATTTCCCATAGTTACCCCCTCAAAGAAAGAAGAAGGCATATATATTTGTGAGACCTGGAGTAGAATATAGATGGGACAAAATCCTTCTGTATTAGAGGTGCAAAGTCTTCAGGACTAAATGAATTGTTGATAGCATCACAAAGAGCAATTCAATAGAATATAAGTTCCTTGAGGGCAGGTGCTGTTTTATTTTCATTGTCATATTCTAAGTATCAAGCACAGTAACTGGTAGGTAGAAGGTACTCACTGAATGGAGCTATATTGATTTGAATTGACTTAGAAACTAATTATTGATTGAACTTAATAATATTTTTATTTAAAGATAATATACATTGTTTAGAAACTGTTACTATGTATGACATGGTAAATTCATTTAATATTTTGTGCATATTTAAGCATACATATATATGTTGTTTGTCACAAATAATATGCATCTCAAGTTTGTTTAAGGGAGCATAGAGGTGGGAGTTATATATATATTTATGATTTCTTGGCAGCCTTGAAGATCATAACAGACGTTTTAGATGTGAACATCTAATGTCAAATATTTGCAGTGGTATGCTGGAACATGTTTAACAGCTTTCTCTCCGAAAAACAAGATAAACTTTCTAATTTAATCTGCCTTATTAACATTTTCCCCATCACTTTATTAAGTTTAAATCAACAGAGCAGCAAGTTAAACCCTGGTTTATAATACTTGTTGATTTCCAAGGCATAAATGCTCAGACTGAAAATTTAACAATCTGCTCTCTGATCTGGTGTGAACTCATGAATATTGGTGATTAACTTGGAAATGATGCCCTTTTGTCATATGCTGACGCATAGGAAAATCCCTGCTGTGCTTAATAGATGTTTATTTTTAAGGTTAATGTTCCCAGATAAAAAAGTGAATTCTGTGAGTCAGGTTACTTCCTGAATTCTACATCCTGTGTTTCTTTGTCAGAGCTAAACACTTCCCATGCAAATGCCCATTGCATTCATCTTTGAAACCAGATTCTGATCTATCTGCATTCAAGCTCCTTTGGGACAGAGGTGGGACTGGGTTTTTTTTTGGGGGGGGGAGGGGCAGTATTTCTTTTTTTCTCTTTCAGGTTGGTTCCTGATTCAGGCAATTATATTTTTAGATTCTGTAAAATTATTTCTAAAAACATGTAGAGCTGAAGCGAAATATTTTGACTCAATCACTCATTGTCTGTTAAATAGCATAATTTTATTTTTTACTGAAATTTCAGCACACAAAGGTAAAATCTTAAACATCCCCCAAATGTTGAAAATATACTAGTTTGGGGATGTGTGTGTGTGTGTGTGTGTGTGTGTGTGTGTGTGTATTAGAAACATGAAAAGAAGCCTTACTGAAAGTATACTTCTGAGTCTCTAAGTTTTGAAAATGATTTCAGTACTACTGTTTAAAAAATAACATACTTTACCACAAATACAAGAACTTTTTCTTGGCAAAAATTTGATACCTTTTCCTTTTCTGTCATTTTAATTTCCAAATTATTCCTCCTTTCTCCTTTTCCTCTCCCCAGAGTGATCTCTTTAAACACACAACCTGAAAAAAGAGAAGAAATAAAAGCAATTTGGCAAATATAATCAACACATCAAATTTTTTCAACAGAATGTTCAATCCCCTGTAATTTTTTTGGAGGGGGGAAGGCAAGGCAATTGGGGTTAAGTGACTTGCCCAAGGAACCCGCATCAAGGAAAATCATTAACATCATTATATAGAATGGTGGAAAGTGCCACAATGACTTGAATCAAAGGCCCTGGGTTCAGATCTTCCTCTCATACTTAATACCTCTATCACCTTGGGCAAATCATTTAACCTTTTCTGTTTTTCCATCTTCTCATCTGTAAAATAAAGGCATTGGACTAGATGGCTTCTGAACCCTGTGTCTATTATAATCCTATTATCTGTGAGTAATTGAAAATGTAAAACGGTGGAAAGACCACTGGTTCTGGAGTCAAAGGGTTCAGATTCTGCCAATGCTTGGGTGACTTTTGGCCAGTCAATCCCCCAATCTTGATTTCAGTTTCTTTACCTCTAAAATAAAGGGGTTGCTCTAGGTGACCTTTAAGATTACTTCCAATTCTAAATCTGTGGTCTCTGAAATGGCTTCAGTCTTTCAGTGTCAGAGGATGGAGGGATAGGTAAAGACATAGTGGCAATGATTACCATATGATCTAGTCTGTGTTTTTAAAAGATACACACACACACACATTTACATTATCCTGTAGGTAATTTCTTGGCTCTCATCTATCTCCAAGTAGTAGAGAAATTAGAAATCCCATTCATGGTAGGCAGTATGTTACCCACGCCTCGGATTGTAGGAACAACAAAAAGCCCAGTCAATGGGACTATTTACCAATGAGCTTCCTTTCTGTGCTGGTTTCATCTGTCTGATGAGCTATAGTTAAGCTTTTAACTTAATTGTTCTTCGATTGTTCTCAGGAGGGAGATGTTTTGATATGAGAGCTTGGTTTTCTTAAGTCTAATTACAGTATAGAGACAACATATATACTCTCTCTTTGTAGGAAGGATGTGGTCTTACTCCAAGAAATGAGAAAGGGAGGAAACTCTTCAGAGCTGTTTATATCTGGACGAGATCAACTTAGGTTATTATTATTATTATTTATTGTGACAAAGCCAGAGAGAGATTTTTTGACCTCTACGTCTTTGTATCAGGCATGCACAGTACACAAAGAACATTGTTTTTGCTGTTGCTGTTAACAAAAATAATATAGTTTAAAATTATACTAAAACTTTTGGAATAATCTGTACATTAAAACTGATACAATTCCAGTTCTTAGGTTTTGTACAATTATGTTCTAATTAATGTCAATAATGAATCTCCAGAAACGGTCACATTATTAGAAATTGTACTATTTAAAGTTACAATTATGTAAAATTTAGGATTTAATTGTAATCCAATGGAAATATGCACTGCAAATTATTCTCATAAATTGGGGCCTAGCTGTAGATTTACCTGTTATGCATATTATTGAACTCAGAGGTCCAGTAAGGCATTCAGGTGGGACAATGGACAGATCATTGTACCTGGAATCAGGAATCAATCAATCAACAATCAAATATTATTAAATACCTACTGTGTTCAGGTACTGTACTAAGAAAGCCTCAATTTTAATTTGGTCTCAGATACTTACTAGCTATGTGACCCTGGGAAAGTCATTAAACTTCTGCCTTTCTTAGTTTCTTCAACTGTAAAATGGGGATAATAACAGCACCCACCTCCCAGGGATTGTTGGGAGGATAAAATTAAATTATATTGTAAAGACCTCAGGACAGTGTCTAATCATATAATGGTTATCCCCTTTTCTCCTCCCCCCACCTTGTACCACACATACATACCACACATGTTCATACGTAACAATTTCCCAGTAACACAGATTCTTATGAAATAGAAAAGAAAGTAAGGTATAGACAACTGCCTTTCTTTTAGAATCTTTGCATAGTATCTAGATGTCATTCCATTTGTTAGGCTTTACGTTCAGCAGAACAGCTTTCCTTTCTGTGAAGGTATTTGTCTAAGTGAGTTCATCAGGTCTCTGTTCTTCATAGACTGGGCTGCATTGGCTGGTGCAGTTGGTAGGGAACCCATCTTCAGATCAAGAAGACCCTAGTTCAAATTCTGCTTCTGATCCATACTGACCCTAGATCATTCAGTGCCTCCACTATCTCTAGCTCTTAGCATAGTGCCTGGAACATAGTAGGCACTTAATACAGCTTGCTGACTAACTGAAATAGTCACCAACCATGATTCAATTTGGTAAATATTTTTCAAGTGCCAACTACTGCACTAAGCAATAGCAAAACATAAGAAAAAGGAAGACAGTCCCTGTATGGAATGTCTGAGATGTATTTAGGGCATTGTCTGGGTACTCAATGAAGTTTTCCCTGTCATCTTCCTGCTTCTGTGTATCAGCAGTGGGATTATTCAGCTCACTTTTGTCTCATGAAATTTGCTCCATTGTGTTCTATGTTGGTGACTGGGGCAGAGTTTGATCTTAAATCCATTTGGAAGGAATAACCCTATCCTTTCTCCCAGCTGTTTGCTTCTAACTTTTTCTCAGGGGTACACTAGTACCTTGTGTTTGGGCAGCACACAAGTCATCAGAGCAGTATGAGGAAAATGAGTAACAAGCCCAAAACTAGAAACGTTTTGGAGAGATTCAGTTTAGCAGCCTGATAACATTGCCATCAAGCTAAAGTCTCTGGAGATACGGAGAAATACAGCATTCAGTATGAATGTGAATCCTAGATGCTTTAAAAATTTTGCATTTAATTCAATGAACCACTTTTAAAATACCTTCCTAACAGCTGCACTTGATAGCAATCAATCAGTGGACATTTATTAAACACTCACTATGTGCCAAGCACTGTGCTAAGCACTGGAGATACAAAGAAAAACAAAGTAACTTTCATGGATTGTGTGTGTGTGTGTGTGTGTGTGCGCGCGCGTGCACATGTGCTTTTTCTTTATGACAGTATACATGAAAAGAGGCAAAAGCCAGTCCCTGCTCTCAAGGAGCTTACAATCTAACCGGGGAAACAACATGTAAACAAATGTATACAAACCAAGCTCTATTCAGGATAAATGGGGCATAATTAACAGAGGGAAGGCAATGGAATTAAGAAGTTGGGGAAACCTTCCTGTAGTTAGTTGGGGCTTAAAGGAAGCCAAATTAGTCAGTAATCAGAGTAAGAAGTACTGGAAAGGGAACAGGGGCTAGGTTTGCTTTTTTCTGTGTCAAATTTGTTTTATTCTTTATAGTTGCTCATTCATTTTGATTTGGTTGTTAGTGCTGCTTCCATACGAAGGAGCATCCTTCTGTAAGTCTTGCCTTTCCTCTCGGAGGCTGATGGAGTGCTATGGAGCACCCAAAACAGAGAATCACTATGTGTGCATGATTAAAGACTGTGGTGATTTTATAGCAGCCTGGGCTCTTGACTTGCATGGAGTAGGAATTTGGACTCTGTTTCAGGTGCTTTTTGTCTTTCCACTTCTCCTTCTTGGAAGATATGGGTACAGAAAGTCTGTCATGAGAGTTATGTTGGTGTGAGAAGGCCATCTCTGCCGGTAAAAATAAAAAAAAAAAAAAGCAGAGTTAGGTTCTGAAGGGCTTTGAATGCCAAGCAGAATAGTTTTTATTTGTTCCTGGTTGCAGTCAGGAGAGAAGATCCTAAGCCCTTGATTGTTATTATTTTTAAAAATTTTTATGGTTCTCCTTTTTTTCTTATACTTCACTGATTTGATTTTAACTCCCTTCTTCCCAAATTCAAAATGTCTTTCATAACAAAGAGAAATATTTAATCCAAACTAGCCAAAATAATAACTTGTCTGAAGGGCATGTATAGCAAATTCCACATCCAGAATCCTCTACTGTAATTCAGAGAGGAGGCAAATGTGTTTTCTGTTCAGTTCTCAGGAACCAAGATTGTTCTCTACAGTTAATTAGAATTTATCTGCTAGTCTCACAGTTATTGAATGTAAGTCAGAAAGAGGTCAGAAAACTGAGTCAGGATACGAAGTTTACCTATTAGACAGGGAAAGGCCTGGATTTCAATAGCCTGACCCTTAACACTTCCAAAATTTTCTTCCTTCACACATTGATTCTTGTTAGATTCTGCTCCCTTCTTTCTACCTCTCCTTCTATCTAACTGATTAATTGAATAGAGATGAGTGTGACTGGAGAGAGAAGAACCAGTTTAAAGAGGGAGTTTGATAAGCTATGAAGTTCTCTCAGAAAGTAGAAAGATTAAAAAAAATAAATGCTCTAGTTTAGCTAGAAAATATAACTATATGAGCAAAGGTAAGGAAGAAGAGAAAGTAGATTATCTTTCCTTTGGCCAGTGAGATTTATATATACTAACTAAATCAAGTCAATATTAATGAAAGCTTCTTAAGCACTTTCTCTGTGCCAGGCACTAACATTCCCTGACCTCAAGAAGCTTACAGTCTTGTGTGGGAGACAACATTCAGGTAACTATATATATATATATATATATATGCAAACATATATTGGGTAAGAGGCAATTTTTGAGGGAAGGCACTAGCATTGAGGGAGACTGGGAAATGCTTCTTATAGAAGGTGGAATTTTAGTCACCTTCTCTCTTTTGTGCCTTCCCTCTCCAGTAGAGTTTCATGGCTGGCTCTATTTTTATTTTCAAATTGGTCCTTCTCTCTTTGGCCACACTACTCTACTCAATTCAACAATCAATGATGGATTTTCTTGTGCTTTTCATGTGCTCAGCATTGTGATAATTGTCATGGGTACACAAAAGAAACAGAAGATGGAGTTCCCAACATCTATGATCTTATAGTACAGTTGGGGAGAGAAAGCATAAAATAATTTCAAGCCTGAAGTTATATATATCCACATATATGTACATATATATATTTAAAATTAGCATGTTCCAGTTTCACTCCTCTTTCTTATGCTCATCACCCTAACTTCCAATTGTAATGCTTTAATTTGCCACTGAACAGCTATCTCTTACTCCTCTGAGCCCCCAAATTTAATTATAACTTTCACTTGAATCTCCTCCTGTATGTTGTATTAAGGTATCAGAAATCTCTTTATTTCACATTTGATCAGAATACAAGATAGACTAAAATAGTTCATTTAATTAACTTTAATCCTACAGATATGAATGATTAATCCTTTGCATCCAATGATTTGGCAAATGTATTCCACTGAAGTCAGATTTCAATGTTATGCTTTGTATCAAAGGAACCTTACAGATATCCTCCTATATTCAAGCTATATGTCAGCCCAGTTGAATGGCAACCTGCCATTTCATACACCATATTTTCATATTTCCATTCTTCTGCCCTCACTTGTTTTCTTCTTAATATTCCCTTATTTTCACCAATTTTCCCCTACTGGAATCCTGTTCATCCTTTGAGGCTTAATTCAAATGTTACCTCTTTATGAAAGGTTTCCTCATAATTGGAATCTCACCCATTTCTAAGGTCCCCAAACCACCTTTCTTGCACGTTCCCTGTAACAATCATGGCATTCTATCTAGTACTTGAAAACTACTTTTATAATTTTTGAATTAATTTTTAATGAAAAAAAATCTATTTTCTCTTCCTTTGACCTCTGGCCTCCATTGGGGGGGAAAAACTTGCAGCAGATATGCATTGACAGTCAAACAAAAGAACTTTCCACATTGATCATGCTGTTAAAATGTATGTCTCATCCTGTATCCTGAGTCTACCATCTCTTTGATAAGAGGTGTATGGCAGCAGTCCTTGAGATCATGCTTAATCATTGTGTGGATCAGAGTTCTTAAGTCTTCAAAGTTGTTTTTTTCCCTCACAATTTAGTTATTGAATACATTATTCTCTTGGTTCTGCTTACTTTACTCTGTATCAGTTTATGCCAATCTTCTCAAGTTTTAATGAAACTGTCCCTTTCATCATCTAATATATTTCTCATGTGTCATAATTTGTTTCATAATTCTCCAATTGATGGCCAGCAACCTCCTTAGTTTCTAGTTCTTTGACAATACAGAAAAAATCCATTGTAAATATTACTTTACATGTAGGTCCTTTCAGTCTTTCTTTGATCTCTTTGAGGTCTGTATTTGTTTATGCCCATACCTTGTCTTTTATATTAGATTGGAAATTTCTTTGGGGGAACCATGACTTCAGGGAACAAGGACTAGAGTAAGGAAAATAGACAGATTTCTAGAACACACTGTGTATATTTGGGGAACGGGAGGCAATAAAATACTTACCAATATTACTTTCTCAAAATGTGATTTTTTTTTTTTTGCTCAAGTACTCAAATTGATCTGCAATCCAATCAATTTGGAAGTTTCCTCTAATGATGTGATAACATCCCTTCCGTGGTTGCCCATCTTGCATATTTCTCGCCAATGTGTTACCTATACATTTGGCACAGGAAATGAACCCAATATGCCTTCATTTATTTCTCAAATGAATACAGGTGGAGAACGTTTTCTGGCTCTTTTTTAATCCTTATCCTCACCACAGTACAAGACCCCCTTTTCTTTTTTATCATATGCTTCCTTAATGATGTCTTTCTGCTCCTTTTCACATTTAAATTTTTATTATTAGTTATGTGATATAGTCTACATCACATACAATCCTACATTACCTGCAATGAGCTACTCGTTTTTTTTTTTTTCTGACATGACTACAATACATATCTTGCTGCCATTTAGTAGTATTCCTGATTGTTGGTAGTAAAAAGATGGGCTTTTGCTTTCCAAGGAAAGTTTAAGATCTTTATAAGAACTTTTCAGTTTCTTGAAAATCATCTGGCTGACTGTCATCCTACAGTTTAACTCTGGGCTCAGCACCTTTACCATCTATATTTTCTGTCTAAGACACACATATACACACACTTTTGTAATTTTTTCTTTTTTATTCAAATACATATTTTAATCTTTGCGCAGATATTCTTTATCTACTTGGTTTTCCAGTACATGGGTGAACAGGCTTCCCATTTTATGTCTTGTCTAATGTTTATGACCAGAGAGTCATTGAACAAAGTTATTTCTTTTTTTTCTCAATGACATTTTTTAAAAAATTATTTTTAGTTTTCAACATTCATTTCCACAAGATTTTGAGTTACAAAGTTTTCTCCCTGTCTTTCCCCTACCCACCCCAAAATAGCAAGCCCACTGAATACCCCTTCCCCTAATTTGTTCTCACTTATATCCTCCCCCATTATCCCCCTAATTTTCCAGTAGGGCAAGATGCGTTTCTATGCCCCAGCACCTATATATCTTATTTTCCAGTTGCATCTAAAAACAAATTTTTAAACATTTGTTTTTAAAACTCTGAGTTCCAGATTTTTTCCCTTCTTCCCTCCTCACCCACCCCCACTGGGAAAATAAACAATTCAATACAGGTTGTACATATATAGTTACCCAAATCATTTCCAAAGTAGTTATATTGTGAAAGATTTAACTATATTTCCCTCCATCCTAACCTTCCCCCAACTTATTCTATTTTCTCCTTTGATCCTACCCCTTTACAAAAATGTTTGTTTCTAACTACCCTCTCCCCCAATCTGCCCTGCCTTCTATAATTCCCCCTCTTATCCCCTATCCCCCTATTTTCTTGTAGGGTAAGATACCCAATTGAGTGTGTATGTGATTCCTTCCTTAAGACAAATTCAATGAGAATCAGGTTGTCCCATTGCCTTTCACCTCCCTGCCCTTCACCTCCATTGTAACAGTTTCTCTTGCCTCTTTTATATGAGATAATTTACCCTAATCTATCTCTCCCTTTCTCCTCCCAATAACTTCTTCTCTCACTTCTTAATTTTATTTTTTAGATATCATCCCTTCATATTCAATTCATCCTGTGCCCTCTGTCTATGTATACATGAACATACATATGCCCAAAGTCACATACATATTTATATACACATAAAGCCTCCTATACATACTTATATATGTATGTATACATATATGTATACATATATACATATATATTCCCTTCAATTATCCTCATACTGAGAAAAGTCTTAGGAGTTAAAACTATCATTTTTCTATGAAGGAATGTAAATAGTTCAACTTTAATAAGTTCCTTATGATTTCTTTTTCCTGTTTATCTTCTGATGCTTCTCTTGTTTCTTGTAGTTGAAAGTCAGATTTTCTGTTTAGCTCTGTTGTTTTTTCATGAAGAATGCTTGAAAATCCTCTATTTCATTGAATGACCATATTTCCCCCTGGAGCATTATACTCAGTTTTGCTGGGTGATTCTTGGTTTTAATCCTAGCTCCTTTGACCTTTGAAATATCATATTCTAAGGCCTTTGATCCCTTAATGTAGAAGCTGCTAGGTCTTGTATTATCCTGATTGTGTTTCCACAATACTTAAATTGTTCCTTCCTGACTGCTTGCAGTATTTTCTCCTTGACCTGGCAACTCTGGAATTTGGCTGTAATATTCCTAGGAGTTTTCTTTTTGGGATCTTTTTCAAGAGATGATTGGTGAATTCTTTCCATTTCTATTTTGCCCTCTGGTTCTAGAATATCAGGCAATTTTGCTTGATAATTTCTTGAAAGATGGTGTCTAAACTCTTTTTGTTGATCATGGTTTTCAGGTGGTCGAATAATTTTAAAATTTTCTCTCCTGGATCTATTTTCCAATGAGATATTTCTCATTGCCTTCTATTTTTTTCATTTGTTTGGATCTGTTTTATAGAATCTTGATTTCTCATAAAGTCATGAGCTTCCACTTGCTCCAATTTAATTTTGAAGGACTTATTCTCTTCAGTGAGTTTTTGACATTCCTTTTCCTTCTGGCAAATTTGCCTTTTTAAGGCATTCTTCTCCTCTTTGGCTTTTTGGGCATCTTTTTCCATTTGAGTTAGTCTATTTTTTAAGGTGTTATTTTCTAGTGTATTTTTGGGTCTCCTTTAGCAGGCTGTTGACTTACTTTTCATGATTTTCTTACATCATTCCCAATTCTTTTCCTAATTTTTCCTCCACTTCTCTTACTTGATTTTCAAAATCCTTCTTAAGCTCCTCCATGGCCTGTAACCAGTTCATATTTTTCTTCAAGGCTTTTGTTGCAGGAGTTCTGATCTTGCTGTCTTTCTTCTGCTCCATGCCTTGATCTTTTTTCCCCCAAAAAAGGATTCTATGGTCTGTTTGTCCTTCCTTGGCTTGCCAGTCAATTACTTGATGTTTGAGCTTTTTACCACAGTAGATCTCTGCTTCCAGAATGGAGAGAGCTATGTCCCAAATCCCTGAGGTTTTTGCACCTGCTGGAGCTATTAGTTGGCTGCCCTTTCTACAGCCCCCACAAGCTCTGGCTCACTGGTCACACACCTCAGAACCACCACCTAAGACCTCGATCCAGATAAAAGCAGGTTAAAGCAAGAGTCATTACCCTCTCCATGGCCCCTTGGTCGCTCTATGATCTACAGGCCAGGAGCTCTTAAGGCAGCCAGGATGGGCCACTGGATCTGCTGTACCTCCACTACTTCTCACCCCAGGGGCAGGAGCCAGACTGTGCTATTCGGTCACCCCCTGTTCCAACAGAATTCTGCACTAACCTTTTACTTTGTCTTTGTTGTTTATGTGTTGCGAAGTCTGGAACCTGCCACAGCTATTGATGATTAACTCTCCTGACGTTTGCTCAGGCAGCCACTGGTTGGGATCCGCCTGGGACTGGAGCCATGTGGCTCACACCTGACTGTGCTTGGCTCCCAGCTTGGTGAGTTAGGCAGTAAGAGCTCAGAGTCTCCATTCAAAAGTAACACACAGGGGAAATAATTTTCAAACCTTGCCTAGGGCACACACAGGTGATTTGTCCTAGATTCACTTCTCTTGTTCATTATTATTGCACAGGCTCTTGTATATAGTAAGGCATTTGTGGAACTGAGGAGAATTAAAGACAATTTCTGTATTACTGTTGGAAGAATTAGAGTAGATTGAAATATTTTTTCCTCTATTTTTCATGCTTTTCTTTTTGCAACATGGTTAATATGGAAATATTTTGCATGATTTCATATGAATAATGGGTGTCAGATTGCTTGTGGAGGAAGGGAAAGAATTTGGAACTGAAAATAAAATATAAAACATTTATTTAAAAACTTCTCTATGCAGTCTATGCATGTATTTTGATTTTCATTTTCCAGACTAAATTATTTGCAAAGCAGGCAGGTAATTTGAAGTTGCAGATAGGTTAAATTAAACAAACAAACAAACACCTAAGTTTAACTGAACAAACCAAGGTAGACTTTAAGTAAATAAAACTCCATAAAGAAACATTAATTACTGTTACACATGTACATATACATATGCAGACAGATGGGCAGTAACTAAACATTTTAAACACTCTGTTAGTTTAAATACTTATCAAAATTGGCTTTTAAGTGTTTTTTAAAAGAAATCTTCCAAGATTTCAAGATAGCAAAAGTTAAAAATTAAGGAAGAATGGAAATTTAGAAAATAGATTGAAATGTGTTGTGAAGCATGCCCAGCTCCACTAAGTTTTCAGTGTCATTAAGAGGAAGCTGTGAGGTCCTTGATAAAAAAAAAAGTAAATTTTTAGATTAGGTATAATTTTATAATGAATATTTCTAGTGAATATTTCTGTAATGAATAGCATGATGTGATAGAAAAAAATACTGGATATGGAGTAAGAGGGCCTGGGTTCAAATCCTGTAACTGACACTGTGTGATACCGGGTAAGTCAACATCCCATTTTCCTCCTCTGTAAATAGGAGGAGTGGACTATATACTCTCGGGGTTCCTTACAACTTTAAATTTATGCGATTTTTTAACAATTTATTTATTCATTAGTTTTCAACATTAGCTTTTCTTTTTCCCTTTTTTTTGGAGGGCAATTGGGGTTAGGTGACTTGCCCAAGGTCACACTGCTAGTTTTTTTTTTTGTATTAAGTGTCTGAGGCAGGATTTGAACTCGGGTCCTCCTGACTCCAGGGCCGGTGCTCTATTCACTGAGCCACCTAGCTTCCCAAACATTTGCTTTTATAAGATTTTGAGTTCTAAATTTTCTCCCCTCCTTTCTTCCCTCCTTCCCCAAGACAAAATGCAATCTGATATAGGCTATACATATATAATCATATTAAATAAATTTCCACACTAGTCATGTTGGGAAAGAAGAATCAGAACAAAATGGGAAAAACATGAGAAAGAAAAAAAAAAACAAAAAAATGACAAAAAAGAAAAATAGTATGTTTAGATATGCATTCAGACTCCAAAGTGGGTGTGGATAGAGCATTTCCCGTCATGAGTCTTTTGAAACTGTCTTAGAAGCATTGCATTGCTCAGAAGAGCTAAATCTAATCAAGTCAGTCATTCCAGAATGTTCTTACTTGTGTACAATGTTCTCCTGGTTCTGCTCTCTTCACTCAGCATCAGTTCATATAAATCTTTCCAGGTTTCTCTGAAATCCACCTGTACCATTTCTTGTGGAACAATAGGATTCCATTACATTCATATGCCAGAAATAGATAAGCCATTCCCTAACTGATGGGCATCCCTTCAATTTCCAAACTTTACTACCTCAAAAATAGCTGCTATAAATATTTTTGTACATGTGGGCCCTTTTCCCTTTTTATTATCTCTTTGAGATACAGACCTAGTAGTGGTATTGCTGGATCAAAGTGTATGCACAGTTTTTATAGCCCTTTGGGCACAGTTCCCAATTGTTCTCCAGAATGGTTGGATCAGTTTACAACTCTACCACACTAATGCATTCATTAGTGTGTCAATTTTCCCACATCATCTTCAACATTTATCATTTTACTGTTTTGTCATGTTAGCCAATCTGATAGGTGTGATGTGGTACCTCAGAATTGTTTTGATTTGCATTTGTCTGACCAATAATGATTTAGAACATTTTTCATATGCCTATGGATAGTTTTAATTTCTTCATTGGAAAACTGCCTGTTCATATTTTTTGACCATTTATCTATTTAAGAATGACTTGTATCCTTATAAATTTGACTCAGTCCTCTATAAATTTTAGAAATGGACCTTTAGGGGTGGCTAGGTGATACAGTGAATAGAATACTGGCCCTGGAATCAGGAGGACCTGAGTTCATATTTGGCCTCAGACACTTAACACTTAGTAGCCATATGACCTTAATCAAGTCACTTAACCCCAATTGCCCTGCCATTCCCCCTCCAAAAGAAATGAGACCTTTATCAGAGACACTGACTGTAAAAATTGCTTCCCAGTTTTTTGCCTCTCTTCTAATATTGGTTGTGTTGGCTTTGTTTGTGCAAAAACTTTTAAATTTAATATAATATAAATTATTCATTTTGCATTTTCTAATGTTTTCTCTCTCTCTTGTTTGGTCATAAATTCTTCCCTTCTCCATGGATCTGATGGGTAAACTATTCCTCACTTTCCTAATTTACTTATAGTTTCACTCTTTATGTCTAAATCATTTACTGGTTTTGACCTTATCTTGGAATGTAGCATAAGATGTTGGTCTATGCCTAGTTTCTGGCATACTGTTTTCCAGTTTTCCAAGCAATTCTTATCCAATAGTGAGTTCTTATCCCAGAAGTTGCAGTCTTTGGGTTTATCAAACAGTAGATTACTATAGTCATTGACTACTGTGTCTTATGTACCTAACCTATTCCACTGATTCACCATTCTATTTCTTAGCTTGTGCCAGGCAGCATTGGTGATTGCTGCTTTATAATACAGTTTTAGATTTGGTACAGCTGGGTCACCTTCTCTTGCATTTGTTTTCATTAATTCCCTTGACATTCTGGACCTTTTGTTCTTCCAGATGAATTTTGTTATTCATTTTTTCTAGCTCTATAAAATAATTTTAGGTAGTTTGATTGGTATGGCACTGAATAAGTAAATTAATTTAGGTAGGATTGTCATTTTTATCACATTAGCTCAACCTACCCGTGAACTATTGACATTTTCCCAATTGTTTAGATCTGACTTTATTTGTTTGAAAAGTGTTTTGTAATTTTGTTCATATAGTTCCTGGGTTTGTCTTGGTAGGTAGACTCCCAGATATTTTATGCTGTCTGCAGTTACTTTAAATAGAATCTCTCTATCTCTTGTTGCTGGGCTTTGTTGTGATATATAAAATGTTGATGATTAAATTTATGTTCTTACAGTCTTTTACTTTCATAAAGCTTTGAACATATTGGGTTGGCTCATTGTTGTCCTTTTTTTTTCAAAGAGGACCAAAATGACTGTTGGAGTCAAAGTACAGTGTGGTCGTGGTTGATCAGACCAATAGCAACTTGGAAGACTTTACCGCAGGTTGAACACAAATAGTTCACATGAACATTTGGAGTGGAGATGACTCAAGTTTGTGCATCTCATGTTTCTTTTGAGCTGTTGAAATTCTGCTTTGCTCATTGAGCACAGCACCTCCTTTGATGTGGACACTGTCAAGCACATTGCATTTTGACTCCAACATAGTGATGTCATTTTGGTTCTCTTTGAGAGTAAGGACAACAGCCAACTAATCTAAATGTAAATCTAAAATGTTCAAAATCTTATGAAAGAGAAAGGCTGTAGGAGCATAAATTTACAGTTGTAAGGAGCCTCAGAAGGTATCTAGTCCAATCCTGAATGAAGCAATGGTTTCCAAATGACTGCTGTATGATGTTAAAGAATTGTGCACAGGTAAAGGATCCATTCAAAGAGCAAGATGCAACAATGACTTTTAATGTAGTGAAGTACAAACAGTTTATATAGTTTCAGATATTGCATTGCAACTAACCTTTTAGAAACTATCACTTGCAGGACAGCTAGGTGGTGCAGTGAATAGAGCACTGACCCTGCAAGTCAAAAGGACCTGAGTTCAAAACCAGCCTCAGATACTTAACACTTACAAGCAGTATGACCTTGCGCAAGTCACTAAACCCCAAACACCCTACCTTCCCCTCTCCAAAAAAACAACAAAAAAAATCTCTTGAGTTTTGCTGTAGTATCTAAGAATAATGCCAACAATCATTTGGAAAGGCTACTAAATTTTCCCAGCTACATATCTGTGTGAGATTGAATTTTCTTGATATACTTCACCCAAAATATGCTGTACCTTTTTAGGTCAGATATTAAAGAGATTTGAAAGAATGTAGAACAATGCCCCTCTTCTCACTCATATTTTTGCTTTGAAAAAGTTGTTATTTTTTTTAAATATGTTATTTGGGTTAGCATATAATACATTTATTACTGTTTTTGTAATGAATTAAAAAATAAATGTTTTTATAATTGATCAGATTTAATTGTAATACAACAAATATTTATAGATATAAGCAAAAACTCTTTGGGGTCCTCAATAATTATTTAGAATATAAAGGGGTAGAGGATTCTGGGAAGATGGCTGAGTAGCTTGGAAAATTCCAAGCTCTCAATATATTCCACCACAAGAGTTAAAATAGCACCTTATGGTGAACAAAGTGTGGGTGGAAATACATAAGAACAGGAGAATTGCCCAAGTCCTCCTGGGACAATTTGAGAAGATCAGAAGAAGAATCCTAGGACAAAGTCCCTGTGAAGAATAAACACTTCCAAGCTAGGGTTTGATTTTTAATAGTAAGTGGCTAGCCTCTTAAACAAGTGTAAATCCCTGGGGTTAGTTGACTTGAGAAGCTGCCTCAGCCCCAGCTACCAGAACTTTTAACCCCCCATTCCCATAGAGATGGGAGTTGGGCATCTGAGTCCAGGAAGAACAAGGAAACCTCTACTGACCAGGAATGCCAGACCCAGCTGTTTTGTGAATAGCAGTGGGGGTAAGAAGGGGGTGCAGAAGCAGTGGGGCAGAAAGCCCCCTGTTTGTAGGCACTTACAGGAGGTTGGAGGTTTCTCTTTGGTGTCAGGCTAAAAGGAAGAATTGAATATCTGGGATGGGAGTCACCATTCCCCATACCCCAGGCAAGAAGTGATTACAAATAATTAGGATATTATGACAAAAAATAAACAGGCAAAGGAGAAAGAATCCAACCATAGAAACCTATTATGAGAAGAGAGATGACCAGGATTCATCTTTAGAGGAGGATATTGAAGTAAAGAAACCCCCAAAGAGTAATATCAAATGAACACCTGCCCAAAAAGAATTTATAGAAAATCTTTAAAAAGACTTCAAAAATCAAATGATAGAGATGGAAGAAAAACTAAAAAAGAAAGAAAAATCTAAGAAAAACAAGAAGGGTATAAAAGGAAAGTTAACCAATTAGAAAAGGAGATCCAGAATCTTAATGAATAAAATTACACCTTGAAAATTAGAACTGGGCAAAGTGAAGCCAGTGAAATTAAAGAGATCAAGAAATGATTAAAAAATATGTAGAATGAAACAATAGAAGAGAAAGTGAAACATCTTATAAGAAAAACAACAGATTTGGAGAATAGATGAAGAGAAAACTTAAAAATAATTGGATTAATTGGAAGTTATGATAAAAAAGAAAATACAATAATATGAGAAATAATCAAAGAAAATTGTCCTGAAGCATTAGAACAAGGGGGAAAGTAGAAATAGAAAAAAAAATCCATCAATTACCACGTAAAAGAGATCCTATGAGAAAAACTTATAGGAATACCATAGTCCAATTCTAAAACCCCCAATTCAAGGAAAAATTATTTAAAACATCAAAATTAAAGCAATTTAAATATGATGGTGCCACAATAAGAATTATATAAGACCTAGAAGCAGAGACATTAAAGACCATAGGTCTTGGAATACAACATATCAAAGAGGAAAAAAACTGGAACTCAGGCCAGAAATATCATACCGTACCAAGTTAAATATTATCCTGAATGAAAAAATAAATGTTTGATAAACTTCTAGACTTTTAAGACTTTGTTTAAAAAAATCCTTAACTTAGTGGCACAGTGAATAGAGCACTGGCCCTGGAGTAAGGAGGACCTGAATTCAAATCTGGCCTCAGACATATAACACTTACTAGCTATGTGACCTTGGGCAAATCACTTAACCCCAATTGCCCTGCCCTCACCCTTCAAAAAGCAAAAAAAAAAAAAAATCCATAATAGAAGATTTAACATATAAGAACCAAGAGAAATATGAGGCATATAACAAAGACTGAATATAAGAGACCCATAAGGACAGATTGTTTAGTTTTTATATATGTAAAATGGATGTCTAAGATTCTTATCAATAATTGGGTAGTTTATAAGAAAGATTGTGACAAACCAGAGAATGATAGGAATTTAAAAAGTAAAACCATTTAGGAACTGCTTAAAAGAGTAAGCATTTGAGGTAAAAAAGGAAGAATTGATAAAGAGGAATTAGAAGGGGGAGGAACATACTTTTTTTCTTTTTTGGAGGGCAATTGGGGTTAAGTGACTTGCCCAAAGTCACATGGCTAGTAATTTTGTCAAGTGTCTGAGGCTGGATTTTAACTCAGGTCCTTCTGACTCCAGGGCCAACATTCTACTCACTTCGCCACCTAGCTGCCCCTTTATTACCATTCTTAAGGAAGATATTCTATCTTGAGAAATATCAAAAGATCTAAATAAACAGATTAAGAGTTTAGAAATCAAATTATCAAATATCACCAGATAAACCTCTACAGATATGCATATTTGCATAATCATTTGGGCATACTTATGTTGATAGGTGCATGTATACATATATGTACATATGTATATATAAACACACAAACATATCTCTCTTCTAAACTGTGCAAGTTCTTAATAGTTCCATTCCAATTTACATTCTACCTTCTGTTGTTATAATGTTGCTGTGTACAATATCAGACTGAAAGGATCCTAGGATCAAAAAATATTTTGTCTAATAAGGGACCTTATGTGTCATCTGGTCTAAGCTCATCATTTTATAGGTGAGGAAAATGAAGCTCAGAGAGATTAAGTGATTTCCATTCATCATAATATATATTCTAGGTCATGACAATGCTGGAAAAGTAGTCCTTGAAGATATTATGTAACTGAGAGTACATTCCTTTTGGATAACATGCTTCAAATCCAAAAAATCCAAAATCAAAACTCTTTATTAATTGCCAACCATGTGCAGAGAGTTTATAAGTCTCTATAAGGTATTGGGCTTGGAGATCAAATATCAACTCAAATATTTATTTGCTATGTGAGCCAGGGTAAATCATTTAAGTTTTCTGTGCTTTAATTTCCCCATATATAAAATGAGAGAATTGGCCTCACTGGCTCTCAGGTAGATGACCATCTTTCAGGTGAAAGATCAGTCTATTAAGGAGGAATCTGGCAAGAATCTTACCAACAAAAACTAAGAGAGATACCCTCCCCAAATACCTCCCATGCTCCATGATTGTCATGGGACAATCTATTACCTTCAACTTTATAGAGATGAACAATGGAGGCATCATTGAACTCCTGGAAAATTCCAATCAGCTTTTGTATAATCAGTGGACCTTTTGCTTTGTAACTCTCAGCTGGAGTACAATTAACACCAGGTGCTTTGCCACCATGAGAGAAGCCTAATGGCATTCACAACCTCTTCTTCATTTGGAAATTCTGCTAGAGATGGATTGATTTCAACCTGAAGTATAGGGTCAATGGTTTCAGCATTGATTGTTGATGATTTGTTGAGAACACTATGGAAATAGTCCATCTCTTCAGGTTCATGTTCTTATCAATAATCAGTATGGTGCTCAGTAGTTTAGATGCACCATAAGTCTTGGGCTCATAAAAAGTCTTTAGGGCATTATAAAAGCACTTTGGATTGTTACTAAAACAATTACATCTCCTTTTTATTTAACCAAGAATCCTTCATTACTCCAAGCTTCATTTGTGCTTTACTGTTGATGGAGTAAAGTGCTACCTTCTTAGAGGTGGATACACTATCTTGCTTGTAAATCCTGTGGAGTTCTCATGTTTTTTGCTTAGCAGTTTCTGAATTTCACTATCACTTTTGTTAAACCAATCTTGAAATTTGTGAGTGTTCTGATGCAGATGAGTAAATGCAGTGCTGTACACCAAATCTCTGAAAGCTGCCCATTCCTTTTCTTTGTCACTGTTGCCAACTATGTGTTGGTTCAGCTTTCCCTTCAAATTAGCAATGAACTAACTATTCCCACTCAGAGAAGTACCTTAATCTTTTGACATTGTCTTTTGGTAGTCATCTTACCTTGGGGTCACAGCTTTTGCTGAATGCAAATATTTAGTTTGGAGAGGACAAGTCTATGATCAGTCCAGCACTCTGCACCACACATTGCTTCATCACTCTCACATCCTGCCTGTCTCTTCTCCTTACAATGACATAGTTTATTAAATGCAAATGTTTGCTACAAGGGTGAATCCATGAATTTTTTTTTGCATTTAGGTAAATGGAAGACAAGTGTTGGTGATGAAGTAGTAAGATGCACAAATCTTCTTTAGTAAGTGACCATTGCTAAAAAAAAAAAAAAAAAAAAAGAAAGAAAGAAAATAAAGCTGGGGTGGCTAGGTGGCACAGTGAGTAGAGTGTCAGCCCTGGAGTCAGAAGGACTTAAGTTCGGATCCGGCCTCAGACACTTAACACACACAAACAAAAACCTAGCTGTGTGACCTTGGGCAAGTTACTTAACCCCAATTGCCCTCCAAAAAGCAAAAAAAAAAGTAAGTGACCATTGCTGTTGCGGTTTCCAATTCCATTCCCCTCAAAGACTTTTTGCCTTGTCTGGTAGTCTGTGCCTACTCTAGCATTAAAATCACCGAGAATACAAGCTTGTCCTCTTTCAGCACATTGATGATGAGGATCTCTAGGTCTTGATAAAGTTTTTCTTTGACCTCATCAGGGTTCATCTTGGTGGGAACTGATGATGATGGTGTGTTTGCCACTTTTCTGCAAGTGGCAGTTGCATTGTCATGAACCCAGGGTTCACTTCTTTTGGTAGGTATACAGCTTATTAACTAGATTAGTTTTGATTACAAAACCTATGCTAGTTTCACAGTAACCATTTAACTATGGTCATTTCAGAAAAACAACAACAACACGTATCCAGCTCAAATTTGGAAAGCTGGCCTTCATTTGCCAGCCTTTTTTCACTCAGGGCTTCTATTTGGATGTGATACCTTCTGAATTCTACTATAAAATGCTGTTCATCTTTCAAGTCTGCTAGATTTCCATAAGTATCCATAGATTTCCATAAGTATCCATATCTGCTAGATTTCCAGTATCCATAAGCATGTGAACATTTCATGTATTGATGGTGAGTGGGAATCATCTTTGAAGGAGTTTCTATGCATTTTTTGTGTGTATGTTTTGACCACTTTAGGGCAACTTTTCTAGCCGCTTTCTCACACCAGGAGGTGAGTAGTGTAGTCCTTAAAAGACTGAGCAGACACCCAGAATATTGCTCAATCCCACTGCTGCTTCCAGTGCGAAGAAGACCCTATAGTCTTCGCTGCCTGTGACTACAGCTCTCAATGTACCCGCACCTTCTGCCTTGTCACTTGCCTGTCACCACAGGACTTTGCGATAGGCAAAAATGATAAAGTGGGATGGATGATGTCTATTGATTCACACATAAATTGGATTTAGGCGAGGCAGAGTTCAGCGAGGTCTTTGATCCTACTTTATTTCAGAGCCGTCAAAGTCTAGTAGCAAGTTAAAGTCAAAACAACTGGTGATGGCTCAGGAGGCAGTGAAGGATGTTGGTGTCTTTGATGTCTAAGCAACCTCTACTAGCCCCGCAGTTCCTGCTTCGTCAACTTTCATGGTTGTTGGAATAGACTGTTCTAATCTGCCCATGCTTCTGGGGGAAATCTTCACATGCTTGACGTAGATGCCCCCGCTAACTCCCCAAAAGGTTTGAGACCCATCACTTACCTTCAATTTGGTTTAGCCTGTCTGCCAGGATGGTTTACTGGGGTGTGGCTGCTGCACATGCTACAGCTTCTTGAATCCACAGCTGAGAGTTGGGTGGGGAGCTCTCACAACAGAGCTGTTAGTCTTTCTTGAACACACCCTATGCCCCAATAGGAATCTATTAATATTGGATAGAGAGGACAAATGGAAATAGAAAAAGTTTTTAGAAAGCTATTACAATAATCCAAGAAGGTAGTAATGAGGGCCCGTGGTTAGCTAAAAGCAATAGGAAAAGAGAGGAGAGGGCAGTTAGGAGAAATATTTCAAATGTAAAATCAGCAGAATTTGGAAATTGGCTGACAGGTTACACCAAGATTTTGAACAATGGAACCTGGGTGAATGGTGTGGCCACTATCAGAAACAGTGAATCAGAAAGAAGAGGGGCATTTCAAGGGAAAGATAAGAAAGTAGTTTATAGGTATATTGAATTTGAAGTGCTAGTGGGTCTTCTAAGTAGAGATTTGTTGTAATAACCATGACAATCTCTCACATGTGAGGAAATAGACAATTTCCCCCTGCCCTTTCTCTTTTAGGAATATTAAAAAAAGAATTTAAAAATTATACTAGTGTGAAGCCTTTCAACTAATCTGAAAGAGAACCCTTTTATCAGTCTTTATTTAATTATTAATAGAAAAAAATGTCCTGTTTCCTTTTTTCCAGATTAAGTTGGGAAGCGCTCTTCCCTGAAGTAATTAGTGCAGTGATGGCACGAGGACAAATGGTTCTTGAATGTTCCACCAAGAAGAAGGAAGAAGTTTCTTTATTTCATCTCTCTTCTCTCTCTTTCCCACTCTCCCTCCTCTCCTTCCCCTTCTCTTGCTCTCCCTTCTTCCTTGGTCATTCATAAGTTTTAATGGAAACATCTTGATTATTTAGGTTAATGAACTGTCCTTTGGCCAGCTGGAGAGGAGAACCCTTGAAGTACATGGTCAAATTAGAGGGTTGAATGGGTTTAGAAAAATGATTTTTTAAGTATGTTCAAAAGTTCTGTGATTACTATTCTCTTTGCATCCAGATTTCAAGGTCAGTGCTCTTTTGATTATATCTTTCAGTCCCCATCTGTGATGCTGAGCTAGCATTCAGAAGGAAGGCCAAGACTAGAGATGTAGATTTGAAAGTCATTTGCTTAGAATTAAGAGCTGAGGCTTATGGGAGTGAATGTGATTTTCAAAAGAGGCAGTGTAGAAAAAGAATAGACAGCATTTGTAAAGACCCCTGGCTCTAAAATCTGAAGATTTGGTTTCACATTCTATCCCTAATATTCATGACTTACCTGTGTGACCTTGGGCAAGTTATTTAAATTTATTAGTCCTTAGTTTCTTTATTTGTAAAGGTTACATTAAGTAACTTCTGAGTTCCCTGATTAGGACCAATGATTCTAGGATTAGTTAATCAATCAATTAACCAGAATTTGTAAATCACTGTGCTAAGTACTAGAGATGCAAAAAAAGTAAAACAAAAAACAAAACATATGTACAAACATATAAATATATATGAAGTATGTAGCAAGAATCTTAGAGAGGTGGATATAGGGTCAGGGAGGATTAGAAAAGACCTCTTGCAAAAAATGGGATTTGATTTGAATTATAAAGAAAGCCAGGGGGCAGCTAGGTGTAGTGAATAGAACACTGGCCTTGGAGTCAGGAGGACCTGAGTTCAAATCTGGCCTCATACACTTGACATACTAGCTGTGTGACCTTGGGCAAATCGCCTTATCTTCCCCCCTCCAAAATAAAAAAAACAAACAAAAATATATAAAAAAGCTAGGGAAGACAAATAGAGTTTAGGAGGGAAGGCATTCCAGGTATGGGAGATAGTCATTGCAAAGGTGCAGAATTAGGAGATAGAGTGTTACTTGTAAGGAGTAGTAAATAGGCCCAAGTACCTAGCTAGTAGACTGTGAAGTATAAGAAGACTGCAAAGTTAATTCAAATAATAAAGCATTTATTTATTTATTTTGCTTTTTGGAGGGGGGAAGGCAGGGCAATTGGGGTTAAGTGACTTGCCCGAGGTCACAGGGCTAGTGAGTGTTAAGTGTCTGAGGGCAGATTTGAACTCAGATCCTCTTGACTCCAGGGCTAGTGTACCATCTAGCTGCCCCTAAAAAACATTTATTAAGTACCTACCACATTTATAAGTGCATATGCTCATATACATATATATAATCACTTACACACACACACACACACACATACACACACACACACACATATATATATATATATGTATATATATATATATATATATATATAATAGGACATGATCTTAGAGGTAAAGCATTAGTGTAAAGGGAGGTCAGGAAAGTCTTCTTAGAGAAAATGTATTTTATCTGGGACCTGAAGGAAGCAAGGGAAACAAGAAGATGGAGATGAGGAGAGAGAATTCCAGACAGCATTTCTGTTGGTGAAAATGTAGTACATTGGGAAATGGAGTGTTTCAGGGGAGGGACAAGGAAGCCAGCATCATTAGATTGGAGAGTATGTGGGGGAGAGTAAAATGTAAGAAACTTGTAAAGGTAGGAAGAGGCCAGGTCATAAAGGCTTTCAGAAGCCAAACAGAAGATTAGAGATTTGATCCCAGATATAATAGGGACACAGGGGTTTATTGAATGGAGGTGATAGTGGTGGTGGTGATGTGGTCAGACATGCTTCAGGAAGATCATTTTGATGGCAGAGGATAAACTGGAGTGGGGAGAGACTTAAGGCAAAGAGACTAGCTAGCTGACTGTTTCAGTAGGCCAGGCATGAGGTAGTGAAGACCCTGTACCAGGATGACAGCAGTGTCATGTTAACCAAGATGGTAGGTATGAACTGCTACTTCAAAGGTGTTTTAGTTTGCATTTCTCTAATTAATAGTGATTTAGAGCATTTTTAATATGACTGTAGATAGCTTTGATCTCTTCTTTTCAAATCTGCCTTTCATATAATTTGATATCATCATCAATTGGGGAATGATTTGTATTTTTATAAATTTGACTCAGTTACATATATATTTGAGAAGTGAGGTCTGAACAGAGAACCTTTCTGTAAAAATTGACCCTCAGTTTCCTGTTTTACTTGTAATCTTGGCTGCCTTCATTTTGTCTGGGCATAAGTCTTCTAATTTCATGTAATCAAAATGGTTTGCTTTACTTTCCATGATTCTCTATATCTCTTGATTGATTACAAATTCTTCCCTCATTTATAGATCTAACAAGTAAAATTTTCCATGCTCTTCTGATTTATTGTTTCTTTATGTCTGAATCATGTAGCCATTTTGACCTTACCTTGCCATACAGTGTGAAGTGTTGGTCTATACCTAGGTTCTGTCAAATGCTTTCCAGTTTTCCCAGAAATTTCTGTCAAATGGTGAGTTCTTGTCCCAAAACTTGGATCAAACACTAGATTACTATGGTTATTTACTACTGTGTTTTGTGGACCTAGTCTCTTCCCCTCTTTTTCTTACCAGACTATTTTCTAAATTACCACTTTGTAGTATAGTTTGAAATGTGATACTGCTAGGCTACCTTCTTTTAGATTTTTACCCCATTGGTTCCCTTGATATTCAAAACCTTTTTTATTTTTCCAAATGAGTTTTTTTTAAATTTCTTTTTTTTTTATTAGGAAGTCTTTTATTACATCAAGTCTAAATTTGCCTTTTTACAACTTCCCACTATTTCTTCTCATTCTGCCCTTTGGAGTCAAGCAGAACAAGACAAATCTCTCCTGTATATGCCATACTTTCTTTTTTTTTTAAACAAATGTTTTATTAACTTCTGTTTTACATCATTCATTTCTTCCAGATTTTGAGTTACAATCATTTTCCCCCCATTATTCCCCTACCCAACCTCCCAGAATAGCAGTCCCACAAGATATCGCTTCCTCCAATCTGCTCTCTCCCATACCTTCTCCCATACCCCCATCGACTTTTCCATTAGAGGAAGATGAATCTTTGTGTCCCAATGCCTGCACATCTTATCTCCCAATTATAGGCAAAAGAGTATTAATAATAGTATTTATATATATTTGAAACATCTAATGTTACGACCTCAAATTTCAGATCCATTTCCTTCCTCCCTTGTCACCCATTCCTTCTTGGGAGATAAGTAATTCAGTATATGTTGTACATGTCTAGCTATGCAAAACATTATCATAGTAGATATATTGTGCAAGGCTGCTTATAATTCCCTCCCACTCATCCCACCCCCCACCTGGTCCATTCCCTACATGATCCTGTCCCTCTTCTATAGTGGGTACTTCCAACCTCCCCTCCCTCCAAGGATGCCCTCCCATCCATCATCCCTCCTCTCATCCCCCTTCCCCCTATCCTGCTGCAGGTTGAGATATCCCATTTAGTATGTATGTCATTTTCTCCCTGAACCAAATTCAATGTGAATGTGGTTTTGCCTTTTTAGCCTTCCTTATTCTCCCCTCCTTTGCAACCACTTCCCCTTGCTTCTTCTACATGGGATAGTTTACCCTACCCTGTCTCTCCCCATCTCCTCTTGCCACTTTCCTCTCTCACCTCATAATTTCATCCCTTGAGTATTCTCCCTTCCCAACAAATTCAACCTATGCCCTCTATCCATATATAACTGTAACCATATACACACATATTCACATATGTATTCATATGACCACACCCCCTTCTTCCATTATTTTCATAGTGAGAAAGATATCATCAGTCACAGATATTGCTTTTCCATATAGGAATGTAAATAGTTCAACTTTGATAAGTTCCTTTTGATTTCTTTTCCCTGATTACCTTCTCAGGCATCTCTTGCTTCTTGTGTCTGGATGTCAAATTTTCTATTCAACTCTGGTTTTTTCCTCAAGAATGCTTGAAAGTCCTCTATTACACTGAATGACCATATTTTCCCCTGAAACAAAATACTCAGTTTTGCTGGGTAGGTGACCCTTGGGTTCAGTCCCAGATCTTTTGCCCTCTGGAATATCATATTCCATGCCCTTCGATCCCTCAGTGTAGAAGCTGCCAGGTCCTGGGCTATTCTGATTGTGTCTCCATAATATTGAAATTATTTCTTCCTGGCTACTTGTAGTATTTTCTCCTTGATCTGGGGATTCTGGAACCTGGCTATAACATTTCTGGGAGTTTTCTTTTTGGGATCTTTTTCAGGAGGTGATCGGTGGATTCTTTCAACCTCTATTTTGCCCTCTGGATCTAAAACATCAGGGCAGTTTTCCCTGAGAATTTCTTGAAGGGTGATTTCTAGGTTCTTTCCTTGATCATGGCTTTCAGGTAGTCCAATAATTTTTAAATTGTCTCTCCTGGATCTATTCTCCAGGTCAGTGGTTTTTCCCATGAGATATTTCACATTGCCTTCTAATCTTTCATTTCTTTGGATCTGCTTAACAGCATCTTGATTTCTCATAAAGTCACTTAGCTTCCATTTGCTCCAGTCTAACTCTGAAGGAATGAATCTCCTCAGTGAACTTTTGAGATTCTTTTTCCATTTGGCAAATTCGACTTTTTAAGGCATTCTTCTCCTCATTGCCCTTTTGGGCCTCCTTTGCCATTTGAGCTAGTCTATTTTTTAAGGTGTTGTTTTCCTCAGTCAGGCTGTTGACCCTCATTTCATACTTTTCCTGCATCCTTCTCATTTCTCTTTCTAATTTTTCGTCCACTTCTCTTATTTGATTTTTAAAGTCCTTCTTAAGGTCCTCTATGGCCTGCAACCCGCTCATGTTTTCCCCTGGGGCTTTTGGAGCAGGACTTCTGACCTCACAGTCCTTTTCCCGCTCTATGCCCCCAAAATAGGAGTCTAGGGTTGCATTTTTCTGTTTCCTTTGCCTTGGCATGTTGCCACTTAATTGCCTGACTTTTGGGCTTGTTGCCACACTATGGCTTTAAGGCCAGCTAGAGGAATTTTCGTCCCGAACGTGTGGGGGGCAACTTCCGTTTCTGGCAAGCTGTAAACCCACCTACAACTTCCACCCTAGATCACAATCCAGATCCAGGGAGGTTAAAGCAAGAGCGATTACCCCCCAAGACTGATCGCTGGATCTCCCCACAATTTGTAGGCTGGGAGCCCGAGCTGCCTCTGAAAACTACAAAATGGAGTGTCTCCTCAGCAGCTTCCAGCCCCCAGGGGAGGGAGCTGACGCATTCCCCAAATACAGGTCCCAAAGTCCATAGGACACTAACCTCTTACTTTGTCCTAGGCATGTCTATGTTGATAATTCTGGAGTTGCCACAGCTCCTGGTGTTCTGGGGTTCCTCCAGCTGGCTGCTGGCCCTGCCGCCCTGGGGCTAAAACCTCGGCTCACGCGGACCTGGGCTCGGCTCGGCTGGGCTCCTGCGCTCTGCGCGTTGCCGGCTCCCAGACCACTGCGCTGGTCCTTCCTGCAGGGCTGCTGGGCTGTCCTCAGTGGGAGTTTAGCTTCTCTGTGTCGTTCTGTGGGTGCTGGGGCTCCAGAAGTTGTTCAGAGTCCTTTTTTACATAGTTTGTGGAGAATCTGGGGGCAGAGAGGCTTGGACGAGCTGTTTCTACTCCACCATCTTGGCTCCGCCCTCTTTTTTTAAATTTCTAGCTCTATAAAGTAACTTTTTTGGTAATTTGATACAGCACTCAATAAGTGGATTGATTTAGGTTGACTTGTCATTTTCATTATATTGTTTCAATCTCCCCATAAGCAATTAACATTCTCCATTCCTGACTATTTCTTGACTTTTAACTTTATGTTAAAGTTGAGCTCTGCTCTTGGAGTGGGGGATGGTGGTTGGACACAATCCCAAGCTTCAGGTTTTTTTGTGCTTCAGTTTTTAGAGCTAGTTTGGGGACAAGGGGGTGTCTGTAAATTTTTGCTGATTCTAATATGATATGCTCTAAAGAGAAGTTTTGTCATTGGTCTCCTGGACTGTGCTCTTGTCCTTTCTTAGTAAAGGCCTTGTCTTCCTCCCTTCACACCCCCCTGCCCAATAGCTGCAAGCAGTAGTGCTCATTTCTGCCTTGGAACTCTGATCAGGGCTCCTGTTTCCCCATAGCTGCAAATTCTAGTGCTCTTCTTTGCCCTGGAACTTCAACTTGGAACTGTGTATGGGCAATGGTCCTGCACCAAATGCCAGCAAAGAGTCCCCTGTAATCTCTTTCTGCCTGGTTGTCTGACTCCCTTATTGTCTCTTGACTGAGAGCACTCAAGGCTCCTGGGCCACATTCACAGATGTTGCCACTGAATGCTTTTAAGGCTGCTTCTGCCTGGCCCCTACCCCCTTGTCACAGACCTCTCTTGCTGACCTCCTAAACTGTATTGGGTGGAAAAAAATGTCTCACTCTGACCTTTTATTGACTTTCCCACTCCAGAATTTGATTCGAGGAATCACTTTTTCTGAAGTTGTTTAAAGGAAAATATTGAGAGAGTTGAGCCAGATTGCTACTTCTATTCTACCATCTTGGTACAGTCTCCAGTGATTTGCTTTGCAGAAGACCTTTGCTGCATATGTTTATATAATCATGTATTCTTTTTGTAGGACAAGCTCTGGAGCAGTAATACTCTTCTAATCCTGTCTCATACTAATTTCCTAATTCCTCAGAGAATGTCTCCCTTTGGAATTCTGAGTTATAGGGAGGTATGTTGGGAGGTACTTTAGTTCATAAGCCCCCATTGGAGTGTTTCTCCACCAATGATTATCAGTTGGTAATTATTAGACAAACATACTAATAAATATAATTAACTTTTAGGAAGGGGTATGTACTAACGTGATATAGGAAGAACAATTGATACAAAATATCCTCTCCTTGCCAAAAAAAATTAAGTCTGTGATGCACTGTCCCACCAATAGATACAGAATTCCAGGGAAATTGGACTCAGTCTTAGAGAGTACATGTAGTAAAGGAGTAATAACAACTTCTATAAGTCTTTTATCTCGATTGCTCAGGAACACTTCAATAAACCTATTGTATCTTTTCTGCTATAACTTTTGTAGAGTCCTGAAACTTCTTTTCCTCAGTAGTTCTATTTTATCTTCAGTGCTTAATACAGGCACTATGTCAGAACTATGTTAATAGGACACTGATGGGCCTGCTGGTTGGCACAGTGGATAGAGCACTGAGTTTAGAGTCAGGAAGACCCAAGTTCAAATCCAGCCTCAGACAATTACTAACCTTATGACCCTGGGCAGTCAGTTAACTCTGTTTACCTCAGTTTCATCATTTGTAAAATGAACTAGAGAAGGGAATGGCAAACCATTCTAGTATCTTTGCCAAGGAAACCCAAAAATGAGGTCATGAAAAGTCAGATATGACTGAAACAACTGAACAACAACAGGACATGATGGAAAGTACAAAAATCTTCCAATTCTCTAGCTTGGTCATGGGGAAAAGAGGAAGCCCAGGCTCTCTCATCTGCAGCCATCACTCCTTCTCATCCTCTAACCCAATAACTTCTCAGGGACTTAGTTATAATATTAAGTTTCAAGATACCTACCTGAATCCTTGATTCAGAACTAGCATGTTGGGTTTAGAAAGGCCCCACAGACTGACAAAGTTTCCTCAACCAATTTGAATATATTTCCCATGCAATCTCCCTCTACTTCATCAGATAGCTTCCCAGGTTATGCACTATCTTTTCAAAGATTTTTTTACCTACTCTAAACTCTTTGATTGATTGATTCAATAGAATTATTCTCACTGGGTTAAGACATCAGTGTATAGCATCTTGTTAATAATTTTAAGCAGAGCAGAGTGATTGGGTGACTCAATCAAACCCCTATCTTACATATAAAAATTATGACAATTATTTTTCTAATGTTGATTCTAAAAATGTATAGGGGTGGTGATAAAATTGTTTGATTTGTGATATTTCTCTGTAGATGCTCATATACCCTGGAGTGGAAAAAAATTTATGGTCAGAACTATCTAAAGGGTCAGGGTGGCTAGATGCCATAATGGATACAGTGCTGGGCCTGAAGTCAGGAATACCTGAGTTCAGTTTGACCTCTGACACTTACTAGTTATATGACAAATGGGCACAGATCACTTAACCCCATTTGCCTTAATTTCCTCATCTGTAAAAGGACCTAGAGAAGAAAATGGCAAAGCACTCCAATATTTTTGCCAAGAAAACCCCAAATGGAGTCATGAAGAGATGAACAAGACCAAAAAGGATAAACTCTAAAGGTCAGAAGTATAAGATTACATTTGGTAAAATGTCAAGGGAATAATAGAATAATAACTAGTATATCATTAAAATGAGAAACTACTTTTCTAAAATGGCATCGTTTATTATTTAATTTATTCAACAAAACTTTAAGTAGATATTATATCCAAGGCCCTTCGAGAGATCAAGAAGTTCCGTTATACCACAGACCTTAACAAGTATGTAGGCCCAACTACCAACTAAGTCAGAGGGCTAATTGAACTGGCCAACTACTTGCTTAATGAATTCATGTTGAATTTAATTTTATTGAGGGTTATATAATGGTGGAATAGCCTCTAGAATTCAAGTGTCCTAACCAGCAATACAGTGATCTTCCAAAAATAGTAGGGAGTCATTTCAATATGCTTGTTGCAAAAACCATGTTTTGTCCTTAAACACACACACACACACACACACACACACACCCCCTTTTATAGTATTAAAACAGGAAGAATTTCATTTCATAAAAATTCTGTGGACAGTCTAGGTTTTCTTTCCAACTAATACCTAATAGAAATTTTCTGGAATTCATATAGCCTAAGGGATGGGAGGGACGGGAACAAGTTTCTAAGAGAGTTATATAAGAATATGCCTAGATTACAGCAAGTTTGAATCTCCAATTAATCATTTTAGTTAAAACACCGAGGCACTGTGAAGCTGTCACTTTAAAATACACTCTTTCCCACTTCAGTTTTCCTCCTCGCCTCTCACAAGAGCATTTTGACAGGAGTGGGTCTATTTTAAAGTAACCAACTTAAATTTTTTTACAAAGCCACAGTGTTCTTTGGGAAATTGTTAATTTGAAAACTGACGTTCCTCTTGAAAAACTCTTGACTGTGGTAAAGAACTTCACAACAAATTCTTCCAAAACAAAAATTGGAAGAACCTTCAAGGAACATTGAAATGAGAGTTTCCATTTGAGGTAAATTAAGTTCCAAATAGTAGCACAAATTACATTTCTTTGCCTTCTTGTTGATAAGGAAAGAACAGTGTCTCTGGTCACAACAGGAATTTGGAGACACATAAGCTGGTTAATTAAGTTGTTTTATGTCAGGTTAATTGTAATTCTTTGAAAATTAGAATGAGGACAGAAGGGATACTGGAGAATATGTTAAAGATGAGCTTTGTTAGATATTGTTCCAGTGGATGGAAAGCATCTGAATATTCATTCAATAAAGTTTCTCACAATCAGTGTTCAGTGATGGATCCAAGTTTAAGTCTTGGAGGAAGTGGTAGAGATAAGAATAGTAGGAATTCCAGAGGTGAAGTGAGCAGATTTTGTCTTTACCAGTTCCACTGGAGCTATATAGAGGAATAGATGTGGTCATAGTATCATAGGGCAAGAGATTTAGAGATGTAAGGGATCATAAAGGCTATTGAATGAAACCCTCTTATTTTATAGATGAAGAAACAGAGGCATAGAGAAGTTAAGGTACTTGCCTAGAGTCACACAGCTAATAATTATATGAAGAAGGATATGAACTGCCTGTTTCCTGACACCATGTCTGGTGCTCTATCCACTACTCCATACCACCTAGGTAGGTATGTGTGGACTAGAGCTAGGGACAGGGCAAGAGGCACTGGGCAGGGAAGGTTTCTTAGATTCTATATAACAGCTTGAAAAATACTATAAACACGTCTTACCTATTGCTACTAAGTGGTTACACAAAATATAGTATTATTTTAAGTGAGTAGATATTATAGGGGGCTGTTAGTTCCAAATGAATAGGAGATTTGACAAATAATGTTGCAACACATTTTTGTTACTATGTGGTAGGGTTAGATTATACTATATTAGTTACATTAGTCTGGACAATTTTATGCAAGGTGTATCAGTATTACTTAGGTTGCATGAGTCAAGAATACTGCTATCATTAAAATTTTATTGACGGTATGATTGCTCTATAATTTTACGTCATTTGTAGAATAAGCATTTTGGACCTGATACTTTTTAAAATGCCGTAGAACTCTAAGGGTTTATGTGATCTCATATACTTGATGCTGTAACTATAACAAGCATTTAGGAAACAAAGTAGAAGTCTGTTAAATGTAGATAGATTTTAAAATACATCATTTAGTTAAATATTAAAGTTCATTCTAGGACAGTGAAATATATCTTTATGATCTCAGAAAATCACTTGTAAATATCATGTAGGAATTGTATTTCAGAAGTTTCTAAATTCTGAGTTAATCTCTTTATTCACAACCACAATTTCCTGAATTAGGCAATTGGATTAACAGAAGCAAAATTCTAGTGCTGACATGTGGGGAAAAGGGAAAAGGTATCCAGAAAGCATCTGGGAATTGAATGACTCCATATGCTTTTTAAAAAGCACTGTTCCTTTTTTTGTCTTTTCAGAATGCAACATTTCTAAATACTTAGCACTGCCAACTGAGATCTGACTGCATCAGGGTTACTGATTTCATTTTTCAGCATTAGTCACAAAACAGGGACTTTATAGAAGGCTATCAAGATAATTTTGCTTTCTTTCTTTCTTTTTTTTTTTTGTTTAGATTTTTCCATTTCCAAGCAAATATTTATTGAGTACTTGTGGTCTACAAAGCACTCTGGCTAAGTGTCAGGACCCAGCAGACAAAATTCAGGTTATTTGTTTTTGACCTTCATCTATCTTGCTGCTTTTCTTCTCCAATTAAGGAAGGAGCTTCCAGCAGTATTTTACCCTTAACTAGATCTTCATTAAGTACTGATAAGTGATTAGTCAATTTAATAATAGCTTAGGGTGCTATGATTCTAAGGAGTATGTTGCATTTTAATGTGGGCACTCTGGAGACCTTTTGTTCTTAAATGCAAAGGAATGACTTTCTCATCATAGAATTCAAAGTAAGATGACTGGCCTTGGGGCAGTAAGGTTGCACAATGGATAGAAGGAGGGGATTGTAGTCAAGAAGACAAGAGTTCAAATTTGACCTCAAATGTTTAATAATTATGATCCTGAGCAAGTCACTTAACCTCTGCCTAAATTTCCTCATCTAGAAAATGGAGATAATAATAACACCTATTTCCCAGGGTTGTTGTGAAGATCAAATGAAATATTATTTGCAAAGTGCTTAGCATAGTGACCAGCACATAGCATTTATTTGCTAGCTACTATTAAAAGACACATATACTCATGGTTTATGGAGACAATCTGTCTACATGTACTTCTAGTCCTAGAGAACAGTTTAAGTTAAGATGGGTCTGCTTTTAGTAGGCCATTAATGAAAACTAATGTGATTGAAAGTTAGCTGAGATATTTGAAATTTGATTTTGGATTCCAGAAAGTGAGAATTTTCTGGTTCTTTGTGAATCACAAGAAGAGTTTGGATCATCTCTAGGAAAAGATTGATTCCTTTTTTGATAAAAGTCAGAAGCTTATGGGGTCTCTCTACCCTTTACTGATTGCTTTTAATTATATAACTGTGAAGCCAAGCATGAGCAGCTTTTCAGAGGACTGCTGCTGTGAATAGCTTTAAGGTTCTGATCACATAGTATAATGAACTCTCCATTTATTCAGCAGTAAACTAAAGCAAAACATTTATAGAACCCAAAGTATAGCATTCACAATGATATAACATAACAACTTATCACTAAAGTGGCCATGTAGTTTTAAACAAAAGATATTCAGGATGCAAAATACAAAGGTCTCCCATCCCTAGGTCACAGTGTCTTAATCTCTCAGTCAGATAGTCTTCCTTCTTCTTGATTGGAGACTAACTTTCAATCATCCTTAAAGGGTACAAGGTACAAAGTACAAAGTTCTCCCACCCTAGGTCACAGTAAATCATGATCTTGTCAGTCACCACTAAGTACCCAAGGAGAGGTATTTTCATCTTGGCTTGAGGCCAGGTCCCAAATTACATGGTTCCTCTTCCATTGTCCCAGCTTATGCCTGAATTCACCCAACCATCACCTGTATTCACAGGCAGGCAGCTCCTCGTCCAGCTCCACATCCAGTTCCTGTTCCATATTGAAACTCACAGTGATTAGTCCACCTCAAATCCTTCAAAGTTTCTGTTTCTGGGAAGAAAATATGTAACAGAATCAAAACAACATTCATACACATTGCAGGCACCGTAATCAATTCACTATCTGCCTGTGAAATCAGCACAGACCCACAAACAATGTCTGAGAAATCAACACAAATCATCATCGATATAGTCCCAGGACCTTCAGGACTTTGTAAACAGACAACAAAAAAATCCTCTCTCAGGGTTTCTGAACCAGAAGTAAGGTCCCAAGCCTACTGTATGAAATATCACAAACACAAATCAACACAGACAGAACAGACGGAGTGCTGGACCCCACAAATTTACTCCTTTTCGCCTCTGCTCAGTCCCAGCTTGTGCTCCTGTTTTTCTAGCTCCTCCCTGTTCTGCCCATCTCTTAAGACCTTCCTGTTCCCTCCCACTGTGGGTTTCACAGGTTCTGTTTCTTTCTTTCTTTTTTTTTTTATAAGCAATTGGGGTTAAGTAACTTGCTCAAGGTTACACGGCTAGTCATTATTTTTGTGTGGGTGCTCATTTTCTGAGGCCGGATTCGATCTCGAGTCATCCCAACTCCGAGGCCGGTGCTCTTACTCACTGAGCCACCTAGCCACCCCTGCAGGTTCTGTTCCTTAACAAAGATTTGATATAATCATGGGCAAGGCTCAAAGACACTCGAACTGAAACAAGGTGCTAAGTACTCCTTTGCTTCCCATTACAATAACCAAGCCCATTCTTAAGAATTGACTAAGGTGGAAAAATTACCATCTTTTGCATATGACCAAGGTAAAAATGATTTTATATTTGGACTCAGGACCTAGGTTGGAATTCCAGCTTTGCCAACAACTACCTTTGTGATGCTGGGTGCTATAAATCAGTTGCAATGATATATTCTAAAAGTGATACAATGGGATCTGTTATTAATTTTCTTAATTATAAGGTCCACTATTATTGTTTTATATCTATTTTTATTTGTGTAAATCTTTATATTATGTGATATCTCACAATTCAGGTTCTCCAAGGGCATTATTTAATGAATTTCTCTCAAATACTGTTGTATAATAGTAGTCTATATGAAAGAGATGAACCATGCACCTCCAACTACCTTGTCTCTTTTTTTCTAACTTTTAAATTCTTCTTATCAGTGTCAAGAAAGAGATACATTGCAACAACAGCAACAGACATTTGTGAAATATTTACTCTGTGACAGATAGTATGCAAATTTGGGGAACACAAAAAAAGATGAAAACAGTCCTTGCCCTCAAGAAGCTTACATTCTAATGAGGGAGAAGGCATGTAAAAATAGCTAGCTACATATGAAATATATACAGAGAATATGGAAGGTTATCTTAGAGGGAAAGTAGTATCAGTAGCAGCTTGGGGAGTGGAAGATAGATGGAATACCTTCCTAAAAGAAGGTGAAATGAGTTGAGTCTTAAAGGAAGCCAGAAAAATCAAGATTAAAAAAAAAAAAAAGGTCAAGGGAAAGAGCATCCCCAGCATAAGGAACAGCCAGGGCAAAGGCACAGAGACTGGAGATGGAATGTCCTATTCAAGAAGCATCCCTTGTACCTGAATTATAGAGTGAATGGAGGGAACTAAAAGATCAAATAAGATTGGAAGGTGGCCAGTTTGTGAAGGGCTTTAAATACCCTAAAGAAGAATTGATATTTGTTCCTGGGGGTTATAGAGAGTCCTTGGAACTCATTGAGAAGGGGGTTGACATGATCAGATCTATACTTTAGAAAAATTGTATTGGCAGCTAAGAGGAAGATAGATTGTACTGGGGAGAAATGAAGCAGAGAAACCAATCAGAAGGCCATTATAATAGTACAGAGTAGAAGTGATGAGGTCCTGACATAGCTTGGTGGTTATGTGAGTAGAGAGAAGAGAGCACAGATGGAAGATGTAGATTGTAAATCTCCCTAATTGTAAATAAGTCAGTGTGTGTGTGTGTGTGTGTGTGTGTGTGTGTGTGTGTGTGTGTGTGTGTGTGTTGTGGTGAAGAGAGATTTAGGCTTTGGAGAGTATAAGCTCTTTAAGGTGGTGAAGAATGAAAAGAGACAGATCCCACAATAAATAATGTTGAAAATGGTTTGCAACAGATTCTTTTCTATAGCTGTAAGATTTTAAATGGGACCGATAGAAGTCCATTTTTCTTTTCTTCCTAAGAACTAATAAGTATTAGTCTTTCAAATGGCTAGGTTACCTGTACAATTAGCATAAAGTAATATGAATATGAGAAGGGCCATAGTCTGCCCTCAATTAACATGTGCAATTCCTCCATGAATTAGTTGGACAATCTCTGCCCTCAGATAATTAAGTCAATTTTCTGAATGAATATCCTAAGACAATATTTGACTTCATTTTTCATTTAAATTGGAAAAGCATAATATGATAAAAAAAATACTGAGAACTACAATGAAAATGAAGTAAAAGGTTCAGACTTTGTAGCAAGAATTTTGACTTCAGTGTTATTGGAATTAATTATACTTGCAAAATAATAAGCTAAAATATCCCCTTGAAATGTTAAATCTTGAAGTCATAAAGGTAAGATAATTACATTCATTCAATCCTCCCTAAAGCACCATTCTAAAAATGTCACAGTATTGTCAGTGTCATCAGAAGATTTTGTTAGAGATGGGTGATTAAGGAGTAGAAAATGAATGAGGTCAGGTACAAGGTGTAAATATAAATATGAAATCAATTTTACTAAAAATTCTGGAAGGCATATTATTGTAAAAAGTAAATTATATAGATTATATGCATTTCTAAATTAACATCTTTACTACTTATGTCTATGGTACATTTTTTGGTATACACAAAAATAACACTGGACTTGAATTCAGCCAAGTTACCAAGCAATTATTAAATGCCTATTGTGTGTCAGACACAGTGCTAAGTCCTTAGGATACAAATAAAGGAAGAAACACTACCTGATCTCAAGGATCTCACAGTTTAATGAAGGAGGAGAATGTGCAAATGACTTTATACAAGCAAGATATATACAGTACAAATTGGAGTTAGCTACAGAAGGAAGACACTAGCTTTAAGGTGAATTAATTAAGGCTTTTTACAGAAAGTATATATATTTGCTTTTTGCAAGGCAATTGGTGTTAAGTGACTTACCCAAGGTTACACGGCTAGTTTTTGTGTTAAGTGTCTGAGGTCAGATTTGAACTCAAGACCTCCTGACTCCAGGGCTGGTGCTCTATTCACTGTACCACCTAGCCTCCCCCAGTATTTTTAATTGGGACATGAAGTCAGGAGAAAGACATCGTAAGGAATAGCATTCCAGGAATAGGGGACAGCCAGTGAAAATGGTTGGAGTTGAGACATGGAATGTACATGAGGAACTGACGTCAACAGTACATGAGGAAGCCAGTGTAACTGAATCAAAGAGTATGTGGAAGAGAGCATGGCATAAGGAGACTGGAAAGGTAGGAAGGAATATCAGAATGTGATAGTCAAGTCCACCAGAATTTATTAAACCCTTACTGTGTGCCAGACACATTACAAGTACAAAGCATAAAACAACCGCTATGCACTAGAAACATTCTGATGAGAGAGGATCCAATTCTAGACATATCTTGAGAAAATTAGTAAATGTCATCTTATACTTTATATAATCCTGTCCTTTATATAGGGTACCTAGGTGGTCAATAGATAGAACATTGGCCCTGGAGTCAGGAAAAACTCATTTCCCTGGGCTCAAATCTGGCCTCAGACACTTACTAACTGTGTGGCCCTGGGCAAGTCACTTAACCCTGTTTGCCTCTGTTTCCTCATCTGTAAAATAAGCTGGAGAAGGAAATAGTAAATCACTCCAGTATCATTGTCAGGAAAAACCCAAATGGGGTCATGAAGAGTTGGACAACTGAAAAGACTGAACAAGAACAAATTTGCTGTGCACAAGTGCTACAGACTAAGATACAAATAGATACTTACAGATACAAACAGAATTCTAGACAGTCCCTGCCTTCAAGGAGCAAGGGACAAGCAAGGGACAAGCAAGCTCCCTTGGCACAAGATAACACGTAAAAAGAAACTGAAAAGGCAGAGGGAAAAGAGATGAAGGCATCTGCCACAGGATCATGGTAGAGAATGGGTTTTAAAGCCATTTGATCCTGGAGATAATAGGAAGCCCTTGGTGTTTACTGAATGGAGGGGGAGGAAGTGTGACCTGGTTAGACATGGATTTGAAGAATTCAGTTTGATAGCTGATTAGAGGATGCATTGGAGTGAGGAGAGTTTTTGAGGCAGGAAAGCTTTCTGGAAAGCTTTTATTATAGTCCATTGAATCAAGTGCTAGATTTGCCGCTTTCTTTTTCTGTGCCCTTGGGCAGGTAACTAAATTTTTCTTTTTCTTTTTTAATTAATTAACTTTTAGTTTGCAACACTCACTTTTATAAGATTTTGAGTTCTAAATTTCCCCCTTCCCTTTGCTCCCCATCCCCAAGAAAGCATGCAATCTGATATAGGCTACACATGTATAATCATATTAAACATATTTCCACATTAGTCATGTTGTGAAAGAAGAATCAGCACAAAAGGGAAAGACCATGAGAAAGAAAAAACAAAAAAGAACAAAAAAGAAAATTAGCATGCTTCAATATGCATTCAGATTCCATAGTTCTTTCTCTGCATGTGGATAACATTTCCCATCATGAGTCTTTTGGAGCTTTCTTAGATCATCACTCTGCTCTGAAGAGCTAAGTCTAACAAAGTCGGTTATTCCAGAATGTTGTTACTATGTAGTGGTCTCCTGGTTCTGCTCACTTCACTTGGAATCAGTTCATACAAGTCTTTCCAGGTTTTTCTGAAGTATGCCTGCTCACCATTTCTTATGGGGCAATTGTATCTTATTACATTCATATACTCCAACTTGTTCAGCAATTCTCCAATTGATGGGCATCACCTCAATTTTCATTTCTTTGCCACCACAAAAAGAGCTGCTATATTTTTGTACATGTGAGTCATTTTGCCATTTTTATGAGCTCTTTGAGATACAGTTCTAGAAGTTGTATTGCTGGATCAAAGGTTATGACAATTTTATCACACTTTGGGCATAGTTCCACAGAATGGTTAGATCAGTTCACAACTCCCACAACAATGCATTCTTGTTCCAATTTACTCACATCTTCTCCAACATTTATAATTTTCCTCTTTTGTCATATCAGCCAATCTGACAGTTGTGATGTGGTACCTCAGAGTTGTTTTCATTTGTATTTCTTTTTTTTTCAACAAATGCTTTATTAACTTCTGTTTTACATCATTCATTTCCGCCAGATTTTGAGTTACAATCATTTTCCCCCCATTATTCCCCTACCCAACCTCCCAGAACAGTAATCCCACAAGATATCGCTTCCTCCAATCTGCTCTCTCCCATACATTCTCCCATACCCCCATTGACTTTTCCATTAGAGGAAGGTGAGTCTTTGCATCCCAATGCCTGTACATCTTATCTCCCTATTACAAGCAAAAGAGTATTAATAATAGTATTTATATATATTTGAAACATTTAATGTTATGACCTCAAATTTCAGATCCATTTCCTTCCTCCCTTGTCACCCATTCCCTCTTGGGAGATAAGTAATTCAGTATATGTTGTACATGTCTAGCCATGCAAAACATTATCCTAGTAGATATATTGTACAAGGCTGCTTATAATTCCCTCCCACTCATCCCACCCCCAACCTGGTCCATTCCCTACATGATCCTGTCCCTCTTCTATAGTGGGTACTTCCAACCTCCCCTCACCCCAAGGATGCCCTCCCATCCATCATCCCTCCTCTCATCCCCCTTCCCCCTATCCTGCTGCAGGTTGAGATATCCCATTTAGTATGTATGTCATTTTCTCCCTGAACCAAATTCAATGTGAATGTGGTTTTGCCTTTTTAGCCTTCCTTATTCTCCCCCTCCTTTGCAACCACTTCCCCTTGCTTCTTCTACATGGGATAGTTTACCCTACCCTGTCTCTCCCCATCTCCTCTTGCCACTTTCCTCTCTCACCTCATAATTTCATCCCTTGAGTATTCTCCCTTCCCAACAAATTCAACCTATGCCCTCTATCCATATATAACTGTAACCATATACACACACATTCACATATGTATTCATATGACCACACACCCTTCTTCCATTATTTTCATAGTGAGAAAGATATCATCACTCACAGTTATTGCTTTTCCATATAGGAATGTAAATAGTTCAACTTTGATAAGTTCCTTTTGATTTCTTTTCCCTGATTAGCTTCTCAGGCATCTCTTCCTTCTTGTGTCTGGATGTCAAATTTTCTATTCGATTCTGGTTTTTTCCTCAAGAATGCTTGAAAGTCCTCTATTCCACTGAATGACCATATTTTCCCCTGAAACAAAATACTCAGTTTTGCTGGGTAGGTGACCCTTGGGTTCATTCCCAGTTCTTTTGCCCTCTGGAATATTATATTCCATGCCCTTCGATCCCTCAGTGTAGAAGCTGCCAGGTCCTGGGCTATTCAGATTGTGTTTCCACAATATTGAAATTGTTTCTTCCTGGCTGCTTGTAGTATTTTCTCCTTGATCTGGGGATTCTGGAACCTGGCTATAATATTCCTGGGAGTTTTCTTTTTGGGATCTTTTTCAGGAGGTGATTGGTGGATTCTTTCAACCTCTATTTTGCCCTCTGGATCTAAAACATCAGGGCAATTTTCCTTGAGAATTTCTTGAAGGGTGATTTCTAGGTTCTTTCCTTGATCATGGCTTTCAGGTAGTCCAATAATTTTTAAATTGTCTCTCCTGGATCTATTCTCCAGGTCAGTGGTTTTTCCCATGAGATATTTCACATTGCCTTCTAATCTTTCATTTGTTTGGATCTGCTTAACAGCATCTTGATTTCTCATAAAGTCATTAGCTTCCATTTGCTCCAGTCTAACTCTGAAGGAATGAATCTCCTCAGTGAACTTTTGAGATTCTTTTTCCATCTGGCAAATTCGACTTTTTAAGGCATTCTTCTTCTCATTGCCCTTTTGGGCCTCCTTTGCCATTTGAGTTAGTCTATTTTTTAAGGTGTTGTTTTCCTCAGTCAGGCTGTTGACCCTCATTTCATACTTTTCCTGCATCCTTCTCATTTCTCTTTCCAATTTTTCCTCCACTTCTCTTGTTTGATTTTTAAAGTCCTTCTTAAGGTCCTCTATGGCCTGCAACCCGCTCATGTTTTCCCCTGGGGCTTTTGGAGCAGGACTTCTGACCTCACAGTCCTTTTCCTGCTCTATGCCCCCAAAATAGGAGTCTAGGGTTGCATTTTTCTGTTTCCTTTGCCTTGGCATGTTGCCACTTAATTGCCTGACTTTTGGGCTTGTTGCCACACTATGGCTTTAAGGCCAGATAGAGGAATTTTCGTCCCGAACGTGTGGGGGGCAACTTCCGTTTCTGGCAAGCTGTAAACCCACCCACAACTTCCACCCTAGATCACAATCCAGATCCAGGGAGGTTAAAGCAAGAGCGATTACCCCCCAAGACTGATCGCTGGATCTCCCCACAGATTTGTAGGCTGGGAGCCCGAGCTGCCTCTGAAAACTACAAAATGGCGTGTCTCCTCAGCGGCTTCTAGCCCCCAGGGGAGGGAGCTGACGCATTCCCCAAATACAGGTCCCAAAGTCCATAGGACACTAACCTCTTACTTTGTCCTAGGCAAGTCTATGTTGATAATTCTGGAGTCGCCACAGCTCCTGGTGTTCTGGGGTTCCTCCAGCTGGCTGCTGGCCCTGCCGCCCTGGGGCTAAAACCTCGGCTCACGTGGACCTAGGCTTGGCTCGGCTGGGCTCCTGCGCTCTGCGTGTTGCCGGCTCCCAGACTGCTGCGCTGGTCCTTCCTGCAGGGCTGCTGGGCTGTCCTCAGCAGGAGTTTAGCTTCTCTGTGTCGTTCTGTGGGTGCTGGGGCTCCAGAAGTTGTTCAGAGTCCCCTTTTACATCGTTTGGGGGGAATGTGGGGGCAGAGTGGCTTGGATGAGCTGTTTCTACTCTGCCATCTTGGCTCCGCCCCCCAGGTCTGCCATTTGTATTTCTCTAATCAATACTGAATCAGAGCATTTTTCATATGACTGTAGATTGCTTGAATTTCTTTATCTGAAAACTGCCTGTTCATATCCTTTGGCCATTTTTCAATTTGGAAATGATTTGTATTCTTATAGATTTGACTCAGTTCTCTATATATTTTAGAAATGAGGCCTTTATCAGAGACACTGGCTGTAAAAATTGTTGACCAGTTTTTCTGCTTCCCTCCTAATCATAGTTGCATTGACTTTGTACAAAACCTTTAAACTTAGTATAATCTAAATTATTCATTTTGTATTTCATATTGTTCTCCATCTCTTATGTGGCTATAAATTTTTCTCTTCTCCATAGATATGACAGGTAAATTATTCCTTGCTCTCATAATTTTCTTGTAGTTTCACCCTTTATGTCTAAATCATATACCCATTTTGACTTTATCTTGGTATTTGGTATAATATATTGGTTTATGCCTAATTTCTGCTGTAATATTTTCCATTTTCTCCATCATTTTTTTGTTAAATGGTGAATTCTTATTCCAGAAGCTGTCGTCTTTGGGCTCATCAAACTATAGATCACTATAGTGATTGACTACTTGCCTTGTGTACCTAATTATTGCACTGATTCAACATTTTGTTTCTTAGGTAGTTTTGATGATTGCTGTTGTATAATACAGTTTTAGATCTCCTTTGGCTAGACCACTTCCCCTTGCATTTCTTTTCATTAAAACCCTTGATATTCTGGATATTTTGTTCTTTCAAATGAATTTTGTTATTTTTTCGTAGCTCTATAAAATAATTTTTGGTAGTTTGGTTGATATGGCACTGAATAAGTAAATTAATTTAGGTTAAATTGTTTTATTTTAGCTCAGCCTACCCACAAGCAACTGATGTTTTTTTTTTTTCTGATTATTTAGATCTGACTTTATTTGTGTGGTAAGCGTTTTGTAATTTTGTTCATATAGTTCCTAGGTTTGTCTTGGCAGGTAGACTCCCAAAAATTTCATATTGTTTATAGTTACTTTAAATGGAATTTCTCTATCTCTTGCTGCTGGACTTTGTTAGTAATATCTAGAAATGCCAGTGACTTATGTGGGTTTATTTTATATCCTGTGATTTTGAAAGATTGTTTATTATTTCAAGTAGTTTTTTACTTGATTCTCTAGGATTCTCTAAGTATACCATTATATCATCTGCAAATAGTGATAGCTTTGTTTCTTCTTTGCCTCTTCGAATTCCTTCCATTTCTTTTTCTTCTTTTATTGCTAATGTTAGCGTTTCTAGTACAATATAGAATAATAGTGGTCATGATGGACATTCTAGTTTCACCCCCAGTTTTAATGGAAATGTTTCTAGCTTATCCTTATTACATATAATGTTTGCTGCTAGTTTTAGGTAGATGCTCCTTACCATTTTAAGGAAGATTCCATTGATTCCTGTGCTCTCTAGTGTTTTTAATAGGAATGGGTGTTTTATTTTTTCAAAAGCTTTTTTTTTACATCTATTGAGATAATGATATGATTTCTGTTAATTTTGTTATTGATATGGTCAATTATGCTTATAGTTTTCCTAATATTGAACTGGTCCTACATTCCTGGTATAAATTCTCCCTGATCATAGTGTATTAATCTTATGATAAATTGCTACAATATCTTTGCTAATATTTTAAACAAAAATTGCTAAAATTTTTGCATCTATATTTATTAGGAAAATTGGTCTATAATTTTCTTTCTCTGTTTTGGCTCTTATTGATTTAGGTATCAGCACCTTATTTGTATGATAAAAAGAATTAGGTAAAACTCCTTCTTTGTCTATTTTTCCAAATAGTTAATATAATATTGGAATTAATTGTTCTTTAAATGTTTGGTAGAATTCACATTTAAGTCGATCTGGCCCTGCATATTTTTTTTCTTAGGGAGTTCATTGATGGCTTGTGCAATTCCTTTTTCTGAAATGGGCTTAAGTATTTTATTTCCTTTTCTATTAATCTGGGCAATTTATATTTTTGTACATATTTATTCATTTTACTGAGATGACCAGATTTATCAGCATGCAGTTGTCAAATAGTTCCTAATTATTGTTTTAATTTCCTCTTCATTTGATACTGGAAGTTTTTTTTTCTTTTTTTTTTTAAATTGAATTAACCAAAGGTTTATCTATTTTATTGGATTTTTTCATAAAACTAGCTCTTAGTTTTATTTGTTAGTTTAATAGTTTTCTTAATTTCTTAATTTTTTATTTGTATTTCCTTTTATTTTCAGAATTTCTAATTTGGTATTTAACTGGGGATTTTTAATTTGTTCTTTTTCTAGTTTTTTTAGTTGCATATGCAATTCATTGATATGTTCTCTCTCTATCTTATTCAAGTAAGCATTTAGAGTATAAAATTTCCCCTAAGAACTCTTTGGTTGCATCCCATAAGCTTTGGTACCTTGTCTCATTATTGCCATTCTCTTGTATGAAGTTATTGATTGTTTCTTTGACCCACTCCTTCTTTAAGATTAGATTAGTTTCTAATAAATTTTTAGTGTGTCTTTCCATGGTCCTTTTTTACATGTAATTTTTATTACATCATGATTTGAAAAGGATGCATTTAGTATTTCTGCCTTTCTGCATTTGATTGTGAGATTTTTATGCTCTAATACATGGCTAATTTTTGTGTAGGTGTCACGTACAGTTGAGGAAATGGTATATTCTTTTCTATCCCCATTCAGTTTTCTCTCGAGGTCTACCATATCCAGCTTTTCTAAAATTCTATTCACCTCCTAAACTTCTTTCTTGTTTGTTTTGTGCTTAGATTTATCTAGTTAAGAGAGGGGGAAGTTGTGGTTCCCTGCTAGCATAGTTTTCCTGTCTATTTCTTCCCGTAACTCCCTTAACTTCTTTAAGAGTTTGGATGATATAGCACTTTCTAGGTCTCAATTGCCACATCTATAAAATGAGGGATTTGGACTACATCACTTCCAAAGTTCCTTTTTGGTCTAAATCAGCGTTCTTATGATCTGAACTCTCCACCTTTACTCACAGGAAAGTGAATAATTGATTATTAGTAACTTATTCCCATGTGGAAATGAATGAATGATTGATTGGATGAAAATATTTCTCAAGTGCTTGCTATGTGCCAGACTTGGAACTCAGCACTTGGGGTTCAAATTCTTTAAGTTACCTATAATTGTTTCAGTGAACAAAATTTGCTTTATCTTCATTCTACCTCTTCTCCTTTATAAAACAAAATAAAACAAAAACAAAAGAACAACAACAACAACATTGATAGCTTGGATTTCTTTGAAAATTGCTTGAATTTTTACTAATTTGGTAATGATTCTTGCAGTTATAAATACAATAAATGTCTTATAAATTAGAACTTTATATATTGTATATACCTTATGAATGAGATATATCTTATAAATGAGAACTTTAACAAAGAAGTTTGCTGCAAAAGGTTTTTTTTTTCTTTTTCCTTTCTTCCCCTCTAATTTTAGCTACATTGGTTTTATGTTGAAAACCTCAATTTTATATAATCATAATTGTTTATTTTATCTCTGGCAATCTTCTGTTTCCTTGGTTTGATCCTGTACTTTTCCCCTGTCTGTAGATCTGAAAGGCCATTTCTTCCTTACCTATCTAATTTGTTGGTGATGTTACTCTTTATCTTTAAGTCACATGTCCATTTGGAGCTGATAAGGTGTGAGATGGTCTTTATCTAGTTTCTGCCTAATTGGTGTCCTGTTTACCCTGCATTTTTTGTCAGATAATGAGGTCTTACTTGGGTCTATGGATATATTTTATAGCCTGCAACTTTACTGAAGTTATTTAGAGTAAGTTTTTAGTTGGATCTCTAGGGTTCTTTAAGTAAAACATGTTACCATCTGCAAAAAGCCATGATTTGGATTCCCATTTGCCTATGCTTATTTCATCAGTTTTCTTTTCTTGTCTTTATTGCTATTACCAGTATTCTAGCATGATATCCAATAGTAGCAGTTAATAATGCACATTCTAGCTTTACTTATTGGAACCTTATTGGAAAGGAATGTAGTCTGTGCTTATTTCACATAATGGCAACTCTTGGTCTTAAATGGATAATAATTATATTAAGGAAAGGTCAAGTTATTCAAACATATTAATAGTACTTAAAAAAATCAGAATGGGTGTTGTCTCTTGTCAAAAGCTTTCCCCAGTCTATTAATATAATAATGTGAGGTTTTTCTTTTTTATTAATATGACCTATTATATTTATATTTTTCCTTCTATTAAACCAGCCCTACATTTCTGGTATAAATCTAATCTGGTTAGTTTATAATTTTCATAATATGTTGCTTTAGCCTCTTGGCTAATGTTTTATTTAAATTTTTTAAATTGATATACATTAGGGATAGCCTATAATTTACTTCCCCATGTTTTGATTTTCCCTTGTTTACATATCAAGATCATATTTGTATCATAGAAGGAACTCTGTAGAATCCTTTCTTTTCTTATTTTTCAAGTGGTTTATTATTAAAATAAATTTTTCCTTAGGTGTCTTAGAATGATTTGGAAATGCATTTTGGTTCTATTTTTTTGGCAGCTCATATGTGGCTTTTTCAATTTCTTTTTTTTTCCCCTGAGATTTGGCTAACTTTTCTTTTTCTTTTTTGTTATTCTGGGCATTTTGTATTTTTTTCTATATTTATTCATTTAAATCGACTATATTATTAAATATATAATTGAGCAAAAATAATTTTAATCCTTTCCTTTAATCCTCATTTTTTACACTTGAAACAGGTTATTTGGCTTTTTTCTTTCCTTAGCTAATGGTTTATTTTATAAATTTTTAAAACTTCTAATTTTATTGATTAATAAAATCTTTTTAAAATTTTTTTTTTAATTTTAGATTTTCAAATTTTCTTTTCTACTATTTAATCATGACTCTAACGTTTCTTTCAGCTTAAGTAAATGATCCTTATCACTCTTACTTATGTGTATTTCCCCATCATTTTAGAAAGCACTTTATTATATTAAATAATTTATGATAATTGTTAATAATTAATCCTTAATAAGTAATGCCCATGCTAAACTAGTACATAATATAAAATGAATGAAAATAAATATATTTTAAATGGCTACTATGGGCTAGGCACTGAACTAAGTTTTGGTTACACACTTTTTTTTTTTTTTTTTTTTTTTTTGCTTTTTGGAGGGCAATTGGGGTTGACTTGCCAAACATAACCCGGCTAGGTTTTTTTGTGTTAAGTGTCTGAGGCCAGATATGAACTCAGGTTCTCCTGACTCCAGGGCCAGTGCTCTATTCACTGTGCCACCTAGCCACCCTCACACATTTTTTTTTTTTAAGTGAGAGAGGACCTGCCCTCAAAAAGTATGTATTCTAACATGTGAGAAATAGGTCATCAGAAAAGTTTTGGTGTTTTTTTTTTCCCTGATAACAAGGTGGGGGTAATATTGTATGGCAGATAAGAGTCATTGATGGGGAGGATGGTAAAAGGGTTTCAGCAGATGGTTACACAGGATGTGGAAGTAAACTGTCTAGGGCTAGTTAGTGTATAGAGAGGCTAAATACACTAGTTTGTGCAGACTTAGGCATCAATTAATAGAGTTGGGCTCTAAGGCAAAATATCTAAAGCTGAACAAATGACCTTCCCTCCAGAGACTAAAGAACTAAGGATCAGAAAGACCCAATATGGAGGTTCAGGTCACAGATTTAGTGTGAAGAGTACTGGTTCAGGTGATGAGGAGGTCAAAGATGGCAGATAGACTGGTCAACTTGTCTTATGAGATGTGAAGCTGAAGCAAGAATAAGAATTTTACTCTCAGAAAGTTTACCTAAATTTTAAAGAGCTTTTAGAAAAAGTATCCCACAATTAATGGTAGTACATAGATCTTTGTATTTACTTAGTTTCAGTACTTCAAGGATTAGAGCCATGGTGGCTCCACTTTCTACTAATGCACATCTTAATCATGATTTACTGCTATGGTAAAATAAAATTGAATCATTAACTAGTGGGAAATCTTCTAGCATATAATCTCATTATAAAAATCAATACATAGTATACATGACTTAAAAATGCACATGCTAATAATAACCAGAAGATTAATTGAAGCCATTGCTATTTACTTGAATATGGAACTTCAGAAAAAAAAAGTGAATTCATCATACAATAGAACTATGTCACATGCTCATTAAGGCAATTGACCAATCTCCCAGAACTTTTTTTGGAAACCATGTCACTGTTCACTCATAAATTGACCCACTTGTTTTAAAAATATTTTTGATTGATCTACTTGATTTATTAAGAGGAGATTTGTAGGTCTAACTACCTTTGAAATTTGAATAAGAGGGTAGGTAATGAGTGACTAGTGAATGTTTCTCAATTTGAGAAAGAAGTAGAGAAGAAAAAGACAGAATTTAGGCTTTGCTACTGGTGATTATAACTCATACACTTTGAATCACATCCCAATTACACTCTAATCCTTGGAGGAAGTTTAGTGCAGTGGAGTGAAGATAGGGTGGACTCATTCTGACTAATGTTGTGTGATGTTAAGCGTGTCCCAGTTTCCTCTTTTCTTGGTAATCAGTCTCATCTTTGTCATGGGGAGCTTCTTTAAATTGACCACATGCCTTACTTCAAATTGGCACACAAGAGTAAAACATCACTGTGAAATATATACCTCATTGTCTTCAAGCAACTCTTCTCCATTTCCTTGGATTCACCGAGCATTCTCTGAAGTTCTAGCCAGACTCAAGCTTAGTTTCATGCCAAAGTTGGTAAATGCTTATTGAAAGATTCATAAGCTTTAATGAAATGTTAACCTCAGTCCAGTTCCTAGCTGGGTTGCCAAACCTCAGATCAGGCCAGTTTTCTCCATTATGAAACTTCTATATGGGATCAAATTCCAATATGTATTTATACAAAATTAGGCATATTTTGTCTTCCTTGATTGAATAGAAAGAAGATCTTTGAAGGTGGGGACTATTTCATTTGGTCTTTGTATCCTCAGTTCACAGCATAATGCTTCCTTACTAAGGTGTCTGGAGTACTGCTTCCCTTGAAAGCAAAGGTCTGTGTTTTCAATACACTTTTTCTGTCTTATTCCAGTATATGGAAGCTAGGCATAGAATACAGTAGTTTCTGAAGAACTGAAAAATAGAATCATGCTGAGGACAGTGGAGAGGCATATGATGGGGACAAGTAAGTTGCAACATATAATTAATAAGTAGAGAAGAATGAGAAGAAGAAGAAGAAGAAAAAGAAGAAGGAGGAGGAAGAAAAGGAGGAGGAGGAGAAGATAATTATGAAGGAGGAGAAGAAGAAGAATTAGAAGAAGAGCCCCAGCAGGAGAAGAGTAGTAGTAGTAGTAGTAGTAGTAGTAGTAGTAGTAGTAGTAGTAGTAGTAGTAGTAGTAGAAGTAGTAGTAGTAGTAGTAGTAGTAGTAGTAGTAGAAGTAGTAGAAGTAGCATTAGCAGCAGCAGCAGTAGTAAAGAATGTCAGCAAGGAATTATATGGCAGGAAGAGAAGCGAGGCTGGTCATGTTCTAAGAGTGAAGGAATACAGGTAGACAACCAACATGGATTATTAGTACCCTAGAATGTGCAGGAGAAAGTAAGGAAGGCCTCCAGTGAGTTAGATGGACCCTCCGTGCTAAATTTTGGGATTACATGGACAAAGATAACATACAATGGGCAGGTGTGGCTGATTATGTTCTGCATCACAGATTCATTTGGGTATTCATCATATATTTAAAAAATTACCTCCTTTTTACTCCCCTACATAATAAACTTGGTTTCTCCCTATCACCTCTAGGACAGGGTTAAAACTGCTCTGTTTATTCCCCTTCTTGATATGGTAGAGCCAAACTGTCTTTCTCTTTGTTCATCTCTTGAAGCACCCTTTTGCCTGTCTTCATCCCTTCATTCTGGCTGTCCCTCGTTCCTGAAGTGTATTCTGTCCTAAGCTCTGTGTCATAGAATGCCAATCTTCTTTTATGATGTAGGTCTTGTACACAAAGACGTTGCTAATACTTTCTCCTGCTGGTGCTCCACTTCCCTAAGAACCTTGGATTTATTTCATATGCATCATCTATGTGCAGGTAATCTCCCCTTTTCAGAGTGCAATCCCCTTGAGAGTTACTATTGTTTCATTTTTTTTTCTCTTTGCATCCTTGGTGCATAGAATAGTGCCTGGTACCTAGTGATGCTTAAATACTTGTTGATTGATAATAACCAAAAGTTCTGTATTAATTTTAACCTTTTTTGCCCTTGAGGTCATTGAGACTGTTATTCCATTTCACTGAGTAATAGAATTTGGAAGGGAAAAATGTAAAGGGACATTAAATCATTCATTTTATAGAATAAAAGAGGAAAACCAAATGATTGACACCTGGAGAATTTGTGTGTCTCCCAAGGTCACACAAGCAATTGATAGAGCTTCATCCAGATCCAAGGGCTTTTAATTTCTTAATCTATACTTTTCCTATTACTCTATATTTAACTGATTGAGTCCACATTTCTCTTTCTCCTTGTCATAGTCTTGATTCCTATTATAACTGATTCTGTTTCTTTATAATTAAATTTTATTATGAACTTAACAAATATAGACATTTCATTATACATATAAGATAAAATAGGATTTTATGTGAAACTGAATTTATTACTCATTTAAGAAAAAGTATATATTAAATTTAACCTGGCACTAACCAAACTGTCCTCTTTGTTATCTCCTTCTAAACTTCCTTCTGCATTCATTTGTATTGTAATTGCATAATCCTAAAGGCATAATTAAATTGTCTTCTTATATTTAATGTTGAACTGATTTAGTGTCTGTTATAAATAACTAACTTGAACTGGTTTAGCCCACCCAATTCTTGCTTGTCTTTTATTATAAACAATCAATCCTCATTGTAGTTGATTAGTATTTCATATCACATTGGATTTTGTGTGTTTCTGAACATGAGAACTGGGAGAGGGGTCATGCTGAACCAAAGGAAGTAGTGTTTAGATATGAGCAGTGATGTTGACCTGGCCCTAAACCATCCTCTTAAATCTCCTGCTTATGATGAGTCTGCCATTTATATACCCTTCCTATATGTGGGATAAAGATAATTAGAGGCCGGGTGAACTTTAGAAATTAATTAAAATTAATTAAAGTTAATTAAAAGTAAGAGCTCACTAAAGTCCAGAGCAAGATGTGCTGTCCAAAATCTATATGAGTAGTTAGCCAGACAAACAGCTAGCAAAAAGAATGGCCATTAGGAAATGGAGTAGACTTTATAGCAAGAACACAAATACATAATTCATGTAATTGCTTATGTTGTGATAAAGGAAAAAATGAGATCTATGTCACTACTAGTCTTAGTCATCTTGGCTTTATTTCATTAGCATCTCTACTTTGGGCTATTTATGAGTTAATAAAAATCTTTGCATCTGACAACTAGTACTACATTGAACCTTTTGATAAGAGAAGTTCTGGAGTCTGGAAGCAATTGGTCCACCATTAAAAGTGACAAGGCCTTTTGAATTATGTACTGGTGTTTTCTTATCATTCCCTTGCAGTTAACTGATTTTCGTTAGAATTGATCAATCCCATCTTGAAAATGACAGGTCTTTTATTAAAATATACTAGTTCCTAGCTGAAATTGACAGGTTCTTTAGTAAGAATGCCCATTTGGTGTAAATGGTAGAACAAAAATGTATGCAGATATATCAGTCAAATGGCTCAGTATTTTCTCATTTCTGAGACTGAGAGCTGTTTAGACAGCAAGTCATAATATTTAAATGTAGGTGGAAAGTAAGTTTAACAATGTATGCTGGTTCTTTGTAAAGAATTAAGGCTAGGTGATTCTCACACATATATAAAGAACCTAGTGGAATGTCTTGATTTCTATCATTGCCCTAATTTTTTTTCTAGCCATCATCGTTTATATTAGATTGTGTCCATCATTCCATTTAATTTCTTGATGTTTGAGGACTGGGTATAACATGCTTATTAAATGAATCTATGGAGTAATTATAAGACTCTCTGCCTCTGTCCTTTGGTTCCACTATTCTGTAGCATTTAAGTTATGAGGATGTCAAGTGATGCAGAGATCATAACTGAGTATTCAGTGCCTGATTTAACATGGTAACTTTTAAAAGCCATGACATTTCCAATTAATAAAATTCTGAACTTATTAAAAACCCAATAAAATAGGCAATTCCATATATAAATTATAATAGAAAATGGGATTAAATAGGACTTATATAAACTCCTGAATCAATGAGATTACAGATTCATTTGATTATTGATGAATAGATGTCAGTAAATCTTGGGTAACTATGTCTCAGATCTTCTACTCAATAATTCTTCCATGTCAACAAAAGAGCTTCCAAAAACCACAGAACCCTGTATAAAAAAATAAAAACAAGTTTTTCATATAGTTTAGGTAAAATTATGCTAACTTAAATAGTGAAGATCCAGAGCCTGGTGAGTTTGGAAGTTTAATACGAGTCCTCCTCTCATCAACCCAGCATTACTTCCACTGTCAAAGTTTTGTTAAGTTACACCCTTGAAATTATCATGCTTTTCAAATTCTATGGTATATGAAGATCCTGTTGTCAAGGTTGGAACAATGCTGGTTTTCTCCTAAAGTTGAAATGTTTTTTTTTAAACAAATGCTTTATTAACTTCTGTTTTACATCATTCATTTCCGCCAGATTTTGAGTTACAATCATTTTCCCCTCATTATTCCCCTACCCAACCTCCCAGAATAGCAGTCCCACAAGATATCGCTTCCTCCAATCTGCTCTCTCCCATACCTTCTCCCATACCCCCTTCAACTTTTCCATTAGAAGAAGGTGAATCTTTGTGTCCCAATGCCTGCACATCTTATCTCCCAATTACAAGCAAAAGAGTATTAATAATAGTATTTATATATATTTGAAACATTTAATGTTAAGACCTCAAATTTCAGATCCATTTCCTTCCTCCCTTGTCACCCATTCCTTCTGGGGAGATAAGTAATTCAGTATATGTTGTACATGTCTAGCTATGCAAAACATTATCCTAGTAGATATATTGTACAAGGCTGCTTATAATTCCCTCCCACTCATCCCACCCCCCACCTGGTCCATTCCCTACATGATCCTGTCCCTCTTCTATAGTGGGTACTTCCAACCTCCCCTCCCCCCAAGGATGCCCCACCCCCCATCAATCATCCCTCCTCTCATCCCCCTTCCCCCTATTCTGCTGCAGGTTGAGATATCCCATTTAGTATGTATGTCATTCTCTCCCTGAACCAAATTCAATGAGAATGTGAATTAGCCTTTTTTTTTCCGTTCCTATTCTCCCCCTCCCTTGCAACCACTTCCCCTTGCTTCTTCTACATGAGATAGTTTGCCCTACCCTGTCTCTCCCCATCTCCTCTTGCCACTTTCCTCTCTCACCTCATAATTTCATCCCTTGAGTATTCTCCCTTCCCAACAAATACAACCTATGCCCTCTATCCATATATAACTGTAACCATATACACACACATTCACATATGTATTCATATGACCACACCCCCTTCTTCCATTATTTTCATAGTGAGAAATATATCATCAGTCACAGTTATTGCTTTTCCATATAGGAATGTAAATAGTTCAACTTTGATAAGTTCCTTTTGATTTCTTTTCCCTGATTACCTTCTCAGGCATCTCTTGCTTCTTGTGTCTGGATGTCAAATTTTCTATTCAATTCTGGTTTTTTCCTCAAGAATGCTTGAAAGTCCTCTATTCCACTGAATGACCATATTTTCCCCTGAAACAAAATACTCAGTTTTGCTGGGTAGGTGACCCTTGGGTTCATTCCCAGTTCTTTTGCCCTCTGGAATATCATATTCCATGCCCTTCGATCCCTCAGTGTAGAAGCTGCCAGGTCCTGGGCTATTCTGATTGTGTTTCCACAATATTGAAATTGTTTCTTCCTGGCTGCTTGTAGTATTTTCTCCTTGATCTGGGGATTCTGGAACCTGGCTATAATATTCCTGGGAGTTTTCTTTTGGGATCTTTTTCAGGAGGTGATCGGTGGATTCTTTCAACCTCTATTTTGCCCTCTGGATCTAAAACATCAGGGCAGTTTTCCTTGAGAATTTCTTGAAGGATGATTTCTAGGTTCTTTCTTTGATCATGGCTTTCAGGTAGTCCAATAATTTTTAAATTGTCTCTCCTGGATCTATTTTCCAGGTCCGTGGTTTTTCCCATGAGATATTTCACATTGCCTTCTAATCTTTCATTTGTTTGGATCTGCTTAACAGCATCTTGATTTCTCATAAATCATTAGTTTCCATTTGCTCCAGTCTAACTCTGAAGGAATGAATCTCCTCAGTGAACTTTTGAGATTCTTTTTCCATCTGGCAAATTCGACTTTTTAAGGCATTCTTCTCCTCATTGCCCTTTTGGGCCTCCTTTGCCATTTGAGTTAGTCTATTTTTTAAGGTGTTGTTTTCCTCAGTCAGGCTGTTGACCCTCATTTCATACTTTTCCTGCATCCTTCTCATTTCTCTTTCCAATTTTTCCTCCACTTCTCTTATTTGATTTTTGAAGTCCTTCTTAAGGTCCTCTATGGCCTGCAACCCGCTCATGTTTTCCCCTGGGCTTTTGGAGCAGGACTTCTGACCTCACAGTCCATTTCCCGCTCTAAGCCCCCAAAATAGGAGTCTAGGGTTGCATTTTTCTGTTTCCTTTGCCTTGGCATGTTGCAACTTAATTACTTGACTTTTGGGCTTGTTGCCACACTATGGCTTTAAGGCCAGAGAGAGGAATTTTCGTCCCGAACGTGTGGGGGGCAACTTCCGTTTCTGGCAAGCTGTAAACCCACCCACGACTTCCACCCCAGATCACAATCCAGATCCAGGGAGGCTAAAGCAAGAGCGATTACCCCCCAAGACTGATCACTGGATCTCCCTACAGTTCGCAGGCCAGGAGCTGGAGCTGCCTCTGAAAACTACAAAATGGCGTGTCTCCTCAGTGGCTTCTAGCCCCCAGGGGAGGAAGCTGACGCATTCCCCAAATACTGGTCCCAAAGTCCATAGGACACTAACCTCTTACTTTGTCCTAGGCATGTCTATGTTGATAATTCTGGAATCGCCACAGCTGCTGGTGTTCTGGGGTCTCTCCAGTCGGCTGCTGGCCCTGCCACCCTGGGGCTAAAACCTTTGCTCAAGGGGACCTGGGCTCTGCTCGTCTCGGCTCCCCGTGCTCTGCACGCTGCGCACTGCCGGCTCCCAGACCACTGTGCTGGTCCTTCCTGCAGGGCTGCTGGGCTGTCCTCAGCGGGAGGTTAGCTTCTCTGTGTTGTTCTGTGGGTGCTGGGGCTCCAGAAGTTGTTCAGAGTCCCCTTTTACATAGTTTAGGGGTATCTGGGGGCAGAGTGGCTTGGATGAGCTGTTTCTACTCCGCCATCTTGGCTCCACCTCAAGTTGAAATGTTTTACTTGTTTCTGCCAAAGTCTAATGGCTTTAATATTCTAAATAAATTTACTGTTTAATAGTAAATATCCAGGAATATTGATGTTCTTAATACTACACTTGCATAATTTTTATTTTTTTAAAACTCTGCTGCTACATAAGGATGTGATTCCTTTTAAAAAGGTCTGTTTGATGTGAATCTAAAAGAATTGCGGGAGTTTTGATCATATTAAGGACAAGAATGCATCTCTATCTTTATTAAAAGCCCACGAATGGTTTTCAAACTTATAGCTGGGAAACTTTCAATAGCTTTAGCTTTTGCTTTTTAAGAAACACCATATTCTCTTTCATCTGTTGTATTTAGTATTGTCATAATATATTTTCTAATTATGTATGTATGGGTATATTTGCAGAAAATAAAATTACATCAGCAGCTTAGCATAGTAGATAGAGAACTGGCTTCAGTGTTAAGAAAATGGGTTCAAGTACCATCACTGACACATCCTTAATAATTGTGTAAGTCACTTAAAATCTCAGTCTCCCTTGGTACTCTATAAAATTCTAAGATGAAGAGAAAAGGGACTGATATGCATTGCTAGAGGGATTTCACTAACTACGAATTCCCTACACCAATGAAATCTATTCGCTCTCCATACTTATGTGTAAGGATTCACATATTCATATTGTGTCATTGTTGTACAGTTTAAGCGATCTAAAATATCACTGATTGATACTCAATTGCCAGTAATGTCACTGAAACAAATTAACTTCTGACTTAGGAACTGAAGTAGATTCTGTCCACAGGATAAGATGAATTTCCATATAAATTATTGGAAAATGACAAATTTAGACCTGGAGAGGGTCTAGAAACCATCAAGTCTAACCCCTTTATTTTGCAGATGAAAAAACTGAGTCAGAGTGATCTTAAGTGACTTGACTAGGTTTCCAAAGCTAGTGAGTTTCTGAGGCAAGATTTGAAGCCACATTTTCTGATGCCTGTATAGTCTCCTATTATATTACTACTGTATGTGTTTCATAAAAGTGATTTTTAAAAATCATGAATGTCCCTCTCAAGCTTTTTGTTTGCATTTCCATGAATGAAATAGTTCAGGACTGCTTAACTTGACTACTTAACAGAAAACTGAAATGAAGAAAAAGGAGGTAAGGGCCCAAGAGAAGAGGTTGAAAGGTCCCTCTCCAATCTATTAGAAAGTGACCCAGCTGAACTCTAGGATGATAGGAACTTTTCTTATTGAGATCCACATCCAGTGAGAGGACATAACCTTGTCTTCATGAATGAAGTCTTAACATTTTAACAGTATAGCTTTGTATTGCCTATAGTAGCAACAACTCACATAGATCTGTCATGTGAATCCTGTGGTGTATGGTATATGACTACCTTATTCTTCTTAAACAGAGCCTTGCTACAACTGTTGATTCTGTGGACCTAGAAAATGTGTGGTCTTACCACTTTGTGAATGGCTATGTCCACTCCAGCCAATTCCTGGCACACTTTGTTCTCAAACCAGTGCAAAGCATGAGATTCTTAAGCACTCACTTAAACCACACTAATGTTTAATGGTCCACTGAGAGGTTATTAAAATTGTTCATGATGTTCTTACATAAAATTTTTCCTCTGCTAATTGAAATGTTGACTATAAATTGCCCTTAGAGGTGAATTTTAAAAATTAATTAAAACATGAACAGCACCTTTTATTTTTCAGTTTCATATTTTAACGTGATGTGTCATGGAGCTACAATAGTTAGTCTGTTTTCTCTATAAAAGAGAAGGCATTGTTATTCTGTACCTTCTTCAGCAATTACCCTTTGCTGTTCACCCATAAAGTAAGGGACATTAACAATATGATTAAAATAATTGTCTCAGGCATTTTGGATTTCTTGATGAAAAGGTATTTCAGGACTTTGCTTACTACAAAATACTCTCCAAGAACTCTGCATTCTACCCAAAATGGTCTGCTTGCTATTCCCCATATACAACATCCCATCATGTATCATATCTCTATCCCTTACAAGATGGTCTCCCATGCCTGGAATGCCCTCATTCCTCACTTCTGCATCTTAGAGTCCTACCTTCCTTCAATTCAATTGCCTTCTCCTATAGAAAACTTATCTTCATCTACTCACTTCCTAGGGCCCTTCCCCAGAAACTTTTCTGCATATATTTTCTATTTAACTCCTCTATACCTATTCTTTTCCTTTAATAGAATCTAAGTCCATTGAGGGCAAAGACTGTTCTATTTTGTGCTAAGCATAGTTTTGACATCTAAGTGCTTAAGAAATGCTTGCTTAAATGGATTCTATAAGCACTTTTGATATTTTTCCTCTCCTTATTTTATTTTAAAGCAGTTGGGGTTAAGTAACTTGCTGAAGGTTACACAGCCAGTTATTTTTGGGTGTTAAGTCTGAGGCTGTAACTGATCCCGGGTCCTTCCGACTCCAGGGCCTGCACTCTTACTCACTGCATCACCTAGCTGCTGCCCCTCTCCTTATTTTCAAAATTATTCAACTAATTTATTCTTTTCCATTTTTCTATCACAGAAATTTCTTCCGTGCATCTTCAGTTTCAACAGTCACTTCTTTTAGTTTTGTTTTTTTTTTTCCACCATTGCTACTCTCTATTAAATGGGTTAAGCTTGTTGTGAATTTACCCCTAAGAATCCAAAAGAACAATCCCAGATGGAGAGTTAGTGATGACAAAACTATTCTTGTTAAAATTAAGTATGTAAAGTACAACCATCTCTACTTAGTCTAACCATCTTTACTTTTCACCAAGATTATGTTATCACTCAAAATAAAAATGACGTGTTTTCCTAATGTTCAGAAGGTTTACTCCATTGAATAATGCAAGGTTTGTTTTGTATTCAGCAGTATTCATTTATGGTTCCTTCCATAGCTTTAACATATTTATATGACATTTATATAATAAAAAAATCACTATTAGATTCAGGCACTTGGCATAAAATTCAAACCAAAATGCTTGACTCAGTGTTTTACTCCTTAACCAGTTGCCATAGTATTGTGTGGGCACTGTCATAGTCGATCCAGGGATGGGAAACCTGTGGTCTTGAGGCTGCTGATTCCCCACCCCTGGACTCTTATCTTATTATTCCCCACCCCATTATCTTCAAGGATTGTACTGCCCATTGTACTGTATCTTCATTCTTGTACTGCTTCCCCCCCCCCCCGCCCCATCCTCTAATGCTTTAGCTTTCTAGGATGTTTTGGTGGAATACTGCATTCATTGTCTGAACTCCAGTCTTTCTGCTGCTACTAATAACCATTTATGACCCCTGTTTCTTGTCTTCCATTATAACTTCACAGAGAACCTGAGGCACTTGATTTTCCTTTCATTCGTATGTATATTCTCCTTTTAACTGGCTAAGCAGCCTCTCTTGATGTCTCTAATTGTCCTTGCCTGCTGCTTGACCAACTCAGAACTGCTGTTAAAATAATCCTATGCTCAATGATAATAATTGTGGGGCAGATTAGCCATCCACTTGGTGCTAACTTTCAAGTATGACTTCTTATAGTTACTCTTGACTCCCTTTTGGTGAAATGACACCTTACATATTGCCTGGGTGTCTATGCCCAGGTTAAAATATCATGCTACTTACTGTCTGAAACACTGTGCTGTGGCTGAATATGGAAATAGGTTCAATCAAACTGAAGCAGGTGATTACTTCTGAGTTTAACTGACAATAATAGATAACCTCTGATCACATTTGTTTTTAAAAAGGAACAGAAGTGGTTTCTTTAAAATATGCATGTTGCTCAGTTTTGGAATTTCTGTGTAAATCTGAATTATTAAATCATTTGGATGTCAAAATGAATATAATATACCTTTTCTGAAATAGTTGCTGAAAGTAATAGAGATAGCTGTGGTTTTGCAATCTAAATCCATATGAATTAATACTTCCACAATCTGATCTATCCCTGCAATATTTTCCTAGTTCTGGGTCCTTTTGACTTCTCCTTAATTAATCTCTGTTCCCTGTGATACATAACTGGAACACCTTGATGGCACAGATACAAAATCTATATAGGATTTAGCACCTTCCCAGTCCATGAAGATGCTGATATTGCTTTGTGGGTATCAGTTCGAGGACCCAGGCCAAGAATATGCTCTCCATGCACCAATAAAAACAGACTGAAAACTAGGTAGGTCCTGATTAGTGCAAATGACAAATGATGAATCCAAAAAATGGTTTCACAATTGGAATTCACACTACATATTTTATTACACTGGCCCAGTTGTCATATTTTACATAATTACAATTTTGAATAGTGTACACTTAAATACACATGACTCCTAGAGGGATTCATTATTTACACAGTTTGGATCTAACTGTATCCAAAGGATCTGTATTTGGCTTTCTTGGGTACACACATGAAGTTGACTCTGAGTGTCTTTACCACAGGTTTATACTTTCTAGTGTTGAGTGAAGTAATTGCTCACTAGGTGAATTGTCCCACCCAAGAGATGACCTAGAAATCATTGGAAGCACAGAAAAAATCAGCAAAAGGAGAAAGAGAAAGTAGGACTGAACTGGGGCAAAGAAGAGAAAGACTGAGGATGTTCATTTACCCCATAGGCATTTTGGAGAGGAAGATTCATACTAATGCCACCAATTGTACCCATCTTCCCAGGCACTGAGGGATGTTTAACAAATGATCAGCTCTTTACTGAACTTTCCTTTCTGTTATTAATAGACACTGTACTATATTTGTTTCTTTATTTGCTTCTTGACCTCAAAATTTCAATTAATCTGAATTTTGCCTCAATCCTAAAAAGGATAAGGATTAACCAGAGAAAAATCCAAATGGAAATTAAGTCAGGGAACTACATTCCATTGAACTGTTAGGAATTTTCCTAACTGAGGAACTCACAGTATTTACTTATGTACTTGCTTTTTAATGTTTCATTTAATATAAATCCCTGTAAACAGCAGATGAGGGAACCATGTAGATCTACAGGGTCATTATTTTATTCTTATGCTTAAAATGAACCAGTTATAACAGAGGGTTATACTAAACATAATTGCCAATCAAAGAAGTAATTCTGGGAGTGTGCCCCCAGATCCTCTTCCTTTCTGCAGACAAACAACTATAGTCCACACTGCTCAAAGTACTACAATACTACCTACTTCTTGGAGAGACTTGTAGTAACTGGGGTGAAGATTCCTAATAAAGGAGGTGCATATAAGCATGCATTACATTTGATAACTTGATTCTCACTTGGTGCTTTGAAAAGTTCCAAAGAAGAACTCAGATTTATGTTCTTTGACTAAACTACAATATAGTTTATTTTAACAAAAAACCCTTGAATTTAGTGCTTGATCACCAGTGGGCACCCTCGCTTTATCAAAGGAGACCATGTTCTAGTGATAAAGAATAGATTGAATAGACTAATTCACCCATTCCTTCATGCATAATTGGACATGCTTCATAATAGTTATTTTGCCAGTCCACCTCTGGTTCAGAAGTGCTGTAACCATGGAGCACAATAATTATTCAAAACCCAAATACAATGGATTCAAGAAGCTTTCAATAATTAACAGATGATTGGTATATCATTGGTTTTTAAGGGAAGTTCAGGATGGATCAGTGCATTGCTCACCTTTCTAGCTCTACCTCAGAGATGATGGTTACCATTGTCTCTTTGCTTCTGCTATCAGGAATAGACTAGACAGATGATAATTCTGGCCTAGGATGGCATTTTTTAGTGTTTGCATAACATTTCATTAAAATGTTCTTTCCTTTAAGAGGATAAAACAGTAAGAAAGATGGTACAGGGTCCCCTATAATTTGCTTCTGTGCTGAGGAATATGCTAGGGGAGAGATAAGTGTTTTAGGAGGAATAAGGGGACAGAAAAGAAATGTAGACAGGTAGAGAGGAGGGGGAAAAATCCTAAAATGGTGAATAGATGAACAGATAGACCAGCTATTTGAAGTACAAATATATTTGAGCATACAAAGAGAATTGACTGATGTATAATTCATATATCTCTATGCAAATTATTATGCAAATTGTATGGAAAAGAGAGGGAGGAGACCCTTGCAAATGATAGTGTTCCCAAGCTGTCACTTGCATGACTACTGCTTGTCAATGGGTCAAAAAAAAACAGTGCCCAGAATCTCTTATCTTTTAAAGGTTCAGCATTCCTGCTGCAAATCAGGGACCTGCTTTATGACCTTGGAGATATTATTCCATCTTTTGGTCTGACATTTTCTAGGGAGGTCAAGTAGAGACATGATCATTATAATAGGGTAGTAATAGAAGGAATAATAAAGTTGAGAAAAAATATTTTCAGTAAAATACTTTTAAGACCCTAGTAAAAAAAGTCCCAGAACACATACTTTTCAGTGTTTAAGTAGAGTTACTTAAACTGTTAACAGCTTCTAACAGCCTCAATTTCTATAGGCACTCTTAAGTAAACAAATGCCTGGATTTCTACATCATTTATTTGGCCATAAAGTTCTAATGGTGATTTTTATTAGTACAATAAAAGGAAAATGGTGAATCTGCAGATAGTGGAAAACTCCACACTTAGGTGTAGTAACCATTTGTAAACACATTTAGAAATTAATCTTTGCAGCTAATGGATTTCAGAGGGAGAATGCAATACCAATTAGGTCAACTGTTTGTGACTGTAAGGCCAGCTTCAATGATTCCACAGGAAATCATCCCTTTACAAAGCCTGTTCATAGTGAAATTGCTCTTGTTTCACATGATTTATTTTTATCTTTGTGCCAGCAAAGGGGTTAGATATATTCTAAAGCTAAAATAGGTCTTTTTCCCATGCAAAACATATTTCCACATCAGCCATATCACAAAAAACCCAAGAAAAATAAAGTGAGAAAATCATATGCCAATTGGCAATTAGAATTCACCTGTTTTCTCTCTGGATGTGGATAGCATATTTTTTTTCATCATGAACCCTTTGGAATTGTATTGGATTGTATTGATAAGTGTTGATTGATTTGTTTTATATTGTCTTTCATGGTTGATCATCATTACACCTTTGCTGTTACTGTGCATGGTGATCTCCCATTTCTTTTCACTTTATATCAGTTTATATAGATCTTGCCATTTTTATTTTTTCTGAAAGCACTTCCCCAGTCATTTTTTATAGAACAATAGTACTCCATATTCCATAACTTGTCCAGCCATTCCCCGATTGAAGAGTTTCCCCTCAATTTTCCATTCTTTGTGACAACAGAAATGACTGTTATGACATATGGGTGCATCTTTTTTCTTTTTCATTAATCTCTTTTGGGTATGGACCTAGTAGTGGTATTGATGGATACACAGTTTTATAGCCTTTGGGCATAGTTCCAAATTGTTTTCCAGAGTGACTGGACCAATTGCACAAATTTAACAGTGAAAGGAAGGCCAAAAGAGAGCAACAATAGGAAATAAAAATGTTGTCTCTTTGAAGAAGAATAAACATTCCTATATCCCATTTATAAAGTTATATATAGGGTACACACTGCTGATACTACAAAACTGTTCCCAAAACTTTCAAGGCATCCTCTCTAGCCCTTCTGTTATCTCTTCTTCAAACACAAAGTCATCAAATATTTGTAACCTCATGGCCCAGTCTATCTCTGCTTCCACCCTCAAAACTCTGGTATTATGTAGACCAGACCTGACAAGATCAGGGACAGGCTCAAAACAATCATGATGTATCTTCACTATTTATGCCATCACCCAGTGTTTACTCTGGGAAAATCTCCAATTCTAGCTCCTATATTGTATTCCACAATACAAGACATTGAACAGATTAAGGTAACACATGCATCAAGGTAGAGGGCAAACTTCATTTCACCTCAGAGGCAGCTGGTGACATGGTGGTTAGTACTATGGGCTTGGGATTAGGAAGACCTGAGTTTAAATTTAACTTCAGACACCTACTAGCTGTGTGACCCTGTGCAAGTCATTTAACCTCTGTTTGCTTCAGTTGTCTCAACTACAATATGAGTTTAATAATAATAACACATAATTCACAAGATTATATTGTGAGGAATCAAATGAAATGTTTGTTATGGATTCTTAGCACAATGCCTTATATATAGGAAATAATATATAAATGTTTATTCCTTTTCCCTTACCACTTCATAAAAAAATAAAGGAAATATAAAATCCCACAAGAAGCTATTAAAGGATGCAACACATAGATGCACACACAAACATAAACATGTAGTAGTTTCATTCAAAAGGAAATATATTTTGGATTGCTATCAAAACAACCCTTTGATGTTTTGATGGTGCTAAGGTCTCCTTAAGACTTGAAGTATTACCCTATAATTTGGGACACCTCACCAGGAAATCTCCCTTGTCTGGCTCAAGGACTAGATTCGAAGACTCTCAGATTTTGGATTTCATATTTTATGGGTAAGGCAGATAATTAGGTTACTCTACCCTGGTACACAACTCCAACACCACCCCATGCCCAGTACCATCTCTACCCTCTGCATCCTCCAAAGACATTGTGACCTTCTGGAGAAAAGTAGTAGTTACTCTTTTGCCTAGTATTAGGCAAATATCTCTTTCAGGAGAGAAACACTTACTGCTTTTTTTACACCCCAGAGACTGAGCATGGCTGCCTAGAGGCAGTAGGTGTGGAAGGATCCTTCAGCCTAGATGGAAGAGGGAGTATTGCCTCCATAGGAGGGAGCTATACAGATGCTCATTTCCTCTCATATCCAATAGTTTAGTAGTGCTTCCCTAAACCTGAAAGGGAGAATTGGACTGATTCCTGATAAAAATTCACTTGTGAACCAGGAAATGGACAAGTGTTATTATCTCTACTTTACATATGGGGAAATTCAAGCACAGAAGGCTCAGAAGACTAAAGTAATAGGGTCTTTTGTTTGCTGGTGGGTGGGCAGAGATAGTGTCAAATCTAGGTGGATGATTATGCCTTCCAGATTTTCCTTTAAGCTGAGATTTCTCTGAGCATTTATGTCCCTCTCTAGGGATATGGGGATGTCAGAAAAGCAAAAATAAATGACTTCTTGCTTCTCAGTTGAAAGCTCGTTACTAGGAACTAAGACCTCTAACTAAGTTTTTTACTGGATTCATTTTCATCTTCCAAAAAACAGGTGCAGGTGTCTGAATCAGACCAAGAGAAAGCAGATGTTGGGAGTAAATAATTGTCAGGATCCTCTACCAGCTTAATCTCATCTCAGACAGATATCTGCAGAAGAAATTCCTCAAAATTGTTTCTGAGAACCAAGATGAGTTTAGCAGAGGTGAAAGCCAGTGCTTTGATTTCTTAGGGCTTATCTCCCTTGATCTCTTTTCTTGGCAACAACAGGACTTATCAGACTTCTTTCCATTTTGCAAAGACAGAAAATCCCTGGCAATGAAAAACATTGACTGCTGGAAATGAACATTTAAAATGCTAAGTACCACCTTGGCAGTTGCCAGGAAGAATGAATATTGTCATTGCTTCCTTCACACCCTTCACTTGTTAGACTGCCAAGACTACCTGAGGTGGAGGACATTAAAGATTGTTGATTTAGTTCATTTAGTTGAAACCTTTCATTTATTCTCACTGGAAGAAATAGGGAAGGAGGGCAAATCAGAAAGGAACATCAAATTTGAAAATCAATAATACAATTTTAAAATTGTTTCCCAATAAAGAACACAAAACTACAGCCGGGTTAGCAGAAATTTTACTATGATAGAGAGTAACCCAATTATTACTATAGGTTTGCCATAACTTTACCCATATTTCCCTTAAAAAGCCTTAATTTTTCTCCTATAACTGTTATGAATTCCAAAAATGCTTGATCTGCTTAGTTTTGGGGTCTACTTTTGCGTTTTGTTTTGAGATGCTAAGAAGATTAGAAGACAGTGGCTAGCTCAATTTGTTGTACAGTCTTTGCAATGCATCTTCCTTGTATTAGATTTTTCCCAATTCAAAGATTCTTTATCATATTATGCTAAATATAAGGCAGCAGGAAGCTAATGGACAGAGTGCTGCACCTGGACTCAGGAAGACTCATCTTCCTATCTGGCCTCAGACTGTATTAACTGTGTGATCCTGGGCAAGTCATTTAATCCTTCTTGCCTCAGTTACTCATCTGTAAAATGAGCTGGAGAAAGAAATGGCAAACTACTCCAGTATCTTCGCCAAGAAAACCTCAAATAGGGTCCTGAAGAGTCAGGGACGACTGAACAACAAAAAATACAAGTCATTGTGCAAATCCGTGGGGCTTGAGGGAGGGAGCAGGTGATATAAAGTTAAAAAAGACATGGTCTTTACATGCAAGTAGTACCCATCAAAGGGGGAAAGGAAGGACAGTTGCCTTAATAGTTAACAAAATAAAATGTTAAGTACTTAAGGGACTTACAAAAACTGTGCTACTTAAAACATGAGTAAAGGTTGATCATTTCCAATGAGAAAGATAATAAAATTATTTAGAGCAGATCTGCATACCTTATAAACTTATTTGGGCCATAGAGAGATTAGACTAGAGCTAGACTGAGGAAGGTTGGTTACTTCAGGTCATGTGACAAGCAGGAGCATGCGTAGTGCAAAGTAGAATTGGCTGCCTTTGGAGATCTTAAGACAGAGGATGAAAAAAAAAAACACTCATTAAATATGTTGTAAATAAGGGGATCCTTGTATATGGAGCCCTCCACAGAATATCATTTTTAATGAATAAAATACATGGGATTATAGAGGAAGGGAAAAGCATTGTTTTTCTGATCATTTTGAAATCGAGTTCCATATAAATCAAGAATACTGTTGTGATTTAGCCTTGAGTTCTGTATAGGTCATTGGAAAGTTAGGACTTCTTGCTTTAAGTCAGAAAATCAATTTGTTTGTAGCACTTCATCTTAGACTTGGAGTCTGGAAAACCGACTCTGTCATCTTTCAATATTTCTGAAGATTTAAAAAATTATATTTATCGAATTACCAATTTAAAAAAAATATAGTGTAGGAGTATGAAATGCAGAAGGATATTTCTATAGCCTATTGATCACCTGTGTCAGTCTTTGGCCTCTCTATAATTCTAGCAATGCTTTTATTCTTATTTTTCTTCTGGGGGAATGTTTTTACCCAAAGGAATTTTGTATCCATCCAAATTAGCGCTCTTGCTTATCTTTCTGCTTCTTGGTTCTGATTAGGTTCTTCTAGGATAAGAGACAATTATGGTGAACTCTGACTTGCTTTTCCATTGCAACTTTTATCTTCACCTTTTGAGAAAGAACTCAAAATCTTACTTTGAGGATGGTGATCCTAATATTTGTACCTATTTATATAGCGACTTCTCTGTCTCCTTTTTCCCAACCTCCCCTTTGTCCTTTCCCCAACTTCCTTTTTCTCTCCCCCCCTTCTTCCCCTTTTCCTATTCATTACATTTTATTGTTGTTATTGCTATCCTAAATGAGAATTTTCAGCATTACCTTCCTCCTTCCCCACATATCTTTTAATTAGAAGGACTTTTCCGCCAGTACTTCCAATTTGATTAGATTTCTTTCCTGGCACTTCCAAATCTGATCTATATTTTTATGGGGACAGAATGAGGACAGGAATACAGTGGAGATAGAGTATTCCACACCCAGGACAATGTTATTCCTAGTCTGTACCTGACATGTGCTATCCTAAAGAAAAAGCGGAGTGGGGCATTCTGCAATTTGATTCTCTCCCTTAAAAACCCATTCACTTTGAATACCATAGATAGCAATGAAGTGTGAAGCAGCCGACAGTCAAATAGCAGGTGGCATCTCTTTCTCCTAAGGACAGATTCTCATTTGTCTAAGATGAGTTAATGAGGTGGTCAGGTCTCACTAGATGTCGCAGTGATTGAATCATTTAACCCCTGCCGATCTTAGTTTCCTTATCAATAAAATGAGGATAAAAATCATATATTTTCCAAGGTGGTGGTGAGGATAAAATGAAATAATATTTAGAAATCATTTTGAAAATCTTAAAGTGCTATATAAATGCTGTTTGTTATTGTTATTCCAATCAATTCGATATAAGCAGAAACTGGTATCCTGTAAAATGAAATAATTTCGTAGGTCACTGAAAGTATTATGTACTTTTTGCCAATTCAACAACAATTTAGTTCAGTAGTATTAACCCCTGGGAATTCAAAGACAGAAATGCAACAAGTCCTTGCCCTCAGTGAGCTTACATTCTGCTATAAATGGGTAAAAGTGAGGTCAAAGAGGTGGTGTGTGAGTGTGTATGTGTGTGTGTCTGTATGTATCTTAACCTGTACATAAAACCTAAACATGCTGAATTCAATAGCTAAAGTCACGAAGAACTTTGTAATATTGTTTCTAAATTTATTCTGTTAAATTATCATTAAACCCCAGAATGAAATTTATTATGCTGCATTTGGATTCAAGAATAACAGATAATGTTGAATAATTATTTTAAAGGAAGTTCTAAGCAAGATGAATGGAAGACTCAACCCCAAATACTATACATAATATGTTTTTATAATTCTGAGTACATAAAGAGGAGAGGAAAGTAGAAGGAATTTGGACACATTGTACAGTTTTGGGAGGCAGTTTTGATTCATAAAAACTCACAGAATAATAGTATGAGTAAAATGCCTATTTATACTTCAACCTTACCTTTCATATGAGGTTTATGAATCATTTTCTTTGAGATGTCACATTGGGATCTAATTAGGGATGAAGCAAGAGAGTCTTTAAGTAATCAATGTGAGAAATGGCCATTGTTCTGGGAACTTAGATTATTCAGAACATATTGTTGTCTTGGCAGGGGAATGTGATTTATAAGTACTAAAAATCAAGTAAATGAGCCTAACAGAGCACTATCAGAACTCTGGAGTAAATGATTTGGAGTTAGAAGTTTGAAGTGGTTTTTTGCTATTGTTGGTTTCTTTTCCACTTAGTCCTAGCTATGCATTTTTTATTTGTCTCTAAAATTACTTATACTTCCAGTCATTTTAGATGGACTCTCATTACTTATATACCTTTAGATGTGGTCCTATGAAGCAAAATGGTCATTTATTTTTTGAGACAGGAATGAAAAATGCTGTGGAATGCAATGCCAAATGAGACTTATTCAACGAAAGGTAAATATATGTTTAAAAGTGAAAAATAATGATTCTGAAAGTATGGCAAAGGACCCTTGATATTTCTTTAGACCTTTTAAGGAAGTCTAAGAGGTCAAAACTGTTTTCAAAATAATACTAAGATGTTTTAATTTCTAATATGGAGAATATTAATAGATATATCTTACATGGATAAAATCTATTGGGAATCTTCATTAATTTTCATTGGAAAGAGGTTCTAAGACCCCAAATTTTGAGAATCTCAGACCTACAGAAAGGACACTAACCTTAGAACCATGGTTAGCTTAAAGCATAGAAACTAGAGCAAAGCAACAGAGGAAGAAGAGGCAATAACTAAGGAAGAAGAATATACATTCAGACAGCATAATAATTAAAGTATCATAATTTATAAGTCTGCTATCCATTCTCTGAGTTATTAAAGATCTGTATTTCTACTTTTCTTACTATTTGTCTTCTAATTATTTTGTTGTGAAGACTATAGGTGCTGGCCTGAAACAAATGAACTATGATAATAAAATGAGGCTGGGCATATGCAATCCCAAATAGCCAGACTAGCTTGTGCAAATATGAAATAGTTGGTTAGTTAACAGTTATCTGCATAATATTAAACAGTCCTTTTTTTTCATTTTGAACTTCTTTATGTGTTGTTTTACATATGTCAGTGTGAGTGCTAATTGAGATAGATTCATTTTGTGATTTCTACATGGTTATCTGCACATGGAGTAAGGCTGCATATAAGAAGTTAACCATATCAACACACACATTTTACTCTTCAATGACAGAAGTATCTCTTTATGTATATGTCTGGTTTTTTCGTTTTTATTTCAAAGTCAACTATGTTTAGGGACATTAAATAGTAGAAAGGAGTCTGGGGTTGCAATTTTCTGTTTCCTTTGCCTTGGCATGTTGCAACTTAATTACTTGACTTTTGGGCTTGTTGCCACACTATGGCTTTAAGGCCAGATAGAGGAATTTTCATCCCGAACGTGTGGGGGGCAACTTCCATTTCTGGCAAGCTGTAAACCCACCCACAACTTCCACCCTAGATCACAATCCAGATCCAGGGAGGTTAAAGCAAGAGCGATTACCCCCCAAGACTGATCCCTGGATCTCCCCACGATTTGTAGGCTGGGAGCCGGAAATGCCTATGAAAACTACAAAATGGCGTGTCTCCTCAGCGGCTTCTAGCCCCCAGGGAGGGAGCTGACGCATTCCCCAAATACAGGTCCCAAAGTCCATAGGACACTAACCTCTTACTTTGTCCTAGGCATGTCTATGTTGATAATTCTGGAATCGCCACAGCTGCTGGTGTTCTGGGGTCTCTCCAGCCGGCTGCTGGCCCTGCCACCCTGGGGCTAAAACCTTTGCTCAAGGGGACCTGGGCTCTGCTCGGCTCGGCTCCCCGTGCTCTGCACACTGCACACTGCCGGCTCCCAGACCACTGTGCTGGTCCTTCCTGCAGGGCTGCTGGGCTGTCCTCAGTGGGAAGTTAGCTTCTCTGTATCGTTCTGTGGGTGCTGGGGCTCCAGAAGTTGTTCAGAGTCCCCTTTTACATAGTTTAGGGGGAATCTGGGGGCAGAGTGGCTTGGATGAGCTGTTTCTACTCCACCATCTTGGCTCTGCCTTCCACTTTGGTTCTTGTTATCAGAAAAAATAATGCTATGAATATTTTGATACATGAGCAACCTTTGTTTCTCTCTCTGACCTCGTTGAGGTACAAGCCAAACAGTAAGATCAAGGGATATTGATATTTTAATCACATTATTTAAATCAAAATTTTAAATTGTTTTCCAGAATATTTGGATCAATTTATTTCTCAACAGTCTATCGGCATGCTTGTCTTCCCATAGCCTGTTCAGCATTTATTATTTGCTATTTGTTTTGCTATCTTTTCCAATTGATTGATTATGAGAAGAAACCTCATAGAGTTTTACATTTGCATTTCTCTTATTATCAGTGATTTTGAGCAATCATTCATATGATTGAAAATAACTTGAAATTCATCTTTTGACAACTATTCACATCTTTTGACTGCTTAATTATTAGGGAATGACTTTTTATCTTATATTTTGTAGGTAATTACCTGCATATCTTAGATATTATACCTTAATCAATGAGATTTGATGCAACTACTTTTTATCCCAATCAAGTTTCCCTTCTTAACCTAGCTACATTTATTTTGTCCCTTTAAAACTTTTTCAAAATCACAATAAAAATTTGTTCGATAATCTTTTATAAATCTCCTCTCTACCTGGTTTGATTTTGAATCTTCCTTATGGACATAGTTTTAAAAGATGCCTCCTTTTTTATTTAGATTATATATTCACTTATTATGGTATATGATGTAAGATTCTGGTTGGGACATTTTTGTTTATTTTGCACAAGCATTCTAGTTTTCTTAGGAATTCTTTCAAATAGTTCTTATTCACATTATGTTTGGAGCCTTATCAAACATTGGACAATTAGACTAAATTATTTCTTTTTTTGCTTTTTTTCTTTTTTGGAGGGCAATTGGGGTTAAGTAACTTGCCCAAGGTTACACGGCCAGGTTTTTATCTGTGTGTGCGTTAAGTGTCTGAGGTCGGATCTGAATTCAGGTCCTTCTGACTCCAGGGCCAACGCTGTACTCACTGCGCCACCTAGCTGCCCCCTAGACTAAATTATTTCTGATTCATGCATATCTAGTTATTTCCACAGATCTCCTCTTATGCTTTTTAACCAGTATATGTTGATGATTATTCATTTGTAATATATTCTGAGATCTCAAAGTTTATTCCTCCTTAATTCATTTTTTTTTTCATTAATTCCTTTGGGATTCTAGAACTTTCCCCCCCTCCACATGAATTTTGTCATATTTTATCTAGCTCTATAAAGTAACTACTTGAAAGTTTTTTTTTTATATGCCCTATATCTATGAGTTAATTAATTAGCATAATTTTAACTATTGGCACAGCCCAATCATGATTTTAAAAAATCATTCCATTTTCATTCTGTTACTTAATAAGTAACCTTTCTTTCTTTGGGGTTCATTTGATCCATATTTATCACCTAATCAGTATTCTAGTAGCTTTTATCTACTCACCTCACCTCTTTCCTTCTTTCTTCAGTATGCTCACTGCCTTGCTTACAGCCTTTCTCTCCTCCCCAGTTTCTGCTCTCTTATTATTAAGGGACCTTAATATATATTGAGATTTCTCATAAGTACCTTAATTTGCATGTTCCTCAACTTATTAATTGTCTGTGATCTTCTCTACCTCACTGCAACTACACACAGAGATGATAATACCCTTGATCCTGCCATCACCCACAAATGTTCCACTTCTTTGATCAGGAACCCTGAAATTCCTTTTTTTGATCATAATCCATTGTCATCCTACCTTTACGTGAACGAGTGATCACACTCTATTCTGTCTTCTCCAGATGACTGCCCACTTTATCATCTCTTCTCTCAAATGACTCTGCCTATAAACATGCCTATGTCTAATGAATTCTCAAAAAAAATCTCTCTTGATCCATCTTTCCTTGCAGACTGTCCTCTTACCCCTTTCTTCTCTTTTGTGCCTAAATTCCTTGAGAAGGCCATTTCCAATTGGAGCAGCTCTACTTCATTTCCTCTCATTATCTTCTTACTTTTGCAATCTGGTTTCCAACTTTATATGAAATTACTCTCCCCAAAGTTACCAGTAATTTCTTAATATGAAATCTAAATGCCTTTTCTCAATCTTCATTCTTTTTGGCCTTTATTCAGTCATTAACATTGTCAATTACTCTATTCTCATTGATATTCTCTTTTCTCTAGGTTTTTGTGGCACTGCTTTCTCCTGGTTCTCCTCCTATCTGTTGAATTACTCTTTCTCAGGCTCTTTTGCTAGATCTTTATCCAGGTCACAGCTTCTAACTGTGGGTGGTCCTCAAGGCTTTGTTCTGGACCTTCTCTTTTCTTTTGTTGTTGTTCAGACATAACTTACTTTTCATGACTATCCTCCACTAACTCCTGAACTCTGTCCAAGCTTATGTTCATTGTTTCCATGACGCTATCACTCCATCTCATCCTTTGCCTTCCCGGTTTTCCTTTTGCCTTCAGTCTTTCCCAATATTAGGGTCTTTTCCAGTGAGTTCCATCTTTTCATTATGTGGCCAAAGTATTTAAGTTTCAGCATTTGACCTTACAAGGAAACAAAGAAAAGATGGACAGCTTCCAACATAACACACAGTATTTAATATATAGCCTTTCTTGAAATGACAAGTTATTGCTATTTATTTTGAATCTTCTATGTTCTGCTATGCATTGGCATGTTTTTTCTTATTTTATATTTAAGTTTATAATGTTTCTTTTTCTTTTCTTATCATGTATATAAGTTTTAGAATGTGTCTAAAATTAAAAAAATGAATAAGAAAAAAATAGCCCAGCTAGAAAGAGAAGCAGTATGATGCTGGGAAATCCTCCCCTCAGGTTGGAAGGTGTTTAACATCCTATTGGGGAAGAGCAGAGGATAACTACAAGTAGCTGCAGTACTAATAAAGCAGCTTGGTCAAAGTCAAAAGGAAACTCAACTGTGGATGTTTCCGGTGACAAAAGGAAAGTTTGATACTGTAAAGATCAAAATTGTACAGGAATCTGGCATGTAAGATCTATGAACCAAGGTAGGCTGGAAATGGTTAAAGAGGAGATGGAAAGATTAAATGTCAACATCTTGGGTGTGATTGAATTTAAATGAAAGGAAATGAATTTGATTCAGGTGGTCATTACATGTACTACTGTGGACAAGAATCCCTTAGAAGAAATGGAGTAGCCCTAATAGTCAATGAAAGGGTGAGAAAAGCAGCACTGGAGTATAATTTTTAAAATTACAGAATGATATATGTTCAAATCCAAGGCAAACCATTCAACATTAGAGTAATGCAAATCTATGCTCCAACCACTGATACCTAAGAGACCAAAGTTGATCAGTTCTATAAAGACCTTACATTTTCTAGAAATAACACCCCCAAAAAGTGTTGCCTTCATCATAGAGAATTGGAATGCTAATGCAGGAAATAAAAAAAATAATTGGAATAATAATTGTCTTTGAACTACAAAATGAACCAGGGCAGAGACTAATAGAGTTTTGCCAAGATAGTTCATTGGTCATAGCAAACACTCTTTTTCAACAGCCTAAAAGGTGACTTTATATGTAGATATCACCAGATGGTCAATATCAAAATCAGACTGATTATATACTTTGTAGCCAAAGGTGGAGGAAGTTCTATATACAGCCAGTTAAAACAAGACCTGGAGCTGATTGTAGCTCAGGTCATGACCTTCTTAATTGCAAAATTCAGACTTAAATTGAAGAAAGGAGGGAAAACCGTGGGACCACATAGGTATGACCTAAATAACATCTCTTATGAATATGAAGTGGAAGGGATTTAAGGGATTATAATACAATTATAATACAATTATAATACAATTATAATACAAATACAAATTTAAGGGATTATATTTGGTACATAAAGTGCCGGGAGAAATATGGACAGAGATTTACAGGAGGCAGTAACAACAACAGAAATTTCAAGGAAAAAGAAGAGCAAGAAAGCAAAATGGCTATCTGATGAGGCTTTACAAAAAGCTGAGGAAAGAAGGAAAGTGAAAGGCAAAGGAGAAAGAAAAAGGTATACCCAACTGAACGCTGAATTCCAGACAATAGCAAGGAGAGACAAGGTTTTCTTAAATGAACAATGCAAAGAAAGGGGAATAAAAGAGATCTCTTTTAGAAAATTAGGGATACCAAGGGAAGGTTTTGTGCAGAAATGTGCATGATAAAAGACAAAAATAGTAGGGACTTAACAGAAATTGAAAAGATAAAGAAGAGGTGGCAAGAATATCCAGAAGAACTATACAAGAAAGATCTTAACCTCACTGATAGCCATGATGATATGGTTACAGATGATGGAGAATGAAGTCAAATGGGTCTTCGGAAACACTGCTAATAATAAGGGTAGTGGAGATGATGGAATTCCAGCTGAGCTATTTAAAATCCTAAAAGATGATGCTGTAGTTAATATGTCAACAAATTTGGATATTTCATTCTGTACTCTTTCATTTGTTAATCTCATCAGTTCTCATGGATTTAATTATCCAGGTAACTAAGCAGTTAGGTGGAACAGTAGATAGAGCACTTAGCCTGAAGTCAGGTTGACCTGAGTTCAAATTTATCTTCAGACATTTAGTAGTGATGGAATACTAATAAAGCTGCCCCCAGTCCCAATATTCTAACTTCATTATAGGCCTGGCCCTACTGAACAGTAGGCCCACTGCACCTACCTACTCTTCTCCCCCCCTCCTCCCCTCCCCCCCGGCCCCCAATGTCCTAACTTCTTTGTATATGCCTCACTGCTCACTGATACAATAGGTGTGTCCCTGAACTCTTAATTCCAACAGAAATGGCAGGTATGTCCATGGGATCGGAACCTAGATACTGCCTCTACCTATTCACTGCCCCCAGACCCATTCCCACAGAAACAGGTATGTTCTTGTATTCAATCACAATCACATCATCCATCTATGCTAAGACAGGAGCACAATACTTAACTATCTGTCTTAACCAGACCAGAGCACAATAGCTAGCCAGTTGGGGGGCAGAATGACTAGAATGTTTAACCATCGAACCATAGGTGGGACCCCCACTCCATTACCTAATCCCTTAACAACCTTCTCCTGCCTTTTAAATATTAATGATATTCCTTTATTCTATGTAAATTTCTGTTATGTAATTACATCTTTGCCCTACAAAAATCCATCTTGCCTTCTCTAAAATTGCTGGACTGTTTTGGAACTTAGCCCGATTCGTGAGAGGCATCAAGTTCAATAAATGCCTATACTTGAATTAGAGGTGGTCTGACTCTGAATTCTTTGAGATGGTTCCACCATAACACATCCTGAAACCACAACAGTTTTTGGCGTCCCTGGTTTTAAACCGCAACAGCTTCTGTGTGACCATAGGCAAGTAATTTATCCTATTTGCCTCAGTTTCCTCAACTATAAAATGACAGTAATGATAGAATCTACCTCCAGGGATTATTGTGTGGATCAAATGAGGTGACATTTATTAAGCACTTAGTACCATGCCTAGCACATAGTAGGCATGGTTACTTCATTCTTTTGTTCCTTCCTTTCTAAGCAGATGATTCCCAGACCTATTTATGCAGCTCTAAATCTTATTCTACCTATTTAATAAACTTTAGTGGTTCCCTGTCACCCCCAGGATCAGATTTGAAAGGCTCTCCTGATCTTCCATCTCACATCTCCAACTCTCTGTTGGACATTTCAAACTGGATATCTCATAGATATCTGAAACTTAAAGTAACCAAAACTAAACTAATCATCTTCCCTGGCCCCCATCTTTTTCCTTTTTCACAACTTCCTTATTATTATCAAGGGCATCCCCATTCTTCTAGTCACTCAGGTTTGCAACCTAGGTGTCATCCTCAGCTTCTCTCCCTCTCAACCCTCCTCTTCCGTATTCAATGTATTGCCAACTTCTGTTAATTCTACCTTCATAATATCTCTTACATTCCTCTTCACTGTCACTGCCACCTCCACGGTCCAGGCCCTTATCACTGCATGCCTCGACTGCAGCAATAGCCTGCTTGGATTCCCAGTCACAAGTCTCTGACCATTCCAGCCCAACCTTCACTCAGTTATCAAACTCATCTTCCTTAATCACAGCAATATGAACAGGGTGTAACTATACTATTCAATAAACTCCTGTGGCTCCCTATCGCCTCTAGGACCAAATATAAACCTCTTTGGCATTTGAAACCTATCATTACCTGGTCTTTCTTACCTTTCCAGCCTTCTTACACCTCATTCCATTCCATATAATCTATGAGCCATTGATTCGGGTCCTTTTTGTTGTTCTTCACAAAAGATATTCTGTCTCCATGTTCTATATTTTTGTGAGTTGTTTCCAGTGTCTAGACTTCCATCATTGTCACATTCTCCTCTTGACTTCCTTGGATTCCTTTTGGTCTCACCTAAAATCCCACCTTCTTAAGAGAAACTTCCCTATATCTTCTCTAATGTTAGTGCTTTCACTTTGAAATTATCTCTAATTTATCAATATAATTTGGTAAATTGACCACCATTAGTGTATGCATTTTGTATATACCTCGAATAGGCTTACTCTTTCTGACATCTGTCATTCCCTACTTGTTTTTATTTTTGCTACGTAGAAAGGTTGATAATTGGAGAGGAGGGAAGTATTTGTTTTGTATCCTACTATGTTACTGAAACCATTAATTGTCTTGACTGGTTTCTTTTCTTTGAAAAACAACCTTCACTTTAAAAATTGTGAATTTAACAAACACCAATACATAAATGAACATCTTCATATACAAAGTAGAACAGAAGAAGAGGATTATATTTGAAACGGCAAAACTCTTACAAATAGCTTGCTTTAAAAAGAGAGATAATAAATTTAATGTTATTTTTTCTGTGATCATTTTCTTTTTTTTGTATTTGCATTTTATTATTTTTTTAATTAAACAAATGCTTTATTAACTTCTGGTTTACATCATTCATTTCCACCAGATTATGAGTTACATTTTCCCCCATTTTTCCCTACCCACCAACCCAGAATAGCAGTCCCACTAGATATCCCCTCATCCAATCTGCTCTCTCCCGTATCTTCTCCCATACCCCCTTCGACTTTGCCATTAGGGCAAGGTGAATCTCTGAGCCCCAATGCCTGGACATTTTATGAAACATTTAATTATAAAACTTCAATTTTCAGATCCATTCCCTTCCTCCCTTGTCACCCACTCCCTCTGAGAAGATAAACAATTCAGTATGTGTTGTACATGTATAGCTATGCAAAACATTACCATAGTAGATATGTTGTAAAAGACTGCTTATATTTCCCTCCCACCCATCTCACCTCCCACCTTGTCCATTCCCTACTTTGATTCTGTCCCTCTTTGATAGTGGGTACTTCAATCCTCCCCTCCCCCCAGAATACCCTCCCCTCCATCATCCCCCATCTCATCCTCCTTTCCCCTACTCAGGAGAGTGAGTGAGGGTAAGATATTCCATTTAGTATGTATGTGATTCTCTCCTTGAGCCAACTTCAATGAGAATATGCTTTTGCCTTTTTGCCTTCCTATTCTTTCCCTCCCCTGCAACTACTTCCCCTTGCCTCTTCTACATGAGATAGTTTACCCTACCCTGTCTCTCTCCATCTCCTCTTGCCACTTTCCTCTCTCACCTCTTGACTTCACCCCTTAAGAATCATCTCTTCCTTGGGTTGGCTAAGTGGCGCAGCGAGCAGAGCGCCGGGCCCGGAGCCAGAAGGACCCGAGCCCGGATCTGGCCCCAGACACCCAACACACAAACAGAAACCCAGCCGCGTGACCCCAGGCAAGTCACCCAACCCCAATTGCCCTCCAAAAAAAAAAGAATCATCCCTTCCCATCAAATTCAACCTGTGCCCTCTATCCATGTATATCTGTGAACATATGCCATGTACCCTTCTTCAATTATTTTCATAATGAGAAAGGTTTCATCAAACACAGTTATTGTTTTTCCATGTAGGAATGTAAATAGTCCAACTTTGATAAAAGTTCCTTTTGATTTCTTTTCCTTGATTACCTTCTCAAGCATCTCTTGCTTCTTGTGTCTGAATGTCAAATTTTCTATTCAACTCTGGTTTTTTCATTAAGAATGCTTGAAAGGCCTCTATTCCACGGAATGACCATATTTTCCCCTGAAACAAGATACTCAGTTTTGCTGGGTAGGTGACCCTTGGCTTCAATCCCAGCTCTTTTGCCCTCTGGAATATCATATTCCATGCCCTTCGATCCCTCAGTGTAGAAGCTGCCAGGTCCTGGGCTATTCTGATTGTGTTTCCACAATATTGAAATTGTTTCTTCCTGGCTGCTTGTAGTATTTTCTCCTTGATCTGGGGATTCTGGAACCTGGCTATAATATTCCTGGGAGTTTTCTTTTTGGGATCTTTTTCAGGAGGTGATCAGTGGATTCTTTCAACCTCTATTTTGCCCTCTGGGTCTAAAACATCAGGGCAATTTTCCTTGAGAATGTCTTTAAGGATGATTTCTAGGTTCTTTCTTTGATCATGGCTTTCAGGTAGTCCAATAATTTTTAAATTGTCCCTCCTGGATCTATTTTCCAGGTCAATGGTTTTTCCCATGAGATATTTCACATTGCCTTCTATTCTTTCATTTGTTTGGATCTGTTTAATAGTATCTTGATTTCTCATAAAGTCACTAGCTTCCATTTGCTCCAGTCTAACTCTGAAGGAATGAATCTCCTCAGTGAGCTTTTGAGATTCTTTTTCCATCTGGCAAATTCGAATTTTTAAGGCATTCTTCTCCTCATTGCCTTTCTGAGCCTCTTTTGCCATTTGAGTTAGTTTATTTTTTAGGGTGTTATTTTCCTCAGTCAGGCTGTTGACTGTCATTTCATACTTTTCTTGCATCTTTTTCATTTCTCTTCCCAAATTTTCCCCACTTCTCTTATCTGCTTCTTAAGGTCCTCTATGGCCTGTAGCCAGCTTATATTTTCATTTGGGGCTTTTGGTGCAAGAGTTCTGACCTCACAGTCCTCCTCCATGCTGTAGGTTCCCAGTGTGCTGTGCTGCCTCCTCTCAGAGTGCTGTGCTGGCCGCTCCCTGCAGGGCTGCTGGGCTGTCCTCAGCAGGAGGCTAGCTTCTCTGTGCCATTCTGTGGGTGTTGTGGCTCCAGAAGCTGTTCGGAGTCCCCTTTCACATTATTTGAAATTTGTGTGAGGCAGAGCACATTGGAAATGCTGTTTCTACTCCGCCATCTTGGCTCTGCCCCCCCCCCCAATCATTTTCTAAAAAAATAATTGTTTTAGCTTCCACATTCACTTCCACAAGATTTTGAGTTCCAAATTTTCTCTCCCCATCTCTCCCCTCCCCCCACCCCAAGATGGCATGCATTCTGTTTACCCATTCCCTGAACCTGCCCTCTCTTCTAGCACTCCCCTTCCCTTCTATTTTCCTATTGGACAAGACAAATTTCTATACCACATTGCCTATATATCTTATTTCCCAGTTGCATATAAAAACAATTTTTAACATTTATTTTTAAAACTTTGAGTTCTACATTCTCTCCCTCCCTCCCCACCCTTATTGAGAAAGAAAGCAATTTAATATAGGTATGACATGTGTAGTCATGCAAAACAATTCCATAACAGTCATAGCATGTTATTTTTCAGAGCTGTCCTGCTCCTCTGTTTCCTTCCCAACTTTCTTCTGTTCACTTTTGTGTAGTTAAAAATGTTTCGGTGACTCCTTTCTTTCTTTTTTAAAAAAATAATGTTATTAATAATTCTTCTTCCTTCCCCCATTATTCCCCCAGTCCTGTATTAGGGGAAAAAAGAAATGCATGATCATTGTAAAAAAAATAAGTAAAGTCAAGCAAAACAAACTCACACGTGTGCCATATCTAGAAATTTGTATCTTCTTCTGCACCTTGTCCATCACCTCTGTCAGGAGGCATGGCAACAAAGCAGCAAACACTTATTAGGCATTTACTATATGCCAGGAGCTGGGCTAAGGAGGCAAGTGACATACTTCATCAGTACTCCTCTGGATTCAAGGAAGGATTCATTGTATTGATTAGAGGTATTAATTCCTTCACCCTTGTTTAGCTTTACAATGTTGTGGTTACTAATGCATTGTTCTCCTTGTTCTTTTCCCTTAAACTCTGCATTAGTTCATATAAGGCCTAGGATTCTTTGTATCCATCCCTTTTATAATCTCTTTGATCACCTCTCAATCATTTGTTTTGTTTGGTTCAGACCTGTGATTTTATGAACATGGGTTACTCTTGTGGTGGAAATTGCCTCACATAATCAGATTGGCCTTTGTGCTCTCCACTGCCCCTTTGGAGAAGGTGCTTGGAGTTAACTTATGATAATTACAATTCAGTTGTGATCCAGGGGTGGGAAACTTTTGACTTTTTTGTGTTCTGTGACTGACCAAATGAATGTACTTTGTTTATGACTGGAAACTAATCTCCATTTGAGAAGAGATTTTGTGATTGACTAAATGAATGTACTGCCCAGGGATGGAGTAGTACTTTGAACTCTATACTTTGTGATTGAATTGAGAACTTGCTAAATGACTGAATTACACTGTATTTTGATTTTCTCTGTTCTGTGAATGTTTTGCCTTAATTAGTCACAGAATAAATGGAGAGTTACTATGCTGGTATTCCGAACCTTGGAAGTTGCCTTTGCTTGGCATTACAGAAACCTATCTCCTTGCACTAAGATTTCTACTTCTACTTATTACTCATATGCTAAACTATCCTACACTTTTGTGTATAGACAATTGAGATTGAGTTTTGTGGCTGTTGACTCATGTTACTGGGTCTCTTTTCTCTTTTTAATTTTATTTTTAATTTGTGCATTAAAACAAGCATTTCCATAACAAAGTAAAATAATAAAAAACATGACTACACATGCAACTGCAAATCTATTATGTACAACTTGCTATTCCTTTTAAATATATGATGAATTTATCATGTAAATTGCTTCTTCCCTTTCTTCCCTCCCCCCTTTCTTTCTTTCTTTCTTTCTTTCTTTCTTTCTTTCTTTCTTTCTTTCTTTCTTTTTCTCTTTCTTTCTTTCTTTCTTCCTTCCTTCCTTCCTTCCTTTTCTCTCTTTCCTCTTTCTCTTTCTTCTTTCCCTCCTTTCTCTTTCTTTCCTTCCCTCCTTCCTTTTTTCTTTCTTTTTTCCTTCCTTTCTTTCCTTCTTCCTTCCTTTCTTTTCTCTCTCTTTCCTCTTTCTCTGTCTTCCTTCCCTCCTCTTTCTTTCTTTCTTTCTTTCTTTCTTTCTTTCTTTCTTTCTTTCTTTCTTTCTTTCTTTCTTTCTTTCTTTCCTTCCTTCTTCCTTTCTTTCTTTCTTTCTTTCTTTCTTTCTTTCTTTCTTTCTTTCTTTCTTTCTTTCTTTCTTTCTTTCTTTCTCTCTCTCTCTCTTTCTTTCTTTCTTTCCCTTTCTTTCTTTCTTTCTTTCTTTCTTTCTTTCTTTCTTTCTTTCTTTCTTTCTTTTCCTGACCTGGCCCTCTCTTCTTATGGTTAATCTGCTATTTAGCTTATTAGATGTATGCAATTAGAATACTACCACCTGAGACAACCCTTTCCATTTTTGGATAAATCAAATTGTTTGCAGGGTTGTTTTTATTATTTTACATTAAATTTCATTTTCTCTATCTGCAACTTCCCACTCATTTTTCTTAGTTCTGTCCAAGGGGAACAAGTCTAATCCATCTTCTGCATGATAGTCTTGAAAATAGCTATCATGTCCATCCTGAATCTTCTAATCTCTAAGCAATGTGGACAGGGCAGTAGACTTGTGGTTCGGAGACCTGGATTATATTCCTACTTCAGGAAATTATTAGCTTTGTGGCTATGGACAAGGCGGTTAAGCTTTTGTCATCTCAGTTTCCTCACCTAAGTAATGTGGATAATAATACTCATACTACCTAAATCCTAGAGGTCTGATGAGTAAAGGCCTTTCGAAAATTGAAATCACTATACATATGTGAGCTATTATTACTAAAAAGCATCTCCAGTTTCTTCAATCATTCTTCATGCAGTCTAACCTCAAGGCTCTTCACTTCATATTGGACCTCCTCTGGAGGTTCTATACACAATATTGCTGTTTTGGTCTAGTCTGAACAGGTATTATCACTTTTCTCCTCCTGGATGCCATGCCATTCTTATTGGAGTCTAAGTTTGCATTAGCTTTTTAGGTTGCCACATCTTAAAATTATCCATGGCAGTCACCCTTATGCAATATCCTTGTCCTCTTATCGATCTACTTATAGCAAAAGTGTCAACAAGGTTGTATTTCAACTGGTGTATAAAATGGAAAACAGAAGGTGGGTACCTTATTAATGTCAACTTATGGATATAGCACCCTTGTTCCCTTCCCCCTTTAGTTAACATGATATCTTCTAATTAAACAAACTGTTTTGGCTAAATGAAAGTGAACATATATGGACTACTAATTTTCTGAGAATTAGGTTTGAATCACATATGCTTAATACAAACTTTACACGGATCACAACTACATTTCTTCTTTGATGATGAAAGGAGTAGTCCAGGTTCTTGAAGTGTTTCATAGTCATAATTGTGAGCATAAATTCTCTTTGTATGGGGATGTCAATATTCTTAAATGATCATAAATCAGCTGTGTGAATGAACTTTAGAAGTCATGTCATCTTATCACCTTATTTTACATATGGGGAAGCAGAGAGAGAAATGAAGTGTCTTACACAATGTTACATAGATATATTTGAATGTACTGACTCCATATTTCACACTGACTGTTGAAGCTTTATTGACCATAGCTTATAAATTGCTTAAAAATAAATCTTTGATATCTTGTTTAGCTGTCATTTGTTTCTTGAGTTGAATCTGAAGAAGGAAAATAAAAAGGTCCTAGTAATTGAGATGTCTAGTTATTTGGATTTCTGATAAATGAGAATTTGCAGTATTTGTAGAATTCAGGAAAGCCTGCAGTTTCCATCAAAACTAGGATAATTAAAAGTTGGTATTTTAAGACAAGGTATGTGGGATGCTAGAAAAAATATCCTTCTCCAAATATGTTAGACCCCAATTCTATTCCCATGGTCCATATGTCAAAAGAAATTTAACAGCATAGTAGGAAACAGAACTCTAGACAAGACTGCCATAATTAATGGTATGGCCTTTTAGTCAGAAAACAAATTGTGTGGACATTAAAGTGTTACAGTCAAGCTCAGGGGTTGACTAATGTTCAGGGTCTTCTTTTTGACTTTATAGCCTGTCTTCTTGAACTAACAACACAGCTCATTCGTCAATGTCAGTGCCCAAAGCTGCATACAGAAGTCGTAACCACAGCAACATTCTCTGGGTGAAAATGTGAAGCTTTCTAGAAAGAATTCCAATTTCTTTACCTTCTCAGCCATTTTAGTATTCAGCACTATTCTCTGATCAGTAGAAATGTTTTTCAGCTGCAGAAAAGTAAGAGATTATATTTGCTAAACCATGTGTGGAAAGAGAAAGGCCAAATTCAGATGGATTTCAATTTTACTAAGGCAGTAAAATTTTCCTCTTCCTTTTTGGAGGAGTGTGAGATAGGATAAAGGATAATTAATTTGGGAAATTAATTGCTTGGAAGTACTTCCTAGAAAGAAAGGAGTGATGAATCTAGGACTATTCCACTCAGAGAAATAAAACTGAACAGTGACTTGGACTGCAGATGTATGATGAGGTTTGTTAGTGACAAAGAATATTGGTCAGCTGTTGTCTTTCTCCACTAAGAAAAGAGAAAATTTATTGAAATTATGACATGAGGAATTTAGGTAATATAGAAGAACCAGTTCTGTGATGGTGAAGGTTAACACTTGAATGGACTACCAAATAAAAGCTGAAATTGCCTTCTCTAATGTTCTCTAGAAAAAGAACATTCAAATTTTGAGAGGTAGTTTATAAGTATGATTACCTGATCTCAGCATAAAGTAGGTTGTGTACCTTACTTGTGATACTGGTGTTTCAATACCCCTAGAAAAGCACCAGTTTCTGAATGGTAAAAATGGGGTGTTTGATTGAGTTAGGAAAGTAATCACTTTTATCACCATCATCACCATCATCAATCATTATGGTTAAGGCATTTATATACCCCTTTAAGGTTTTATAAGTGTTATCTCATTTAATCCTCACAACATCTCTGAGAAAACTGAGCAGACATAGGTTAGGTCTCCTATCCAGGGTCAGATGTGTTAAGTGTGTAAGGCTAGATTTGAATTAATGTCTCCCTGACTCCCGGCCTAGTAATTTCTCTGCTGTACCGCCTATCATTGTAACTGCTCAGACCTCTCGCTCCCCAGTCTCCCTTATCACTATCTATATGGGACCTTGAGACCCTTTAATTTGACTGGGGACTGATGTACAGTTATTCATACTCTACATGGTTTAACTTTGTATTTGATGACCTCATTTATATAAAGAATTTCCATGAGGACAACTGTACCAACCAATATGGATTAACAATTCCTCTGCTGTTTATAATCTAAGAGTTGCCTAGGGACACTGCAATATTAAACGGTTTGCTTGGGATCATAGAGCTAGTGTGAGGCACAAGAGGCCGGATTCAAACCTAGGCCATTCTGACTCCAAGCTGTCTCGCTATATACCACACACCAATTTTGTTGTTGTTGTTGTTCAGTCATTTCAGTTGTATCTGAGTCTTCCTGACCCTGTTTGAGGTTTTCTTAGAGAAGATACTGGAGTGGTTTGCCTTTTCTTCCTCTAGCTTATTTTACAAATGAAGAAACAGGGTTAAGTACATTTGCTCAGGGTCACACAATTGCTAAGTGTCTGACGCCATATTTGAACTCAAGTCTTCCTGACTCTAGGCCTGGAGCTCTATGCACCAAGCCACATAGCTTTACATTGTGGGGACTTTCAGTTGTGAATCAACACCTAATATACATGCATCAACTCTAGACTTCTGGAACCTTTAAGTTTTTGTTTGTAGCTTCATGCTGGATAAGATGCCAATACTATTGTCAGATGTACTGAGCTCTGAAAAGAATGGGAGGGAAAGAGGAGCAGTTTGGGGAGGGAGGTAGAAGGGGAGAGAGAGAGAGAGAGAGAGAGAGAGAGAGAGAGAGAGAGAGAGAGAGAGAGTCAGAGACAGAGAGACAGACATGCACAGAGAGAGAAGAGGGGGAGAAGAGAATGAGGCAGAGGGAGATGACTTTAGCATGATATTTAGATGGCTGAAATCTGTGAGTCACACAGATAACAAACATTAGAGGAAGTATTGGAATCTAAGCCCACTGATTCCAGAACTATGGTTCTTTCCACTTTACCATTTGGAGACAAATGGTATTTAATTAAAAGGTAATTAATTTCTCTGAACCTATTTTCTTCATCTGTAAAATGGTGTTAATGATAACACCTGCCTTACAGGGTTGTTGTGAGACTGAAATGAGATTACCTATGTAAAGCACTTTGCAAAGCTTAAATAACTACAGAAATGAGCCTGGACACACACACACACACACACACACACACACACCACACATATGTGTGTATATATAGATATATATCTCCATACATATATATTTACATATACATGCATATATTTGTATATATTTCCCTTTGCTGGGTTCTCCATCAGCTTTTTATTTTTTGGTTTCAGGGTTAGAGGCAAAATTGCAGGTGTTATATTGTGAGTTCTGTATCAGATCTTACTTGACTGTTTTAAGGGTCCTGATCACCTTTTTTTTTAGAGGGCACTTGGGGTTAAGTGACTTGCCCAAGGTCACACAGCTAGTAAGTGTGTCAAGTGTCTGAGGCTGGATTTGAACTCAGGTCCTCCTGACACCAGAGCAGGTGCTCTATTCACTGTGCCACCTAGCTGCCTCTACTGATCACTTTTAAGAGAAGCTAGTTTTAAATTGTGAAGGTTAGGCCCAGGGTGCAACAGAATACCATCCTCACTGTCTGTAGCCATATGTCCCTTTTTCTTAAATATAATGTCATGTGAAGCAGGAATAAACAAACACTGGGCATATAGTCAGCTGATTTGAATCCTGTCTCTTACTAATTCTGTGATTTTGGTAAAATCATTTCACCTCTTTGGGCTTTTGCTTCTTCATCTGTAAAATGAAGGGTTTATACTAGGGAAAATTTAATGTTTCTTTGGCATATAAACCTTACAAATTTTTCATCATGGTTTACTAACCCTACAGCCTCCAGGAAAGTCATTTAACACCTCCAAGTCCCAGATTGTTCCTCTAGTTGTAACATCAGTGATTGTGGGGATCACTATGCCAGGTAAAGTTGACAACCTGGTACTTTTCACTCCCTTCTCATAACTAATTCGTATATATCTGGCGATTTAATAAGACCTCTTCCAAAAATTAGGTCACTATATATGGGCAGCTAGGTGGTATAGTGGATAGAGTCCTTTGGGGCCTGGAGTTAGGAAGGCCTGAGTTTAAATCTGGCCTCAGATACTCACTAGCTGTGTGACCCTGGGCAAGTCACTTAACCTTGTTTACCTCAGTTTCTTCATCTGTAAAATCAGCTGGAGAATAAAATGGCAAACTACTGTAGTACCTTTGCCAGGAAAATCCCAAATTTGGTAACAAAGAGTTGGACACAACTGTGAAATGACTGAAATCTCTGACCTCTTTATATTTGAGGCGAAACTCAGATTATAGGAAGCATTTAGGTAAAAGACTTAGGCAGTATATTATAGTATCTGGTACTGGATAGGTACAAGGAGGAAAAATTGGGAAAAGCATATTTTTGGAGGATTTCTATCAGTGCTTCAAGAAGTAGATATAGGGGTGTCTAGGTGGCTCAGTGAATAGAGCACTGGTCCAGAAATCAGGAGAACCTGAGTTCAAATGTGGCCTCAGACACTTAACACTTACTAGCCATGTAACCTTGGGCAAGTCACTTAATCTCAATTGCTCTGCCCTCCAAAAACAACAAAGAAGTAGATAAATGGTAGCATGAGCCCAAGAAAATCCAGTGTGACTGTGGAGGCTGGGGGAGAGGTCCCAAAAGCCTCTGCATCTTCCCCTTCTCTGCCACAGAGCAGTCATCCTTTGATCTATTACCTGAATCTCTTTTTACCTGATGCCATCAATTCTTCCCAGCTTAGTTTATCAAGAGCTGGGCAAGGCTGGGGAGGCTGTGCCCCACCATTGCTGCTTAGCTCTTGAGGTATTAACTCATTCCTCGATTGTGTATGTGTGTCACTTTAAGAGCTCCCCGGTGTGACTTTGTTCCACCTTCTGGTTCCGGATTTTCTCATGATCCTAAATTGTACATGGTGATGAGAAAGGAATGCTTGACCCTCTGAACCTACAAATCCTAGGATGCTCTTCAGTCCGAACACAGCTATTACCTATAAAATAGTGATGGTAATTTATACCTTCTAGAATTGTTTTGAGGGAAGTACTTTATAAGCTTTAAACAGTATGTGAAGGTGAGTAATTTATGATGATAATGATTAAGAGGTAATATGGCACAGTATAGAGAAGGTGGTCTTGTTGTTAGGCAAACCTGGATTTTTTTTTTTCTTTTTGGAGGGCAGTTGGGGTTAAGTGACTTGCCCAAAGTCACACAGCTAGTGTGTCAAGTGTCTGAGGATGGATTTGAACTCAGGTCCTTCTGAATCCAGGGCTGGTGCTATATTCACTGTGCCAAAACCTGGATTTTAAAACTGTCTCTGACCATGGCAAGAGAAGTCGTTGAACCTTTTCATTACCTAGGGAACTTTTTAAGACTGTAGCTTATATACAAGTTATCAAAGTGTATCACCAGAAGGAGTTTCTGTATTTGTAGTTTCCCAAATTAATGAAATTATAGACATCTCAAAATAGTATCTCCTCCTCCCCCTTCCTGCATCCTCTTCCCATTCTTTCTCCCCCTTCTCCTCCTCCTGTTCTGGAGTCAGAAAGACCTGAGTTCAAATGTCACCTCAGACACTAGCATCATAACCCTGGGAAATCAGTTAATCTTTGCCTCAGTTTCCTCCTTTGTAAAAGGTAGCTAATAATAGCCTCTAATCTACCTTCTTAGGTTGATGTAAGATTCAGATGAAACAATATTCATAAAACATTTAGCATAGTACCAGGCACTTGGGTTCTATACATGTTAGATATTATTATAATTATGATTACCATCTTTCATTTATTTGTTTCCAGTTTTACCTATCTGGAGGAACACAATTTTATCACAGCCTGCTACTCCACCCTCATGCCCCCATTCCACATAACTAGAAAGTGCTAAGATTTAAATCAATGATGATATTATTAACGAGGCAACTCTAGCTAAGTAGGCAGGCACTATTTCCATCCCTATAGTTCAGAATCCTGTGTAACAAAATATGTCCAAATGGTACTCACACTATAAAAATGAGTTATTATCCCCTATTAATGACTGTTTTCAAAGGATTTGCTTATAGTTTTCCATATGATTAAAAATAGCTCGCAACAACAACAAAAAAAGGGTGCTTGTGTAAAGGGGACAGACTTGAATTTTGCTGATTTTACCTGGCCCAGGCCACCTTTTCTTGAGCCAATAAATGAATACACTCTTCATTTCTGCTTTGTTTTCTAACATGCTAGTAATCCCCCTTTTGTCTATTTACCTCCCTGATTGCTGCAAACAAGATAAACTGGATTTTGCTGAATGCCAGCATTGTGTGACTCAATTTAAATTGCTATAATCTTCCCCTATTTTTTTTACTTTCTCTGATAATCATTCCTCTTAACTAAACATTATAATTAGCATTTTGTGTTTCTTAACAGCTGTTTTCCCTCTAGTCATCTTAAAAAACCATAAGAGAAAACTTGCTTTTCTTCAAGTCATTTTGTTTTTTGATTTCCAGTTTCAGTTGTTTTTCTCAACTTCTTGTTGCTTTAAAAACAAGACCATTTTCCTATGTATGGATTATAGATCATAGCAATTAGATTTAGAAGGGACATTAGCAATCACCAGGTTGAAATCCTTCATTTTACAGATGAGAAAATGAGCTTTAGAATGGTTAACTAATTTGCCCAAAGTCAAGTGGTAGATTATAGGCTAGAACTCAGGTGTCCTGATTTCCAACCTGGTTCTCTTTTGGAATAACATGGAGTGTCCTATGTTGTCTGTAAATAGCATTTTCCCTTTAGGTTTTTCTACATGAAGTTGCTATGTTTTGCTGTCTTGTTTGGGTGAAAGATTAGCACTTTGAAGGTGTTCATGTATCAAACTCATTCTATAATTAATCCTTTAAGTCCTGTACTTACAATATTAAAGCATCATGTCAATGATCAAAATCCAGAAAACTATACACACACACACATCTATAAATGTCTAGCTATTTGTATTTATGGAAAGTGTTATAAATAGAAAGGAATAAGCATTTATTAAGCACCTATTATGTGGCAGGTGCTGTGTTAAGCACTTTACAAATATTATTTAATGTGAGCTAAACAACATCTTGATGAGGTAGATTAGGTTCCCATTTTACATACAAGGAAAATGAGGCAAAGGTTAAATGACTTTTCCAGGGTCATAAAGCTAAGAATTATTTGAGGCTGAATTTGAATTTAGGTCTTCCTTATTCCAGGCCCAACATTGTGCCAGGGTCCAAAGAACAATGTTATATTTAGGAAAGGAGGGATCTTCCCTCTTGGTCCCTTCACAGAATCACCTTTTTACATTGGCACTAGAGAGAAAAGACTGGTAGGAATAGCAATAAGCATGCTCCTTCCAGAGGTGGTACATGTAATCTCTGAGAATGCCACCAGGTGGCACCATAAGTCCTAAACTACAATGTCCTTTCATCCAGGTATACAGCTTCCATTTTTAGTGACTTACCCCAGTTCTCTGTCTAGGCTAGGGTATGAAAAAAGCAATGCCATCATTGATCAAAAGAGTTTGTGTGTTCTTCCATTCCACTGGGATTCTATTTTTTCCTACTTCATGTGACCTAATAGGACTACAAAGTCATTATAGATGAGTACATTTATTGAATACAATCAAAAGAAGCCATATTAAACTATAGAGCAGCTGCTCCCAGAAAGGACTGAAATCTTATTTTCTCAGTGAATGCAGTTAGCTTCTGCTAACGGCTATATTTCCTAGTTCACAGTCACCAAGGGTATAGACCTTTCCCGAGCTCATTTGTTAGATGAGGGCCATCAAGTATTCCTCCCAATTTTAAAGTTTCTGAAGGGAGAAAACTGGAGTTCTCATGAATTGGGTGACAAGCCTTCATCCTGACTCCTATAGGGATGGCATTTGCTTTCTGCCAGTTTCTGATAAAAGTTCAATGGTCCTAATGACTCATCAGTAGGGTTCTATGATGAGGGTCTTTCCCGTGTCACAGACATTCTCCAATATCGTCCCTGACCCTGAATGGGAAGAGGTCATTTATCTCACAGGAAGAGTGATTCCCACCACATAAAATGCTACAATCACAGAATCCAAGTTAAGTCTCTCATATCTGTCATTTGTCCCTGTGCTCTTTCTGGCAGCTTTGGAAACATTTCCCATAAAACCAACTACTGTTTTTTTTTTTTTTTAATGCACCTATTCATCATGTCATTTAGCTAATTTAACTCCCTGAATGTTAAAAATCCTGGACATTTCAATGTTTACCCTCTTTTATCTATTACTCAGAGATGCCAAAAAATGAAAGGAAAAATATCAACCACCCATGGATTTCAATGGGCTGCCACAATGGGGTGTTTGATGTGCATATGGTAGGTATTCAATAAATGTCTGTTGAATTTAATTGAAACCAAAAAATCAATTAAATGAATAGATGTGCTTCATTCTAAAACAAAACAAAAACAGACAAATCAGTTCATAGAATTTAGAACTACAAGAAACTAAATCCTTGTACTATGGGCAAGAAAACTACAAAAATTTCTGCCCTGGCCAAATATCATCTGTAAGACTCTGGGCAATTTTTGACATTGAATTTTAGGAGGGACACTGTTAAGCTAAAGACTATATAAAGGACAGAGAAGGTCCTTGAGTTTAGCCACATATATGATTCAGTGGAAAAAACTAGGGATGTTTAGCCTAGAGAAAAGAGAGCTTGGGGAACATGAAAGTTATCTTCAAATATTTGATAGGCAGTCATGTGGAACATGCATTATACATGTTCTGCTTGGCTACAGGGCATAGAACTAGGAACAATGGACATAAGCCTCAAAAAATCAAATTTAGGCTTGTTGTAAGGAAAACATCTTCAAAATGCTAACTCTCCAAAACAATTGTATTTCTTCCCAAACAATGGGCTGTCTCAGTAGGTAGTGGGTTCATTCTCATTTTAGAGGTCCTAAATGGAAGGCTAGATGTCCACTTGTCCTAGGTTTGAGGGAATAAGTTTAAAGGTTGATCAGTCTCTTTTATAAGTGGTAGAAATGCTTTCTCTCTTAAGAGTTCCATCATTAAAGTTATTGCTGAGTCATAGAATCAGAGATTAAAGCTAGAAAGGATCTTAGATTTTATCTAATCCAACTCCATCACTTATGGAAGAGGAAACTAAAGCTCACAGAGGTGAATTGTATTGCACAGGGTTACTGATAGATGAAAGCAGAACTCAGTATGGACACATGTATATCTTCTCAGGATTTATTGAAGGATATTCTAGATCCAGCTGGATCATAGATGGATAGATAAGGACAAGGAAGTGAAAACTTTCAAGAACTCCTCACTTCCTTCCAGGTGAGTAGCATGCTCCTTCAAGGATGCAGTTTTCCCAAACTCTACATCAGCCATTGGCTCATTGATGCATGCAACAGCATCTGTGTGAGGGACGCAGGGCAAATGTTCAACAAAAAAGTGATTTGTGACTGGATTGTTTATGCTTATGTTAAAAAAAATAGAACAAAGCTCTGCTTTTGACATATCAGCAAAATATTGCCGTATAATCTGATCTAAAAGGTTTGGGAATAACATGGTACAGAGGGATGAGATTGTGGATAAACCTTTTCTCAACTCACCACGAGTCTTTTGGGAAACTCCGTCTTGGCACATGTTCAGCATCTTTGATAGGTTCAAACACGGGTTATTGTTACCTAGAAATTAGGCCTGCAGTGAGCTGTTTCTCATAATTAAACTAAGACACACTTCCCAAGTAACCTTGGGAAGAAGCCATTATTTCAGGGTACATAGCCTGCCAAATCTAGGTGCTAATAACTATTCTCATAATAACTGGAAGAAACTAAAGTTGTCTAGGAGTAGGGGCAAGCTTAGGGGGCAAGTTTTCCAATAAGTTTTCTTATAGTAATAATTTGTAAAGAGGGAAAAACCCTAACTTTTTATATTTAGCATGAAAATTAGAGGTTATAAAAGTGGCTACACTTCAAATACAATGAAAAAGATTAGAACAAATGATCCTTGAGGGAGAGGAATGCCCCCCAAATGGAATTTTCATTTGTAGTTTTAGTATAAAATAAGGGATAAATAGATCCCATTGCATTCCGGTGCTTAGTCTATCACGAGGCTTCATTTCTAAAGGTAGTAATTCATATATTAGTAGCACCTTGAACTGGGAGATGAAGAGGGTCACAGTTACCTAATAATTACCTGACTAATAAAAACATCATATGGGATACTTCATAGGGCAGCCAGGTGGTGCAGTGGATAGAGTGCTGGGTCTGGCATCAAGGAGACCTGAGTTCAAATCCGACCTCAGATGCTTACTAGCTGTGTGACCCTGGGCAAGTGACTTAACTCTGTTTGCCTCAGTTTCCTCATCTATAAAACCAGCTGGAGAAGGAAATGGCAAACCACTCCAATATCTTTGCTAAGAAAACCCCAAAAGGGGTCATGAAGAGTCAGATTCAACTGAAAAAGGATACGTTATGTCAATTGTATGTGAGGTTTCTTTTTCAGGTATCAGTTGGAATAGATAGGCTTCTTTAGGCCATTTGAACTCTGACCTTTTGCAATTCAATTTTGTGTAAATCCTTTGTGTATATGTTATTTCCCTCTTGCTGATCCTAAGCTCCATGAGGCAAAGATTATGCCTTAGTCATCTGTGTATTCTCCAGTACCCTTCACACATACTTCAATATGTCAGGAATCCATGATTTCATTTGTATGGGGACTATCTCTAGCAAAGCAAACTAGAACTCTTAGAAAATATTTTTTTTTTTTTTGAGTTGAATGGGTCCCCTGAAAAATCATCACCTAATAGTCAATACTATGGTGTAGAGCTTGTTCTCACTTAGCTAGCTTGGTCACTGAATAAATGATAAGCAATAACTTGTCTCACAGCCTCACTGGAAAGATTTTCTGTCATGGTAAAGTCTGAGAAAGCATGCCAAAGACATGAGAAGGCTCTAGAATAAGAACTTATGGAGAGTTTTGTATATAATATGCAATAGTTTGCTAGGTTAAGTTGCTGTTTTCCTTAATTTTCTTCAAATATTGAAGCAAGATAGTAAATAACTTTGTTTCTTAGCATCTCCATCTCTAAAATATTGATAGTGGTGAAAATTAGGTTGGACCAGATCACATTATATATCATACTGAGCTTCAAAAGGATACATGGCGGGGTGGCTAGGTGGCGCAGTGAGTAGAGCGCTGGCCCTGGAGTCAGAAGGACCTGAGTTTGGATCCGGCCTCAGACACTTAACACACACAAACAAAAACCTAGCCCTGTGACCTCGGGCAAGTTACTTAACCCCAACTGCCCTCAAAAAAAAAAAAAAAAAAAAAGGATACATGACCTAAATATAAAAGGTCACATCATAAGCAAATTAGACAAGAAGGGGAAGATATGGCTTTCCCAACCATGGCTGAGGGGAAGAGTCTCAGCTAAACAAGGCATAGAGGAGATAGCAGAAGATAATGGTCATTGTAGCTATTACTTTTATAGGGCTTTATAATTTACAATATCATACACACACAGGCCAGTATCTGGCACAGAGTAAAGACTTAACAAATGTTTACTGATTGATTCTGTAACCACATGCAAATATGTATTATTTGTATATATCCACATATAAAAACATATACACACATATGCACATAAATTTAAACACATGTATATACATACACATGGTCCTTTTCATTGTTCTTTTGTGATACTCATTTTCAATTATTCAGAAACTTTTGTCCTCCATGGCCATGCAATACTAGTAGATTATTGATATTAAAAAGATGTACCTTGATTCTGGAAGTTTAGAATTATGAAAGAGCCCTGATATAGAGACAAACACACACACACACACATATATAATGTGCATAGGTATATACACACACATATACATACACATGTACATAAACACACAGATGTACACACATACACATCTACACATATACATATGTATAAAGATACATACATGTGTACACATATATATTTAGCGATGATATGTGTGTATGAACATGTATACATTTGTGTGTATCTATCTAGACATACATATACACAGATATAAACACATGTACGCATGAAGATATATAGTCTTGATATATAGCTATATATTATTCTGTTTTATAAATATTATATAGTCTTACTCTATATCTATCTCTGTGACACCAACTGGGAACTCTGAAGAAGAATGAAAATTAAAGATGGAACTATGGAAATGTATTATAAGAAGAAAAGATAGAATATTCATATGGGAAGTGGGAGAGAAAACAGGTAGAGAGCCTGAATGATTCCCTGGTATTTTTGAGATGTCAATAGTAGATGAAGAAAGCCTCTGGAATAATTGACAGCCCCTCTGTGGTATATTTATGGAAGAATATGGACCATAAATTGGGTGGGATGGACAGGAATCGATGGGTTTATGGCCTTTATTCTTGGAGGGAACATTCAAAATGATGAGATCAAAGATCAAGTTTTCATTGCAATGCTACTCCCATTTTTTACCTCTTTCTTTTGTATCCTGCCCACACCATCTACTTTTCCAACCATTCATATTCTTGGTATCCTTTATTCCTTTCATCATATGTAAATCCTTTCTGATAAATTCAAATGTTGTGAAATGATGATTCAACTATTGAAAGGAAAGCTTTTCTATAGAATACATTTGAAGAAGGGCTTTTCTTTAGTGTCTTCAATTGTTATAAATTTGATAAACTGGACTTTTTGCACACACATCCAAGCCTGTACTGACAGTAATTTTTAAGTATGATTTTAAAAATTTTTTTAATTTTTAATTTTTTAATTAAACAAATGCTTTATTAACTTCTGGTTTATATAATTCATTTCCACCAAATTTTGAGTTAAATTTTTCCCCTACCCACCACCCCAGAATAGCAGTCCCACTAGATATCCCCTCATCCAATCTGCTCTCTCCCATATCTTCTCCCATACCCCCTTCGACTTTGCCATTAGGGCAAGGTGAATCTCTGAGCCCCAATGCCTGGACATCTTATGAAACATTTAATTTTAAAGCTTCGATTTTCAGATCCATTCCCTTCTACCCTTGTCACCCACTCCCTCTGAGAAGATAAGCAATTCAGTATATGTTGTACATGTATAGCTATGCAAAACATTACCATAGTAGATATATTGTAAAAGACTGCTTATATTTCCCTCCCACCCATCACATCTCCCACCTGGTCCATTCACTACTTTGATCCTGTCCCTCTTTGATAGTGGGTACTTCCAACCTCCCCTCCCCCCCAAAATGCTCTTCCATCCAACATCCCTCTTCTCATCCCCCCTCCCCCTACTCTTCTGCAGGGTGAGATATACCATTTAGTATGTATATGATTCTCTCCTTGAGCCAACTTCAATGAGAATATGGTTTTGCCTTTTTGCCTTCCTGTTCTTCCCTTCCCCTGCAACTACTTCCCCTTGCCTCTTCCACATGAGATAGTTTACCCCACCCTGTCTCTCCCACCTCCTCTTGCCACTTTCCTCTCTCACCTCTTGACTTCACCCCTTAAGAATCATCCCTTCCCATCAAATTCAACCTGTGCCCTCTATCCATGTATACCTGTAAACATATGTCCATATACCCTTCTTCAATTATTTTCATAATGAGAAAGGTTTCATCAGACACAGTTATTGTTTTTCCATGTAGGAATGTAAATAGTTCAACTTTGATAAGTTCCTTTTGATTTCTTTTCCTTGATTACCTTCTCAAGCATCTCTTGCTTTTAAATGTCAAATTTTCTATTCCTCTGGTTTTTTCCTCAAGAATGCCTATTCCACTGAATGACCATATTTCCCCTGAAACAAGATACTCAGTTTTGCTGGGTAGGTGACCCTTGCTTTTCAGCTCTTTTGCCCTCTGGAATATTTGATCCCTCAGTGTAGAAGCTGCCAGGTCCTGTGATTGTGTTTCCACATTGAAATTGTTTCTTCCTGGCTGCTTGTAGTATTTTCTCCTTACTCGGACGCAACCTGGCTATAATATTCCTAGGAGTTTTCTTTTTGAGATCTTTTTCAGGAGGCGATAGGTGAATTCTTTCAACCTCTATTTCCCCCTCTGGGTCTAACACATCAGGGCAATTTTCCTTGAGAATTTCTTTAAGGATGATTTCTAGGTTCTTTCTTTGATCATGGCTTTCAGGTAGTCCAATAATTTTTAAATTATCTCTCCTGGATCTATTTTCCAGGTCAATGGTTTTTTCCATGAGATATTTCACATTGCCTTCTATTCTTTCATTTGTTTGGATCTGTTTAACAGCATCTTGATTTCTCATAAAGTCACTAGCTTCCATTTGCTCCAGTCTAACTCTGAGGGAATGAATCTCCTCAGTGAGCTTTTGAGATTCTTTTTCCATCTGGCAAATTTGGCTTTTTAAGGCATTCTTCTCCTCATTGCCTTTTTTAGCTTCTTTTGCCATTTGAGTTAGTCTATTTTTTAAGGTGTTATTTTCCTAAGTCAGGATGTTGACTGTCATTTCATACTTTTCTTGAATCTTTCTCATTTCTCTTACCAATTTTCCCCCCACTTCTCTTATCTGCTTCTTAAGGTCCTCTATGGCCTGTAGCCAGCTTGTATTTTCATTTGGGGCTTTTGGTGCAGGAGTTCTGACCTCACAGTCCTCCTTCATGCTTTGATACTCTTTGCCCCTAAAATAGGAGTCCGGGGGGCGGAGCCAAGATGGCGGAGTAGAAACAGCTCATCCAAGCCTCTCTGCCCCCAGATTCTCCACAAACTATGTAAAAAAGGACTCTGAACAACTTCTGGAGCCCCAGCACCCACAGAACGACATAGAGAAGCTAACCTCCCGCTGAGGACAGCCCAGCACCCTGCAGGAAGGACCAGCGCAGTGGTCTGGGAGCCGGCAGCGTGCAGAGCGCAGGAGCCGAGCCCAGGTCCACTTGAGCCGAGGTTTTAGCCCCAGGGCGGCAGGGCCAGCAGCCGGCTGGAGGAACCCCAGAACACCAGGAACTGTGGAGATTCCAGAATTATCAACATAGACTTTCCTAGGACAAAGTAAGAGGTTAGTGTCCTATGGACTTTGGGACCTGTATTTGGGGAATGCGTCAGCTCCCTCCCCTGGGGGCTAGAAGCTGCTGAGGAGACACACCATTTTGTAGTTTTCAGAGGCATTTCCGGCTCCCAGCCTACAAATCGTGGGGAGATCCAGCGATCAATCTTGGGGGGTAATCGCTCTTGCTTTAACCTCCCTGGATCTGGATTGTGATCTAGGGTGGAAGTTGTGGGTGGGTTTACAGCTTGCCAGAAACGGAAGTTGCCCCCACACGTTCGGGACGAAAATTCCTCTATCTGGCCTTAAAGCCATAGTGTGGCAACAAGCCCAAAAGTCAAGCAATTAAGTGGCAACATGCCAAGGCAAAGGAAACAGAAAAATGCAAACCTAGACTCCTATTTTGGGGGCATAGAGCGGGAAAAGGACTGTGAGGTCAGAAGTCCTGCTCCAAAAGCCCCAGGAAAACATGAGTGGGTTGCAGGCCATAGAGGACCTTAAGAAGGACTTTAAAAATCAAATAAGAGAAGTGGAGGAAAAATTAGAAAGAGAAATGAGAAGGATGCAGGAAAAGTATGAAATGAGGGTCAACAGCCTGACTGAGGAAAACAACACCTTAAAAAATAGACTAGCTCAAATGGCAAAGGAGGCCCAAAAGGGCAATGAGGAGAAGAATGCCTTAAAAAGTCGAATTTGCCAGATGGAAAAAGAATCTCAAAAGTTCACTGAGGAGATTCATTCCTTCAGAGTTAGACTGGAGCAAATGGAAGCTAGTGACTTTATGAGAAATCAAGATGCTGTTAAGCAGATCCAAACAAACGAAAGATTAGAAGGCAATGAAATATCTCATGGGAAAAACCACTGACCTGGAAAATAGATCCAGGAGAGACAATTTAAAAATTATTGGACTACCTGAAAGCCATGATCAAAGAAAGAACCTAGAAATCACCCTTCAAGAAATTCTCAAGGAAAATTGCCCTGATGTTTTAGATCCAGAGGGCAAAATAGAGGTTGAAAGAATCCACAGATCACCTCCTGAAAAAGATCCCAAAAGAAAACTCCCAGGAATATTATAGCCAGGTTCCAGAATCCCCAGATCAAGGAGAAAATACTACAAGCAGCCAGGAAGAAACAATTTCAATATTGTGGAAACACAATCAGAATAGCCCAGGACCTGGCAGCTTCTACACTGAGGGATCGAAGGGCATGGAATATGATATTCCAGAGGGCAAAAGAACTGGGAATGAACCCAAGGGTCACCTACCCAGCAAAACTGAGTATTTTGTTTCAGGGGAAAATATGGTCATTCAGTGGAATAGAGGACTTTCAAGCATTCTTGAGGAAAAACCAGAGTTGAATAGAAAATTTGACATCCAGACACAAGAAGTAAGAGATGCCTGAGAAGGTAATCAGGGAAAAGAAATCAAAAGGAACTTATCAAAGTTGAACTATTTACATTCCTATATGGAAAAGCAATATCTGTGACTGATGATATCTTTCTCACTATGAAAATAATGGAAGAAGGGGTGTGGTCATACGAATACATATGTGAATGTGTGTGTATATGGCTACAGTTATATATGGATAGAGGGCATAGGTTGATTTTGTTGGGAAGGGAGAGTACCCAAGGGATGAAATTATGAGGTGAGAGAGGAAAGTGGCAAGAGGAGATGGGGAGAGACATGGTAGGGTAAACTATCTCATGTAGGGGAAGTGGGTGCAAAGGAGGGGGAGAATAAGGAAGGCTAAAAAGGCAAAACCACATTCACATTGAATTTGGTTCAGGGAGAAAATGACATACATACTAATGGGATATCTCAACCTGCAGCAGGATAGGGGGAAGGGGGATGAGAGGAGAGATGATGGATGGGAGGGCATCCTTGGGGTGAGGGGAGGTTGGAAGTACCCACTATAGAAGAGGGACAGGATCATGTAGGGAATGGACCAGGTGGGGTGTGGGATGAGTGGGAGGGAATTATAAGCAGCCTTGTACAATATATCTACTATGATAATGTTTTGCATAGCTAGACATGTACAACATATACTGAATTACTTATATCCCCAGAAGGAATGGGTGACAAGGGAGGAAGGAAATGGATCTGAAATTCGAGGTCGTAACATTAAATGTTTCAAATATATATATAAATACTATTATTAATACTCTTTTGCCTATAATTGGGAGATAAGATGTGCAGGCATTGGGACACAAAGATTCATCTTCCTCTAATGGAAAAGTCGATGGGGGCATGGGAGAAGGTATGGGAGAGAGCAGATTGGAGGAAGCGATATCTTGTGGGACTGCTATTCTGGGAGGTTGGGTAGGGGAATAATGGGGGTAAAATGATTGTAACTCAAAATCTGGCAGAAATGAATGATGTAAAACAGAAGTTAATAAAGTATTTGTTTAAAAAAAATAAAAAAATAAAAAAAAATAAAATAGGAGTCCAATGTTGAATTTTTCTGTTTATTTTGTTTCTTTTGCCTAGGCATGTTGCCACTTAATTACTTGATTTTTGGGCTTGTTGCCACAGTAGGACTCTGCCACCAGACAGGAGAGCTTCTGTCCCAAAAGTGGGGTCTTCATAACTTCCACCGGTTGGGTGGCCTCTGTAAAGCCTCCACCTGCTCTGGCAAATTGGATACCCACCCCAAACTTCACCCCCAGACCACAATCCAGATCCAGGCAGTTTAAAGCAAGAATGATTAATCCCCCAAATGATTGCTGGATCTCTCTACTGTTCACAGACTAGGAGCTAGAGCCGCCACTGACACTGCAAAATGGCAGCCCCCAGGGTAGGAAGCCGATGAGTTCCCCAAATACTGGTCCCAAAGTCCATAGGGTATTAACCTCTCACTTTGTCCTAGGCATATCTGTGCTGAGAATTCTGCAATCACCACAGCTGCTGATGTTCTGGGGTCCCTCCAGCTGACTGCTGGCCCAGCTGCCCTAGGGCTAAAACCTCGGCTCAAGCAGGCCTGAGCTCAGCTCTGGGAGTGCTTCACTGTTGGTTCCCAGCATGCTGTGCTGCCTGCTCTCAGAGCGCTGTGCTGGCCACTCCCTGCAGGGCTGCTGGGTTCTCCTCAGTGGGAGGTTAGTTTCTCTGCATAGTTCTGTGGGTGCTGGGGCTCCAGAAGTTGTTCAGAGTCCCCTTTTACATTGTTTGGAAGTTGTGTGGAACAGAGCACTTTGGAAGTGCTGTTTCTACTCTGACATCTTGGCTCCGCCCATGATTTTTTTAAAGTGTGGAATTTATTACCCACTTTAAGTAAAGTGGGTAATAATATTTAAATTTAAATAAAATATAAATGTTTACTTTTTTTTTTTTAAAAAGGTCCTTCCAGTGTATCCCTCTTGCCTCTTTGTCCTTAGGCTTTAACTATCTGGAGATTTTGCTCACTGTTTTGAGCAGGTTTAAGGTAATTACTGTTGTTCTCATTCTTCATTAAACAAGAAATATTGCATGACTGGAATTTAAAAAAATGATAATGGAAACTGGACTGAAATAGCCCTCAATTTGGAAACATATTCTACATAGTCATATAGAAAAAGGTGCTTAAAGGCCAAGTACTAAGGAAGGAAAGGAGGGAAATGAGCATATATTAAGTACCTACTATGTGCCAGGCACTGTACTAAACACTTGACAGGTGTCTAATATAATCCTTTCAACAACCTTGTGATGCCATTATGCTGTGGTGCTATTATAATCCTTATTTAATCATTTAGGAAACTGAGTTAGACAGAGGTTAAGTGACTTGTCTAGGGTTATACAGCTGGCAAGTGTGTCTAAGACCAGAGTTGATGGCAAATCCTGAGGCTACATCTTCCTGACATCAAGTCTAATGCTTCATTCACTGTGCTGCTTAGCTGTACTAAAGAGCAGAAATATTCCATACATTTATCCGATCCTTAAATCTATCCTTGTCTAAGTTTGAGGTTAAAACACTGAAAGTCCCACTTTTCTTTTTTTCTTCAGCACAATTCTCCCATTATCATTCTAAAATAAATATCTTGGTGAAACAAGTTAGTTTTAGTAGGAAGAATTTTGTAGGTTGGATTAGGTTAAAAATGCATTTCTGAACCATGAATGCCTGAAATATTTATGAGGAAAAGAGAAACAAGAGGGTGATTTTTGATATCTTGATTGGTGTAACTAATCTCTTCTGTTTATAGGAGCTAAATCATTCCACTGTTTTGGATGAAAGCCAATGTCAACTTGAGTTCTATAATGACCACTGACCATAATCCAGGAGACAGGACAATTGACCTGTGAGAACAGGAAGGTGGTGATTGGAGCCTATATTGCTAATAAAGGCAGGAGCCTCTCTCCTGCCTTGAGATTGATCCTGAGATCCTAGACCTCTGGACCTCTAAATTGACTTTAATGCTGATACTGAAGAGTTAAGTCTCTTGACAAGAAACAGTGTAAGAGATCCAGGTGAAGCTCTATGGTGGCAGAGTTATGCAGTACTGGTTGACTGCCAGCTGGGTGCCTTCCCTGTATGTTTATGTCTGCTTTTTTGCAAGAGACCCTGGAGAGTTTTGTCCATCTTACTGTGTGTCAGCTTGCCTTAGGGGACCATCTTCAATTGTCCTGATCTATATCTTGCCACTGGACCTAGATGGCTTAGGAGGATAAAGTGAGGCTGATGTCTTAGTGCAGCCTTCCCTCACTTAAATCCAACTTACTTTCAAGTCATAGAATCATCTTCCTGATGTCATGGTCATCTTTGAGAATGAAGGAAAAATGACAATAGACTGTCTTAAATCTCAGTGGACCACCCCTCATGTCTACTGTGTACATCACAGCTGTGTCACAAAGGCAAAAGACTCATAGGACAATGGAGTTAGAGATATACTTTGATATTGTTGAAAGTTCTGTATTTAGAGTTAGCAAACTTGGACTCACATTCACCCTCCAATGATTACTATTGTTGTTTGGCACTCAAAACCTGTCATAATCTACAGTGTACCTCTCCTCCCCACCACCTCAGCAGTCTTTTCATACCTTAAAGTGCTCCTTCCAAGTATTCTGAGTTCTAGTGACACTGGTCTCTTTGTTATTCTTCTAACACCACATTTCATTTACTGACTGGGCATTTTCATTGACTGTCTTTCCATGCATGGAATATTCTCCATTCTCTACTTCCTAGATTCCTTCAAATCCCACTGAAAATCCCATTTTCCATAGAAAGACTTTTCTTGTCCTTTTAAATTCACGTGCCGTCCCCCTTTGATTATTTTCAATTTAACCTGTATAAGCTGGTTTGTACATGAATATTTGCATCTTATCTCTCTGTCTAGATTGTGAGAACAGGGACTGGCCTGCCTTTTACTTTTTTTGTATCCCTAGCATTTAGCACCTGTGCAGGGTACATGATACTTAATAAATGTTTATTTATTTTTATTTTTAAGTGACTCATCCAAGTTTCTATAAGCAATATGTACTTTATTTTATTTTTTCAATTACATGTAATAGTATTAATAGTATTTTATTTTTTCAATTACATGTAGAGATAGTTATCAACATTCACTTTTATAAGATTTTGAGTTCCTGATTTCTTCCTCCCCTTCATTCCTCCTCTCCACCCTCTTCTCAAGATGGCAAGCAATCTGATATAGGCTATACATGTACAATCATACTAAACATTTCCACAATAGTCATGTTGTGGAAGAAGAACCAGAACAAAAGGGAAAAATCACAAGAAAGAAAAAAATAAAGAATAAATAGCTTCAATCTGCATTCAGACTCTATAGTTCTTTCTCTGGATGTGGATAGCATTTTCCATCATGGGTCTGGAATTGTCTTTAATAAATGTTTATTGACTAACTCTGTGACTATACACAAATCGCTTAACCTCCCTGGACCTCTGTTTCTTCAATCATACAATGAAAGAATACTAGATATCATTAAAAGTTCCTTTCATTTTTCAATGAATGATTCACCCAATTATTTTATGGAGGTTTGAGGGGTTAAATGAGTTCCCCAAGATCACACAAGTGAGTGTGGTAGAGCTTGACTTCAAACCTGAGTCACCCAAATGCAATCCCTCCTTCTAAGGCTTCATGGTATATCCCTTTCTTACAAATAAAGTCTGAATATCTTTTTTTTTCTTCTTCCAATACTATGTTTGATAGTATCTTTTGAGATGTCCATTTTCCAGGGCAAGGGTTCATGACATAGAACCCATGAACTTAAAAAAAAAGTTTATCTGTTGTAATTCAATATATTCTATTTCCTTTACAACTTTATGTGTTTAAAAAACATTCTGAGAAAGGATACATAGGTTTCATGAGACTGGCTAAGGAGTCCATGATAGAAAAAAGGTTATGAACCCCTACTCTAGTGTGTCTTTCATTCATTTAGTAATTTCAGTCATGCCCAGCTTTTTCTGACTCCATTTGGCATTTGCCTGACAAAGATACTGGAATGGCTTGCCATTTCCTTCTCCAGCTCATTTGACAGAGCAGGAAACTTATGTAAGACGAATAAGCGACGTACCCAGGGTTGCCCAGCTATTAAGTGTCTGAGGCCAGATTTGAACACAGGAAGATGAATCTTCCTGGTTTCAGTTTCAGTCCTCTATCCACTGAGCCTCTTGGCTCTAGTGTGTACTTATGACAGGGGGGACTTTTGAAAGGACTTTTCTAGGACTTTTGAAAACAGTGGTTGGGGTATTCTGACTACAACATCAGCACCCTTGTTCTCATAATTCTAGATGAGACAGGGCTTTAGTTACACTAAGCATTTCATACGAGGGACTGTGACCAACCAAAAACAGCTAATGCATTAGTAACTCCCATAGAAGCTAAACGTCCACAGCCTTGTTGGGATGAGCCAAACCCATTTCAAGTGCATTTAGAAAGACAGATCATACTCCTCCTGGCCCAGAGAGGAAGAGATAGGGAGAAGAACTGTGAGAAATTGCTTACTCTTAAACACATTCAGAGAGGGAAAATAATAGTTGAGCTATAACCTCTGGAATTTACAGCTGATGCCAATATTGCTACAAAGACCAAAATCTTTTTCACCCTGTACTCCAGTAGCATGAATGCATTTATTAAGAACTTACTTTGAATCAGAACTTATATACTGGCGGATACAAAATACAAATACAGAAATGAGACAATCCTTTTTCATAAAGGATCTTATTCCTAGTGGTGACCAGGGAGGGGTGTTTTGTTCTGAGGACTCATGGCCACAGGGCACTCAGTATAATGCCCTTTCCAGAATCAGTGATAGTATTGATTTGTTTACTATCCACAGAACAAGAGAAGGAGGAAGGGCATACGTGAAGAGTCAGGATGAGATGTAGAAGGGAAAATATGATTTAGTATGGTTAAATATAGTGGGCTAAGAGTGTAATTACTCATTTTCGCTAATCAAGACAGCTGGTGGTAAAGTGGGGGTGTCATTCTGAGATTGAATGAGACTAACATCCCTGGAGTCTGGGCCTTTGTTCCTGGGATCCCAGTTCAGATGCTAATAATCTAGGTGTAGAGAAGGCAACAGCTCAGAAGGTGAAAACCGAGGTGTGGAGTCATGGTGCAAGAGGGCAGACAGCCCCAGGCTGACGTTCTGTAAATTGGCACCAGATAAGATACTCTTGGTGAATACAAGTTCCATCTATCAACAGAAGGGACAGTGGAGAGCCAGGTGAGACTACTTTGTGGCAGTCCCAAGAAGCTCTGGGGAGTCTGGTTAACTGGAGCAGCTTTCCCTGGACGTCCGTTTATATTCCAGTATACTGTATCCTTCTGGGAAGGCTTGGGCTTTGTGGTAAGGTGTTTTAGGTAGATTGTACACGAGATGTTCATGTTAGTGATAGACCTGTGTTATATGATCAAGCCTGATACTTAACCACATCTTCTGGCTTTTCCCTGGTTTTTCCATTAGATTCCATATTCCTTGAGAGCAGGGACTGGTCTTTTTTTTTCTTCCTTTTTTGTCTCCAGCACTTTGAATGGCACTTTTATTATTATTTATTATTATTCATGGTATCATTATTTGTTAACCAAAAATATAATTATTAAATTCTAGGTGACTGACTTAGGTATGGCTGTTTTAGAGGTGGTAGCATCCTTCTATGATGTGTTAAAAGCAGAGAAAGTTTTATAACTCACTGTGCATGCACGCACGCAGACACACACACATTTGTGAGAACAACAGCTGAACCTAGGCACATGTACTTTCAGACTCCTTAATCTTCAGATCCTCATTTTTTTTTTAGTCAAACTCTTACATAATTTTTTTAAAAATGCAATTTGCTCCCTAGTTCTATAAGGCTGGAAAAAAATCTTTCCTAAGCTCTTTGGCACCAAATAATTATTTTTCAAATGTATCATGAAATCATAAGGCTTTTTCTTTGGCTTTCACTGCCTCAAGGATTAGTGATTTCATTGGGGATGGAATTCTTCCACCTGTGCTTGATGCTACATCTCTATACTCTTATAATTAGATTCATGAGTCACCATAGCCCCCAAAGTTGGTCATTAATTGGCTAGCTCTCTGGTGGGTATCCTCTTCACATCTGGCTAACTTGGTCCTTAACAATGGATATACAATTTATTTTGGCGCCCTTCCTTAAAATCTCATTAGCTTTAGTAGGGGTTGCCAGAACTTGTGCTCTGCCAACATAATCTTCAGTAACTCAGAAGAAAGCATTAGAAAATACCTTTTTGGAAGCTTGACTACTAGCAATAATTAGATTTAAATTGTTCATCAGTCATTTAACATTGATTGAGCACTTACTATGTTTCAGGCACTGTGCTAAGTGTTGAGGGTACAAAGACAGACAAAAGACAGTCCCTGCTCTAGCAATCCAATGGGGAGTGGTGAGACAGCATCCAAACAACTGCATGAGAAACCTAATTATAGGATAAATTAAAGAAAATCTCAAAGGGAAGTCCCTAACATCAAAGAGGTTTAAGAAAAACTTCTTGTAGAAGGTGGGATTTAGCTAAGACCAGAAGAATTCCAGGGAAGGTAGGATATAGATGGGGAGGCATAATGGAATTTGAGGAATTATGGGGGGTAGCCAGTGAAAATTGCTGGATTCAGAATGAAATTTCTTGTGTGGGAAAATAAACAATAAGCCAGGATTAGTGGATTTCAGGGTAAGTGGCGTTGTGTGTGTGTGTGGGGGGGGGTGGAGAATGGTGAGGGAGAGAAGGTATAAAGTGTAGGGTTTGGAAGGTGGAAAGGTTGGAGAGATTTTGAATGCCAAACAGCTGATTTTATTATTTGATTCTGGAGGCAATAGGGAGACCTTGCAATGTATCAAGTGTGTATGTATGGGTGACATGGTCAGACCTGTGCTTTAGGAAGATCACTTTGGCATCTGATTGGAGGATGGACTGGAGAAGGCAGAGTCTTGTGGCAGTGTACCTAACCAATAGGCTACTGGAGTAGTCCAGGCTTGAGGTGGTAAGCACCTGAGTCGGGATGGTAGCAGTGTCAGAGGAGGGAAGGATCTACAGAGGAGAAATGTTACAAAGGTTTTCTGTGGTCATCTTTAAATAGCTACCTCTTTAATTAATATGAAACAGGTTCTGTTTTTTTTTTTCATTTTCTATTGCTTTTTGTCTAACCTTTAACACATATGTTAAAAATGTGTGGGGAAAAGAAAAGAAAATGAAGTCAACTCAACAGAATGACTCTTTCTAAAAAAATGATAAACCACTTTAGACTTTGCAAATTTTTCATTATTTAAAGTGCCTCATCCCAAGTCATGAAACACCATCATTAGCTGCTTAAAACCATCCCTTTAGAAATCACATCTTTAAATATAAATGATGCATATGGGAAGGCAGCAGCAAGCGATTGTTAGCTTGGCGCTGTCACCATGATGGCTTGGTTATGCAAATGGCTCTGCCTCCTTTATACTCTTTTCCTAGTGATGCTTTGAATATATATATATATATATATGTATATATATATGTATGTATGTATGTATGTATGTATGTATGTATGTATGTATGTATGTATATACAGAACCACAACAAGCATTTTTATCTCTTGGAATAAACTTCAGAAGCCACATCCCGGGGAAGAAGAATGAATGGTGCCCTGAGATTAACATTTAAAGATAAATTCAGTTGGGGGCAGTGATACAGGGATCCTGGGATGTAGCAAGACAAGTATGTGAAAAAAGAGATGCTATTTGCTTGGAGTCCAGCAGCCATATGGACTTTTTGTAACAGATTAACTGATGATTTTAACTGATTATTCTCACAAACTAAGTGCTCTATGCATTTTGTTTAGAGTCATTCTTTACATGTATTGGAGGAGGTGGAAGCTGGAACTGGGGACGTGTGGGGGGTGGGTGGGGGGAAGACCTGTTTCTACTCCACCATCTTGGCTCTGCCCTCTGGAAGTCCTGCTTTATGCATTTTTTCCCTAACGTGTTCAAGGTGGGTCAGTGCTATCAGTAACCCCTAAATTTTGATCCCCCAGGGAAAATCTTCAGCCATCCCTCCCTAGTTATGGAAAACACATATAATATAAATACATGGACACGTTAGCTAAGCTTAAAACCTTTCTATCAGTGCCAAAAATCAAATGCCTTTTTGCTCATGCCTTATAAAGTACAAGATTTTGAAGGAAAAAAAATCAAGCAGAAGAAAAGATAATTTATGATATTCTCCCTTATTTTAAATATGACATGTTGCACATTTGAAGAGAAAAGTGGAGGGAATGTGCCCACTTACTGTGAAAGGCATATTTAGAAGGAAAGAATTTGTAGTCCCTTGTTATCTTCACTGTTTTTCTTCCAAGAGACACCAGTGACAGAGATTTTCAGCAAAATAACCATTGCTTTTGTGGTTCTTAATATGCAAGTAAGATTTCATCTTGGCACCTCTAGATACAAGAAGTTGTTTGATACTGTTTAACATAAGTCAGTAAACATTTATTAAAACCCACCCATGTGCCAGGCACTTTGCTTAGTAAGCTCAGGGGATGCAAAATAAAGCAAAAGATAGTCACTGATCTCAAAGAGCTCACCATTGAATGGAGGAGACAACAGACAAAATATAGACAAACAAGCTATCTACAGAAAAAATTTGAAGTGACTAAAAGAAGCAAGGTACTTGAATTAAGAGGAGTTGGGAAATACTTCCTGTAGAAGATGGAATTTTAATTAAGACATAAGGGAAGCTAGGGAAGGAAGGAGGAGGAGATCGGGTGGGAGAATGGTCCAGGCATGGAAGACAGCCAGAGAAAATGACTTGAGTCAAAGATTGGAATGTCTTGTTTGAGGAACTATGAAAAGACTAGTGTGACTGTATCAAAGAATATGGGGCAGAGTGTAAGGTATAAGAAAAGTGGAAACTGGGGCAGGGCGGTGCTAGTTTACAAAGGCCTTTGAATGGCAAATAGCATCTTGTGTTTGGTCCTAGAGGCAATTGTGAGCCACTGAAGTTTGAATTAGAGGGTTTGGGGTAACATGATCAGATCACTTAGTGGCTCAGAGGAGGATGAGGTAGGCAGAGAGCAAGATATTGTAATAATTCAAGTATTAGTTGATAAATGACTGCAACAGGATTGTGGCAGAATTAAAGGAGAGAATTTGAGAGATGTTGCAAAGGTGAAAAACTGACAAGCCTTGCCAAAAGATTAGATATAAGTGGTAAGAGAGAGAATGTATAAGTCACATTCACTCCCTTTAATGCCAGCTTGTCTAATTCCAGTGTTTTTTTTTTTTTTTTTCAAATGCTTTATTAGCTTCTGGTTTACATCATTCATTTCCGCCAGATTTTGAGTTACAATTTTTCCCCATTTTTCCCCTACCCACCACCCCAGAATAGCAGTCCCACAGGATATCCCCTCATCCAATCTGCTCTCTCCCATCTCTTCTCCCAAACATATCCCCTTCGACTTTTCCTGTAGGGCAAGGTGAATCCCCATGCCCCAATGCCTGCACATCTTATCTCCCAATTATATGCAAAATAGTGTTAATCATAGTATTTATATATTTTTAAAACATTTGATTTTAAAACTTCGAATTCCAGACCCATTCCCCTCCTTGCCTGCCACCCACTCCCACTGGGAAGATAAGCAACTCAGTATATGCTGTACCTGTATAGCTATGCAAAACATTACCATAGTAGATATATTGTAAAAGACTGACTACATTTCCTTCCCTCCTATCCCACCTCCCACCTGGTCCACTCCACACTTTGATCCTATCCCCTTTCAAAAGTGGGTGCTTCCAACTTCCCTCCTCCACAGCCTGCCCTCCCTTTCATCATCACCCCCTTCCTCCTCCCCCTCAACTCTCCTGTAGGGTGAGATATCCCATTTAATATGTATGTCATTCTCTCCCTGAGACAAATTCAATGAGAATAAAGTTTTGCCTTTTTACCTTCCTATTCTTCCCTTCCCCTGCAACCACTTTCCCTTGCCTCTTCTACATAAGATAGTTTACCCCATTCTGTTTCTCCCCATCTCCTCTCATTACATTCCTCTCTCACCCCTTAATTTCACCCAAGTATCATCCATTCCTATTAAATTTGACCTGTGCCCTCTATCTATGTATACCCTGTAAACATATATACATACATTCACATATATATTCATATGCACATATACCTTCTTCAACTATTTTCATACTGAAAAAGATTTCATCAGTTACAGTTATCGTTTTTCCATGTAGGAATGTAAATAGTTCAACTTTGATAAGTTCCTTATGATTTCTTTTCCATGTTTACCTTCTCAAGCATCTCTTGCTTCTTGTGTCTGAATGTCAAGTTTTCTCTTCAACTCTGGTTTTTTCCTCAAGAATGCTTGAAAGTCCTCTATTCCACTGAATGACCATATTTTCCCCTGAAACATGATACTCAGTTTTGCTGGGTAGGTGATTCTTGGTTTTAATCCCAGCTCCTTTGCCCTCTAGAATATGATATTCCATTCCCTTCAGTCACTCAGTGTAAAAGCTGCTAGGTCCTGTGCTATCCTGATTGTGTTTCCACAGTATTCAAATTGTTTCTTCTTTGCTGCTTGAAATATTTTCTCCTTGATCTGGGAATTCTGGAACCTAGCTATAATATTTCTAGGAGTTTTATTTTGGGGATCATTTTCAGGAGGTGATTGGTGGATTCTTTCAACCTCTATTTTGCCCTTTGATTCTAAAACATCAGGGCAATTTTCCTTGAGAATTTCTTGAAGGATGATTTCTATATTATTTCTTTGATCATGATTTTTAGGTAGCCCAATAATTTTTAGATTATTTCTCCTGGATCTATTTTCCAGGTCAGTGGTTTTTCCCATGAGATATTTCACATTGCCTTCTATTCTTTCATTTGTTTGGATCTGCTTAACAGTATCTTGATTTCTCATAAAGTCACTAGCTTTCATTTGCTTCACTCTAATTCTGAAGGAAGGATTCTCCTCAGTGAGGTTTTGAGATTCTTTTTCCATCTGGCAAAAATCGACTTTTTAAGGCATTCTTCTCCTCATTGCCTTTTTGAGCCTCTTTTACCATTTGAGTTAATCTATTTTTTAAGGTGTTATTTTCCTCAGTCAGGCTGTTGACTCTCATTTCATACTTTTCTTACATCTTTCTCATTTCTTTTCCCAATTTTCCCCCCACTTCTCTTATCTGCTTCTTAAGGTCCTCTATGGCCTGTAATCAGCTTGTATTTTCATTTGGAGCTTTTGGTGCCATAATTCTGACCTCCCAGTCCTCCTCCTGTTCCATGCTTTGATCCTCTTTGCCCCCAAAATAGGAGTCTAATGTTGCATTTTTCTGTTTATTTTGTTTCCTTTGCCTAGGCATGTTGCCATTCAGTTACCTGACTTTTGGGCCTGTTGCCACAGTAGGACTCTGCCACCAGCCAGGGGAGCTTCTGTTCCAAATTCTGGGGTTTTCTCATATGCTGGACATATTAGTTGGATGCCTTCTCTGAAGCCTCCACACACTCTGGCGTTTGCCACACACATTGGTCACACACTCCAAGACCTCTACCTGAGACTGAAATCCAGATCCAGGGAGGTTAAAACAAAAGAGATCACCCCACCCCCCAACTCCCCACCAGACTGACCACCAGATCCCCCTACAGTCCACAGGCCAGGAGTTGAAGCTGCAATGTGGCAACTTGGCTTAGGCTGTACTGGCTTCTCAAGGGCTTCTCGCCCCCAGGGAAAGAGGCCGACACTCTCCCAAGTACTGGTCCCGAAGTACATACCACACTGACCTCTCGCTTTGTTCTTGGCATCTATGTATTTGTAATTCTGGAAATGCCACAGCTTCTGGTGTTCTGGAGTCTCCCCAGTAGGTTGCTGGTCTGGCTGCCCTGGGGCTAAAACCTCTGGCTCATGTGGGCCGGGGCTCACTGGCCACTTGCTGCCAGGCTGCCAGGCTCTCCTCAGCGGGAGGTTAGCTTCTCTGTGTCATTTTGTGGGTTCTGGAACTCCAGATTTTGTTCAGAACCCCCTTTTACATTAATTTGGAAGTGATGTGGGCTGGAGCGCCTTGGAAGTGCTGTTTCTACTCTGCCATTTTGTCTCTACCCCCCAGTAATTTGTTTTTTAAGTAACATAACAAAGCTTCCTCTTTTGAAGCTGTTTCTGAATGGCTTTTACATTAAACAACAGCAAGGAAAATCTTAACCCTGTTTGCCTCAGTTTCCTTATTTGTAAAATGAGCCGGAGAAGGACATGGCAAACCACTCTAGTCATTTTGCCAAGAAAATCCCCAATGAGATTATGAAGAGTTACACAGGGCTGACGATGACTGAACAAGAAACGCAACTCTGAAAGGTGTACATTAAAATATGAAGCCTATTAATGAGTTGCATTAGGCCTGTATTGTCTAACAGGTGATTATTACTCACTGACAATAGTGCTTTCTTAGAAACCCAAACATGTAGCTATGTTTGATATAAGGGAATTTAACAACATTTAAATAGTTATTAAATCAACCTCAAACTTCTATAGAACCTGGTTATGAGAGGGTGCTGTCCAATCCTTGGAATCCTGGGAGACTGGCAAGCCATTTTAGAAAATGTAGTTGATATAGAGTCTCTCTATTAACAAGAGTATACACAAAAGTATGGCTCATGTATGGGGTATTTGTCTTCCCCATCCCCTCCTCAGGTTTGTTTCCTGGTTCTGACCATCACCTTGAATGCTATTCCACTCTATGCCAAATAGTCTGTTTATCTTTCCTTGGATTCTGCCTTCTCCTTTGTAACTGCTTGGTGCCTAGGCCTCCTTCTTCCACAACCACCAGAACTATGGTTTGTCTAGTTACCAAAATAGCATCAAACTCAGGCCCTGTTGATAAATTTCACAGCTCCCTTTGATGGATTTTCCTAACCCCATCAGGGTCACCCTTGTACCTTTCTTCCTGAAGTACTGTCATGTAAGATAATTTTAACATTACTCTCCATAGGGTAAGAAGTTGTGCAGAGGGGCAGCTAGGTAACACAGTGAATAGAGCACTGACCCTGGAGTCAGAAGGATCTGTGTTCAAATCCGATCTCAGACACTGAACACTTATTGACTATGTGACCTTGGGCAAGTCACTTAATTCCAATTACCTTGACTCCCCACCTCCAAAAAGATGTGCAGAAATGCATGTGTGCCTCATTCTAGAAGAAGTCCACAGTTATTCCTCATCATTTATGTGCTTTGGCCTATAAGGATTACAAAGCACTTTTTATATAATACTTCACAACAACTTCAAAATGGATGCTATTATTATCCTCATTCAACAGATGAGAAAACTGAAGTTCAGAAAGGTTATGTGAATAACAGTAATAGTTCTAGTAGTAATAATGATGACACAACATGTACAGAGCACCTGTTATATGGGCAGACACCCTGCTGCTAAGCACTTTACATATTTTCTTATTTGATCCCCCTAACAACACTGAAAGATAATTTGCTTCTATAATCCCCACTTTAAAGGCAAAGAAACTGAGGCAAACAAAAATTAAAAATAACATGTTTATAGTTGCACAGCTATTAGTGTCTGAGGCTAGATTTGAAATCAGGTCTTCCAGAACTCCAGGTCCTGTGCTCTATCCACTGTGACACCTAACTCCTTCTCTAACTTCCCCCATGTTCACACAAATAGTCTAGTGCTAGACGAAGGATTTGAATTTAGGTCTCTCCTATCTCTGAGTCCAGAAATGTTCCCACTTCCCACTACCATGTTCCATTATGGAAATGTTTGATTCAATAATTGTAACTCCCTTCCCTGTGTTTTCTGGACTCTTCTTGGTGACTTTTCCTTCCTTTCCACCCTCTTTACATCTGTACAAATACAAGTCTGGCACCTTCAGAGAATAAATTGCTTTTGAAGGCAAGAGGTGACATGTTGGTAACAGCTGGATCTTGTGATCCACCAGATGCCTTGTTTGTTACCTTTTTAGCAGTGCCAAGAGAGACTATGTAGAGATAGTGACTTCTCTTGCCAGCTGCTCCTCACTCCAGATGGTTAAGCTGGATGGTTAGGCTGGAGGAGAATCATGCCCAGTATCATTATCCAAAAGTCATTTCTTTGTCATAATATAATAAAACCTCACTAATTGGACTAACTCAGGGAAAGGCCATTAGGGATCGGTCAAGAGTCTGAAGTATAGAATGTTTTTAATGAAATATCATTTAATGGTTTTAAAGAGCACACATATACTCAAGCTGGTAACAGAGCCATTCCATGTAAAGGTCTTGCCTCTTCTCCCTTAAGGAACTGATTTGACTCCATTGTAATTAATAGCATCCATTTACCTTCAAAAATTATGAACAAAGTTTTCCTTTAAGTAAGATAAAGAACACGTTCTGTCATTTAAAACAATACATTATAAGGTAATGGCAGACAAAATTATGCCTAGATAAAGGAAGGGAAAAGAAATTATCAACTAATGAGAAAAAGTGTACTCATGCCTGCTTTCTGATGATTAACTTTTATTTGGGAGATTTATTTTGTAAAGAAGTTTGTTTGGGCCCTTAGTGTAGCATTAATACAAAATATGCCTATTTTTTTAATTTAGGGAAAAAATCACTGGAAAGGGGTGAGAAAACCTGCTTAAAAAGTCATATACCCACACCTTGCTCGTGTGACAGGATAGTGTCAGAAGGTAATCACAGGATCACAGTTCTGTATCTGAAAGGATCCTCATAAATCATATAGTTCACTTCTAAATTTCACAGATGGATTAATTGAGGTCCACAGAGGTTAAGTGACCCAAAGTGTTAAAGCCAGAATTTTTCAGTCAAGGTCCTCAAATTTCAAATCCAAAGGGCTTAACCTCCAGATTGTCTCAGTAAGAAGTTACAAGTTGAGAGCATCTGATGATATGTTATCAGTCATGATAGGAGGGAAAATAAAGAGGCAAGAAATCACTAGCTGTTGGATTTCTTAAGGAAAGCTCTGTAGTGGAGGACAGTTACAGATTACAATTAAGGCACTGAGAAAAATATGTTAATTTCAGATCACATTGTACCTGGATAGGTATTGCTGGATAATTTGACTGCCAGGCAAAGGGTAAAAGCCCAGGAAGAAGCCTGAAAAACTAGAAGGAATTTATATATATATATATATATATATATATATGTATGCATGTGTACTATATGTGTCTATGCATGTGTATGTGCATATATATATATATATATATATATATGTGTGTGTGTGTGTGTGTGTGTGTGTGCTAGTTTTCAACAAGAGTGATAAAGAACTGAGAATTTCTTTTTCATAAGCATGGAAGACAAGTGACTTGCAGAGATTTCATTATGTTTGTATTTCTTCCAGTGCCAAATAGCAACTATGTATGCAAAACACTTTATGTTATTGTGCCTCCTAGAGGAGATGCATCTCTAATCTGGCTGATAATAGTCTTTAAGAGGAAACAAAGAAGTCAAATATAAGAGGTTAAGATGGATCAGGATCTGTGCCACATTGTTGGAAAAGAGAAACTTGTGGCACATAAAAAAGGGAGAACCACTTAATTGCTGAGGCTTTGCTTTGGGTTTGAGACTCTTTGTAAAGAGAATTGTTGTTTGTTGCTCATCCTTCATTCTTGAAGAGATCTAATGACATCAGAAAAGTGATGTCTTGACTTGAAAGTAAATTGGATTTAAGCGAGGCAGAAGTATATAAAGTCATCTGTAATGGAAATGCAGATTTAAAGATCTTCCCTGCCCCTAGGCCCTTTGATTGGCTTAAGAGACTTTGATTGGCTTTAAGAGACTCTGAAAACCTTCCTTGATTTGAAAATATGCTCTGCCTCCTAATAGGCTGAATGTGGTCACATGGAGCCTGTGGTGGGAGGCTTGGTTTTCAGGAATGACCACACCTTGATGCTGTGTGATTGGGCAGTGGATCAAAAGGGTGGTTACTTTCTCTGAGCCAGGAGAAGGCTATATAAACTCTGATGAGAGGCTTTACTTTGGGGCTCACTTTGAGAAGTGTTGTGTGATTTGACCAGATGAGACTCTGGGAAGCCGTTGTTGAGAGCCCCCCGGCTTTGAAAACCCAGATGTTGATGCTTCCCTCTCTGGTAACTGTGATTTGGTATTGATATAATGGTTGGACAGTTTGGAAGCCTGTCTGTTTGATCTGTAAGTTCTGTAACTCTGAAGTTCGGGGTGCTGACCTTTTCCCCTGAACTAGGTAATGTGTGTTTGTTTGATTAAAGTAAGCTTGTTAACCCATTTTGAGTTGCTTTCCTTTTGAAAAGCAGATCTAAGAACCTGTGTTGGCAGTCACCCTGGGGATATTGGGGTGCTTGCTGCTACATCATCAGGCTCACTCTCACCTCTAGAGTCGTGGGAGTACAGTGGCAAGACACAGGTCAGGATAACTGGCAATGGCCCCAGATGCAGTGGAAGACATTGGCCTTTTTAACCTAAGGTCTTTCCCAGGTCTCAGTTTGTCTGGGCAACACCCATTCAGTGATAAAGGCCTAGTAGTGATGGACTCTTGAGGAGGAAAGTTAGCATTGTGTTTCTATAAGCCCTCAAGGGGCAAGGAGGACATTCCAAGTGCTATCCAAGTACTGTTAGAGTTAGAAAGATGTGGAAGTAGAAGTGACTGGGATATTTAATGAATGAGTTAAAGCGTGGCTAGAGATTGATGGTGAAAAATTAGGCTGACTCTAACCTGTGACCCCTTTTTCTTTTCTTTGCAATTTGGATTGTCTGAAAAATAGGCATGGCAGGTAGGAAGGCACATTCTCAGAGAAGCCTCTGTCTCTGGAGGGGAATGGTTCAGTGTGTCCTCTTGCTGTCCAGACTAAAGTAAGCAAGGTGGGCAGTGTTATAAACCTATGACCTGGGTCCAAATCCCTCTTGATTATACTATACTGTGTGAGCTTGGGCAAGTCACTTAGCCCTAGGTTCCAGTTTTCTCAGTTTCCTGTAAAATGAAGGTGGTGGATTTAATGGTCTTTAAGGTCCCTTTTCCTTTAAATCTATGATCTCTCATCTAGTCATCTAGTGAGCTGTGGCCATGCCTGATAGCTCAGTCATTCAAACAATAAACATTTATTAAGCACTTCCTATGTGCCAGGTACTTGTGCTAAGTGCTGGGGGTTGCAAACAAACAAACAAACTAGTCCCTGCTCTCAAGGAGCTCACATTGCCCTGTGGTAGGGGAGTCGTTAATGCTAAGACCATCTGGACACAATCCATGCTGAAATTCTGAAATTATTATTGTTAGTTCACAGATTGAGAGCATAATTGTACCTTAGAGGGGATCTGGGACCACCACATCACTTTATAGGTGAAATAACTAAGACCCAGAGAGATTAAATGATTTATATAAGTAGTAATTATCAAAGGCAGGTATCAAAACCAGGTTGTCTGCCCACAACTCCACCACTCTTAGTAGGTAGGACAAGCAGAATATGGTGAGACTGACCCATCACCACCAGGTAAGCTTTGTGAGTCTCAGAAATAATGATCAGGCAGCTCCGAGTAGTCCATGGAATGGTGATGAGAATCTATCTGAATTCTGCCAGGAGAGAGAGGCATTGATTTTCTTCTTGCCACAAATAAAGTGGGAATTTTTTTGGAACTTTTTTTCTGTCTTTTTACATTAATTTCTAGCCAGTTCATTCTGAGCTTTAGCATTCTTGACATTCTTATAGGAGGTGCTATTTTGTATTCATCCTGTTACCCATTCTTGCATCTGTCTTCTGTGTGCATCTTAAAAATCATGGTAAGGAGGCAAGAAAGACAGGTTCACTAATACCCTGCTTCTGGAAGCTATAAACTGGGCCATCCATTCTGGAAAACAAATTGAAATTATGCTAAGAAAGTGACTAAAGTGTTCGTTCCTTTTGATCCACTGCTGGGCACTTTATAAATCTGAGAGGTCAAAGACAGAAAACTGCCATTTATTTTTACCATTTTTAGTGGAAGCAGGAATATAAACCAAATGGATGTGCAATGTTTGGAGAAATGCTAAGTAAATTGTGGTATATGAATTTAATAGAATATTTCTGTTTTATAAGAAGGATAAATATGAAGAATTCAGAGAACCACAGAAGCACATGTGAACTGATATGCACTTAAATGAGCAGACCAAGAAAATAATATACACAATGACTATAACAATATAAAAGGGGAAAAAAAGAAACGCGATACTAATTAAAACTAAATGTGCCCCTGAAAATGATGGGGAAAATGCACTTATTTATCTTCTTTGCCAAGTTAGACTATAGTTGAAGAACATTACATATACTCTGAGATTCATTCACTTCCTAGGTGAAATAACTAAGACCCAGAGAGATTAAATGATTTATCTAGTAACTATCAAAGGCAGGTATCAAAACCATTGGTTTTCTTGAACTGTTTTCTTTTTCCTACTCCTTTCTTTCTTTCTTTCTTTTTGTTACAGGAAGTTGACTGAGTGGAGGAAGGGAGAGATCTTATTCAATTATGAAGGTGGTATAAAAACAAAAGGTATTAATTAAGGTTAAACATTTTTAAAAGTAAAAAAGATGCATTGCAAAAGAAATTTTGTGCATTTACTGATATTTTGTGAATTAATAGAATAAATTGAAGTATTCCATGACATATAGTCAAATATTCTGCCCCTAAGTTCCTCAGGAAATGGTGCAAAATTTTCACAAAAAAACATTTCTCTCATTTTATATAATGAGTATTTAATGAATATCTTTTCTTCATCAAACTTATTTTTGTTTTTGTCATCAGAATTATAGTCCTCTGTGGAATCAGAGGGAGCATAGTGATGTAAGAATGAATGGACAGAATAGCATTTCTTAAGTACTTATTATTCTAAGTCCTGGGGATACAAATTCAAAATGAGATAAGGCCCTGACCTCCAGAAGCTTATTATCATTGTGTATAGTATTTTTCTTGTCTGAGAAGGTGTTGGTGGGCAGTTTTGATATTCTGAGGCACAGTGCTTTGGGGTTTTTTTGGACCAAAGACTCCTCAGATCAGTCACAAGAGAGTTTTTTGTTCTCAATGTGAATGGAAGTTAGATTTGGAAGGGACATATAATCTTCTGAGTCCCCAGGCCTGTCACTGTCTCATTCAACTTCCAACTCCTGGAGCTAGGGATCAAGGTATGGGACAGTGGCATTATTTAGCTTTATAGAGAGAAAGATAACATTGTCACCATTTATTTTTTGTCCTGGGGGAAGAATTTGTACAACCATTAAGCTCTGAAATTTACATTGCTTAGTATTCAAAGAAATCCACCTTCTGGGGTTTTCCCTTATTTTTACATCATTTGCTATAGCTGATGCCTCTTTTAACATTCTCCTTTGAGGGCTAAAATGATGTAACTGGCCTCCTACCACAAGAATGTGTGGTCTGAATTGATTTTCTAGTAACAGAGGCAGACTTTCCTGAGATACATAATTGTTTTTTTTTTTTATCCTCTGATGACAAATGATATACTTTTGGGAAATGATTAACTGGTCTTAAGGCTATATTCTGAAACTTAGAAAGGGAAAAAAGAGAAAGATTTCTTCAATAAGAAGCGAATTATCTTGGTGACAGCTATAGGCATCACAGCAGGAGATTTGGGGCTAGTGTACAGGCTGGCTCCTGAATGTGAGGATACTTGGTCACATAGAATATGAGTGGATATTGGGAGATTTTAGGGAAATAGTGGAATTTGGGCAAAATTGGGGAATGACTACTCCTTCACAAGAGCAGTGGTTGGCAGAAAAGAGCTGATGCTTCTGAACCAGTGTTGGGTATGATAAAATATCAAACAGATGTGTGGTCAGTAATTAAATCAGTGACTGGGTTGAATAACATCTGGGATTTTTACCAAGAGGCTTTTCACTAACTTTTGAAAGCTTCCCAAATGAATTGCTCCTTTAAATGTGAAGTTTAGAACTTTAAGGGCTAGCCCCCTTTGGAAGAGAGAACCTCTGGGTTAGATTTAAAGGTCCCTAATCACCTAAGGAGGTCCTGCTTTTGTTATAGAGGTTTCCCAGGCCAGTAGTGTTCTGAGGAGGCCCTGCCACACATTCAGGTTGCCTTAACGAAAATCTCCCCAGAATTCTTGGTATCATCACTATTTCATCTCCTGGGGTCAGAGCCAAGAGAATAATAATGGATATTAGTCTGGGGTCTTTCCATATGAGGACCTTGATTTCATTATCTACCCACTACCATCTTGTTGAAATGCCTCACTGGATGTTCCCAAAGGCTTGATTACTCTCCCACCTCACCTTTGCCACTCAGTTTCCTTCAGAATTCATCTGTAATTTCACTTTCTTAAAATGGCCTTTCCTGGTCCCTCCCCCAGGTTCCCTCCTGCCCCTGATAATGTCTTGGCTCTGAAACGATCTTCCATTTTAGACTTAATATATATCTTGTTTGTATATACTATAGTTGTTTGCTCCCCACCCCTCCGTTAGAATGTGATTTCCTTGAAGGTAGGAACCATGTCTTTACCTCTCTTTGTGTTCCATGGGCTTAAACACAATGCCTGGCATGTAGTAAGGACTTAATAATTGTTGGTGGTTTCAAAAGAACTGAGCTCAGTTTTATATTACCACTCATATAAAGGATAGGATATATTCAAAGTATAGGATGACATTTAGTAGTTTTCTTAAGATATGTCTAGAATTATATTCTCCCTTATAAAAATATAAACTCCTTGTGAGTAGGTGTTGTTTTATGCTTTGTATTGATATTCTTCTCATACATAGTAGGTACTTAATCAATACTCATTGATTATTTGATATTTCAATGCCAATTAAGGATGACATATGCTGATACCTAAAACATTGACTTCTTATTTTTTTTTAGTTCATAGAGAAGTGTCTGATTTCTATATCATGTTTCTATGCTATTATGAATAATGTTGCCTAGTCTGTGAGCAAAAGTAATTCTGCTTTGTATAATGCCTGTTGAATTGACTGCAGAAAATCAATGCTAAATAATATGTTCAATATATTTTCGCTTTAACAAAATTTCTAGGACCTAGTAATCATTTTGTATTTGTCAGATAATGTATCTTATAGGAATTTTCCTTATTATTAATTAAAATCATAGAACTTAAGACCTGAAAAGGTTCTATAGATATCATATAGCTTATTCTCTGCCCTACACATAGCTGAGTGTCTAGATTGTCTAAGAAGAACGAATCTCTCCATATTTTAAAGGAAAGGGCAGCCTAAGTCACTTCCCTAGAGCCATGGTTCAAGCACATGGCAAAAGATAAGAAGATTATCTTGCCCAGATGTGCTGTTTGATTCTTAATAATTTTCACTTTTATTCCTACTTGCCAAGAATGACTGAATTAATCATGCTGAATGTTGAAGTCTTTATGATTATTTTCAAATCCTGAATGCTTAGTCAGATAAGACAGGAGGCATCTTCTAGTGTAACAACCAGTCACCCAATTTATTGTTATAATTATGGTTGTTTTTGTGATAGAAAGGAATGAATAAAATTAAGATTGAGTTAGTATTTCATATTTGTGAAGTCTTTTGTAATTGCTTATTATTCCTTGGAAGGACATAGTGCCTCCCTGTGAGGTGAGTATTTTTGTTATGTGAGAGACTTGTGAAGGTTAATAAAGTTACTTCCTTTAGGATACAACTCTGGAATATGGAAGGAGCTTTATAAAATTATCTAAATCCTATAATTAAGTTTGGATTTCATTCTCTTAGTCTGCTGGTCAATTCTTATTTTCTGAAGACCAGTTGAGTGTAGGAAAAATATTGAGGTTCGAAGGAGATAACATGTAAAACACTTTGCAATCCTTAAAGAATTGTATAAATGGTAGTTATTATTGAGCATCTTACTTCTGGTAAATTTTCTGGAAGCTGAGAATGAAGTGTTTGGAGTGGGGGTGGTGATGACTGTTTAAGGCTGTCCAGATCCTTCTTGTTTGAAGGATGGAGTCAGAGGAAAGAGAGTAAATGAGAACTAAGGTGGACCACTCTGTTGTACTGTGTGGACATGTACTGTACAGTGCTGTTCCTTGACATTAAGTGTCCTGTAAAAGCTAATGATATATTTAGGGGTTTGGATGGGAGTTACCCATAATGCACAAGCTACAGGCCCCCAATTTGTCCAGGATTTATTTATGCTGCTAAACCTTTTCTTTTGATGTTCAGTCACTAAGTGAATTCCTCCTGTTGGGATAAATTGTGTTTAGAAAAAGACCACTAAGGCTGTTGACTGACTCAAAAGTCTAAAGAAGAGGTACTCAGTGGGGGGTTTGGCTTTTTCCTCTGATCTAAATGTACAGGAAAAGGAAAATTAAGCCTACAATGCCTTAATAAGACACTCTTGACAGTATTCCCTTGGATATACATCGCTTAACTACCATGGAATTAGACTCAAGAATTTAAAAAAAGGTTAAAAAAAGGTAGGAATCCATCCAGCTAGATGTTAGATCCAGCTAAAACCTATAACTTTTCCTAACTTCTCTATTTTTGTTGAGAGCAATACCATCATTTCATTCACCCAAGCTTACAATTTGGGAGTCATCCTTAATTTTCCCTTCTCTTTCATCTTCAGTATTGAGTCAGTCACCTATACTTCTTGGTTTTTGTCTTTATGGCATTTCCCGTTTCCTGCTCTTGTTGACATAGCCACTATTCTAATTTAGGTTCGTGTCACCTGTCACCTGGACTATTGTGGTATAATTGGTCTTCCTGCTTCCAATTTCTGACCTTGCCAATCCATTTTCCACATCGCTACCAAACTGATACCCTCAAATCACAGGTTTGACCATGTCACTTCTCTGATCACATCAGTGACTCCTTTTTGCCTTTAAGATAAAATACAAGCTTCTGTTCAGCACTTAAAGCCCTTTAGATTCTATCACCAATCTGTATTTCCACACTGACTTCTCATTTGTACCCTTCAATCATTTTATTTTCCAACTCCTTGTCCACATGCTATTTCCTATACATGACACTCGGTCTTACACATTTTTGCCTTTGCACAGATTCCTGGATATTTCACAAACCACTTGGCTCCATGAAATTTATCTGGGATGTTCCCCCTCCTTTACTTCAGCTACTGACCTCCCTGGCTTCTTTTAAGTCCCTACTAAAATCATACCTTATATAGGAAGCCTGCCCTAACCCCTCTTAATTTCAGTGCTTTCTCTCTTTTGTTTATCTTCTGTCTGTCCTGTCTATAGTGTGCTCCCTCTGTCTCTGTCTCTGGATGTGTATGTGTGTGTGTACACACACACACACACACACACACACACACACACACACACGTGTGCATATTATATACATAATATGCACACACACATATATGTATATACATATGCACACACACATACATGCATACACATACATGCTGTCTTTCTCATTAGATTGTAAGTTCCTCGAGGGCAGGGACTGTGTTTTCCTCCTTTTGTATACCTGACACTTAGCAGTAGCTGGAACATAGTCACTTTGTATATGTCTATTGATTGCACAGATGACTGTAATGCTTTCCCTCCTCACTTTTACCTATTAGGAATGCGAGCTTTATTTACCTCTATAAAGGCCCTTTTTGATTCCCCCAGAACTTAGTGGGCCCCCTCAAAATGACTTTGTATCCATTTTGTAAGTCTCAGTGCAGTTTTAAGGTTATGAAAGTTAAAATTTATAGTCCCTGAATGTAATTTCTTCTCATTGGGATATAAACTCCTTTAGGGAAAGAATTGTTTCACTTATTTTATCTTTGTATCTATAATGCCTAACTTGCTAAATGACATATAGTAGGTGCATAAAAAAATACTAGCAAAATTTAATTGAATAAAGGAATTTTAAAACAGGAAAGCAATCTAGTATATGTATATGTATATATTTATATGTATGTACCTATATTTATTTGTATGTGCATATATGTATGTATCTATGTATACACACACACACACACATACACACAATACCTCCAGGTGCTTAGCTCATCACCAGGGAATATACAGACAGACTCATTTTTATAAATATTCCCTCCCAAACCAGACTAAAGGTAGCTATTTTGGGAATTCTTGAAGAGAGTTACCCAAGCTGAAAATCTGGCACATCATTCACTTATTCCCCAGCAGCACACTTCATAATTTCAGCTGTTTTTAATTGCTGAGTAGAACTGATTAGTGTTTCTAATGCTTGAACAGGTTATTGACATGCACACATCAGGTAGGAAGATGAGGAATGGGTCATGGTTTGTTATGTTTTTTATACTTGACATCTCCTTAATTCAGCTATATAATTGCCACAGAATGCCTTAGGGGCACTACCTCTGCAAGTTGCTATGTATATCAATTACTACCAATTTATCAAGCATAATTTTAATGCCTTCATGAACACAAGAAAATACATGTTCAAGGAGTTTAGAATGATCTTCACTAGCCCTGAGCTGGTTCACACTTAAAAAATTATTTTTTTTCCTCTTATATATTTTTAATATTTTTCCTTTTATATTCATCTGTGATCTCTTTCTATGAAAGTCTTGTCCATTTCTTTTCATAAATCCTCCATGAAAGGTCCACTTCACATACTGGGGATCTTCTTCTAGATCCCTTGTTGTCCATCTTTCATTTTCAAAGCAGACTAGTGACTTTATGGGATGATGTCTTGGCTTGTGTGTGAATTGGACTAAAATGAGATACATTTGCGTAAAATCATCCCTTATCTGTAGTCATTGTCAGTCTTTGGGCTGTCCATTGTTTATCCATTACTCTCTCTACACCTCCTTTTCCAGCCATGGATTTGTAATGGTATATTTTATAGTATTTATCCCATGCAGTTCTGCATTGATAATATATCATATTATTCATGCCTACCATTTACCTCTCCATTGCTTTTTGGGTAATTCATGAACTTAATTCTTTGTAGACCTTGGTATTCTGTAACTTAGCCATAAAACATCATTGAAAAAAATGTGTTTTAAATAAAGATAAGTTATAGTTTCAGAGAAAATCTTGGGTTCATTAAAAGCAGAACAAAGTTACCCAAAGACAATTTATACATGTTCTCTCTTCCTATTTAATCTAGGCCCTGATTCATTGTTCATTCCCATTTTTCTCCCCAAGGAACTATCGTTTTAGTGATTTTCTTGGTTCTTTAAATTGAAACTCTTTATTTATAAGGTAGCAAGAGACTAATGCTACATTTTCCAAATTGTCTTAGCAAAGAATTTTGATAGTAGTTTCAATCACCCAGCCACCTTTCTGTCCTTTTCTGTTGACCTTGCTCTTTGTTTCTGAGATTCCATGTTAATGTCATCATTCATGTGTCTAAGCATAAGTACAGAGATTTATATGTCAGTTCTTTTAATGGATGTCCAGCCAAAGTCCTACATGAGGATATGATGTGTTAGGGAATGGGAAAAAAAGTAACATGGCATGAAGGATGAATGTTTTTTCCAAAAAAAATATTAAATGCTTTATATGCATTAAGAGTAGGCATGATAGAGGATATATGCGAGCTGTCTTCAGAGTCAGGAAACCTAGGGTTCAAGTCCTACCACTGATATATACTGTCTAGGTGAGGTGGAAAAGTTACTTCATCCTTGGCAACTTTCTAAGTCACTAAGTTGCTGAGCAGGTGCTAATATGAATTAGTATAAAGAATTTTCACACTGAAATTCCTTCTATGGATGCAGTCATAGATCCAGTCCCTTCCCCTACAAGCAACAACCTTAAGAACCAATTCAAACAATTTTATTTGCTTAATAACTATTTGCATTTAAATTAATTAATCTTTTGCATTTAAATTAATCAATCTTTCAATGAATATAAAATAAGACTTTTTCAGCTTTTCCTCTTAAGTCAAGAATATTTTTTAAGGTTCTAATGTGTATTTTTCTCCTATACATAAAGTTTTACAGGTTAGATGTTTCTATTTCAATAGAATATCTTATCAATATTATTCTACATGGGATTAACAATGATTGGAATTATAATAATTTTCTAGCAACCTAAAAATATAGATTATTCAAGGTAGATGTTACAACAGGAAAGGAAGAAGGAAGCTAACTTTACTTTATTGTGACCTTGTACAAACTATTAATATTAACCTAATCCAACTCTCAGCTTGGTTCTCTGTAAAATGAAGGGGGTGGGTTACTGACTGATCTTTTAGGCCCCCTTCTAATGCTAACCTTCTGCAATATAATTCTATTTTGGAAAATGTGAAAGGAGGAGAAAATGGATGTAATGAAAAAGATTTTGCTCATGGAGAACAAAAACCTAAGATTCAGTCCTTGTTCTGTTGCTTTTTAGGTATGCTTTAGACAAGTCATTTTACCTGTTGTCAGTGTCTTCTGCAAAATGAAGGGGACTGACATAGGCAACCTCTGTGCTATAACATCCCCTAATTATTCAGAATACGAAGGGTACATTTTGTTGGCAAGGTAGGGCTCTTCTGATGATATCTACTCTCAGATGGCCCCAGAATTCCTCTTTGGTGCCTTTTCAAGGAAAGATAAGCAGGATTCAAGGGGCGGCTAGGTGGTGCAGTGAGTAGAGCTTTGGCCCTGGAGTCAGAAGGACCTGAGTTCGGATTGGCCCTCAGACACTTAACGCACACAAACAAAAACCTAGCCTTGGGCAAGTTACTTAACCCCAATTGCCCTAAAAAAAAAGATAAGCAGTATTCTTAAATAATAGCTTGGTTCTGCATGAACTCCTTACCTGCATCTATTCCTCAGTTTTATATGGCACATGGGGAAGAACAAGCATGAAGATAGATTACTTGCCCTTTACCTAACCACTGGTGAGAGATAATATAGAAATGGGAACTGCATTTTGATGTCCATGATTTAGTTTCTCAATATTCAGGACCCTAGTAGTTCCTGTTGAATTCAGGGTCCCAGTGGAAATATAACCTTTGGAAATTTTCTTCAAGGAAAAGTCAATAGACCATAGTTTTATTCATCATATTTGCACGCCCCATACAATCTTTTCTGGGCCATTATTTTATAATTGCTAATTACTCAGTGTATATATGTGAGAAAATCTATGGCCCAGTAAAGACAGTAGGCAGGAATGGGAGAGAGGGGTTATTGATTCGACTGAGGATGCATAATATTACCTAGATTTTATGAGTGTGAGGACGCTCATTGGCAATGCTAATTGTAGGATGGCCACAGACACATCTATGAGCACCAAGTATCTTCTAATGTCCCCAGAGCCCCTGCTTCTACTCAGAAATTCGCATGTAAGAGACATAGAATAGGGGACTAGGGAGAGCAGGTGGTGGGTGGAATTGGCTTGATTTGGAAATTATTCTTTGATCCAGTTTGGATTCTGAGTTCTGGGGGGAAGAAGAGGAGTACCAGAGGAGAGGCAGCATGATTTGAAGCTGACTAGGAAGTGCCAGTTGAATTTACAGGCAACCAATGATGCTAGAGCTGACAGAAAGGAGATACTGCAGAGAACTGAAACAGTCAGTGATTTATCAGCAATTGTGGTGTAGAACACGAACAAATAGTTTGACTGAATGTTTCACTTTTCAACCAGGTATGCCATGAGTCAGTAGTAAAGAAATCAGCATATGCAGTACAAGACAGTATAAGAATCATTGCACCAGATGTTCATGGATGAGTTAGCCCTGCTCATTTGCACAGAATTAGCATGAACATGATCCAACTTTCATTTAAATCTTTTAATTCATTTCTTGGTTAAATTTGCATACATAAGTTATAGCTATACCTTGTGGTGAATTTTCAAAAGTACATTCCTTTTTATATTGTGTCTTTAAGCCATTTTCAATAGGTATCAACAATATTTGAACCATCTGTTGCATTAGCAATTATTCTATCCTATTCTCTGGGTAGGGAGGAGTGGAATAATTTATTAATCATGTCTATCCCCCTTCTTTTTCCCCATGAAAAATAAATCATATTGTTGGAAATCGTGATGTATCATTGAAATAACTGAAGTTGAAGTAAAATGTGCAGCCCATTACAGCAGTAACAGTCCAGAGGGATAATTCAGTCCTGATGTAATAAACAATAGGAGATTGTTTTTGTTCTTATAGTGAATGCTGAAGACTCTTCTCTGGAGCTGGGTTTATAGCCTTGTTTATCTTCCTCTCCACCTTGCCATTCAATTCACTATGTAGTGGTTGTATAATACAATGAGAAGCTCAAAATCTTCCACTGAACAATGCTGTACTATTACCTAGCTCTTAGAAAGGAGAAAATTGAATGGGAAGAGGTTATTAAAAATGAAGTAAGACTTTGATATAAGACAATGACTAGTATCTCTTTATTTTTCAACACTGTTTTATGAATATTCTCAAAATCCTTATGGGCTGTTACCTTAGCAGAGTGATTTACATGTATGACTCACTTTTGGGTTGTTATCTCTCTGAGTTCCTCTTACCTCCTTCAAAGAAGCTTTCCTTTCCATTTTTTAAGGACAGAAATAGCAAGTCCCTGCTAATCAGCTGTATCCAGAAAGTCAGAGATGGGAAGTAAATCAAGATCACTCATACTGTGAATTGTATATCCTAGAGAAACAAACTTAGGCAATTATGTGTGTGCATATGCAAACACATGCATATGTAATACGCACACACATTAGCATTTAAGTCCTGATTGGTCTATTTGTACATGTGTATGTGTGTGTAAGTGTATGCCATCTGGACAAGGGACTGATTGGAAGTTTCTCTTAGATCAAATCTATATCCTAGGGAAATAACTAGGTGATATAGTCCCATAAGCTGTTTGCGTCTTCTGTCTGTCCGGGTCAAAGACAAAGCGGCAATCCCTCATCAATCTATTCATTGAGTGAAAAGATGAACCCATTAACCAATAAATAGAATGAAGAATATCAAGATGAAGTAAAATATTGGAGATTTCAAAGTCTGAAAGGGGAGGAAGTAGAATGGTGAGAGAAGGGTGGAAAGAGGGTGTAGTTGCGCTGACAGCTGGGTTATAGAATGCAGGGCATTTTAGATCAGGAGGGAGTATTAGTAAAGATTTCTCTTATTAAGGGATGATTTACCCTCTTGTGATTAAAGGTCTTGTGACTACCAGTCTTCACTTTATTGTCTCTTTTTACTTCTATTTTCCTAAAAGACAAGTGTATTCTTTCTTTCTTTTTCAAAGGATCAGTACTATTAATGTAACAGTGAAAAAGTATTCAATCTATCTGGTACTTCCTAGTGGAAAGATCTGATCATATTCCTTCCCCATTTATTAACCTGTTATCTATGAGATAAAATGGTAATTCTTTATCCTTTCGTCTCAGGCCCTGACTTTTCATCCTTAATTCATTGTAGTTTACTTAGCAATTCTCTTTCTTGCTGTAAGACTTGACAAGTAACTGCTCTTCAGTCTCATTCTGTACTCTTCCATCTCTGTGCATTGACTTGGGTTACTCTCCTATACATGGAACACACTTCATTCTTATCTTCACATGTTGAAATTCTTTTGTTCCTTAAGGTCTAGTCCACATGCCACCTCCTCCGAGAAGATTTCCTGATCTCTTAGTTGAAAGTGACCTTCTTTCTTCAGATATTTGTAGAGCATTTTCCCTTTCCATTTCATTATATTCTATCTTGCTTAATTACATACAATTACATGTAATTGCATCCCTGCTATGTCTTTTCTGTTTAAACTGTAAGCTCCTTTTAGGCACCTATCACTTTTTATCTTTTTATGTCAAATACCCAGCACAGGGTCTTCACATATTACAGGTGCTTAACAAACATTTGTTGAATCTAATTCATTCAAAAGAAACAAAGAATGCATTGATTGACTTTTGTAATGATGGTTTCTTGTTTCAGTCCAAATAATTTCCTTTCCTATACTTCATAAACATTGGATAAACTGTTTGTGTTTAGTTGTGACCTGTAGGCATTGAAGAATGGATTTAGATACTATCTGTCCAACCTGAATGCTGCTGCTAAGTTTACTTACCTTGGCAGTATACTTTCCAGGGATGTACACATAGACAGTGAGGTTGAACTATGCCTTACCAGAGCTAGTTCTGGTTTGGGAGATGCTGAAGGAAAGTGTGTTTGGGAAGTGTCATTAGATTACCTACCAGACTGAAGATCTACAGGGCATTTGTGATGATTTCATTTGTTGGTTGCCTGTGAAACTTGGAAGGTCTACCAATGCTATACCATGAAATTGAATCGCTTCCATTTGAATTACCTTAGGAAGATCCTGAAGATCACCTGGCAAGATAAGATAATAAACATTGAGATCCTTTCTTGAATGGAACTGCTAGGCATTCAAACCACACTGCAGAAGTATACCTCTGATGGGCTGACCATTTTGTTACTTACCTAAATGACTAATTTACAGAGAGCTCACAGAAAGCCAGTGTTCATATGGAGGTTTGAAGAATCAACAAAAGGACACACTCAAAGTCTTGCTGAAGATAATTGGAATTGATAGACATGGGAGACACTGGTGTAGGATCGTCCAGCATGGCATGCCTGCATCAAAGAAAATGTTGTGTTCTGTGAGCCAAATGCAGAATGATAGTAATTCAGAAGAAACCTGAGATGAGTAAATTTAGGGAAAACTCCAACCCAAATGTTCATGTCCTCTTTTTGTTCCCAGCCTGCGGTAGAGCATTCTAACCTCATAAAGATCTCATTAGCCACAATTGGACACACCATACCTTGACTCCCAACATAGCAATGTCATTTTGGTCCTCTTTGGGCACAAAGGACAGAAACCAAGTCCAACCTATTGAATAATGCATTAATCATATTTATGGTAGTTAGATTCCTGTTGTGTAGTTATCCAACTTCAGCCTGCATACTTCCAATGATAGGAGGCTCACTCTCATTTGAAGTAATGGAAAATTTGAGGGAAAAGACAAAACTATTTAGCCTTGAAGAATTCTAAAGTACATATAGTACATACATTAATGTGTACTCTCTTCTAGAAATCATGAAGGAGATCATTGTCTAACTGATGAATATGGACATTCATGAGATGTTAAACAAGGAGGTATATGTTGACCTAAGATGTTTGCCAGTGTCATGGCAGAGGTCTTACATAAAGCCCCACAAAAATTTATGTTCTCTATCAATAATGAGGCTTGCCAAGTGTTCTGATTTGTAGATGCCATTCTTCTAATTTTATTGAATCTTGGATCACCTCAAAATCTTTTCAGTAAAATCTGAACCATTATTAAATATTGGGTATTACTTTAATGGCCTCAGCACCATAGATCACCTCACTTTGTTCTTTGGTATTGAGTTGTCTGTATAGCATTTGATCCCAAGAGTTTGGGGCTGTGCTGTTTATAATAATATACCACTCCATAAGTGCTCATCCAGAAGTATTGATAATATACAGCTTTCTTAACATACATCTCTGGTCCTAGGAAACATTTGACATTAAGTACAGTTTATCTTTGGCTCCCATTCTTGTCCCCTTTATTGCCTCCCTTACTCAGTTCTGCTCACTGTAGTGTCACAATCAATTTTGCTATCTTGGAGCAACTTTCCGCATTTTTGACCACTTTCTTCCTCCTCCAGTTCCATCAAAACTTGAATAAGCTGTCTGCAGGAAAATTGAATGAGTTCATATGCAGTGATCAGTTGCTGATAATAACATAACATTTCCTAAACTGTGTTTTAAGGAACTTGGTGTTCTGGAGAATGTGACTAGCAGTTCCAAGAGAAGATTTTTGTCTTCCAATTTCTTTTTTTACCTAAAATATGAAAGATGTAATTATATGTGTATCAAAAATACTCCTGTGTACAATGTGGTAAAAAATGAGCTTAATTTCTCTCCTGATTTCTCTCATTTATCCTGCTTTTTGTTTTGTTTTGTTTGTTTAGTCATTTCATTCATGTTTGACTCTTTGTGACCCCATATGGCGTTTTCTTGGCAAATATACCTGAGTGGTTTGCCATTTTATTTCTACAGCTCATTTTGCAGATAAGGAACAGAGGCAAACAGATTTAAGTGATTTGCCCAGTGTCACATAGCTAGCAAGTGCCTGAGGCTAGATTTGAACTCACATAGTTGAGTCTTTCTGACTCCAGGCCTGCCTCTCTGTCAACCAAGCCACCTTAGCTGCCCCATTTATCCTGGGAGTATTCCCTAGACCAATATCCTTGGTTTCAAGTCCTGATATGTTCAGTTGCAGAGTTAGAATTGGGAAACACTGAATTAACCAGAGTAACTTGGTACATTAAAAATAGTGATGAACTTGAAGTCACTTAAAGTTTGAATCCTGGCCCACCCAGTTAGTATTTAGTATATGACCTTCAAATAATAACCTCTCTGGGCCTCAGTTTCCCTATCTGTAGAATGAGAAAATTATGATTCTTTCTAGTTCTATGCTGTCTTAATTTTTTTTTTTTTGCTTTTTTGTTTGGAGGGAGGAAGGAAGGGAACTTGAGGTTAAGTGACTTGCACCAGGTCGCATGTCTAGTAAGTATTAAGTGTCTAATGCCAGATTTGAACTCAGGTCCTACTGACTCCAGGGTCGGTGCTCTATTCACTGCACCACCTAGCTGCCCCATGATTGTCTTAATAGTTTAAGAAACTCAGAGCTATAGAATGTCAGAGTTATAAGGAACCTCATTGGCCATTTATCCAACCCATAATTGAACAATAAACTCCTTTAACAATGCACTATAGAAATGGTCATCTAGCTTTTCCTCTACTGAGAAGGGACCCTGCCTCCAGCGCATCCCATTCCATTTTTGGACAGCTGTCTTCTTGCATTTGTTTTTGAGTTCTTCATTCCCTTGAGGATGATCATTGTTTTAAAAAGGTTCTATATAATACTGAAAACCACAGTACCCTAATCCCATAAGACAATCTTAAATGACAAGATTTCAGACACAGAGCAAAAGGGAAATATTTTTGTTTTCCTTCTCTCAATTGTAGAACTTATTTGTTCCATACATTAGACTGACTGTGTTAATATGTCTGACATTCACAACATAGGGAGACTTTGTGGATTATGTATATATGACAGATATTTAATACCAGAATAACTTTCTTTTATCCCTTGGTATGCCTTCAGACTGCCTTCTTCTATCATCAGTTGTCAGTTTTACAAGCACAATGATAAGTTGGAGTGTGACCTAGAGGAGGGGACTTCAAACTGTAAATGGATAAATGAAAAAGTACTTGTTAAGCACCTACCTGTGTGCCAAGACCTGCACTAAATGCTAGAAATATACAGGCAAAAGTGAAGATAGGTCTTGCCTTCAAGGAGCTTACATTCTAATAAAAGATGGGATATTTTGGTTGGCCAAGTTATTCAGTTGGTGAATGACCACCATCCAGAGCTGCACTGTTTCAAGAAGTAACGGGAACCTTTTCCTCAGAGATCTTTTTTACAAGAGATGAGAAAATATTTATTAATTATAGACCAAACTGACACCTTCCATGCTGCTTCCATCTGCTTCAGATGTTCAGACTGGACAGTTTTCAAATGACAGCAGATGTCCCAGCTAGCAGAAATTAATCAGCTGGAAAGTGTGCCATTACTTAGCTGTCGTTTTGGAGACCTGGATGCCAGCTACAGTACTCTTTTTGGTCACTGCACCTAAATCATCAGTTAAATGTTATCTTTGTAGAATAAGGAATACTATCTATTTAGCTCCCCCAAAGGATTCTTCTCTTCCCCCCAAAAGGATTTTTATTTGATTGTGCTCTGCTATTCTATAAACAACAAACAAAAAACAGTAAGGAAAGAAATGTCTTTTTTCGTGCTTCTGATCATCAAATTTATAAGAAGAGTGTACCAACAGTCTTAGTGCACTTTAAAGTTTTCCTAATGTCATAAGCATAAATGTTACAAGCTTACAGAAATCACTTGAAAAAATTAATTATTTAAATTAAAATGTTGATGCATTTCTTATTAAAATTAAACATAACCACCATCTTGTGCTATTTATTTCTTTAGATGATTTTTGAACTTTGTAAACACCTTCATCACCTTCCTTTCAGTGACTAAAATGACTGCATTTGTACTCCTAAACTTACATTCATCCAAAGAAAGAAGTTTTGCTGCATACATAACACTTTTGATGTGACCTTATAAGAAAAAGTCTAATGGTGTCAAATCAGGTCACTGAGGTAACCAACCAAAAAGATTTTCTTAACTGATCTACAAGTCTGAGACACTCTCATCCAGAAACTGTTGCACATGCTATGCATAATGGGAAGGTGCTTCTGGTTAAAATAAAAATTTATGTTTCATAATTCTCCAAAGTAAGTGCAAAATAAATTAATATATAATTGAATTTTTAAGATTTATTTTTATGTGTTTGAAACATGCATCTGAAAAGTTTATGAAAGTTTATAATTGTACTAATACTTTTGGGACCTTCTGTATTAAGGTAGGCTAATGCCTGTTAGCATGGACCTGTATAGGTCAGTCATTCAGTCACATGAGCTTTTATTAAGAGACTATGATGTGTTCCAGGCATTGTGTTAGTGCTATAGAAAGAATGAGCAATTGTTCCAAGGAGTTTACATTCTAATTGGCTAAATGGTAAGGCTATATAGAAATACATATAGAATAAATACAAAAAGAATATATATATATATATATATATATATATATATATAATTAATACAAAATAGTTAAAGATAAGGTCTTTAGGGAGGGAAAGCACTAGTAGTTGGTGGGAAGCAGGAATGACTTTGCCTAGGAGGTGATGCGTAAACTACATATTGAAGTAAGAGAGCAATTTTGTGAAATGGAGATGAAGAGGTGGTCCATGCCAAGCATTTTGATGGTAGGTGCACAGGCACTGAGACAGCAGTGACCTCTGAATTAGTGCTCTTGGATGCTGGCATTGATGGGGAATCATTACCAAATGATAAATTGATGGTATATAGAATAACAAAAGGATGATGTTAGGGGTTGAAAAATGAATTCTCTGAAGAAAGATTGAGATGCCTTAATGGCTCTCTCAACATGCTTAGATAATGTTCTATAGTAGAAGCAAGTCTAGTCATGTTCATTTACCTCCCCAGTGTTCAAAATTTGTCAATGTGAACAACATTGTCTTTGCCTTTGAGAAGTCATTTTAAGGATAAGTCAAGAGAAAGACAAAATCTCTTTCTCCCTCTCCCTCTCCTTGTCTTCTGGGTTTAAATATGGCCTCAGACATTCATTATCTGTGAGACCTTGGGCAAGTTACTTGTCTCTGTTTTCCTCAGTTTCTTCACTATAGAAAGAAATGGTAAACAACTCCAGTATCTTTGCCAAGAAAACCCCAAATGGGGTCATGAAGAGTCAGACATAACTCAATAGCAATCTCACTTAAAACAGAAAACTCAGGGGGCATGTGATAGCTGTCTTCAAGTATTTGAAGGACTGTGATGTGGAAGAAGGATTTAACTTGTTCTGTTTGGCTCTCACAGATGTGTGAAAAGAATCCAATTTGGATGTGATGTCAAGAAAACTTTCCTAATATTTAGAGCTTCCAAGAGTGGAAAGGGCTGCTTTGAGAGGCGGTGGATCCCTGATCATTGCAGTCTTAAAGCAAATGCCGTATGACCACTTGTCTGTGAGCATTACAGTAGGGATTCCTTTCATGCATAGTCTGAACCAGATGGCAATAATATTCTTTCCAAATCTCAAATTCTATGATTCTATGGGCTAATTAAACCACTTTGGGGGTAATCTTTAAATGGACCCTACCAATCTTAGAAGTCACATAAGAGGTTTCTTAATCTAGGCACAGAGCTAGCCTGGACTACTAGAAATACTAACAGTATTATTGTGAAATTCATAATTAGAATAATTCCAACTTAATATACAAATGAATATAAAATTAACATTAGCAGACATGGAAAAGGCTTAAAGATCTATTGGAAAGAACACTGACTTTGGAGTCTATGGATCTGGGTTTGATTCCTGGCTATGCTTTTTTGTGACATTGGACAGACCTTTATGGGCCTCTGTTTCTTCATTCATAGAGTAAGAGGATCTTATAAGCAGATATAAAATAAATCAGGCTATGACTTCAGAAATAAGTTGGTAAACTCACTTTTTAATACATTCACTTTTAGATTAACTTCTCAGGACAATTTCTGTTGGTTTGGTGAATTCTATACTTCATGTGGACACATGTTGCTGCCTTGTAGGACTACTGTTATCATTATTCCTATGTATATGAATATTGAAAACCAATTTAATACATCTTAAGTTAGTTTCAGGTAGAACTACACCAGCAGAATATGTTCACAAAATATCGACTGACCTATATTGGCATTTTCATGCTTAAAGGATTTAAGGGACTATTATGTAAAATAATAGGATCCAATTCTCAGTTCTCTGATTGGCTTTAATAAGGGATATATACTCTGAAAAGGACATATGTGCTGGGGAAAGTGTACATGTGGTCCATTCTTTATGCCAGGACCAGATTGTTTCTAATGTTGTTTTCAAGCATTTTGGCCAATTTTAGACGTGACTGCATGAAAGCAACATTAAACAAAAGTATGGTTGCATGAGAGCGTCTTTCAGACACAGCAGGCACTATTCCAAAAAAAGGGAAGAAGAAGAAGAAATGACCAAATTGGGTATCAGCAGTTTATTCTTAACAACAGCAAATATTTATTGATGACTTCCCAGTATGTGGCGCAACCATATGGATGTAGGGTAAGTGCTGTTTGCGTGCTGTGGCTGAGTAGATATTCTGAAGGAGCTGTCTGCAAAGTTCTTTATAAGAATATTTCAGTCTTTCAGAAGATCTCAGATTTCATTCTTTAGGGCAACTCTTCCCCTGGTGTAGACTGCAAGCTTCCACATGTTGTGCAGAGTTCTACATGAATTACTACAGCCAAAACAAATTGGTCACATCTCTCTGAAGGGGTCAATCTTTTGGTGATGAATGTTCAGAGAAGCAAAAAAAGAACAGCACCTTTGGAAAAAAAAATTCAGATAATGTAGCAAAGGAACATTCCCAACAGCCTCTAAATTTTAGAGGGTAAGGACAGAAAAATGGAGTGGATGACAAATGGGACCCTGATTTTATTATTGCCCCATACGGATAATGTAGGTAGAAATAGTAGATTTGTCCAAAGTTGTATGTGAATAGCTTTGGGTATCTAATTAGCAAATCCCAGACATGAATTCAGATTGCCTCATTATGCCTCTCTTCTGGTCTTCATACACTGCATTACCCTTCACTCATTCTATGATTCAGGAAGGAAGACCTACTTGTAGAACACAATGCTTCATCTTCCCTCTCAGTGCATTTGCAATGACTGTTCTCCACAACTGAGGTGCTCTGTCTCATCAATTTTGCCTCAGTTTTCCTGGCTTCCTTGAAGATCCAGCTCAAATTCCACCTATAGGAGGCTTTTCCTGATCCCCTTTGCTGCTAATGCCTTCCCCTCTCAGGTTGCCTTCATTTTATTCAATATATATCTTGTATATACAAATATGTTATCTTGGCTTCCTTCAAGACTCAGTACAAATTCTGTCTTCTATAGGAGTCCTTTCCTGATCACCGTACCTTCTAATGCCTTCCCCCTCCCAGATTGTCTTTCTTCTACTCCACATATCGTTTTTTTTTCAACATATATCTTGTATGCACCTAGTTCTTCTTATCTTGTCTCCACCAATAGAATATAAGTGCCTTGAGAGCAGGGACTTTTGCCTTTGCTTTCCCAGTTCTTAGCCCAGTGCTTGACACATATTAAACCTTGAATACCTGACCTTTTTGTCATGTTCTCATAATGTCAGGTGTTTTTAAGATTTGGTTAGTTTTGCTGAACTTTTCTCCTCTTTGTTCTTTATTATAATAAATGGCTTTCTGAGATGAGGTGCATTAGGAAATATTGGTGATATAAAAATCTCTAATACTTATTTTTTAAAACTATATTTCAGACCCACAAATATCAGCTCCAAAATCATACCCATTAAATTCTTGACCCTATCTCTCCTACAACTCTCCTCCTCCCTCCCCATAATACTTCACTGAGGAAGCAAGAATATGGGCCCATGGTAACCAGAAAGTTCCTTATAGCCATCAGAATATATGCTAATATCTGTTCCTCAAGGTGGTTGTGATGAAGGCTCTTAGAAACTCTTAAGGTGCTCTGTACATATGAGTTATTCATTTTATATCATAATGCAACAAATATTTGTGAAGTTCTTCTACAAGCAATTCACAAGTATTTGGAGCCTTGAGACTAGCACAGAAAGACACATATTTCAGAAGAAAAAGCTTCTATACTCACCCTTTCCCCCAAATGTGACACATGTACTGGAGAATTACAAAAGTGTCTCTAAGTGATGACCATGAAGGTCGTCACTGATGGGAGCAAGGTGAAACCAGAGAAAACTTCCATGAGGAGGCAGCATTTAAATTAACTTTAAAATGATAGGTATTATTTTAAAGCTAGGTGGTACAGGGCCTGCAGTCAGGAAGACCTGAGTTCAAATGTGACATCAGACACTTACTTGCTGTGTAACCCTGGGAAAATCACTTAACCTCTGTTTTTCTCAGTTTCTTCATTTGTAAAGTGAAGTGGAGAAGAAAATGGTAAATCCTCCAGTATCTGCGTCAAGAAAATCCCAGATGGGGTCATTAAGTGTTGGACGTGACTGACATGACTGAACAAATATTACGATAGTTGCCGTATTTTACTATTTCTACCTCTACAATGTCTCTCACATTCAACCATTCTCTCTAGTCACACAATTATCACTATTTCAAGTCTTATCGCTGCTTTCCTAGATTATCACAGTGATCTCCTCCTTGTCCTCCCTGTCTCAAAACTCCCCCAAAATTCTCATTTAATTTCTATTCATTCCTGTTCATCATTCACATAGGTGTTAAAATAGTTTTCTTTAAGGCCACATCTGACCTTGTCATTCCCTTATTCATTCAATTACAGTGGATCCCTATTATTCATAGGATATAATACAACTCCTCTGATTAGCTTTTGAATTCACCACCTCCACCACCAGGACCCAAACATTCTTTCTGGCCTCATTGGGCATTATTCCTTCAGAATTTTACCATGAAGACCAACTGGTCTTCTCTCTATTCTTCACACTCTCCAACTGTCATTCCAGTGCCTCAACACTGGTTTTCCCACATGGAATTTACCTTATATGCTCCTTAACTCTGACTTAGAGTTCCTCTGTTCCTTCAAGATTTAGCTCATGTGCTACCATCTTTGGGAATAAAGCCTTTCCTGATTTTCCCCCAACTGGCAATGTCCTCTCTCCCAAATTGTCATACATTTAATTACTTTATATTTAATTTCTTCATATTTATTCTGCAAAAACTTACATATGGGGGCGGCTAGGTGGCGCAGTGAGTAAGAGTGCCGGCCTCGGAGTTGGGATGACCCGAGATCAAATCCGGCCTCAGAAAATGAGCACCCACACATAAATAATGACTAGCCGTGTAACCTTGAGCAAGTTACTTAACCCCAATTGCTTAAAAAAAAAAAAGAAAAAAAAACTTACATATGTACTTGTATTTTCCATTACAATATAAGATCCTTAGGAGTAGGGTTTTTTTATTTATTCACTGAGTTTATATCTCTAGCACCTACCACAATGCCTGGCATATAGTAGGTGTTAATAATAAATCTTTGTTGATTTATTCATTCAGGACATTCCAGACATGGAGCCTGGGTGATCACAGTGCATATTTGGGGATCAAAGATAAGTCTTGTTTGGCTGTTGGATAGTGTGTGATAGGGAGTAACACGAGATGCTATTAGGATCATTGAATCATCATTCTATGTACAACTGGAAGGGAATTTTGAGTTCTATCTAGTCTAGCCCTCTTATTTGAAGATTAAGAAACTGAGACACTGGGGTGGCTAGGTGGCAGAGTGAGCAGAGTGCCAGCCCTGGAGTCAGAAGGACCTGAGTTCGGATCTGGCCTCAGACACTTAACGCACACAAACAAAAACCTAGCCATGTGACCTTGGGCAAGTTACTTAACCCCAATTTCCCTCCAAAAAGCAAAAAAAAAAAAAAAAAAAAAAGAAAAAAAAGAAACTGAGCCACAGAGAGTTTAAGTAATTTGCCCAGTGTCCTACAAGTTGTGTGATGATTTATATATAGCATTCTTTCTACTCCATCACATACTAAGATTTTGAAAAGACAATTTGATTATATTAACTTTATTATATTATTGTCATTTTATTTTGTTAATTTAGTGCCCGATTGGCTTTTGACCCTTGCCATGTGTTTCTATTTAATAATTAAATAATGATTTATAACTAAGTCTCAATACTTTAGAGCAAGTTCCTAGTAGCGATAGGCTCATTCACCATACAGGACAATGACCAGATAGATTACCATAATGCTTGTCTCTTCCATATAGCAGGGGTTAGGGTCATGGCGGCCATGTGACCTGAAAAATCCACATAAAATTTTTTGATCTGGGGCAGCTAGGTAGCACAGTAAATAGAGCACCGACCCTAGAGTCAGGAAGACCTGAGTTAAAATCTGGCCTCAGACACTTAACACTTACTAGCTGTGTGACCTCGTGTAAGCCACTTAGCTCCAATTGTCCTGCCCTCCCCCCTCCAAAAAGACAAAAAAAAAAAAGTTTTGGTCCCCTCTTCATACCAGAGAAGAAGTCTGAGTTATTGTGGTATTAAAAAGCAAAATATGTTGATACTATATAATTTTCTCTCTCTCCATATATATGTATATGTGTGTATATATAATACACAAGCGCATATATAATATGTAAGCACATATATAATATACAAGTGTGTGTGTGCATAGTGAATTTCTGAATTTCTAAACTTTTTCTGTGTCATCTACAGACCTTCACATGTCATCTGTAACTTTGGCAAAACTCCCCCAAAATTTCCATTCCATTTCTTTTGCCAACCTACGATATGTTAGAACTTCAGTGGGCAAAGTTTTGATATGGAAGGGATAATTTTGTGTGTGTTGGTTGCAAGATGAGTTGACCAAGAGAATGTGAATTACTCCTTACAAATCCTTAGGGCTGGGGGGTGGGGTGAGAGAAGCAACTTAAGGAACATAGCAAGAATTTTATGAAGGATTAGGCCTAAAAAGAAGAAAAGCAAATAATATAAATGGGAGAAAAAATTTAAATAAAAATTATATAGTAGAGTAGAAAGATCAGGAGATTAGGATTCATAATGCCTCAGTAAGAATCCCAGTTCTTGCTCACTTTCTGTGTGACCTTGAATATTGCTTTCACTTCTGTAGGGTTTAATGTCCTCGTTTTGGTTTAAAAAAAAATAAAGGAAGGGATTAGATTAGATAATCTTTGAGGTACCATTCAGCTCGAACCTTCTGATTTTATGAAGGTGTATATAAATTTACAGGGTCTCAATTAAGAGCTTCTGCCTCATCCAGCCAATTCACAGGTCTTCAGATCATCTTTGTCCTCATATTTGATTTGGAGGACACTTTTTTATTTGCTTTGGCAGGCAAAAGAGACAGAGGGTGGAACGTGTTCAGCTTGACTAACACGACATTGTAATAACTCTGCTGTCATCCATGAGAGGGAGATAAAAAAAAGGAAAAAAAAGCAACGAAAGCTGATGATGTGAAGAAGAGTGGGAGAGTGAATATATTTTGGATTACTTCCTTGTGTGGAAGCTTAATTTTAAAATAGCAGCATGAGGTTTTGTAGCACAGAAAACACAATTTTCTTTTTAAAAAAATATTGATTTTTTTTTTGTTTTTACTTAAACTTCCCCATCCCCCTACCTCTCTGAGATCTGTTTCATATAATTTTTTGAAAAGAGAAAAAATTTAGGAAAACCAGTCAGCATATTGAAAATAAAACCTGAAAATATGTTCAATCATTCATGCCTGTTGTACCTCAGAGGAGTGTCTTCTCATTATTAATATATTTTTGCTTTTATATTATTTAAACTTCCAACTATATTCTTTTCCTTTACCCCCTCTGTGATATATCTCATATGATAGAATTTTTTTGAAAAAGAGGAAAAACAAATCAGCAAAACTGACCAATACATTAGAAAATCTGAAAATATGTGCAATCTTCTATACCTGTCAACTTCCCAGGAGGTATTTTCTCATTTCTTTTCTTTGGGACCAAGTTTTCAAGCCAAATCAATGAGCATTTATTTATTAAATTCTTAATATGTGCCAGGCACTGTGTTAAGGACTGGAAATACAAAAATAAAAGGTTTACACTGTCCTTGCCCTTACAGTCTAACAATGAAACAACTACTTATAAACAAAGTGTATGAAATATGTAATGGTGAACTTGGAGGTGATCTCAAGGGAAGGCACTAGTATAAAGCAGAACTGGGAAAGGCTATTTTCAAAAAGTGGGAATTTAGTTGAGATCTGAAGGAAGATGGGAGGTGAAGATGAAGAGAGAGTGCACTCTAGGCAGGAGGAAAGCCAATGAAAGGGCTTGGAGTGGAGGGTCCTGTGAGAGGAGGCCAGTGTAGCTACATGGTGGAGTATCTGGAGGGAACTAAAGTGTCAATAGTCAATCAACAGTCAGTAAGGTATTTACTAAAGACCTACTATGTTCCAGGTACTATGCTAAGTGCTGGGATACAAATAAGTAAATAAAACATCTCTGCCCTCAAGATTACAATCTAATGGAGGAAAATAATACACAAAAGAAAGCTGGAAATAGCGTGAGGAGAGGTAATTGCCAGAGAGCACCCGCCATGGAGATAGGATGTTGTTGGAGTCAAAAACAAGCAGAGTACATGGTAGGAAATGAAGACTTGGAAATTCTGAGCCTTCTAAAGGGAGATTTTGGTAGAAGTTTTTTGATTTGCCCTTCTGTCATAGGGGAGAAGTAACTGAGGAGGTGTTAAGTACCAAAGGTAAAGCAATATCCATGATGATGATATTTCTGATGAAATATTATCCTGAATGAAGCAAGATATTGGAGGAGTTGAGACCAAGCAGAGCAGCTGGTGGGAAAAGAAGAGTTGGAAAGTGTGAGAAGCTTTGAAAGGTAGGAAGGGGCCAGATTGTGAAGGGCTTTAAAAGCCAAACATTTTTATCATCATAGTAATCATCATCATCATCATCATCAAACTTATATAATATGTACTTATGTGCTAAATATTTTACAATTATTTTTTCACTTGATCTTCTGTAATGGCAAGCAAAAGAGTACTTAGTGCCTTATTCCAGCTATTTAATTATTTAGCACCTTGTTTCAGTTCAAGTTTCTTTTAAACCTTGCCCATGATTATATGAAGTCTTTTTTTTAAGAAACAGAACTTGTGAACCCCAGAACTTGTGAACCCTTGTTGCTGATGCAAGAGAAAGGTGCAGAACAGAGAGGAGCTAATGACCATATATAAGGGGAAGCCTGAGATGGGAGAGAGCAGAATTGAGAAGAGAACACTTGTAGTGGCAGAGTTGAGAAGGAAGAAACGTGTGGTATCCTGGTACTCTGTTGGTCTGTTCTGTCTGTGTTGATTTATGTTTGTAATACTTTGTACAGAAGCCCTGGGACCTTACTGGAAGCCCTAAAAGAGGATTTTCTTGTTGCCTGTCTATAGAAGTCCTGGAGGAGGGTTTCAGAGGCCCTAGGACTATACTGACAATATGTGTTGAGTTCTCAGACTTTCTTTGGTGCTCTGTGTTGATTTCACAGGTAGAAAGTGAATTGATGAGGGTGCCAGCGATATGTATGAATGTCGTTTTGGCTCTGTTAAGCTTTGTCTTCCCAGAAACAGAAACTGTGATGGACTTGAGGTAGATATGAGCTGTAATATGGAACTGGATGAAGAGCTGGACAAGGAGCTGAGAGCTGCCTACCTTTGAATCCAGGGGATAGTTGGGTAGATTCAGGTAGGAGCTGGACCCATGGAAGAGGAACCATGGAATCTGAGAGCCAGCCTGGAGTCAAGATGAAAAGAAGTTACCTTGGGTACTGAATGCAGACTGAGAAGATCATGATTTACTATGCCCTAGGGGTAGGAGAACAGTGTACTCTGTACCTTGTACCTCTTAATGACGATTGGAAACTAATCTCCAATTAAGAAGAAATAAGACTTTTTGACTGAGAGATTAAGACAATGTGACCTAGGGGTGGAGAACTAAGACGTTTGTGCTTTATGTCCCTTAAGGAGGCTTGCTTCTTAAGGATGATTGAGTTAAGGACTTACTGAATGATATATTTTAAACTTTAAAACCATATGGCCACTTTGATGAAAACTATATGGCCACTTTAGTGATAAGTTGTTTTGTTATAACATTGTCAATACTGTACTTTTGTTTCTGTGAATGTTTTGCTTTAATTTACTGCTGAATAAATAGAGAGTTCCCTATACTATGTGACCAGAACCTTAGAGGTATCCACAGCAGCAATTCCTCTGGAAAGCTACCTGTGCTTGGCTTTACATCCTCACAACAACTCTTAGAGATAGGTGCTATGATTATCCCCATTTTATAGATAAAGAAACAGAGGTAGGGGCAGCTAGGTGGCGCAGTGAATAGAGCGCTGGCCCTGGAATCAGAAGGACCTGAGTTCGGAGCTGGCCTCAGACACTTAATCCACACAAACAAAAACCTAGCCATGTAACCTTGGGCAAGTTACTTAACCCCAATTGCCCTAAAGGGGCGGCTAGGTGGTGCAGTGAGTAAGAGCGCCAGCCTCGGAGTTGGGATGACCCGAGATCAAATCCGGCCTCAGAAAATGAGCACCCACACATAAATAATGACTAGCCATGTAACCTTGAGCAAGTTACTTAACCCCAATTGCTTTAAGAAGAAAAAAAAAAAGAAACAGAGGTAAACAGAGGGTAAATGTCTTGCTGAGGGTAAATGTAACTAGTAAATGTTGGAGACCGAGTTTGAACTTGGGTCTTCCTGATTCCAGGCCCAAAACTCTATCCACTGTGCTACCTAGCTTCCCCTTGATTCTGGTGGTTATAGAGGGACACTGGAACTTGTTGCATAGGAGGCATCACAGTCATACTTGAGTTTTAGGAAGATCACTTTGATAACCTAGTTGATGATGAACTAGAAAAGGGAGATACTTGGGAGAGAGAGACCAAGTAGAAAGCAATTTCAATAGAAGTGATACAAGGTGATTTGAACTTATATCAGGGTGATGGCAGTGTCAGAAGAAAGAATGGGGTCCTATATTAGAGGGGTTGTGAAGGTAGAATTGATAGGATTTGCTCTTTGTAATTTTGCAAATGGTAAAATATGTGAGGGCAGCTAATTGCTCAATGGATAGAGCACTAGGCCTTGAGTCAGGACAACTCATCCTTCCTGAGTTCAAATCTGGCCTCAAAAACTGGACAAATCTCTTAATCCTGTTTGGCTCAGTTTCCTCATCTGTAAATTGAGAAGGAAATGGCAAAATCACTCCTGTATCTTTGGCAATAAAACCCCAAATGGGGTCACAAAGAGTCAAACTAAAACCATTGAACAGCAACAACAGCAGGAGGGGAACAAAGTGTAAAAAGATTAGAAAGAGAGGAGAGGAACTGTAAACAACTTTAAGAGTCAAACACAGGATTTTATATTTAATTCTGTAAATTATCAGGAGCCATTAGAGTTTATTGAGTAGGGGGCAGGAATCATAAGACCTGCATTTTAGAAAGGTTGATTTGAAGCTCAGTGGATTATGCATTGTAATAAGGCCCTAATAGATGTTTATTCAATCTGTTTATTATGTATCCAATTTGTCTAAAGTTAATGAATTGAACTAATTTTTTTGGAAACTGGGTGATTAATGAAGTTATATGTAGAGAAAGCCTCAGAAGTCCAGAGACCTGGGATCATTTGGTAATCTTAGGGATATTGGATTTCTTTTCTGGGACATGTTGTCCTTCAAGATAAGACTAGATGATTGATAAAGAGTATTGAAAACTACATTCCAACTGCCACTTCTGGGGCAGGTAAGGAAGAGTAATTAAATCAGCAACATACCCCAAGGCAGCAGGAGACAGCCTGTGCCAGCCAAGTCAGACTGTGACCAGCACCACCTCCATCAGCTGTGATGCAGAAGGAGACAATCCAGGACTCTGAACCCAAGGGCCTGTCAACTGCTTCTGTGGTTCTGCAGTTCAGCTGCTGATGGCCCGGAAAAGAACCAAATCCTTGGTACCTTCAAATGCTTCCACATCAGAAACTATATGATTTTATCCGTGGAAATACCTTTAAAGAAGATTTTTAAAAAATCAGTCTGTTTTGCTGCTGTACCTTAAGGAGCATAGGGTCTTTTTAGCTTGCCAAATAAACTTTTTATATGTTATTTTCCCCCATTGGAATGCTCTTTGAGAGCAGGGACTCTCTTATTTCTTTGTATTCTCATTCGTTGGTACAGCCTTTGTAGACAGTGAGCGCTTAATGCATTTTCCATCCTGCCATCCAGTCATTCATTCTTTCCTAGCTCTTTGGACTCCTTGTCTCTAAGGTGGATCTACAAATATCTATTTCTACCTACATACCATTCAATAAATATTTATTAAACACCTATTCTCTTAAGGGGAAGGGGTGAGATAAGAGAGTGAATATACTAAAGTAAAAGCAGAATGTCTAAAAGATTTGAATGTACTCATCAGAGTGTTGATAATTGACCTGAATCACAGGTAATATAAACTCAGACTTTGTCCATAGCCCCAAGACAGTGAAATATCACTTAACAATGGGGCCAGTCTTTTGGATGGTCTCTATGACTTTAGGTTTGTTAAGAAGCTATCCTACCATCCTGTAAATACTTCAATTATCTCTCTTCTTTGGCCTAAAGTTTCTTAATCAACAAGTATTTAATAAGGTTTAAGAATCCATATAGTGGGGGCGGCTAGGTGGCGCAGTGAGTAAGAGCGCTGGCCTCGGAGTTGGGATGACCCGAGATCAGATCCGGCCTCAGAAAATGAGCACCCACGCATAAATAATGACTAGCCGTGTAACCTTGAGCAAGTTATTTAACCCCAATTGCTTTAAAAAAAATAAAAAATAAAATTAAAAAGTTAAAAAAAAAGAGAATCCATATAGAGAAAGTAGAGAGCAATGTGTCTGAGAACTGAATGAGCTAAATATCGTAGAGCCAAATAATTAATTTGTCTTTGCAAAGACCTTTTTTATTTTTCCTTCTTTTTTTGGAGGGGGAAGGCAGGGCAATTGGGGCTAAGTGACTTGCTCAAGGTCACACAGCTAGTAAATAGTAAGTGTTTGAGGCTGGTGCTCTATTCACTCTATTCACAACTCAGGGCTGGTACTCTATTCACTTCATCATCTAGCTGCCCCTTGTTTTTGAAATTCTTTATTTATTTTGGTAAGTGGGTGATTTTTTTTGGAAGGGTAATTTCTATTTTTATTTTGGAGAGGCAATCAGGTTTAAGTGACTTGCCCAAGTTCACACAACTAGTAAGTGTCAAGTGTCTGAGACCAGATTTGAATGCAAGTCCTCCTGACCCCAACATTGATGCTCTGCAAAGACCTTTTAAAATAAAAGACCCTTGGAAGACGTGACCTGTCAACATAAATTAACAGTGGAGTGTAAATGATTGATATAAAAATATTTCCTGAGAGTAGTTTTAGGTTCAGGAAGGGAGACAGAACAAACTGAGTATGTAATATGAAGGAGGAATAGCAGAAGGAAGGAAGTTTAGAAAAAGAGAAACTGGGTTCACTGTAGTCAAACTGCTCCCATTTTTAATGATTTGTTTTCTTCAATTAATTAATCAATAAACATTTATTTAGTGCCTATTATGTGCCACACATTGTGCTAAGCACTGGGGATACAAAAAGATGAAAAAGTGTGTGCCTTTCCTGGAGCTTAAAATCTAATGGGAGAGATCACATGCAAACAAATATATACAAGGTAAATTACAAATAGGATAAACAGGAAATAATTAAGAGAGGGAAGACACTAAAATTAAGAAGAGTTGGGAAAGACTTCCTCTAAAAGATGCAACTTAAAGGAAAGCAGGGAAGCCAGTAAGCAAGGATGAGAACAGAGAGAACATTCCAGGCATAAGAGAGAGAGAAAATGTCAAGAGCTGAGAGATGGATTGTCTTGTGTGAGAAACAGTAAAGAGGCTAGTGTCACTGGATCAAAGTTGATGAGGGCCTGCAGCAGATTGGTGGTAATATTGAAAGAGAGAAGGGGACATATTGTTGTAACCACCATTTTTGGGAGCTCTTCCCCAATCACCTTCCCTATCAAGCTACTCCCAGTCCCCGTAGGAAACTAACCAACAAAACAGAACTAGTCCTCCAAGAAGGCCCACCAAGTAAGGCCTGTCCAAGCCTGCTACAAAAGCCTGCCAAGCAGAACACCACAGCCCCTCACCCTAAACCAATAAGGGGTTTTTTACTGTTTGGTTAACTGATGGATCATTAAGCAACACTATCCTTTGGCTTCTGTATTTTCTCTGCTTGCTCCCCTTGGCAACAATTATGTTGTGGCTTTTGTCTATATAAACCCTGAGATGTATATGCTTGGGGCTGTATGATTTGGGCACATGCCCCTTGCAGTCACCAGCTTCATTATGCTCCACTATTAAAGCTTCACTTAAAATGATTAATGCTCTCATCTTGCAATTTCTCATTACAACATTTTGAGGCCTCAGTGAGATGGCCGTGTGGCTGTGTAGACCTCAGACCCTTGGACTCAGGAAGGAAAGAGCTGGCCCTGCCCTAATCCTGAGGGGAGCTGGCCCCTGAGAACATCCCAGGCCCCCCAGGCTTGGGTAGAGTTAGCCAAGTCCCTCCTCGACTCCAATTATTTCCTCCAATTATTTCCATGTAGAGCTATGTGTCCTGTCCTCTAGAGGTGAGTGTCTATTCTTGGGAGTACTCAAGTAGGTGGGGATTGAGTGGCAGCTGTACACAGTAAACCCCTCACCCTGGCTTCTTTATGAGACATCAGAGAGAGCCCCTGCGGTTAGCCATCTGGGCTGGACCGATATAGGTCTGTTGTGGTCCACCCCCTGGGATAAGTTATCCTGCTTGGACCCAAGTTGGTCTGTTTTGGCTTGTCATAAGGGTAAAGCCACCCTGCTTAGACCTGTATCAGTCTGTTTTGGCTTACCATTAGATTCTGTTTCATGTTGGTCTACTGTTTGGTTTCATCTAGGTGCTTTGAGCATCTGTGTCCTCTTGTCTTTCTGTCTGCCTTGTGTCTGTGTCTCTGAGTCTGCCACCCTATAAGATTCAAAATGCAGCCAGCCATTGTACCTGGGCTAAAAAGATTGATGGTCTTTTAAAGAAATGTTGTTGGCAGCAACAAATAAAAAATCTTTCTACTTCTTTGGATTCTGGCCAAGTTCTGGAAGTAGAAAGACAAATGGAAAAAAAGGGGAATGGGGGAAACTTCTCCCCTAAGATCTATCTAAGAGAAAAGGGGTCACTTCACTGATCAAAGAGAGGTAGGTTTCAAAGCTGCACTTTGGAATAGGACTAGCACTTAATCCTTTCCTGGGTCACAGCCCAGTTCTTCTCAGGCTAGGGCTACAGTGCCTTCCCCCTGTCATCTTGGCTCTGACTGAGCTGAGGATATAGTGAGGAGTTACAGTGCCTTCTCTCTGTCATCCTTGCTCTGACTGAACTAAGGATCCTTCATCCTGTTGTCCTGGCCCTGACCAAGCTAAGGCTGCAGTGAAAAGTTAGAAGAATAGTAGGGAATTTGAGTTAACCTCCCCCACCTGGTGAAAGGAACAAGTCAGGGAGTCACAGCAGCTACAGCAGAGCCCCACTAGCAATAGCCCTAGATCCCTGGGCACCCTGAAGCCCACTCCTCTAGGTTAACCCCAGATGTGAGCTTTCCCACACAAGGAGTAGTGTCCTCTTTCTCCTTCCTGCCCAAATCGACCACCCCTGCAATCAGGTTCTTCAACTGTGGGGAGATGAGAAAGAAAAAAAAAAAGGAAAACAAGGTCAGAAATCAACTAGTGTCTACACTTGGTAAGCCCAATATTCTATCAATAATTTTTATATGTGATTTGGAAATGCTATTAATGTAATCTCACTCTTTGTATTATTATTGTATTTCTACACTGTATATTGTAAAACTTGAGTGATCGTTGTGAGCCAGAAACAGTGTTAGACAAAGCAACTTTTGGTCTGAATTTAGTTGAAACTAAGACAGTGGAAAAAAATTGTTTAAAACTAGGTATGTTATTTTGTTAAGTCATGCTAATCCTGTCTTAAAGCTAAAACAAGTTGGCTTTCACTTATAAAAATTGTAAGACTGTTCAATAAGTTATTTGGGATTATTGTTATAATGTTAAAACCTAAAACTGATCCCCCAGCAGCTCTAAGGTAGACAGGGTAGACAATCTCCACTCTCCTCCCTTAGGAAGATGGTCAAGGTCACCTCAAATGTAGGGCTATAGGGGGTGACCGGCGGCCACATGTGCTAGTTACCATATTCTGGGGTCCTGGAAATAAAATATGGGGACCCTGGAAAACATCCTGCCAAGAAAAAAAAGAAAAATCAGTATTGAAAATACTGTCACTTGTCATACATAAAGCATGTGGTTTTCATCAGTCCAGAAGAAGAATATCACAGAGTGCACAAACAGATCAGCCCCTTCCTTGGGGTCCCTATTGATTTCTCTTTATTTGTAAACTTGCCAGATCCTCTAGAAACCATCTGGTGGGTAAGGTCATCAGCCCCAGGAAAAAAAACTAAAAGCTTGTTTGGGTTATGGAGTTCCTAAGCAATGAACTTGGCTTACTGAGAAATGAAATCTCATATATATATATGTCATGGTAAACTTTTATTGCTTATTGCAACTCCATACAAATAAGCAATTGTCTCAAGCCCCAAAGTTGTGATTGGGGAGACTTGCCATTTGAGGTAAAAGCCATTGGGACTGCAACTAGTTTTATTTTGAGTTTGAATTTAGATATAGTTGTTTGCATTAAATCAGGATCTGAGAGAAATGCCACAAGCTACTCAAACGGAATGTAATGCTGCTACAGGGAAGGTTAGCTTTTGGGAAAAGCCAAGAGGGCAATTTTAGCCTCTAAAATGGGACCCTGGGAAGAGACGGCGCCCCAGCGCCAGTGCACTCCTGCACTTCCGCTTTCCGGCTTGGCCAGCCCCAGCAATGACTGCCACTCTCCGCCCCTACCTGAGTGCCATTCGGGCCATGCTGCAGGCTGCACTTTGCCTGGAGAATTTCTCCTCCCAGGTTGTGGAGAGGCACAACAAGCCAGAGGTAGAAGTCAGGAGTAGCAAAGAACTCCTGTTACAACCTGTGACCATCAGCAGGAATGAGAAAGAAAAAGTTCTGATCGAGGGTTCCATCAACTCTGTTAGTCAGCATTGCTGTGAAACAGGCTGACGAGATTGAGAAGATCCTTTGCCACAAATTCATGTGCTTCATGATGATGAGAGCAGAGAACTTCTTCATCTTGCGTAGAAAGCCTGTGGAGGGTTACGATATAAGTTTCCTGATTACGAACTTCCACACGGAGCAAATGTACAAACACAAACTGTGGTGGACTTTGTGATCCACTTCATGGAGGAGATTGATAAGGAAAACAGTGAAATGAAGCTGTCTGTCAATGCTCAGGCTCCTATTGTGGCAGAGGAGTTCCTCAAGAATTTTTACAACATCTGACTGGATCTCTGGCTGTTCCCTCTCCTCTCTCCTCTCTCTGCAAAGCTGCCCTGCTGGACCTCCGAAGAACCCTGGGGCAAGGGGAGGGACGGGGCTTGGGGATTCAGGGCACTGGCTGGAGAGCTTGCTATTGGGAAGAAAACAGCAGTAGACCTGCAAGGCCACACCCAATGGGTCAGCCTGGCCATCTATGTTCAGTCCCCTGGGCTGGGACAGGGTTTTTTTTTTAATGTCTTGAAATTTAAAACTCTGTGCTTGTAAGACACTGTAACCTTTTGTCTTTTTTTTAAACCAACATAACCACCTCCAGTTGCTTTACTGGTCGCTATGGGTCTGGGTGGGCCTGGAGCCAAAAGGTGACTGTGGCCTTCCTTTCCCTCCCCTCCTCCCCCAAAATGTGCAGGGAAGAGAGGTTTGGGCTATACTTCTTTCTTTCCCTTTCTCCCCAGGGCCTCCTTGGTCCCATCAGAGGCCACAGGGGCTGCTCTTGGCTTTCTGAGATCTGCCTGAGGGACTGCTGTTTTAAGATGGCTTGAGATAGGGGTAAAGTGTGGTGAGACAGTCCCCAATTGTGCCTAGGAGCCCTCAGTAGCTGGAGCCTGAAACAGAGGCAGGTTCTTGCTCCATTCTTCTGGATTGTAGACCCACCTCGGGTCCTTTGCTGCCCATGCTAGAGGTGTGAATCCTTCCCTAGTAGTCACCCCTGCCGATCAGTGCCCCCACACCTTGGCCTATCCTTGATTCTCCTGCTCTTTCACTCCATGTGACTTTTCTCAATCTGGTGACCTCACACCACATTAAAATCTTTTCCTGCCCTCTGAGGGGCTGCATGAAAAAAAATAATAAAATGGGACCCTTCTGCTTCATTTTCCCCATTGTCTTCCTTTGAAAAGGAATATTTTTCACCTGGCTATTGCTGAGTCTGGCTATGAGATGGAATTAAAGTGACTCTTATCTGAATTCAAACAAACCTAAGGATGTTTTATCCTGTCATAACTAACATGTCCCTGCTTTTTCCTTTTATGACAGATTTCTCTAACTAGAACAAATGGTCAGTAAATATATGTGAATACAAGGCAGGTATGTAAAATTTTGCTGTTCTCAATCTGAATGTGTAGTCATTCCATATCCCAAACAACTGGGTAAATTAACACACGGGTTTGTCATCTGCCTACTTGTATAGTCAAGTGAAAGGTTAAATCCCTGGAATAGAACATTTTTTCTGGTTGATATGAGGACAATTAAACAAAGGGAAAAGAAGTTTGTGAAAAAAAGGTATAAACAAAAGTTAATCATTATCCCATATATTAAGGCCAGGATACATCTGATCTACTAAAGTGTGTTTTAGATCTGAGCTATTCAGCCTAAAATTATATTCCTTTCTACAGCCTAAATAGTTTAGTAAAAAGGTACCTGGCCTAGTCAACTGCCTGTTACTAGATATATCTGTCTCTCTTCTTATATTTTGGGCCCTGCCTACTGAACTTGTCTGTCAGATTTGTGTCTCTCAGTTTACAGACCAATTCACCTACAGTTGGCAGGAAACAGTGGATACCTATCATCCCCTGAATGTGATCTATGTTTGGTTTCAGTTAACTTCCTCCTTGGGACCCACTGAGACAGGCACAGCCCCACTCCCCCTTTTAAGCCTGAAGAAACTATGGAAGTTGACACATTCATCCATTCTCCCAAATGAATTTGGGTCCCAACTCTTTGAGGAGGTAATGATGGAATCCTAATGAAGCTGCCCCCAGCCCCAGTATTCAAACCTCCCTCCCCGGCTGGTCCTTTTCCCAGCACCTCCTTCCACCCAGCCACCCAGCCTGATATACTCAAATGATTCCTTTGCTAAACAAAAAAAGGTGGGGGGGAAGTAAGGACCAGTTGGGTTGGTGAACCTTCCCAGATGGGAGAATTTCCAGAAGCAGTGGGGAGGGAGTGGCTCCATCAAATCACTCATTTGTGAGCCAGAAAAAGTGAGCTTACTCCTGAGAGACAGGTACTTCTTTATCCCATATTCTGGTAAGTACTGTCAGAAGGTGCTAGTGGTAATTAAGAAAATTCTGAATGAACTCCTTCCCTGGTTTGGCCTTCTGATTGGGTTGGGCTGTGATAATGGGCCAGCTTTTACTGCTAAGATATCCCAAGGACTAGCTAAAGTTATCAGGGTTGAATGGAAACTGCATTGTGCCTACTGACCACACAGCTCAGGCCAAGTGGAGCTGACCAACAGGACCCTGAAGGAGTTCCTTACCAAATTAGTTCTAGAACCAAAGAAAACTAGGTCACACTCCTTCCCCTGGTCCTGCTCAGAATCAGGTGCACCCCAAACCAAATTGGGCTCTCTCCCTTTGAAATTATATATGGGTGACCTCCATCCATCCTCCCAGTGATTAGAGTTATGAATTGAGGCTACTAATTCTTCCTTAATTAATTTCATACAGGGATTGCAAGAAACACAAGGGAGATGCCTTTCCTACACCTACATAAGACCCTGTCAAAGTGAATTCTATCCCTACCTGGCTCCATCACTCCCCTGACAAATGGAAGGTGGACCCAGGACAAGATTTTCTCAAATGAAGATTTTCCCATGCTTCCTCATAATATTGTTGTGCCCTTTATCCATGTCAAACCCCCATGCTCCTAAGCGTAGAAAAGGGGACCAAGAACTCTTTACTGGTTCACTTCTATTGTCCTGATGTGAAATGCTTTTCATGAATGCCCAGCACCCCCTATTATGTTGGTCTAGCCCTTCTCAATCCCGTATTAACTCAGTCAAGCTTCCCCTTGTAAGGGAACCTAGGTATCTGCCCCTGCATGAGTTGTTTTCTGTACAATGTCACCAATTGTGAGTCAAGAGTTTGACTCTCAACAAAAAGAAGTGGGGATTGTTGTAACCACTATTTTGGGGAACTCTCCCCCAATCACCTTCCCTATCAAGTTACTCCTGGCCCCTAGGAAACTTGCCAACAAAACAGACCTAGTGGCCAGGAAGGCCTGCCAAGTCAGGCCTGTCCAAGCCTGTCACAAAAACAAGCCAAGCAGAACGCCACAGCCCCTCACCCTTAACCAATCAGGGGATTTTTACTATTTGGGTAACTGATGGATCATTAAGCAATGCTATCCTTTGGCTTCTATATTTTCCCTGCTTGCTCCCCTTGGCAACAGTTCTGTTGTGGCTTTTGTCTATATAAACCCTGAGATCTATATGCTTGGGACTATATTATTTGGGCACATGCCCCTTGTAGTTACCAGCTTCATTATGCTCCACTATTGAAGCTTCACTTAAAAGAATTAATGCTCTCATCTCACAATTTCTCAATGATATTTATCACAAAGATGAAATTGACATACCTTGGCAACAGATTGGATATAGGGGTGTGACAGTGCGGAATCCAGGATGACTTCTAGGTTGTGAGCATGAGGGACTGGCCGGGTAGGTTTGTCCTCTACAGTAATAGGGAAGGTAGGAAGAGAAAGAGAGAGAGAAAGAGAGTATGTGTGTGTGTGTGTGTGTGTGTGTGTGTGTGTGTCTGTGTGTGTAGGGAGTGTGATTAGGAGATGGGGATGGTAAGGGAGTTCTGTTTTGCACGTCTTGAGTTTATGATGTTGATTGGACAATCTGAGGTGTCTAGAAGGCAGTTTGAGATGTCAGATTGGCCATAAGACAACAAGCATTTATTAAGCACTTGCTATATGCCAGAGGAGGCAACTAGATGGTTCAGTGGTTAGAATGCTAGATATGGAGTCAGAAAGACCCAAGTTCAAATTCAGCTTCAGATAGTTACTATCTGTGTGTCCGTGTGAAAGTTACTTAGCCCATGTTTTTCTTAATTCACTGGAGAAGAAAATGGCAAACCGTTCTACTATCTTTGCCTAGAAAAACCTCACAGATAGTATTGGTGTGCTATGGTCCATAAGGTCATGAAGAGTCAGACACATCTAAACAAGTAAACCAGACACTTTTTATAAGTAGTGGAGATAGAAATACAAGCAAAGAGAAGGATCACCCTGTCCTCAAGGAACTTATGTTTTAATGGGGGGTAGATGACACATGAAAGTTAGGTATAAAATGTAGGGAGATATCCCTGTGGGGGCATGTGGGGAGTCAAGGAGGCCTGATCCAGGAGTCAGATAAAAATCTTAACAGTGTACTCTATAGTCCTTTGAGACACGGCTTTTTTGTTAAGCTTGCTCCTTGGGTCTTTTAATATGGGTTACACTTAAAAGGGTGTTGTTTGAGTTCTGAGATCAAAAGGCTCTACCCCAAGACTTTAGTTGTTGAGAGGCAAAATATTTGATTCTTAGGTGGTTGGCTCCTATGCAAGTGTCCTCAATGATTGTGGCTTTGGCTTCAGCCTTGAAGCCTGCTTTCAAGAGCATCCTTTGTAATGTGACTTCATGTGAAAGGAATTAAATGACTTTTCCTAAGACTTTTTGGCACCTAGATAAAAAATCCTTATCAAATTATCTATTCTGTGCTACTTCCAGGATATAACAGACTAAGGTAATGATAAGAAAACTTGAGTCCCCTCCCTTTGTCTCAGTTGCTCTATAAAAACCTTGTCCTAAGAATCAATAAATGGAGTTCATAATTCTTCCTTGAACTACCCACATGGTCTGGTCATTTCTTATTCGCATCTCCAATCATGCTTAGTGCTGGACACTGAGCAGGCCATGGCAGGGGCATGGTGGAGAAGTTTGTAGTCAGAAGCACAACTAGAAAGGAAATGAAGTATGGCTGGCCTGTGCCAGTCCCTAAAATGGAGGCCCCTGGAAGAAACTCACCAAGGGAGAAGGGGGCCAGCAGGGAGGAAAGATGATCCTGGATGACCAGGTCCAAAGTATTGAAGAATATTTCCATGTAGAAAGTAAAGTGAGACATAGTGACAAATCACATAGTTGGAAGGTAAATGAAGTTTGACAGAATAGCCTTCTGAATAGAAACTTATTTTTTGTTATTTATAGATGGAATTTTTCATTTGTTCCAGTTCTGCTTTTGGGACTGTGGATCCATCAATAATGATGCAGAAGGGGAAAGATGAGTACTTTGGGGTTTCCACTCAGTATTTGCCACACCTGAATAAATATCACTGAGAACTGAATGGGATAAGGATCTTAGGCCCAAACAATTCATTTGTATTTGCAAAGGCCTGACCTCTGAGACAACGGAAATCCAATAGTTAATACAAAGATTTAAATATAATACATACAATACATATGTAAAGAAAATCACAACATGAAAGATTTAAAGAATTAAATAAAATACATATGAAATGACCTGTGGGAAGGATTTGGATTCATTTAACAAATTTAGTAAGAAGTCATTTAAACTATTTAATGGCAAAAAGGGAAGATTTCAGCAAGGAATTTATGAATATGTAACAACATAAATATTAGCATATAAATTAAAGGCAGAAAGAGGAAAAAAACATATTGTAATAGCCATCATAAATTCCAAAGGTGATTTAGAGAAACCTTCTAGCAATATGATTTTTGCTTTTAAGCTTTCCCAAATATTTATATATTAATGGCATGATTGTCTCTACAACAAGACTTTTCTGAAAGGTTAAATTACCCTTAATCAATAGAATCTCAAAATAGGAGGAATATAAATTCTAACATTCTGATCAAAAAGGAGGAGACTGGGGCATTTTAAAGAAGGCAAACCTCATCTGTATATTGCATATTTAGATGCCAGGCATCTTGAGATTTAACTGCTATTCTGACTAATGTCTATTACCTCCCATAAACAATGGTTACATGTACTCTATTTGTGAATAATTGTACTTATCTCCTGTTTAAAATGACACAAAGGTTTTAAGAAACCATCATTCCTCCTTTAAATGTAGGCATAATTTTGTAACAGATCATTTATTTTAGATTCTCAGGTAAAATATGTGAAATTAATTTAAAATGAATAATATTAATTGAAAAACAAAATTCCCCATGATTTTGAAGAAATTCAGGGTTCAGCTATTCAATTTTGGACCTTAAGCTATCTTAATGAAATCTTGGGCCAAAAATATAATATTCCAAATTACCCTATTATTGATGTTCAGAGCACTTTTTTCAAGGTTGCATACTTTGTTTGGGGGTTCCTGATTCTCTAGTTTCTTCCAGACCAGAGGTGGTCAACAAAGAAATTTGTAAACTTTTAAGAGCAATATAGATATGTTATGATTTATATTCTTTAGATCTATAAGCAAAGGGGTACAAAAAGAGTATGGACATTTGAATCAAAGGGTTTGGATTAAAATCCTGCCTCTGATAACTTATCACTGCTATAATCTGGGTCACCCTGCCCTGAGTACTCCTGTCCTTCATTTATAAATTGGATTAGTTGACCTTTGAAGACCCTTTTAGTTTTTTATCTATAATCAGATTCTATAATCTTTGGTTTGTGTGATTCCTTGGTTTCTTATGCTGCTGACTTTTATATTTCTAGGATCACAGGTCCTACCTACAAAAAAAGACCCTTTTACAGTAAGTCTTCCCTAACCCTTCTTAATTCCAATGTTTTCTGTCTTTTAATTATTTCCTATTCATCCTGTATGTAGCTTGCTTTGTACATAGGCATTTGCACTTTGTCTCCCTGTTAGATAGCAAGCTCCTTGAGGGCAGTGACTTTCTTTTGCCTCTTTTTGTATCAGCAACACTTAGCATAGGACCTGACATATAGTAGGTACTTAATAAATGTTTATTGAATTAAATAAAATTGAGTTAACCTAGGAATTCTTAGAGACCCTATGGTGTCTTGTAGGAATCCCCTTTCAGATAATTTCACAAATTAGAATTCTCTTTCAAATGCTCTATTTTTTTAAATCTTTTAGCTTATTTTATTGATAGGGAATATGATTTTTTAAAAAAGACTATAGAACCTTTCATTTCCACTTATATGACCACTGGCAACTAGAAGGGAGTTCACTTTCACCTGTAGACAATCCTCTCTTTGGAGAGCATGGCTTCAATCTGGATTGGTTGGAAGACTCCTGACTGCCTTCATGAAGGCAGATTGATACCTCCTCCAAAATCTAAAGTCTGAAAGAGTTGCTGGGTGGTACTGGGAATTATATTTATATAATTACATAACTAGTAGGTGTCTGACTTGAATCTAGGTCTTTCTCCTTTCTGGAATAACTTTTTGAAGCAAGCATTCTGGGTTTAGTCTGAAGTCACATTAACTGGTTACTACCCAGAGGGTAGTAACTAGCCCTCAGGGCTCTAGGAGTAGGCTAAAGCTTTCATCCAAGAGCCCATCTGTATGCTGATGATTCTTAAATCTACCTTTTTTCTGCTCCAGCCTCTCAGATATCTCAAATTGGATGTCCAGTAGACATTTTAAACTCAACATGTATGAAACCAAATGCATTATCTTTGCTTCTAAAATCCCCCGCCCCACAACTTCCTATCTTCCCTATTATTGTAGAGGAAACCATCATCCTTCCAGTTTCTCAGGCTCAAAACCTAGTGTCATACTGGCCTCCTCACTATCTCTCCCTCCCTACGTCCAATCTGTTACCAAGGCTTATTGATTTTACTTTCACAATATCCATCAAATATGTCCCCTTCTTCCTTTTGATACTGCCCCCATCCTCTTATCCTTATCACATCATAACCATACTATAACAATAGCCTGCTGGTGGGTCTGCCGGCCTCAAGCCTCTTCCCATTCCAACCCATCCTCTATTAAGCCACCAAAGTGATTTTCCTAAAGCACAGGTCCAACCATGTCATCCCTACTTAATAAATTCTAATGGCTCCCTATTGCTCCCAGGAACAAGTACAAAATAATCTGTTTTGCATTATCCCTCTAGTCTTTCCCAGTCACTTACTCTTTAATTCAAAGAAGCTGGCCTCCTTGATGTTCCCCCAAACAAGATACTCTATCTTTCAGGCTTTAGGCATTTTCTCTGACTGTCCCTCATATCTGTCCTCATCTCTGCCTAGTGACTTCCCTGAAGTCTTAACTAAAATCCCACCTCTTGCAGGAAACATTTATAACCCCCCCTACTGATTTTCCTCCATCAATTATTTCCTATTTATCTTGTATATTGTTTGTTCATATTAACAAATATAGTCTCTCTATATTGCAAGCTCTATGAAGGAAAGAATTGTCTTTTGCCTGTTTTTGTATCCTTAGTGCTTAGGTCAGTACCTGACAGAGAATAGGTGCTTAATCAATATTTAATGATTGATTGACTTCTACTGGTGAGTTTTCCAAAGATTACCCGACTGCCAAGCTTTATCAGCTTTTAGAAAATAATATTTACTAATGTAAGAAAAGTTACTACAAAAACATCTTCCCAAACCAGAAGTGTATTCTCCCACAGGTACATACAGAGTCTAGGGGCCCGTGTGGCAAAGGGATAAACTCACAGCTTTTGTTTCTTAAAATCCTTATCTCGCTTTATGGCCTCCTCATGAAGTCTCACTTGGGTGTGGCTTTTGCTGGCTTCTGAAGCTGCCTTTCTTCAGTGTGTCCAGTTGGTCCTCAGTGCGCACCTGAGGTATTGACACAGATATCATCATAGCCACTAACAGGGATAAGGGCTCCTATAGACCATTTCTTTCAGCCACCCTCAGCCTCTTCTCTTGCTTTCTTCTGGGATAGACAGAAAATACCTGCCTTTCAAATCACTCATGAAGCTTTCCTTGCTGGAAATTATCCCCTTGTATTCAGAGACCTTTCAACCAATTTCAATTCCAGAGAGGTGGTTAAGCTAATGCTCATATCTAGCTTATGTCTTTGATTGATTTTATGACTCAATTAAAGAGGCATACTTACCGGACAAGGGTATCAAAACATAGAACTTCTTGTTATTTACATTGAGGGATATGGAATCACCTTGTTATTACACCACTATCTGCTGCTTCCAGATGCCTCTTAAACAAAAATTCAGATTTGTATGGACTTCCTGATCTTGTCCTTCCCAACTCTTCTTTTCTCTCTCTTGGCATTTTGTTACTTATGGGCTCCAGCTCTAAAGAAAGAAACCTTCTTGCAGTGAAGAACATGCTTATTTGAAATCTGTTTCTTCATTCTATCCCTAACTGGCACTACTAAGAAGGCAATGTGGTATGATTGGAAAGAACATAAGAGACTGAAAATGTAAGTGTGGACTCTTCTGCCTCATAGCCATATGAATATAGGCAAGTTATTTAATTCTCTGAGCTTCAGTTTTCTGACCCAAGAGCTTGCCAATTCAAAAACTTAAATACAGCAATCCTTTCCCTACTATGTCTTTTCTCCAGGTTAAACATCTACAATTCCTTTTTCCTTTGATTTTATGTATAGTAGTCACCCATTGCAAAGGGACAATTCTCCAGGGTTTTCCTGTCTGGTAGGAGATAGAATTGTCTGAAGGGACTACCTGGTGACCTCTCCCCTTGCATTATTTTCCTTGAGAGGACTATGGCAAACTCCCTTCCTCCAAAAGAGTAGTTGTATCAATTACAAATTCAGAGATTCAGACATTCTCATCTTTAGAGGTAGTGACTACAAATCTCAATCTGTTACCTTCTGACACATGGGAGATTTGTTTCCACCTGAATGAGCATTCCTTCTTGTTCAAAACTGGCAAGGTGCTCAAATTTCCCTTGATTATTTCTTTTTCTTTTTTTTTAACTTTCAAAGAATCTTGATGAAGCAGCTGAATGTGATTATGCAAATCATCTGGAATTGTTTTTTTACCACACCAAAAATGGAGGGATTGAATAGGGAAGCTATAGACTCTCCATGACCTCCTGTAAATTTTCTTAGGACTGTTGGCTGGGAACAGAATTGAGATGAGGAGGAAGATTCTCAGTACTTGCTATATTCAAACCAGAGCCTTGAAAGGTCATACTTACTGTAGATCATGCTTTCTTAACCTTTTTTTGTGTCATGGACTTCTTTGGAATTCTGATGAACCCTTTTTCAGATTAATGATTTTAAATGTATAAGATAAAGTACATAGGATTACAGAGGAAACTGATTATTTGACATAGTTATAAAGAAGTGTATAGACTCCCTTGTCAAGAACTTTTGCTGTAAAATATAGATTCAAAGCTTGAAAGGGTCTCAGACACATTTAATCTACACTCCTGATTTTACAGATGAGGGAATTAAGACCAGAAAAAACTAACTAATCTAGGTATGGTGACAAAGAGTAGCAGGATTTGTTAAATGCTTACTTTAGGTTAGGAACAGGCCCTAGGCTAAGCACTGGGGATATAAGCAGAAGTCAGACAGTTCTTGCTTTCCAACAACTTATATTCCAATGGGGGAAGACAACACACAAAGAGGTTCTGGAAGAGGGGGGAATATCCTTGTGTGGGGGAATGGTGAAGAGAATGGCATGGAGGTCTAGTTCCAACATAAGACAAAAGGGGATAGTAAAGAAAGAATACTTATACTGTACTCAAAATATGTTGTATTAAGTGTTTCTATGGAAACTCCCTTACATGTGTGATTTACTGAATTTAGACATGGAATCTTGTTGAATTTTATCTAGCTGTCATCCATCATCCATAGGAACAAAGATTCTTAGAGCTTAGAAGTCATCAATTCACCCCACTTAATTTTATAGATAAAAGGATTCAGGTTAACTAATCTTCCTGATTGGGGTCACTCAGCTCCTAGGTGTTAAGGACCTCGAACCCAAGAGCCTTGGAAATAAAGCAATGCTTCCAGCCTAGTACCTGCAGTCATCATCCCAGGCAGCAGCCCCTTTTGGAAAGCCTTGCAACCACTCATGCATGTGCTACAGCCACAGTTACTGAAGTCCCAGAAAGGACAGTTCTTGACACCAAGTCCTTGCATTGTCAAATGGTTCAGCATCAGAAAATGACAGGATTTTATCATTTCAAATGACGTTCAAAAAAGATAGCAATATTTGCTTTGCACTTGAACCCTAAGGACCAACTGACTCACAGCTGAAACCTTACCTATGTGTTGTTTTCTTCTTAAAAATGTGATTCTGGAGAGCAGAGACCATCTTACTTTTCTGTTAGTATTCCCCAGCACTCATCACAATGCTTTGCACATAGAAAGCTTTTGATAAAAGTTCTAGTCATTCATTAATTCATTCAAAAGAGAGATATAGCGGAGCCAAGATGGAGGAGTAGAAACAGCTCATCCAAGCCACTCTGTCCCCAGATTCCCCCCAAACTATGTAAAAGGGGACTCTGAACAACTTCTGGAGCCCCAGCACCCACAGAACGACAAAGAGAAGCTAACCTCCCGCTGAGGACAGCCCAGCAGCCCTGCAGGAAGGACCAGCTCAGCGGTCTGGGACCTGGCAGAGCGCAGGAGCCGAGCTGGGCCCAGGTCCGCATGAGCCGAGGTTTTAGCCACAGGGCGGCAGGGCCAGCAGCCGGCTGGAGAGACCCCAGAACACCAGGAGCTGTGGCGACTCCAGAATTATCAACATAGACTTGCCCAGGACAAAGTAAGAGGTTAGTGTCCTATGGACTTTGGGACCAGTATTTAGGGAATGCGTCGGCTCCCTCCCCTGGGGGCTAGAAGCCACTGAGGAGACATGCCATTTTGTAGTTTTCAGAGGCAGCACCAGCTCCCAGCCTGCAAATTTGTAGGGAGATCCAGCGATCAGTCTTGGGGGGTAATCGCTCTTGCTTTAACCTCCCTGGATCTGGATTGTGATCTAGGGTGGAAGTCTTGGGTGGGTTTACAGCTTGCCAGAAATGGAAGTTGCCCCCCACACTTTCGGTAGGAAAATTCCTCTATCTGGGATTAAAGCCCTAGTGTGGCAACAAGCCCAAAAGTCAAGTAATTAAGTGGCAACATGCCAAGGCAAAGGAAACAGAAAAATGCAACCCTAGACTCCTATTTTGGGGTCATAGAGTGGGAAAAGGACTGTGAGGTCAGAAGTCCTGCTCCAAAAGCCCCAGGGGAAAACATGAGCGGGTTGCAGGCCATAGAGGACCTTAAGAATGACTTTAAAAATCAAATAAGAGAAGTGGAGGAAAAATTGGAAAGAGAAATGAGAAGGATGCAGGAAAAGTATGAAATGAGGGTCAACAGCCTGACTGAGGAAAACAACACCTTAAAAAATAGACTAACTCAAATGGCAAAGGAGGCCCAAAAGGGCAATGAGGAGAAGAATGCCTTAAAAAGTCGAATTTGCCAGATGGAAAAAGAATCTCAAAAGTTCACTGAGGAGATTCATTCCTTCAGAGTTAGACTGGAGCAAATGGAAGCTAATGACTTTATGAGAAATCAAGATGCTGTTAAGCAGATCCAAACAAATGAAAGATTAGAAGGCAATGTGAACTATCTCATGGAAAACCCACTGACCTGGAAAATAGATCCAGGAGAGACAATTTAAAAATTATGGGACTACCTGAAAGCCATGATCAAGGGAAGAACCTAGAAATCACCCTTCAAGAAATTCTCAAGGAAAACTGCCCTGATGTTTTAGACCCAGAAGGCAAAATAGAGGTTGAAAGAATCCACCGATCACCTCCTGAAAAAGATCCCAAAAAGAAAACTCCCAGGAATATTATAGCCAGGTTTCAGAACCCCCAGATCAAGGAGAAAATACTCCAAGCAGCCAGGAAGAAACAATTTCAATATTGTGGAAACACAATCAGAATAGCCCAGGACCTGGCAGCTTCTACACTGAGGGATCGAAGGGCATGGAATATGATATTCCAGAGGGCAAAAGAACTGGGAATGAACCCAAGGGTCACCTACCCAGCAAAACTGAGTATTTTGTTTCAGGGGACAATATGGTCATTCAGTGGAATAGAGGACTTTCAAGCATTCTTGAGGAAAAAACCAGAATTGAATAGAAAATTTGACATCCAGACACAAGAAGGAAGAGATGCCTGAGAAGGTAATCAGGGAAAAGAAATCAAAAGGAACTTATCAAAGTTGAACTATTTACATTCCTATATGGAAAAGCAATAACTGTGACTGATGATATCTTTCTCACTATGAAAATAATGGAAGAAGGGTGTGTGGTCATATGAATACATATGTGAATGTGTGTGTATATGGTTACAGTTATATATGGATAGAGGGCATAGGTTGAATTTGTTGGGAAGGGAGAATACTCAAGGGATGAAATTATGAGGTGAGAGAGGAAAGTGGCAAGAGGAGATGGGGAGAGACAGGGTAGGGTAAACTATCCCATGTAGAAGAAGCAAGAGGAAGTGGTTGCAAAAGAGGGGGAGAATAAGGAAGGCTAAAAAGGCAAAACCACATTCACATTGAATTTGGTTCAGGGAGAAAATGACATACATACTAAATGGGATATCTCAACTTGCAGCAGGCTAGGGGGAAGGGGGATGGGAGGAGGGATGATGGATGGGAGGGCATCCTTGGAGGGAGGGGAGGTTGGAAGTACCCACTATAGAAGAGGGACAGGATCATGTAGGGAATGGACCAGGTGGGGGGTGGGATGAGTGGGAGGGAATTATAAGCAGCCTTGTACAATATATCTACTATGATAATGTTTTGCATAGCTAGACATGTACAACATATACTGAATTACTTATCTCCCAAGAGGGAATGGGTGACAAGGGAGGAAGGAAATGGATCTGAAATTCGAGGTCTTAACATTAAATGTTTCAAATATATATAAATACTATTATTAATACTCTTTTGCTTGTAATAGGGAGATAAGATGTGCAGGCATTGGGACACAAAGACTCTCCTTCCTCTAATGGAAAAGTCGATGGGGGTATGGGAGAAGGTATGGGAGAGAGCAGATGGGAGGAAGCAATATCTTGTGGGACTACTATTCTGGGAGGTTGGGTAAGGGAATAATGGGGGGGAAATGATTGTAACTCAAAATCTGGCGGAAATGAATGATGTAAAACAGAAGTTAATAAAGCATTTGTTAAACAAAAAAGAGAGATATAAAGTCAGGTCTTCCTGACTTCAAGTTCAGCTTTTTACCCATTATGTGCTATTTCTATGCAAAGAAGAAATATAGGATCTGTGGCAAGGAAGATTTGGTTACTCATAAATATACAGGCATACATATGGCGCAGGAGGACAGTGTGTTTCAAGGAAGAAAGCTCTGAATTATTCACAGGTTGGTAGACAATTCAAACTCTGCCCCCCCAAAAGGTAATTTTTTTGCATTCAGTTGCAAATGAAGTGCCTCCCCAGTCCTCCAACCAATCTGTTGACCATTTATAACTTTTGAAGACCCATACAAATTCAATTTCAGAATTATATTTAACAGACTTTCTTGTGAGAGCACTTGTAAGACAGAAGCTCCTCATTCTGATTTTGCATGCTACTTAGCATACAATAATTACATAAACACATACTTAGGGAAAATAATAACAATGAAACCAACTTCATCTACTGCAGAGAGGTAAGAAACTGAGAGTTCGGGTCCTACTGGTAGAAGTGAAAAGTGGCTATTGAGTATCAAAACGTAAATTGCCAAGAGCTCAATGTATTGCAAAATAAAACATGTTAAAAAGCATTGCCCTGAGGTAAGGAGCTTTTTTCCTTAGGCATATCTTGATGTTGTGGTTTGACAAGTACACAATTTCAGTTAGAAGTTTCCGGTCGATCCTTAGTTACTTCAGAAGTGATAAGAAAGGTACTAAAAAGTACTTCCAAGCATCCAGTAGACTCTGATGTCCTGGTATATACTCAGAGCAGCTGTGCACATTTCGTATTTTTAGACAAATATGCAAGACTTTCATTTTAAAGAGCATAAAACTTGGTCTACTAAGGTATGGAGGGGATTTCACCTCCAGTGCTGGAAAGAATATCCACATTATTGAAATTACAGCTTTTTAAAAAAATATTGAAGAAATAAATACAATGGTGCTTGGTACCTTTGTGGCTTTGGGAAAGTCACTCACTTTCCACATCTGTAAAATCATAGAGTTGAACTAATTGACCCCTGAGATATCTTCCATCCTTAAGTCTATGATCCTATAATCTTATGAAAAAGAAAAACATATGAACACATGATCGAGAATAGTCTGCTTATAGACAGATGTCTTGGATACTATCACACAGTCCTTTAGCATTGTGTGTTCATTCTGGAATTCAATGTGTATGCACTAGCTATATCTTGTTATTTAAAAAAAATAATTTGAAATAATACATTTTGTTTTGATAAAATAGACAATGACCAAAATTCACTAAAAACCATTCCAAGTACATTTCCTAAACAGACAAAAATGATCTCATATAGTGATTGTGAATGACTTGTTGTAAAAGATGGGCCTAATATCTGAAGTCATTGAACAGTTGGCAAAAAGGTTTACTTTGCCCTGGCATAGCAAGGATATGTAACAAAGATACAGTGGTGCTTACCTCCAGCTTTGGTAGATATGGAAAGCTTCCCTTGCCTCCTCATGGAAATACATCTGCTGGGTAGGTCATCATGATGGTCATTTGTGTGTAGTCTTAGATACCCTCCAAATCTGAGAGGCTTATACTCCACATGGCTGGGACTTATTAATGCATTTAGGTGATTAGGAAAATTCATCAAGGGAAGGTAGGACCTGACCCAGGAAGAGCTTTATCTCCTTTAAGGGAAAGTAAATCCTGTTAGAAAAGGGAAAAAGGAAGGGGTTGGGACTACTTTATTTGGGGAGTAGATATTAGTTTTGTCACATCTGTCATTTTATACTTCAGAAATTTACCAATGAAAAAGGAGGGATGTATAGGTTGACTTTAACCATTTAATATCAGCTTTGTTCATTTTCTTTGATGGCGATGGGAAGATTCTGTGAATTGGTAAACCGTATAGAGATAGAGTGTATTGGCAGTTAGCAGATTTGTAATTTACCAGTTAAAATTTTGAGATCTGTCCATCAAGCCTGATCTATTGGTTAGGCTCCCTGGCTTTTTAAAAAGTAAGATATGTGTACTAAGGCCAAATACTTTTAAAGTCTACAAAATCCTATTCTTTTCTTGCAAGAACACACACACACACACACACACACACACACACACACACACACACACACCCATAATATAGGAAAGGCAAAGGATATGTTTTCAACCCAGTTGCTGAAGTAACTCCTTTTGTATATCCCATCTTCTTAAGACTCCAGAAACTAGCTGAATGACAATGGCTAGTATGGACCATAACTCCCCAAAAGCAAAATGTTCTATGCAATGCCAATTTCTTGTTATAATACATATTTTAGATTATTCAGAATACCCTTCAGTTTTGATTATTGTACAAAATTAAGTTGCTTGCTATAAATAAACCTTGGTCTTAAAAGAGAATTAGTTATGTATTCAGTGATCTTTTTGGAAATCACTGACTTTTATCCCGCCTTTTTTGGAACCCTCCAAATTCTTTCTCCCCTATTTTTGTACATTTCATGCTTTTCCCTTCTCTCTCCCCCCTCAAAGAGATCTTAAAGAGAACTCCAGAAAATTTGTTGGCATTTTGATATACTTTCTAGGTCAAAGTTGACAAAAAAGGGATAGAACTACTACTCCATGAAGTCAAGAATGTCACTGACAGAAGATGTATTTCATAAATCTCTCCTCAAAACATTTGAAACAAACGAGATCCTTAGCTAACTTGAAACTCCAGTTCAATCAGAATATTACATTCCCCAGGCATTCTATCTAATCAAGACTACAGTATACAGTGATCATTTTATCTGTTTCTCTATATGCTTGTTGGGTGCCAGACTATATATACTTATTGCCTCATGGCCATGGCCTATAATGTAATCATTAAATCTAACCTCAGACACTTACTATCTGTGTGATCTTTTTTTTTTTTTTTGGAGGGCAATTGGGGTTAAGTAACTCGCCCAAGGTCACATGGCTAGGTTTTTGTTTGTGTGTGCGTTAAGTGTCTGTGGCTGGATCTGAACTCAGGTCCTTTTGATTCCAGGGTTGACACTCTACTCACTGCACCACCTAGCCGCCCCCTATCTGTGTGATCTTGGGCAAGTTATTTAATATCAGTTTACCTCGGTTTCCTCAACTGTGAAATAGAGATGGTAAAGGCACCTATTTCCCAAGGTGGTTGTGAGGATCAAATGAAATAATAATTATAAATTGCTTAGCTTGCTATCTGTAGGTGCTAACTAAATAAATCCTTAGTGGATGCTTTATAAATGTTAGCTGCTGTTTTTATTATCATTCTTACAACAATCCTCTGAGGTAGGGTAGATATTATTATCCCCATTTTACTGTTGAAGACACTGAGGCAAACAGAAAGTAAAGTGAATTGTCCAGGGTCACACAGCCAGAAAGTATATGAGGGCAAATTTTATCTTGGGTCTTTTAGACTCTTGACCTAGTACTCTATTTACTGTACATCACCTAGCTGCCCTAATGCACTAAGATGGGCCACTCATATAAAATAATTCCAAAAAGAAATTCATTTCACCATTGACAAATTAAATGCAAACCGGGAGGGATCCATTTAATTACTGTTCCAACTTGTCAGAGAAACAATACAACCTGTTATTTTCAACTCTCTGTCAAAAAGAAATACAGCTGAGGTTTGTCGACCTCACTGAGTGTGGTTGCATTTCATCCCTTGCCTTTATTAGTCCTGTCACATTTTATTTTGCCACACTTACCAGAACGAATGGAAGTGAAATCACTTTTAATATCTTCTTGACCTCATACAATATATTAGGCCTAAGTAAAAAAGCCACCCCAGTCGCCTTCTAGATGAAAAGAGCTGATTGCAGATATTTATGTTATGACAGTTCTTTGTATAGGAGCGTGCCACAATTCATTGAATGAAGATGAGAGTCATGAGTAATGTTCATGTCCCAAATGATTAATATCATTTTTGGCAGTGTGATGGAATCTATTTTTTGTCTCCCTGGGATGGGAGTTCAAGGACAGAGGGAGAGCATCATTTCACTGAAAAATAACCTTTCTCTTTTGGGGGGATAGAATAAAATAGAATTCCTCAAATATTTAAAATAGGAATTTGATCAAAGTAAAATATTTGGATAGGGAAAGAAATGAGCTAATGATGAGGTGCTTTGTTAATATAAGTAAGAGTATGAAATAAGAATTCACTCTAAATAATAAAGCAATAATGTCAGTAGTTGGATCAGTCTCTCCTGCCTCCCAACAAACCGTAGACAAATTAGATATATTAGTTAAGAAATGAAGATATCTTCTTCATGACTGATTTCTAAAAAAAAATTAAAGAACTAAAATCAGTATTATGCTTATTCTGACCTTCATTTTTGACATTGGTCTTGACAATTCACTTTAAATATTTTGATGAGCATGGAATTTTTCGTCATATTGCTTGGCCATGGGAGGATAAGTCCATTGCTCATGAGAAACCCTTGAATTACATCCCAATTTTACTGCATTTGGTTGAAATAAATATTTAGTTCCCTTGCACTTTTCTTTCTAAAACCAAAACCAAAAACCAATGGAATCATATTGAAATAACAAGAGGGGTGAAGATCAGTTCTACTGTGGGAAGATAACTTCTCATGTCAGGTCAGAATTCACTTACATTAGATAAGATTCATAGTTTTGTAGTCTAGGGTTTCATATGTTACATAGTTATGGTTCATATCCTACCTTTAGCATTTACTACCTCTGTGACTTTGACCACCTGGCTAGAATGTTGCAGAACCAGGAGTTGGACTCGGGATCTTTGTCTGCAAGTAGTCGTTCCCTCCCATGCCCACCCCATCCCAAGCTTCCTTCTCTGTTTTATTCCATACTTCATGATATTTTAAAGACAGTGATGATATTTTCTTGTCCTCAATATCTAGGCAGCAGAGCTTCAGTTTTCAAAATAATGGAATAATTTTGTTATTGTGCTATCTCCAGACTTATGTTTACTGATTTTTGCAAACAGAATCTCATTAAAAGTGATATTTAAGTCACAATCATTGCCTATATTAAGCCACTATTTATCTTTCCAACTCCTAATAATATTGGTTTAGGTTCATCTCCTACAGAACAAAAATATTCCAAATCTCTACGCCCATAGCCATATAGCTTTTCATTGACAATGCAATAGTATACACTATTTGTGACCATCTATGACTTTTTTTCTTTAAGAGGTTATCTTTTGTGAGGAAGTACATGGTTGTTGGCATGTTATCCTGCCCAATAGACTGTAATCTCTTTAAGAGCAAGTACAAAATTTGCCCTTCCTTGTATCCCCAGCACTTAGCACAGTGCCTGACATATAATAAGTGCTTAATAATGCTAGTTGACCCCCTGATAGAGTAAGAATGGTTCTAAAGAAAACAAAGATAGGAAGAGTAGCTGGATTAGATCAACTACATGTGGAGGATGCCAGTGCTGGAGAAAGCCCAACTGCCAGAGCATTCAGTAATCTGTACTCAAGATAGTAGATGTTGTTCAGGCCCTTAGGTGGTACAATGGATAGAGTGTTGGACCTGAGTTCAAATTCTACTGCAAATACTTACTTAGCTATGTGATGGAGCAAGCCAGCCTTCTTTGACATCACTTTTCATGTCTGTAAAATGGGGAGAATAATAAAAAACCTCCTTTGTAGGACTGCTATGAGGTTCAAAGAAGATAACATATGTAAAACATTTTACAAATTATAAAACATGATATAAATGTGAACCATCATTGTTATTAATAATAAACCAAAGGCTTGAGAAATATCCCAAATTTTATTTTTACTGAGCAGGTGACAGAGGTTAAATAATACCCACCTATATGCTTACTTTCTTATCTTTGCAAAACAAATGAAAATGAGCTATATGCATTTGAAGGCATCCCTAATAAAGGTATAGGAAAAGACTAGACTTTTTTGCAAATCATATTCTATGTCAGAAGAAATCAGATCTTTGTGCACTCTTTCAGCCAATCTAGCCTACTCACACTCTTCCCCAACTTGTCCTTCTCGCTCCCACATCTATACTCTTGTGAAGGCTGTTCCCCATGCCTGAAATGCACTCTCTCCCCACCTCCATCTATTTGAATCCCTGGTTTCTTTCATGACTCAGCTCAAGTACCACCTCCCACAGGAAGCCTTTTCTACACCAAGTTTTAAGTGTTCACTCTCTCTCTTAAAATTATCTCATATTTTCTTATTGGTGCATATGTTTCCCCTTTGAAGGCAGGAACAGTTTATTTTTTGACTTTGTCCTCATATATTTTGTCTTGCTCAGAGTGGGTGCTTGTTGGTGTTTGTTCAAGTGTATTGTTGGATGCGAGGAACATCTGGATTTTCCCAGCTGTGTGTAGCTCCAACTTTTGTATCCAACCTCTGATTTTATTCTTCAAAATAGTTAGTTTTTGATGAGGACAAAAATGAATGAATTTTCTGTTCAGATTTTACTCCCACTTAAAGGATGATTTGCTTTTGTTGGATGCATATTTATTGCTTATCTTTGAATTCCATGAAAACATGCTCTTTTCATTAGGAATATCTCGGTATCACAGACATAATGCAAATAACCATTAAATCTCCAACCTCCCAATTTGGAGCAGTTAAATCATGAGTGACAGAATAATCAACACTATTTATAAAGCAAAGAATTCTTGTAAAATATATCTTAGGGTAACTTCTTGCAACTGAAATTTGTGGTAGTTACAAGACATGATGATGCTTACATTTCTCTCCTTGTTAAAAATAGAGTTTGTGGAGAATGGGAAGAGATCAATTTTCCATACAATGAAAACTCTGAGAACATTATGGAAAATTATCATTTCAATTGATATGCAATCATCCTGACATACATATTAGCTGGATGGTGCTATATATAGTCTCCAGGGAGAATGAGGCTCCTTTAATATTTCCTTTATGCTTTATAAAATTGTCACTTCTAAATTTAAGAGATGAAAAGCTCTATTTACTTGCATTGTTCATTGATCTATTTCCTCTCTTCTCATGAGACTTTGGAAACTAGATTGGAGACCTGTCATTGATGACTTCTCTTGGAGAATGCCCAGTGAAAGGAATCTTACATGACAGTGACCTTCAGAACCATCAAACATTAACAACAAAACCATTGTTAAAATAATCCCTAATAGTAACCTGTCCTTCAGAAATCTGGAGAGATGGAAAACAATATTTTTCTGAAACTGGATTCCTTTCATTAGGTCATATAGTGGACATGATTCATTTCTATATTCAAAACATTTTACAGGAAGGTCTCCTTGGTTTTCCTCTGTTCTAACTGAATAACTCATATTAGTTGGAGAGCAGCTACATAACAAAGTATTTATTCTCTGTTTGCTGCTAACAACTTTATCATAGAAAATCCAAGTATAGACTCAGTAACCCAAATCAGGGAATGCTACTGACACTACATTGTCACCCTCTAGAAAGCAGTAAATGGCTTTTCATCATTAATAATCATAGCATGGAACAAGTGGTATTCTATGGCTATTATTTCCTAGGCACATAGCCTAGCTTTTCATTGATGATAGGAAGTACAGAATTGAGAGTCTACTCAATTATATTCACTGATGGCACCTAACTAAGGGGCTCTTTGGATTTTGGTTTAAATAAGAATTTACTAGAGAAAAGGGCCACAAACAAAGTTAATGAAGCTTAATTGAGATAAGTGTAGGCTGTATCTTTGTAATTCCAAAGCAACTGGTGAGAAGTGAAAAAAATCAGTTGAACACATTAATTTTTTTCTTTAATAGGTGTGAATTGGGCACCATGTAGAAATCTGTGTTTGCAAACAGAGATATGTGAATAGTAAGATTGGTCCTACTCAAACTCAGGCAAATGAAATAGAATTTAGAGCCATTTAAAAAATAAGAACATTCTGAGAGAAGCTTATTGGTAATACCAAAGTAAGGATCTCCTACCCTAATCATGCATCTATGCATGAAGCCCTTATGATTTCATCAGGATGCTATGAAACATAGTGTTACTTGTCAATGAATTTTGATACAATGTTTCCTAAGTGCAGCATTCTATCTGCTATTCCCTGCCATCTCTTACCCTAAGAGTATTTCAAAATAACAACAAAGTGAAGATAATAATGAAACTTCAGACATTGTAAAATTTTATTTGTTGTAGTGAAAGGGAAAGAAAGGCACTAGATCCAATTTCCACATAATCATGGAATTTATTTACTTGCATAATTCAGAATGGATAGTTCTAATGGCATCAGTGGATCTACATTATTTTCTGGACTTGTATGCATCCCATGGGTTCGGTCCCCAAATCTCATTGGTCTGGACACCAGCATCTTAAGTTATAGGATTTAGAAGTGGGAAGTAACTTTTGAATTCAACTACAGTTGCCCAATCCTCTTTTTATTTTCACAGGTGAGAAGAACAATGCAAAGAGGCTGCATTTCACTTACACAAATACTAAGAAGCAGTGCCAGAATTTAACACTAGCTCCTCTGACTATGTCCTCCATGCTGTAACTGCCCAAGTAAGTAATTTTTGTTAAATCTGGATGTACAAAGGGGTTATAGAGTCTTAAGAACCACTTATTTTCCTAACTGCCATTCTAGGAAGATCAACATATAGGCAGATGCGTTACCACTGCACCTGAACTGCATTCAGAATCCTTTCTGCCTCCTCTCTCCATCACTTCTCATTTGCTTTTTGATGTTAACAGAATGAAAAGGGGGTCTGTGCTATGCTTGCATTCTTTCTCAATAGTTAAGTTTTCCAATCACTTTTTATACTTGCACTCCTTGCCTTTCGGTAAAGCTTTCCATACCTAATAGTCATTAAGTAAGGAAATAAATTCTAGAGTTTACTATGCATATGCACATAAGAAATAAAATAATTGAATTATAGCTTTGTGAGCAGGTTTAGTAAGAATGGGGCATGCTTTTCTAAGGGTACACCAAGCATTTACAACTCCATGGTTTGAAAAGCAATTTAAGTATTAAAATAAAAATATTATTAAGGTCTCTTTGATTAACTTATATCAACTACTTGGTAACTTTTGCTCTTAGCAATAGATGACCATAGTTTGTTGGGCTGACATGCTGGGGCACTCATACAGATAAGTGACTTCCCTTGTTTCCCATTTGATCAATGGCACTGCTTTCTTCTTTGCATTATGCAGGAGGCAAGATCATGGTGGTGAGTATATTGCAATTCACCAACAAAAGGAAAATCTATAGGGGCATGATCTGGCAGCCACATTGTGTCCTTCTTTGTTGCTGTCTCAAGCTCTGTGCTGATTCTCAAGTATAGTTCATATCTTGAAATGTGCACTACTGAGATATGACTGCAAGAATAAGAGATGCCAGTCTGTAGAGATTCTTGAATGACATTCTACAAGAGTCGAACTTTATGCTAGATGGTAGAAAGTTATGTAAATTTTCTAGCAGAAGAATGGAGAGAATGAGGTAAAACAGACTAAAAATTCATCCGAAGACAGGAGGAGCTATCCAGCAACTGAAATCACATAGGCATTGCAGATAGGAACTTTAAATTTGAAGTTAATTAATTGAGGATACACTACAGAAGCTGCCTAATGTATCCAGTGCTATGAAAACTGGTAAGAATGATGGGATTATGCTGATTCTTCTTAAGAGGTTTCTTAGGGAAGATTCTAAGTGTTTTTATTACAAGCGAACCCTTGATGGGGTCAGGCTTTAAGGGAGCTGTCACCTTGTCTTGTTTGATAACCATTCATGGAGTATTTGTGTGTGTATGTGTGTATGCATGTGTGTACAAATGTGTGCATATGTATTTGTAATACTTGTAGCCATCCACAAATTCTCTATACCACAAAGAGAGAAATGATTAAATGATTATTTCTCTCTTGTATTGAATAACTAGTTTTTGTATTTTTCCCCCTTTTCTACTTCCTCATCCAGATATCAACCAGTGTGGGAAATCTTGTGCAAAGGTTTGCCCAGCCAGCAAAGCTAAAATGTCATCACAGATAGTAGAGAAATTCTAAGTTTGGGTGAATGGGTGGATTCGTTCTCATTGTGTTTACTTATGTGCAGGAAAATAACCAGCATGATGATGGCTTATATTGAAGTTGGACATTTGACCTACAGACAGCAATTAGGAGACTTCTGAAATAGTTCAGGCATGAAGTAATAAGTTGCAGTGGCAATGAGGCTGAAAAAGAAGGGATAGATGTTAGAGGCATTGTGAAGAAAGAATTTGCAGGATGTAGTAAGTGATTGGAGAACAATGGAGAAGAAACACTTGAAGATGACTAGCTTAGTAGATACCTATAGCTTTCTTAGTACATAGCTCATTTCATTGCACTATCTAGAAGCTTAATAAATGTTTATTTAACAAATGTTATTCTCTGTTACATTCATATGGATCTCAATGTCTTCTCATCACCAGTAGTGCAAATGCCTTAGCCTAGCAATAGAGGCCATTCATTGTCTAGTCCCAGTGATGTTTCTGCCCTTACACTCCACTTTTCCCCAATTCAAATCTGTCATTTCAGACTCATCTGTTTATACTTCACCTTCATCTTTCCCTCAGTGACTTCATTTCTAAGTCTTCTTCACAAACAAGTCTTTGAAAATATTGAGACACTCTTTCACATTCTTCTCTTCTCCAGGCTAAACTTTTGTGGTTCTTTCAATGAGTTCTCATATGACACAAACATGAGTACTCTCACATCCTGGTTACCCTCCCCCTTCCTTCTAGAATTTGATATCCAGTCATTGCCATTTCTGAGAAAGTGGCTAAAGAAGTCATTGCCTCCCACAACTGAGTAATTAAGAGATAGCAAAGTAATGCTGTTAATCTGCATAAGTCCTATAAATCCAATCCAATAAGTGCTTTGTCAGCTCCTACTAACTGCTAGACCCTGTACTAAGTGGGTAGAGATATAATGAAAAGAAAGATAGTCCTTGACTTCAAGGAGGTTACAATCTGAAGGGAGTAGAAAACAAGCAAACAGAGGCAGGAAAGGGTGGAAAGATGGAGAAGAGAGCAGGAAGTGCCTGCTGGAGATTTTGGGAGCAGTTGAAACCAAGCAGAGTAGCAGACACCCAGTAGAGTGAGCTGAAAATGCTGATTTCTATCTTCTGTTGAGGAAGGTATTGGGAGGAGTTTGATAATATACCCTCTAATCCTCCAATCAGAGGGGAAAAGAGACTTAGGGAGGTTGCTTGGGTGAAGGCTAGAATTAGCAGAATGGTAATGAATTTAATTTGTGAGAGGCATCATATTCTGTGGAGTTAGAACCAGGTACAGCAGTAGATATTGAGTAGGGTGCTAACACTGTGCCTAAGTAACAATTGTGAAAACCAATATTTTTTGCTGGTTCTACCCATCAGTAATTGAGACATAGTCTTCGAGTAATCAAAAAAGCTTCGTAATAATGTACGATAAATATAACTCATCTGAAACAAGAATGTATTATTAGACCAAAGAGTTGAAGAAATCCTCGATTTCTAGAGCCCTTAATTTGAAAAGGTAATTTATTTTTGAAACTAGATTATTGTTACTTGTGAACAAACATGCTGAAAGTTTATTGGAGAAAAAGTTATTTCCAACTTTTTAACTCAATGAAAATTTACATTTGGAGTTCTGAATTGTCTCATATTCTTAATTAGTATGTCTAAATTGCAGAGATGTCTGATTGAATCTATATTATCTCTTCCCTTAAGATATAAATCCATTAAAATGCTGACGAGGATAAATGATTATCTTCTTTTTAAATAAATTTTAATGCTAAATATATACTTGAAAACTAAAAATAAGCTCCTCTCCCACCTACTGAACATCTTTTCATTACCTGTATTCTTCCTCTAGTAACTTACTGGCTGTATCCCATGCTGTAAAACTTAAATATATAACATATGCAGGAGCTCCAAGAGTATAATTGTTGTTCAGTTTTTGGTTGTTTCTGATTCTTTGTGACCACATGGACCATACTATCCATGGGGTTTTCTTGGCAAAGATACTGAAGTGGTTTGCCATTTTCTTTCCCAGTGGATTAAGGCAAACAAAAGTAACTTGACCAGGGTCACACAATTAGTGTCTGTGGCCAAATTTGAACTCAGATTTTCCTGACCACAGGCCCAGTATTCTCTCCACTGAGCTACCTAGTTGCCTCCTAAGAGTGTGATAAGAAAGTGTACATTTATGAAAGATCTCTTCTGTCAGCAGTTGGACTGAAGACTGTGAATGAGCAAATGTATCTTTTAGTACTTTTAATCTCAAAGGGCACCATGCAGTGGTAGAAAAAGAACAGGCCTACATATCAGAAGGACTCTTGTTCCAGTCTCACCTCTGATTCAGGCTGGCTACGTTACCCCCGACCCTAGGCAAGTCACTCAATTTTCTTCTAGGTCCAAGGCACCCTCTAAGACTCTTAAGTCCCACTGAAGGTGTTGATTAGAATTGGTAACTTAAGCCCCTCACCCCAGAGCTCCCTACACAAATGAAATCAGTTTGGTTTAAAAATTTTTTTGATTGCATCAGTGTATTTAAATTAGCTGTTGAATCTTCTCAGTGGCATGTTTATATCAAAGTGAATTCCCTAGACTAATAGCATGCAGGATAAAGAGACCTAATTTTAAACTAAGATCTTCTAGAAGTAGATGAGTTTTAATTGTACTCTCTTGGTTTCAAATCACCTTGATAAAATCTCTTTCTGCTTTATTTCCTTGGGGGCTTCTGCTGTAATAATCACCCATTTTTCCATGTGGCCTAGAGAGTTTTGAGGCACATTCCTTATTAGCAACATAAGAGGCTTTTGGGGGACAAAGAAATGGACAAATATCATTTTTCTTGATATATAATTGGAAGCTCGGTGGTACTGAGGTCATACCAATGAGCCACACACTCTCACAATTTTATTTCTTCATTGAACTTTTTCCTCTTTCTCCTTATCCTTGTCCTTTATGGATGGGAAGATAAGGTTAATGGTATAAGTGAGAATAGATTTAGATCACAATACTTAGAATTAATTCATTGTGTTTTCTCACTGAGCTAGAAGATTGACCTTTTCTTTCTTCCCCGAAAAGACTCAAATATCTATTTTAATACCACTAAATGTAAATAATAAGCAGACCCAGAAAATCGTTAGTTTCAATTCTAAGAGAAATTAACACTTTGCTCTCAGCTTAAAGCATGAAAGTGTATTAAAGACTTAACTTTTTCAAAACCTCTAAGTCAGTAATTAAGACACTGATTTTCAATAATAATCAACTGTGGTGGTTTCTTAAAATGACGTTTATAAAAAAGTCATTGTAGAAATATTATTACCTTACACTTACATAGTTTTTTTCAAAGTAGAATTATCTTATATGATACAAGAATTTTATCTGTTTTATCAATTCATAGGTCAGAAAATGGAGGCACTATGGATTATAATTTATTTAAGATTACACAAGGATTAGGTTATACAGTGCCAAGATTGGAATCCAGGTCTCTGGGCATCTAGCTCCATATTCTAAGAGAGACCATACCTATGAACTCCTATATTTATTCATTGAAATTTCACTCCAGTTTGGCATGGTAATGCACACCTGTAATTCTGAGACTGGCTAAAGGTGGTAGAACACTTGAACTGAGGATTTCTGAGCTCTGATTGGCCAAGCCTCTTCCTTTGTTTTCAACCAAGAGAGGAGTGAGAGGAAGGGGCCCAGGGTGTCTAAGGAGATGCAAACCAGTTTATGACAAAAAAATGGAGTAGGTCAAAGTTTCAGTGCCAATCAGTAATGAGATCACGACTGATAGTAGTTGTACTTTGGGCAAGATTGGGAGATTTAGTCTTAAAAATAAACACAAAAAATAAATCACAAAAAGAAAAAGAAACAAAATTGAGCCCTAAACTACAGTTTTCTTGACAGACAAGCCCAGTCATGTAATTTCTTTTATCCAGAAAATCCCCAGTCTAATTTGCCTCAGTCCCATCTCCCACTGGAAAGAAAAAGATTCATAAAGTCATGGTAGGTCACATTTGATCACCTGATGGGGAAGTGACAAAAAATTTTTCAAGAAAGGCTCCATGTAAAAGGTATAACTTGAGATGCATCTTGAGGAAGAGTTGAGGAGGAAGTACATTCCAGGTATGAAGGACAGTTGACAAAAAGCCAAAAGTGGGAGCTGGAGCATTATGTGTCAGTAATAACAAGAATGCCATTTTGGTTGTTCCATAGAGTCAAGGTTGTAAAGGGCTTTAAATGCCAGGGAGGTTATATTTTGCCCTAGATGTAATAGGGAACTATTGGTGATTATTGGGCAAAGGAGTGATATGATCAGACTCGTTCTTGGTCTCCTTACATCTCCAAATGCCTAATGTCGAGCTTTTGCCATGATATCATTCTGATTCAGCCATGTGATAAAGGATAGGCTAAGATATCTTATTAAATGGATATAGCCATGATCTTCTTGCACAGTAGAAGCCAAGAAGGTCTGTGGATGCTAGGATTATCTACAGTGCCCTCAGAGTTCAGTACTCAATAACTCGGTCATCATGAAACAGCAGGAGAGATAGAATCTAGACCACAGACCCACATTTCACCGAGCTTTCTCCTTGATTCCCAACCTCACCCCTTTATAGTTATCACTCAAGAGCTATCTTTTCAGCTGGCCTAGCTATCATACACATCATTTGTCCACTAATTGGGCCTAAGTTATTCTTGTTTTCAAAATGGGATTCTTTTTTCCAGTAGGTCAACAGTAAAATGAGGCAAAGAGAGAAAGCTTGGGCTTAATACTTCTCTATTAGAGTCAAGTAAAGTCCTAAATTCAGTCACCACCAGACAGATAATATGACATTTTAAGATATGGAAAATCAATTCTCTTCCCTTATTAATATCATCTCTAAGAAATCACAACATTTTAGGGGAGAGGGAACCTGGGTTTCCATTGTTGCAATTGTTTAATATAAAAGAATACTATGATGGAAACCTGTTTCAAGTCCATCATTAGGGAGGGGACAGAAACTATGGAATGTTTTTTTTTTTATTCATTCTTTACTGCATAATTTTTTTGTATGAAAGTCTCTGTTTTATAGGTACTTCAGTGAATCTAAAATATTTAAACGGAAGGGAATATCCCAAAGTGCAAGGGGTAATGCTTTTTCTGTTATTTGAAGCTGATGTTACTGTTACTACTACCACAACCACCACTGCTACTACTAACTTGTGAGCAGATGCCAATTTTACCTTAGTGTTAGGCAAAGGGAAGAACACAGGATCATAGATTCAGTGGTAGAATGGAACTCGACAGTCAGTGAGTCCAACAAATAAGGAAACAGGCCCTGTGTTCAGGGTTACATAGTAAATTTCTGAGGCAAAAATCAAACCCAGGTCTTCCTAACTCCATGTCTGGCATTCTATACTAGACACCATGCTACTTTTCTAGTCTTAACTCTGAAATTACTAGCTGTGTCTTAGACAAATAACCTCTCTGTGACTGTTTCCTTTTCTGTTTAATAGATGTAACCCGAAATCAATGAACAAACATCCGTTAATGACAAATATTTGCTAGATAATAAGTGATGTACAGAGAACATCAAGACAGAAGAAATGGAACAGTTACTGCTTGCTAGGAGCTTGTATTCTAATAAGTGAGACAACATATGCTTATAAGGCCTATGCAAGGCAAATTCATGATCTACTTCACAGGGCTATTGCGATTCTGATAATGTTACGCATATTCACAATCCTTTTGTCATTGTGGTTTTTCTTTCAATTTCCTAAATAATAAAAGAGAACATTTAGGGCTTTTAGACTGATAAGAAATATTTGGGTTTTCCCATATATGCCTCAGCACCAGGATAAGAAGGAAGAGGAAAAGGTCAGTTTCCACAATGAAGAATTTCATAATCCAGAATGCAGAGATAAGTTGGGAAGAGGAGAAAAAAAGGGGAGGGGGCAATTCTAATTATATCCAGGAGTGGAGGTGGGAGGGGAGGTTTAATCTTGTAAATATGGTGGCAAAATGAGGAGACTTTAGGAGGAGAGAACTGCCTTAGCAAGTAGTTGTTCTACCTGGTCTGATCTTTCTGACATAAGCTACACACACACACACACACACACACACACACACACACACACAAATATACACACATACACATATACACATGTATACATGCTTGTGTGATATATATGTATACATGTATATATATACAAACACATATATGTGTGTACATGTATGTAATGCATACATACTATACATTACCATTACATGGTCTTGGTCAAGCTATGTCACTTCTGTGACACAACAGAATCCAATGGAAAATGAGAAGATTAGACTAGATGTTCTCTTTAACTAGAATATTTTAAATTCCTCTTTGCCTTTCCTGCCCCTTCCCCCTCCTCTCCCTGTCTTCTTCAGAAATTCATCTCTTCCCAGCAGGAGTCAGTGGAGCATCAACAGTTATTTTTGAATGTGAAAAATTCTAATCATATTTTACTTTCCTTATAATGCAAAAGGAATGGTAGCCACATTGATAATGATATGGAAATGTCACAGTCTCAAATGGATGGCCCAGTGGTAGGAAAAGTCATATTCTAGGACCAAAGAATCAAAGCTTATGAGCAATTATCCATTGCCTGCAGCTGTAGCTACTCCTCTCATCCAGAGGTGGCTAAGCTGCTGCTTGTAAAATTGAGCAGACTTTTCCTCTGCAGTGATTCTTACCTTGACCATTTACTGGCTTTGCTGGGAATTATTATAGAATCCTGGGCTTACAGCTAGAAGGGACCTTTGAGGCTATTAAATCCAACCATCTCAATTTACAACTGAGGAACTGAGAAAGACAGAGGTTAATGACTTGCCCAGGGTCACACAGCTTGTAAGAGTCTGAGGCTGGATTGGGATCCAGGTCTTCCAGACTCTAAGTATAGCTCCACAATACCATGCTTCTTCTTTCAGTGAGTTATAGAGCAGTATCTAAGAAAAAAAGCACTAGTGAACACACGTCGTGTCTGTTCTGCTGAAGAATTATAATCCTTTATATGTCTCATGGCTAGATTCTACCTTTTTGTTATTTGTGTTTTTTCCCTCATGGCAACATTTTAGCAATTGACTGTGCCTCATACTTTGTCTTATAAAAAGAACAGGTCACTGATGGGGTGACCTGGTTGTGTGTATAAAGACAGGAGGAGAGTCATTCATTCATTTAAAAAAAACAAACAAACTTTTTTCTCAATCAAAGTGGTGCCACTTAAGATAGAGCATTGGACTTGAAGTCAGGAAGACCTGAGTTCAAATCCCACCTCTGACACTTTGTAACTGTATGACTCTGGACAGATCACTTAACCACTACATGCATCCGTTTTCCTTATTTGTAAAGATAACAATGTCATCTAGTTCACAGGGTTGTAATGAGGATCAAATGACATAAATATTTGAAAGGGGCTTTGTAAACCTTAAAGCTAGCTATATAAATGCTAGCTATTGTTATTAAGTATTAGCTGCTATATTCATACATAAAAGGCCTCTATCCTCAAGGTCCCTGTGAATGATTAAATAATGTGAACAAAGGGTTTAAGCAGACTAGATGATATCAACAAGAATATAAAGATATGACTTGTCATGGGTAAGAACCAGTAGATTATATGTATTCTCTAATGTGTTTTATATTCCTTAATCTTTTTTTACCTTTACCATGAGTTTGTATAATGTAAAGACTAGTTTGTTATCAAGTACTTACTACATATCATGTCCTTCATGAGTATTCAAATGCTAATTGATATTGCTTCTTGAGAAAGTGTGGTAAAGGGCCATAATCCAAATACCATTTAGTGTGTGATCTCAGAGACATTGAGAAGCAAATTCCCAGTCTGAATGTAGGAGTAGGGCCACAGCTGGTCAATTTACCCACTGCTAAGAATTGGCCGCAAGCTAGTCTTCTTTAATTTGGGCCTGAAATTGTGAAACCGAGGTCCCACCTGTGTCTCCTATGTACTGGGGAAAATTTTGCCACCTGACATCACTAAGAGAAGGGGTGTTTTAATTGAAGGGCCAATGTAATTTTGGAGAGTGGGACCCCTTGACAGGTCGAAATAGTGGGAAAGGGGAGGATTAAGTAGTCAGAAGCTGAATGAGGTTACATTGATCCTGAGAAACAGGAAGATTTGTAAATAAAATAATTATTTCCTCTCTTTTTTTCCCAAGAGGCAGTGGATGGGAGACATCACCTCTCTTTAGCAAATTAAGATTTTCCTTTAGAAAATGATCTCATCACCCTCTCCATGTGAGTCTTTGGTAGTAATGGGAAAGGAATGTTTTAGCATGTTTCCCTAATTTTGGGGCATAAACCTCTTGTCCAGTCAGGGGACAGTAAGGGGAAAGGCAGGAAATTGGCATTTTTTATAACACCAATTATGTGCTAGACACTGTGCCATGTGCTTTACAAATATTATCTTATTTGATCCTCACAACAACCCTGTGAATTAAATGCTTTCATTATTCTCATTTTATAGTTAAGTAGCTTGCCCAGGGTCACACATCTAGTAAGTGTCCTAGGTGAAATTTAAACTCAGGTCTTCCTGACTCCCAGTCTAGTGCTCTATCAATATTCCACCTTGTTGCACCAAGAATTAGGAGAGGCACATAATTCATGGATGAAAAATCAGCACTTTTGTGTTCTCTGTCCTCTTGCTCCCTCAAATCTGCTGCCTAACTTCATTTGAGACATTTTATTTTCCTGTGTCTTCAGTTTGCATATGCTAGGTTGCCTCCATGGGCAAATGGACAAAATAGTGGTAGACAGAACAAACTGAAACGGGTTTATGAAGCAACAAGAGATGTGCAGTACAGAGGTGATTCTGGTCATGTTTGGTCATTCCCAGGAGTTACTTAGACCAAACTTTGAAAATATCTTTCCTGTAGGCTTTATACTAATATATTCTAGGTTGATTTCCTAGAATCTTTCAGTTGGCATAGGTTTCAATTAGATACAAGGAATTAATGATAGAACAATTGAAATGAACATAAATATTCATCTCTTTATTGTAATTTCAGTGATTTGGGCAATAATAGCTATGTGACCATTTAGAAATGATGAAAATGGCGATGCATTTTGAATTGTAGTTTTGATATTTTTCTAGCAAGCATTGATTTATTTTTCTCCCTATGCCAATCTTTTACTTGGAAGGGAAACAGAATTGTGTGGGACAAAGCGACCCTTAATAAAATCAAGAGAGGTGTCTCCAGAGAAACAGAAAGATCTTTATTATAATCTTGCAAGAAGGGGTGTCATCACTACCAGAAACAGATTGGTAGGAGAGATGCGAATAAAATGCAAAGCTTGGTTATATATTTTAATCCCCCCTCTCACACTGGCCTTCACTCCCCTTAGTCAGGAACTTAGGCTCAAGATCTCTAACCACAAAAATCCAATTGAACAGTAATAAAATGCTAACAGTCATCAATATAGATTTGACAGGAAAGCAGAAAATATTTTATGATGGATTTTAGGTCATGGTGACCAGTACAGGGTTTTTGCAACAGTCCTTCTAACTTTATATTTGTATAGGTCAGATGGTTCTGGGTCAGCAGAAACTCAAGTCTGGGTCTGTGGTCAATTCTGAGTAGTCTTCACTTTTCTGTCCCACAGGTATGCTTAGCTGACAAAACTTCAACTTAGGACCAAAAAGCTGGGCAAGAGTCCCAAGTTCCTAAACTCAAACCTGGGCTTCTGGCTACTGGTTGTAAATCTTTTTTTTTTTTTTAAACAAATGCTTTATTATAAACTTCTGTTCTACATCATTCACTTCCGCCAGATTTTGAGCCACAATCACCTTCCCCCCATTATTCCCCTAACCAACCTCCCTGAATAGCAGTCCCACAAGATATCACTTCCTCCAATCTGCTCTCTCCCATACCTTCTCCCATACCCCCATCGACTTTTCCATTAGAGGAAGATGAATCTTTGTGTCCCAATGCCTGCACATCTTGTCTCCCAATTATAGGCAAAAGAGTATTAATAATAGTATCTATATCTATATCTATATCTATATATCTATATATATATATATACATATATATATATATTTGAAACATTTAATGCTACGACCTCGAATTTCAGGTCCATTTCCTTCCTCCCTTGTCACCCACTCCTTCTTGGGAGATAAGTAATTCAGTATATGTTGTACATGTCTAGCTATGCAAAACATTATCATGGTAGATATATTGTACAAGGCTGCTTATAATTCCCTCCCATTCATCCCACCCCCCACCTGGTCCATTCCCTACATGATCCTGTCCCTCTTCTATAGTGGGTACTTCCAACCTCCCCTCACCCCAAGGATGCCCTCCCATCCATCATCCCTCCTCTCATCCCCCTTCCCCCTATCCTGCTGCAGGTTGAGATATCCCATTTAGTATGTATGTCATTTTCTCCCTGAACCAAATTCAATGTGAATGTGGTTTTGCCTTTTTAGCCTTCCTTATTCTCCCCCTCCTTTGCAACCACTTCTCCTACATGAGATAGTTTACCCTACCATGTCTCTCCCCATCTCCTCTTGCCACTTTCCTCTCTCACCTCATAATTTCATCCCTTGAGTATTCTCCTTCCCAACAAATTCAACCTATGCCCTCTATCCATATATAACTGTAACCATATACACACACATTCACATATGTATTCATATGACCACACCCCCTTCTTCCATTATTTTCATAGTGAGAAAGATATTATCAGTCACAGTTATTGCTTTTCCATATAGGAATGTAAATAGTTCAACTTTGATAAGTTCCTTTTGATTTCTTTTCCCTGATTACCTTCTCAGGCATCTCTTCCTTCTTGTGTCTGGATGTCAAATTTTCTATTCAACTCTGGTTTTTTCCTCAAGAATGCTTGAAAGTCCTCTATTCCACTGAATGACCATATTTTCCCCTGAAACAAAATACTCAGTTTTGCTGGGTAGGTGACCCTTGGGTTCATTCCCAGTTCTTTTGCCCTCTGGAATATCATATTCCATGCCCTTCGATCCCTCAGTGTAGAAGCTGCCAGGTCCTGGGCTATTCTGATTGTGTTTCCACAATATTGAAATTGTTTCTTCCTGGCTGCTTGTAGTATTTTCTCCTTGATCTGGGGATTCTGGAACCTGGCTATAATATTCCTGGGAGTTTTCTTTTTGGGATCTTTTTCAGGAGGTGATCGGTGGATTCTTTCAACCTCTATTTTGCCCTCTGGATCTAAAACATCAGGGCAGTTTTCCTTGAGAATTTCTTGAAGGGTGATTTCTAGGTTCTTTCTTTGATCATGGCTTTCAGGTAGTCCAATAATTTTTAAATTGTCTCTCCTGGATCTATTTTCCAGGTCAGTGGTTTTTCCCATGAGATATTTCACATTGCCTTCTAATCTTTCATTTGTTTGGATCTGCTTAACAGCATCTTGATTTCTCATAAAGTCACTAGCTTCCATTTGCTCCAGTCTAACTCTGAAGGAATGAATCTCCTCAGTGAACTTTTGAGATTCTTTCCATCTGGCAAATTCGACTTTTTAAGGCATTCTTCTCCTCACTGCCCTTTTGGGCCTCCTTTGCCATTTGAGCTAGTCTATTTTTTAAGGTGTTGTTTTCTCAGTCAGGCTGTTGACCCTCATTTCATACTTTTCCTGCATCCTTCTCATTTCTCTTTCCAATTTTTCCTCCACTTCTCTTATTTGATTTTTAAAGTCCTTCTTAAGGTCCTCTATGGCCTGCAACCCGCTCATGTTTTCCCCTGGGGCTTTTGGAGCAGGACTTCTGACCTCACAGTCCTTTTCCCGCTCTATGCCCCCAAAATAGGAGTCTAGGGTTGCATTTTTCTGTTTCCTTTGCCTTGGCATGTTGCCACTTAATTGCTTGACTTTTGGGCTTGTTGCCACACTATGGCTTTAAGGCCAGATAGAGGAATTTTCGTCCCGAACGTGTGGGGGGCAACTTCCGTTTCTGGCAAGCTGTAAACCCACCCACAACTTCCACCCTAGATCACAATCCAGATCCAGGGAGGTTAAAGCAAGAGCGATTACCCCCCAAGACTGATCGCTGGATCTCCCCACGATTTGTAGGCTGGGAGCCGGAAATGCCTATGAAAACTACAAAATGGCGTGTCTCCTCAGCGGCTTCTAGCTCTCAGGGGAGGGAGCTGACGCATTCCCCAAATACAGGTCCCAAAGTCCATAGGACACTAACCTCTTACTTTGTCCTAGGCATGTCTATGTTGATAATTCTGGAGTTGACACAGCTCCTGGTGTTCTGGGGTTCCTCCAGCTGGCTGCTGGCCCTGCCGCCCTGGGGCTAAAACCTCGGCTCACACGGACCTGGGCTCGGCTTGGCTGGGCTCCTGCTCTCTGCGCTCTGCGCGTTGCCGGCTCCCAGACCACTGCGCTGGTCCTTCCTGCAGGGCTGCTCGGCTGTCCTCAGCGGGAGGTTAGCTTCTCTGTGTCGTTCTGTGGGTGCTGGGGCTCCAGAAGTTGTTCAGAGTCCTTTTTTACATAGTTTGTGGAGAATTTGGGGGCAGAGAGGCTTGGAGGAGCTGTTTCTACTCCGCCATCTTGGCTCCGCCCCCCTGGTTGTACATCTTACTAGATCTTAGGGTACAGTCTGAGGAGTTTTCACTTCTCTCACACAGAATTATAATTCAAATTACTCATATAATGAAAAAGCATTTGTATTCACTTGAATGGTTTGACCTGCATCTGGTGAATAAGATAACCCCCATGTTATTGAGAAGTGGTCTGGTCTAGTATCTCTGGGGTTGTTATTGTTTTGTTTGTCCTCAGTTTTCAAAGAGTACCATGGCATCAGGGAAATTATTACATGACTTACAGTTGACTTTGATTTGAGTGAGGGAGGGCTGTGCAAGGTCACCAGCCTCACTTTCTCCTCCAGAGTTATCTGGATTCAGTAACCAGATATTCATCAGGATGATTGGAGCATCACCCAGGATGCAATGGGAGACCCTGGCTATTTTAGATTTAGGCCTTTTTACAGATCCCATGCAGTGAATAGGCCTCTTTAAGAAGTGAGTCAAGGGATGGCCCCTTTAATTAGAAAAAAGAAAAAGAAATCAAGCTGGGAGGGGAAGACCCTCAGGTTGCTGTTCCAAAGAGAAATGGTTACCATTGATGTTCATGAATATTCATTGATGGGCCAGGAGAGCCCAAAATACATCTATTAAGTGGATATTGGGCTTGCGGAACAGGCTGCAATGTCATCCAACTTTGGTGTTCATTGGTCACCCAGCTCTCACCCAGCTCCAAGAAACTGTAGCATGTAGAGCAACCACTCCCTAGGGTAAAACCATTTCAGCTGATAAAGGCTAAACAAGGTTGAAGGTAACCAGCAGACCTCAAACCCCTTAGTGAGTTAGGGAGATGTCTACCTTAATTATGGAAAGACTTTTTCTGGCAAAATGGGTGTGGATGAGAACAATTTGTTCCAATGCATGAAAGTAACTGAAGCAGGCACTGTGAGGCATTTAGAGCTTAGTCATACATTGAAGATACCAAGATCATTCATTGCATTCTGAGTCACTGACAGTGGTCCTGACTTCTTACTCACCACTGGATTTTTACCACTCTGGAAGAGAGAGTGAAGCTGATGACTTTGTGTAACTCTGCATCACTTAAATCCAATCCACATGCAAGTCAAGATATCACCCATTATCTATTATTTTATAATTAATATTGTGGTATTATTGGTCCCCTTTGAAAAAAATGAAGAATCAACAACACCTGTAAAAAAATAAAGAATCAACAATACCTGTAAATAATTACCATACTCCATGTTATCCATTTGCAGAGTAAAACAAACAAACAAAATATAATTTTGAAAAAAATATAATTTAAGAGAAAGGAAAATAGCATAAAATTATAAAGCAATTCTGGGTCTGAATTTTTATGTCATATATATATATGTGTGTATATATATATATATATATATATATATATATATATATATATATATACATGTATATGTATATGGCCATAGCAAAATAGTTTATCTGTGAGAGAATACAAGAAGAAACTGAACAGAATGTGTGCTTTCTGATTCAGAGCTGAAAAGACTGCAGAAAAGCAGGATTGTGATAGTGGTGCAGATAAAGTTTTGAGACCTGTCAAAGATAACATTCAAGATATGACACCGGAATCTAGAATATAAATCAATTCAATTGACTGAATTCCTTTTTTGTGTTTATTTTTTCTCTTTCCCTTGGATGGACTTTTTATAGGGTGAAAACAACTGTTCTATGTGCTTTTCTGACAATCTGATGAACTCACTTTCAATATGATCTGCTTGTTATATCTCCCAAAATTTTCACCATTTCTTTTTATGATCTCTTTGACTCAATCTCTTTCTTCTTTCTTTCTGAAAAGTGCACCCAAAAATATAGCTAGAACCTTTAAAAGATTACATGTGTCCTTACTCCAGAGATAGGCATCTTATCTGTGATGATTTCCTAGAATCTGTCAGTATCATATTATAAAAGAGTCAGCATTAACTGGCATTTATATATTGCTTAAAATGCATTATCTTATTTCATATTTTTGTTATGGCCACTAAGGATCATTTGCCGAATTCATGCCTTCCTTGGTAGATTGGGTCCCCAAAGTGGTGGTTGTCATTACTCCTGTAATTCTAGGAGAGGTAATTCTGTTGGTGTCAATCTTTCTTAATACCAGACACAAACCCCCACTGGATATATTTTCAGTCATTTTTTAATCACGTTTGACTCTTTGTGAACTTATTTGGGGTTTTCTTGGCAAAGATACTGGAGTGGTTTGCTATTTTCTTTCCCAGTTTGTTTTACAGATGAAAAATTGAGATAAACAAGGTTAAGTGACTTGCTCAGTGTCACACAGCTAGTAAATGTCTGAGACCAGATTTGAACTCAGTGCTGTTTCTACTCTGCCATCTTGGCTCCACCCCCCTCGAAAAAAATATAATTTAAGAGAAAGGAAAAATAGCAGGAGAAATGCCCAGCAGGGCAGGGAACAAGCTTTTATTAAATCCTTAGTATGTTCCAGGTACTCTGTTAAGTGTTACATATAATAATAATAATAAACTAATGTTTGTATAGTACTTCAGATGTACTCTATAATAGCACTGTGAATTATTAGAATTATTATCTCATTTATTCCTCACAACATTCTTGGGACCTTGGTGTTATTTGCTTTTGGCCTTTGTGGAAACTAAGGCAAATAGAAGTTAAATGATTTGCTTAGGGTCATACAGCTAAGCAAATACTTGAGGCAGGATTTGAACTCAGGTCTTCTCCTTGACTCTAAGTCTGACAAAGTAGGTGTTATTATGATCTCTAATCTTGAAGAAAACTGAAGCTGAGAGATTAAATGACTTGCCCAGGTTCATACAGGTAGTATGTTTCTGAGGTTAGTTTTAAACTCAGGTATTCCTAACTCCAGGTCTAGCATTGTACTTAACTGTATCACTTAGCTGCCTCCAGGAAAGAAGGCAGTAAAAGCAACCTCAGAAAGCAGTGCTGACACCCATGCAAAAAATCCTGACAGAAAAGTTTATTGTATTAGCAACACTGACAGAGATTTTTTAAATGAACAAATTTCTTATAAAATGATGGTGATTTAAATATTCAATCAAAAAATGAATTCAGCTAAAAATCCATGAGAGGACTAAAGGAATGGTTGGATAGCAGAAACTTATGGGAGAAAATAATGAGAAAAGAAACATACATGAAAAAATATAGAACTTCAGTCACTTAGAGTAGGATGCTTGCTATGGATCAAAGAATAATGGCACCTAGAGTAGAACAAAGGAGGCAGGTAGGTGGCTTGGTGGATAGAGTGCTGGGCCTGAAATCAGAAAAAATGGTGCTTCAAACCTGACCTCAGACACTTACTTGCTGTTTCACCCTGGCTAAGTCACTTGACTTCTGTTTGCTTTAATGGAGAAGAAAATGGCAAGCCACTCCAATATCCTTACCAATAAAACTCCAATGACAGTATGGTCCGTGGAGTCACAAAGAGTTGGACATGACTGAATAATTAAATACCACCAAAAGTAGAAGAAACATTTAGGGATATTTATGGAGAGCATTTCTGTGAGGAGATAGATCCTAGAGTGTCTTCTTCCAGATTCCTGGATGTCTCAGTATCTGCTGTGACAGGGTAGACAGAGTCTTGGCCATTTATGAAAGTTTAATATTTGAAGGAGCAGATGCCACCTAAATGGAGGAAATAACCAGATGTTTAAAGTAACAAAGAAGAGTTCATTTTAGTCTGGCCAAAGGCTGACAAAGCTTGTCCCAATGTGGAAGTGTGATCACCCAGAAAGAATGACCTTTTTAGCTTTTGCCACTTTGTGGAGTAACTATGGATACCACTGGATTTCAAGAACCCATTCTTCTTCTTCTTCTTTTTTTTTGGAGGGCAATTGGGGTTAAGTAACTTGCCCAAGGTCACACGGCTAGGTTTTTTTTTTTGTTTGTTTTGTTTTGTTTTTTTGTGCATTAAGTGTCTGAGGCTGGATCCGAACTCAGGTCCTTCTGACTCCACTCTACTCACTGCCCCACCTAGCCACCCCTAACCCATTCTCCTTTTGCTAATGGCAACGAGGACCCATATTTCCTTTACTTAGCCCCCCTCTTATTTCTCCAGTTCATGATAGATGCCAACCTTGGTTGCCCATATCTTTATTTGAGTAGTTTTGGCCTTGTGCCCAGTCACTGTGAATTACATCATCCTCTTTGTGCTTATTACCATCACAATTACCCATCTATTTGAAGCTATGGGATTGGTTGGCCATTGGGTTCTAGTTCTATCTGGGATCCAGAGATGGTTATTTACCTGATATATAGGATAACTTCTTGTATTGAAGAGCCTCAGAAATCCCCTGTTTAATACCTTAGTGTTCAGATCTAGAAACAACTCGTCTAAGAAACCAAATAAAAGGGATGAAGAAATAAAGTATGCTGAATCCATGGATCTAGCCAATGTATTTGACACCATTTCTTCTTTGGTTATGGCCTTCTATGTCTTTGGCTGCATGGATATATTCTACTGGGGGACTTGGTGGGTCATCACTTCCTCCATTGGCCAGCTTTTCTCCTCTTATTTTGACTATTTGAATAATGATGCATATCGTACCACCAAATTTGGCTTCCATAGCCTCTTTTGGCAGATACAAGCTTGGGATCAGTTCGTATTGACAATAATCATCAGGTCAGAAAATGTGAGTAAGACCAAGGAAGGAATGATTGGGAAGTTGTTCTGCTGCATTATTGCCTGTATTTTGGTCCTGACATCCCTCAATATGAGCTTCTTAGAACTGATTCAAAATGTTTTCTTTGTTGTTCTTACTTTCACCACCATTCACCAATTATCCAATGAGGAAGATTATTATTTTTTTGGGATAATCTGTTTCCTTTATGCTCTTATTTCCCTCTGTGCTGCTTGTACTAGTATAATGAAATCAAATAAGAAAGAGGATTTGATGCCCACAACCAAAGTTCAGGAGATCTTTAAGCCTTCTAAAAGCTTCACCATACAATCAAATGGATTCCCAGAAATCACCAGCCCCCATATTTTGAATACCTTATTGTATATCTGCAATCGCCTGGCTGCCTTCTCAGCTATTCAAGGTGCATTGATTCATTCCACTAAACATTCTGTCAGAATCCCTTCTGTCATGACTCCTGGAGCTGTGTTTCAGTTATATGTGTGCAGTATTCAAGCCCAGAAAGGGAGAAAGTTTTCATCACTTTTGCCATTCTGCTATGCTGCTATTTGGGCAACCTGGACCTGGCTTCAGTTTTCAGCATCCCTCAATGATACTGGGAACACAAAAGGGATCACACTAGGGACTTTGATCTTCCTGATCATCAATATCTTCTTCATCGTATTAGATGCTGATGTAAATATGCTCCTGGTGCTTTTGACTCTTTTCATGGAAATAATGAGTGTCAGTTTCTTTTTGATGATCTGGGAGCCACTGCCTCTTCCATTGGAGGTCACTGTGTTGGCTATTTTCTGTGCTGTTTCTATCTATGGCACTGTAGCCTCTTTTACCATCTTCATGTTTAAGACGGACTTCATTTCATTGGAACTCTTTGCAACTGAGAAGTTTCCAAAGGCCCATCTGTCTTTGTCTGGCAAATCCATCTCACCTAAACATTCCTTTCCTAAATCTTCTGGGCCCCAAATAATCCAGTGTGTTAGGAGCCTTAGGACACTTTTAAAACTCTTTAAGGATAATGGATTGTGTGCAGTTCCCATTGAGACTTTGAATGGTTTGATTGCCTCAAGCAAGAAAGCAGGTACTTTTGACCATCATAGAATCCAGAGTATGAAGCTCCCAAATGAATGTATGCCTCTGTTGTCTAAGTCCCAAAGTAAGCTTAAACCTCAGTCCCAAAATCAAAGTAACCCTCCATCACAGCATTCTCTCCAAAAAGCAAGGAAGGTACAGGTACCAAGGAAGGTAAAGATCTTTGAAAATGTTTCCAGGTCAACAGTCTCCACTGACACTGAAAGTGAAATAGAGAGTGACTCAGACAAGACAAAACAGGGGGAAAAATTGAATTAATATTTCTTGGACTTGAACCAATGTTCTCTCATTAGAGAATTGACATTTTGGGGAGTGGGAAAGCATAGAAGGAAATCTTTTTGTATAGTGGAAGGGGATATGAAGATCTTGAGACTTGCTCCTGACTGGCCTGGGTTTCTGAAAAGAGGGGGTTTGTGTGGTCTTTTATGTATTTTATCTTGCCTGGAGGGCTTTGGGAAATCAGGAAAAGAGCCTTGGAGGCTGACCAATGGGAGAAGTAGCTAATGGGTCCTGCCAGCTCAAGAGGAATACTCTAGGATGTGTGCCACTTTTTTCCTTAGCTGGGAATATGCCAGGGATTCTCAAAATGGATATGGATTCTAATGGGAAGTGGGAAGAGAGTGCTGGGACCCAGGAGGCGCTCTGCTTTTGGCAATTATGGAAATTAGTTCCACTGTAAGGGAGGTTTTAGTTCTTGGGGAGTTCTAGACAGAGGGAAGTCAGACAGGGATATATATAGGTCCAGGAGGATGGTGTATGTAGGCCTTAGGATGGACATGTGGAAAATGGAAAGGCCTGATTTTAACCCAGTCTTCCTAATCAGGCATGTGGAGCTTTTTGCATAACGCCACATTGATCTAATATTTCTGGAAATGAGATTTCTCAGAGGGTCCATCAAGTGAGGGAGGCATGGGGAAGAACTACAATAATCCTTTAATCTGATGGATTGGATAGAAGAGAAGTAGATTTCTAGTTATGGAGTGGGTAGAATGCTAGCTAGATGTGTTGTCAGGCACCTGGATTCAAATCCCATTTCCACCATTTGCTGTCTGTGAGACCATTTTCAAGACAATAAACCTTTCATTTTACTCATCTGTAAAATGGGGCTAATTCTTGTACAATAGATTTCAAAGGGTTGGGGTTGTTGTGAGTATAATGTGAAGCCCCACACATGCATATATATGAATACATATGTATGTGTGTCTATATACATATATATGTATATAGACACACACACACATAGACATACCTACATATATATACACATATACACATGCACACATATGCTTACACACCTGTATGTGTATGTATGTATATATGTGTATATGCATACATATGTATGCCTATGTGTATGTGTTAGGGTTGGAGTTTGTTTTTGAGAGAGAACAAAACATTTTTCTTTTGGAAAACCCATTTGTGTAAGGGTCATAGAATAAAGAATTTATATGTGTATTTGTAGGAAATTATATTTTAGAATGTAAAAAGGAAGAAGGAGCAAAGAAAATAAATTAAACTTCTTGAAAGGGGTTCTCCAAATGAATGCTATTCAAATTAAGAGGGTAGAGGACCCAATTTACTAGGAAGATTCTGTCATTATCTGAACTGGGATAGAAAAAGGGAAAAAGCAAGAGAAAGGAAGAAGATAACAGAAAGGGTGGAGAAGATAAAGCTGGCCAGTGAAATAATGGGATTACCATGGATTGGTGAAAATATTCAGTCTATTCCAATAGATGGTACAGTGAGCTTCCAATAGGAAGATCTGAGGTTCAAATCTTGCTTCAGACAAATTTTTCTGGATGACTGGACAATTTCCTCTTCTTTTAACAGAACCAGCCTTTTAGGGTTTTTTTGAGCATTAAATGAAATAACATGTAAATTGTTTTATAAATTGTTTTATAAATCTTAAAGCAATATACAAGTGCTAGTCATTTATTATTATGATTTTGAACCTTTTTCACTTAGACAAATATGGACATATAGAAAAAGTGATTAGATTAATGGTGGTTCTTATAACTTGAGAAACCAACTGTATTAACTTATAGGCACCATATAGGAAGTACATGGACAACGTTGAAAGTAACTAGAATGATCATAGGGCTGGGGATTATATCAGCAATTCATCTATTAAAGAACTGGGAATGTTTAGCCAGGAGAAGAAAAGATTCACTGGAGATTGGGGATAGGGAAGAGAGGAGAAAAGCTGTCTTCAAATATTTGAAAGTGTTATATAGAAGATGGGCTAGGCTTCACTGCTCCAGAGAACAGAACTAGGAAGAATGGCTATCAGTTCCAGAGAAACAAATTTATCTTCCAAGTGAAAAATGACACAAAAACAGTCCTGGGCCCCTGGAAGAAGTTTCTCAGTTTCCCTTTACCTGGCTATATTCCTGATATCAATTTGATTTTGTGATCATCAAAGAAGTGCCTCATTAACTAACTCTCCTTTATCAGAATTATAGCTATTCCTCTTACATTTTTACCGCCTGGGTGCGCTAAAAGAAAACTGGAACTGCCCCTGACCAGACGGTGCCTCTGATCACTCTAGTCAGTAGTGGACACTCCTTTCGTATCTCCCAGGGCACAACAGTTCTCTTTTTTTGAGGTTCGCTCCTTCTGTGATCTAGCCTAGAATGTTGTTGCTATATTTTGCTAGTCTCCATGGGTAACAGTAAGAATAGATAACAATTATTTTGTGCTTTAAAGTTTATAGAGCACTTTGCATATATTATCCTGTTTGATCCTCACAATAATGCGTGAATTAGATAAAATTATTATCTCCTTTTTACAAATGAAGGAACTGAGATAGCTTAAGTAAATTTACTCAGGGTCACATGGCTAGTGTCTGAAGCAGTACTCAATTCAGTCTTGTTGAGTTCAAGTTCTACCACCCACCTGCCTGTTTCAGGACAGTGCCTAACACATAGTAGGTAACTAATAAATGTTTATTGACTGGCTGGTTCAACATCTGCCTTTATATCGCTACCCCTATTCCTTTTCTCGTATTTTTAGATATCAGTGTCTCAAATGGTAGCCATTTCTAGGGTGAGGGGAGGGGAAAAAGAAAAGAAAAGAAAATTACATGATAATTTTGTTATATATTTAAAATGAATATCATGTTATTCTTAGTAGACTTGCAGTTTCAGATGCAAAAAAAAAAAAAAGAAAAGAAACCTATTCCTGTTTGTCTTATCTCATTAAAAATGACTTACATTTGCCTCTATTTATTGACATATGGAGAGATAGACAGACAAACTGATGCTATAAAAAAAAAAAATACCTAGGGGTGGCTAGGTGGCACAGTGAGTAGAGTGTTGGCCCTGGAGTCAGAAGGAGCTGAGTTCGGATATGGCCTCAGACACTTAACGCACACACAAAAAAACAAACAAACAAACAAAAACCTAGCCATGTGACCTTGGGCAAGTTACTTAACCCCAATTGCCCTCCAAAAAGCAAAAAAAAAAAAAAATACCTCTAGTCATTACTTACTTGTCTTTCCCACACCCACTGACAACCATGTTCCTACCTTAGATATCACTATCTCTGATAACCTTGCTACCTCCATGATCCTGAACCCTGAAATTCACTCAGCTAAGTTCAAATTCTTCTGTCTCTTAATCTACTTCCTTCTAAAGTTATTCTTCTTCTTTATCACAACTTCCAGTTGCTCTGTATCTTCCAGTTATCCCACTGTGTGAGGAGGAAGTAATATGAAGTCAATCTCAAAAGACAGATTGGATCTAGGATGGTAAAATAGATGCAAAGCAGAGGAATTTATGTATTTCATCTTGGAGGCAGTGGAGAGTTCCTGAAAATTCTTCATGGTGTAGGCAGAACTGTGCTCCACAAATATCTACTGCTTCTAGGCCTTGTCTAATTTGACTTCCTCTATAACTCCTAGTGATGCTCAGACAGGATACAGCTTACTTCACTCCATATTAAAATGTAAACAGTTTTCTCTTGTTTAGTCCCTTGTCATTGTTAGTTCATGTGTGTCTTTTCATATTTCTTTTTTTTAAAATGTTTAGATTTCAGAATTTACATACAGCTCTTGTCTTTTCATCAGGAATGATGGTGACAGGAGTGATAGCTTGGAAATCTGCTATTTCATAAAAGCTCCCTTTTGCCCCTCTGGGATTTTGCCTGGATAAGTTATACTTTTGCTGTCTGGAACATTGTTTTCCAAGCTCTCTTTTTCTTTAAAAATTTTTTTTTTTTTTAGAGTTGTATTTTAAAAAATTTTAAATTTGTTTATTTTTGATTTACAAGATTCAATTCCATAGTTCCTTGAGTTTTAAATTTCCCTTCCCTCCCTCCCCCTACTTCCCATGACAGAATATAGTCCAGTATAGTATCTGTAAATACTTTCACATTAGACATTAGTCAAGTTACAAAGGTAAATTGTACTAGATGGGATGAAAAATGGTAAAGAAGAAATAAAACCAAACAATGAAAAGAGAAAGATCAATTAGTTTGCTTCCATCAGGATTCAAGCTCAGTTCTTTCTAGTTATTTCTCTGGATGTAGGCATCTCTCTCCTTCATGAGTTTTTGGGATTGACTTATATCACTGCATTGCTGAGAAGAGTCCAGTCTATCATAGTTGGTCACCACACATATGTTGTATCTGTGATTGTATGCAAATTTCTCCTGGTTCCATTCTTCTCACTCAGCATCAGTTTGTATAAGGCTCTCCAGGTAAATATGAAAACCATCTCCTCCTTGTTTCTTATAGCACAGTAGTATTCCATTACTTGCATATACCACAACTTGTTTAGCCATTCCCCAATTGATGGGCACCCCTTTAATTTCCAATTCTTTGCAACAATGAAAAGAGCTGCTATAAATATTTTTGTACATATGGGTCTTCCTCCCACTTCTATGATCTCTTTGGGATATAAACCTAGAAGTGGTATTGCTGGGTCAAAGGGTATGAAATTATTTATAGCCCTTTGGGCATAATTCCAGATTGCTCTCCAGAATGGTTGGATAAGTTCACAACTCCACCAGCAATGCATTAGTGTTCTAATTTGCCTACATCCTCTCCAGCATTTTTCATTTTCCTGTTTTGTCATCTTAGCCAATCTGGCTGGAGAGATGTGGTACCTCAGAGTTGTTTTGATTTGCATTTCTCTAATCAATAGTGATTTAGGGCATTTTTTCATATGCTTATATATATATATATATATATATATATATATATATATATATATATATATATATATATATATATTTAATTTCTTTCTCTGAAAACTGCCTATTCATATCCTTTGACCATTTACTAATTGGAGAATGACTTGTATTCTTATAGATTTGGCTCAATTCTCTGTATATTTTAGAAATTAGTCCTTTATCAGAGACATAGGTTGTAAAAATTCCCGATTTCCCACCTTCCTCTTGATCTTGGTTACATTGGCTTTGTTTGTACAGAAACTTGTCAATTTAATGTAATCAAAATTATCCATTTTGCATTTTATAATGCTCTCTAGTTCTTGTTTGGTCCTAAAGTCTTTCCCTCTCCACAAATCTGACAGGTAAACTATTCCTTGCTTTCCCAAATTGCTTACAGTATCATCCTTTACACCTATATCATGCACCCATTTAGACTTGTCTCATATATATCCTTCACTCATCAAGTATAGGAAAACTAGCAGTGGGGCATGGTGGGTCAATATTATAAAGCTCCAGAAAACAGCTTTGCTCTTGTATGTATGACTGCTATGAAACCTTCTGGATGCCACTGTACATATAGAATGGTATGGACCCCAGCCATACTTGCTATAGGGAAGAAACTGCTTAGGACAAGCTATAGAGGCTAAGGAAGCTCAGTGTCCCATCCTTCTACTTATACTTAAATGCATGATATATAGCCCATGAATGGTGTACTCACCTTTTCCCACATTATATCATTGTGAATTTGCTCCATTAACCTTATTTGTTGGCTTTGATTTCATCTTTGCTTTCACTGGAAAAAAAAAGTGTATACGATTTATGCAGGAGTTGTAACTGAGACACCAAACTTGTTTAAGCTAACCCTTTCTGGTGGGTTGTATAAAGAATGAATGTAAATTCATTGACTTGTTTGAGTCCATGTAAAGCCAATCCCAAGCAGCTATCCTGAGAACTGCTGCTTTGAATAACTTTAAGGATCTAATCCCATAGTATAGTGAACTCTCTATTCAGCAATAAACTAAAGCAAAACATTCAAGAAACTAAAGCACAACATTCACAATGATGTAACATAATAATTTATTACTAAGGTGGCCACATAGTCTTAAACAAAACATGTCATTGAGTAAGTAACAATCTCCTGAATCAGTATAAAGTACCCATCTACAGTCTTCTTTCATCTTGATTAGAGGCTAGATTCCAATTATCCTTAAGCTGATCCAACTTAAGGGGTGGGTAGTAGAAAGTACAAAGTTCATCCACCCCTAGGTCACAGTAAATTACAGTATCATCAATCAGTACTGAGTAGCCAAGTAAAGTTCCCTTTCATCTTAACTTCAAGGCTAACTTCCAAACCCCATGGCTCCTCTTCTACACTCCCAGGTCTTGCCTCAATTCACTTGACTGTTGCCTGGATTCACAGGCAGGCAGGTCTCCACTCCTGTTCCATATTGCTGCTCATGGGGACTGCTCCACCTCAAGCTCTTCATAGTTTCTGTTTCTAGGAAAATAAAGCTCAACATAGCTACGATAATATTTACACACATTGCTAGTACTATCATCTCAATTCACTTTCTCTCTGAGAAATCAACACAAATCAACAGACAGAATGCTACTGTCTGACAAAGTAACACCAACACAGAGCAATAGACAGAGTGTTGACATCACAAACATTCTCTCTCTTAGCTCTGCTTGGTCCCAGCTCATGTTTGAGCTTCTTTCTGCTCTGCTCCTTCCTGTTCTGCAATTTAGGCAAGCTCCTCCCACTGGGATGACCTTAAGCCTATTAAGGGCAACACAATGTATGCCATTTCCAAAAAGACTTGACACAATCAAAGGTGAGGTTCAAAGGTTTTTGATTAGCTGAAACAAGGAGCAAAGTGCTACTTTGTTTGCCATTATAGTCTATTACATGGAATTTTGAGGGTCTGCTTCTTACACATTTGTACCATTTGATTGTGAAAAGTTCTCTAATTGGATGCTTATCTAGAAGAGTTGATAACTTAGAAACTAGTGAACTGGTCTTCAGTAGGGATGACCTATTCTTTCCATTACTCTCTTTCCCTTGGAGGCTATAAAGGAGGAAGAACTTGGTTGAGCTTCTTCCTGAGACTGGGAGAATTGAGGGCATCAAGTATGTAGGTGGTAACCTTGTAAATTTCAGAAAGTCTAGAAGTCTAAGTTTATGCTGCTGGTGGTAATATGTCCTTAGATATTACAGAGTCTGATGGGAGAGGGATTGTCTTCATTGGGAACAGAGACACATACTGAGCACAGAGGGCTTCAAAAAGTATGTGACTTCTTGAAGGGGAAGGGACTAGTTATAGATACTAGAAAGGCCCAGCCCTTCAGAGCCTACCAGAAAGCTGCAGTATAAAGACCCTGTGAAAGGAGAAAGGAATTTCAGTGCCAAAAGCTTTTAAGTTACTTATTGGCCACAAATTTTCTCTATATGTGTACGTCATTGCCTTTGTCTTCTAAGTTTGTTTCCATTTGTCGTCCCCCTTCTCTGGGTATATTTTTGACAACATTCCCCAGGCTTTTGGAGAGAATACCATATTTCATCACATAATCATCACAACCTTTTTTTTTTAGTCCAAAATTTGGTTTATAAACTTTTATCATGTAATTGTCACATGGTATAATTCTGTTCATCATGCTACTTAAAAGGTAAACAGAGCAGCAATGTATTCATCACTGGCATATGGACATGTGTTTATCTTTTATGCATTGTGAGCTGTGAGCCTAGAATTCTCAGTGCACTCTTATTGTCAGTATGTTTCCAAAAGCCAACTTGCATGGTTTGTTGACAGTGCTGCAGTATAAACTGTATTGTTCCTCAACCCAATGAAGACACTATGAGTAAGTCATGTGATATGGTAAGACTTTCATATTACTGTGCTAGCTAAACTGTACAGTTTGTCTGCCAGCAATACAGTTTAGTAATAAATGATTTTTAAGTAATACTGGCACAATTAAAAAAATTCACATACTAGTCACACCCTACTTTTTGCAAAAAATATTGGCATAAAATCTGTGATGATTATACAGTGAAATGTGGAATTTTCTATTAAATATTTCTTAATCTTTTGTGGTTTGTCCTTTCTCAAAGAGGACCATGAGTTTAAGAAGATGATGCTATAACTTGCAAATAAATTAGATTTAAGTGAGGGAGGACTGTGTAAAGTCAACAGTCTCACTTTCTCTTCCAGAACCATCTGGGCTTCTGGGCCAGATATAGATCAGGACAACTGGAGATGACCCAGGATGCAGTGGGAGACCTTGGCCTTTTTAAGTTAAGGTCTTTCTGAGTCCTCACTTTGACTGAGGTAATGCCCATAAAGTGATTTGGGCTGATTAAGAAGTGAGCTAAGGGAAGGCCTCTTTAATTAAAAAAAAAAAAATCAGACTGGGAAGGGAAGACCCTCAGGTTTTTTGGACAAAAGGAAAACAATTACTATTTATATTCACTGTGAACTACCTGGGCCCAAAGAATAACCCTTAAGTGGTGGTTGGGCTGGGACCTATTGTTATCCAATCAATGGGAGCCTCAGTGAACTGGGTCTAAGGCAGGGTCTTTAAGAAAGAAGTGTAGCCAAGTCCTAAGATATTAAGATTTCAGCCATCAAAATTTACCTTCTTTTGGGCAGGGCACCTTCTATCTTCTGAGTAAATGCTTTTCCTAAAAACTAATTGATTTAGCTAATATTTGCTAAATCAACAGCCAGCCGACTTTTGATAAAGATCAAACCAGTGGAGACTTAGAAGTCACAGTTGTGAGAAATAACTCATTCAGGCTCCAGAGGGCTGAAGATAAAAGTTTATTAGTCTTGACTACAGTGGAGGGTGTCCCATTGGATTGACACACCTCTATAGAAGCAAAAGCAAGACTAAATACCTATGTCTGACTGAAGAGGGTCACCATAAGATGATGACATATAGGCTTAGGGGTGATGTCTGCTTGATCTGTTTGTTTCTCTGTCTTATAAGTTCTGTCTGTATACTTTGAAGTTCAGGGTGCTGACCTTTTTCCCCTGCACTAGGTAAATGATATATGTTTGATTGATTAAAGTAAGCTTGTTAACCCATTTTTAGTTGCTTTCCTTTAGAAAAGCAGATATAAGAGCCTGTGTTGGCAGCCACCCTGGGAATGTTGGGGTGCTTGCTGCTACAGAAGGGAGATTGGAAGTCCCACTTCCTGTGAAGGAGTGACTGGGGGGTACTAGCTGAACTGAATCAGACTGCAAGACTGGGGGATCTGGCTGGCAAGGGGGAAGGTTAGCTGGCACTTGAGGAGTGGAACTGGTCAGAAGAGGAGATATCTCTAGGATTGCTGTGGGGGTAGGGCCTGAGGCCTGAGTAAGTATTGCCTGGGGTGGGAGGGGCCACAGAGGGAGGCATCTCAGCAAGACCATTGGCTGAGATCTTAGCAGGGGTCCCTGAGTGGGGAGGCACTGCCTAGAGATGCAGGGTAGGAGATATGGATGGCATAGGAGGGAGGAAATGAGGGGTGTTGGGCTAGAGGAAAAGGGAAGGGAAACCAAGGGTAAAAGGATAGGGGAGCTGCCTCAGAGAGACCAGTGACTGGGACCTGAGCAGAGATTGCTGAAGGGGAAGGGGCTGGGGCCAAAGTCTTAGGAAGGGGGTCATTTAATTGGTCCCTGTTGCCCCTCTTTGGAGGGGCTCTAGCTTCAAGCATCTCATCAAATGGGAAGATTCAATCAGAGTTCAAGGGGGTTGCCAGAGCCTGTACCCCATCATGACTACAAAGTCCCTCCACTTTCCTCTAATTGAATGGGTAATACAGGGTCTACAACCTTCCAATATGCCTACTAAACAGTTCCCCTTGATATGTACCCTTTCTTGCTACACGCATTGAATGACCATTAAAATGAGCCTTTAAGGTGGGCCCGGCTGCCTCTCTCATGGCCTCACTCTTGACTCCTCAGCCTGGCTCCCCCACACCCATAGCCTCTGGCTCTCCAGTCAAGCGGCCCACATGGAGTTGCCAGCCCTTTACACTGTGGTGGTGGACATGGACTACTTCTGTGCCATTGATGAATATAAGCCTCAGGATGCAACCACCAATCCCTCACTGATCCTGGCCGCAGCCCAGATGCCAGACTACCAGGATTTGGTAGAAGATGCTATTGCCTATGGAAAAAAGCTCAGGGGTCCCAGGACCAACAGATTCAGAATGCCAGTGACAAGCTCTTTGTGTTATTTGGGGCTGAGATTCTGAAGAAGATTCTGGGCCACATCTCCACAGAAGTTGATGCCAGGTTGTCCTTTGACAAGGAGGAAATGGTCCAAAGGGCCCTGCACCTCATCGATCTCTACAAAGAAGCCGGTGTCAGCAAAGAAAACATTCTCATCAAGTTGGCCTCCACTGGGGAAGGAATTCAGGCTGGAAAGATCCTAGAGGAACAGCATAGCAGGCACTGCAACATGACCCTGCTGTTCTCCTTTGCTCTGTGTGGAGGCTGGCATGACCTTCATCTCCCCACTAGTGAGGCGTATCTTGGACTGGCACGTGGCAAACATGGACAAGAAGTCCTACGAACCCCAGGAGGACCCAGGCATGAAGAACGTCACCAAAATCTACAGCTACTACAAAAAGTTTGGCTACAAGATGATTGTGATGGGCGTGTCCTTCCGCAAAGTGGGCGAGATCAAGGCCCTCAAGGGCTGTGACTGTCTCACCATTTCCCCCAAGCTCCTGGGGGAGCTGCTCAAAGAGAACGCCAAACTCACACCTGTGCTCAGCATCCAGGAAGCCCAGGCCAGAAGCCTAGAGAAGATTCACCTGGATGAGAAGGCCTTCTGCTGACACCACAACCAGGACCAGATGGCTGTGGAGAAGCTGTCTGACAGAATCCGCAATTTTGCTGCCGATGCAGTAAAGCTGGAGAAGATGCTGCAGGAAAGGATGTTCGGTTCTGAGAACAGGAGATAAGTCGCACACATGTGGATGGATGGATGGATGGACAACCAGCAGACGGAGAGCTAGGTGTCTGGTCTGAGCTGGTGGAGGGTCTGGTGTCCATGGGCTGGATGCAGCTTTCTGCAGTGAGGCTTAGCTAGAGTTTCTTCGGATTTGTATGCCAGTCTGCCAAATGCATTAAAATGGTTACTTAAAAAAATGAGCCTTTAACCCTCCCAAATGAGGAGAAGTTAGTATTCATAAACTTATTATACCTGAGCATTCCTAGCAAGACTTAAACTTTACTCTACTTGACTGACTTCTAACCTTAGAACAAGATAAAAACCAGTTTTCTGAGAAATCTTTCCTGAGAACCTTGTTCTGAGAAAGTTCAAGGAAGGCCATTAAGTAGGCAACTTCTATCCATCTTCCTTCTCTGTGAGAGTATAATTCTAAATGCAAGAGAGTATTATCTTTTAAAGTCCCCAAAACAGGCCATGATTCATGGTCCTTTAGGTGATACCGAGGCTAAAGAGTGTTGCAAAAAAAACCCCATCAACTTTTCCTTTGTAAGTTCTCCAGAGAAACTAAATTATATCCCCAATGTTGTAAAATACAACCCAAAGGCGAACTTTTGGGAGCTACAGGCATAGAGCCTGGAAGTCCTTTCCTCCATAAAGGAAGGTTTGGGAGTAAGCCTTGAAAAACAAACAGAACAAAACAAGACAAAAAAAACCACAAAAAAGTTTTCCCAGTTCCCTAGTGCTGAGAGAATTGAAAGAATCTGGCTTACACTTCAGGATGGGGTGTCTGTCCTTGTCCTCCATTCTTCAGAAGTTGAGTCTAGGGACATGTTCTCCAACATAACCAAACTGGACTGAGAACCTGAGAGGTCAGGCTGAGTACAAGACAGCCTCCTAGCTGTCTGACCTAATGGGACCTGAAAGGTCAGGCCCCCCAAAACAAACAAAGAAACAAACAAACACACACACACACACACACACACACACACACACACACAAAACTACCTCCAAGGTACTTGGAGAACAAGAAGGGAATAGGGAAAGAGAGAGGCTTATGTACCTTCCAGTCACAGTTGGAGAAGAGCTTGAGATTAGAAGTGTTTCCCCGTATCAGGGAAGCATAAAAGTGAAGAGGGTCATCATAAAATGATGATGTATAGGGTTAGGGATTCTTGAGATCCCAAAGTACCAACACACCAGGTTCTGCCAAATGAATATGACTCAAGTCTTCTCTCAGCCAAAGAAAGCAAAGTTTATTACAAGTTTGCCATATTGGGTGGACTCTTAAGGAGCCTTGGTATCTATAAAGCTTGTATTGGACATAGAGCAAGCCTGTGCTAGAGAATTCTATGGTGCTTTCACACATATGGAGACAAGATGAGGTCTTATATACAGAAAGGTTGTAGGAGGAATCTAGGGGTGGTCTAGAGGAGGAGTTTGGGGAGGGTCTTCAGGAGGAGTTAATGAGGTCAGACTCCAGTAAATTAGTGATTAAGGGTGGGAAGTTGCTGGAACAAAGGAAGGCTAAAGATTTGGGCAGAGTCACAATGAAAGGCCTCCAGTCTCAGGCAAATGCCTCATCAAATGGGAAGATTCAATCAGAGTTCAAGGGGGTTGCCAGAGCCTGTACCCCATTATGACTACAAAGTCTTTCTACTTTCCTCTAATTGACTGGGTAATACAGGGTCTACAACTTTCCAATATATCTACTATACAGTTCCCCTTGATATGTATGCTTTCTTGCTACATGCATTAAATGACCATTAAAATGAGCCTTTAACCCTTCCCAAGGAGAAGTTAGTATTCATAAACTTATACCTGAGCATTCCTAGCAAGACATAAACTTTATTCTACTTGACTGACTTCTAACCTCAGAATAAGATAAAAACCAGTTAGATCCTTGCTTTACCAGTTATCTTCTGTGTGAGACATAACTCCTTCATTGTGTCTCCCATTCTCTGATATTCTGAATTTATAGAAACAAATTTTTCCATATATCTCTCAATTCCCTATTTTTCTACTAGAAGATAATCTAGTACTAATCTATATAGATAGCTTCTTCTTCAATGAATTTATTTTCCTGTATTTGCTACAAGTTGAAAGACTTTCTGGTATGTATGGATCCCCTAGATTTCATAAGTCATATATTACATAATTTCAATGGAAACAAAAATTTTAACCTTTCTTCACACAGTGATGAAAGCATAGCCCTGCGAGGTTACTACTTGCTCTCAAAGGAGCTGAAATGGTAATCAGCCTCCTTCTGAGGATCCCAAACTGCAAGTGAAAGTGTGAGATTGGGGAAATAAATCAGAAAGCAAGACTTCATATACTTGAAAATATACTTTAATCCACTGCTTCATCCTTCTTCCCCTCCCTCTTCTTCCTACCACAGTATTTCATACCTGAGTGGGGATGTGGGGGGGCAGGGAGCAGCATGCCCCTAAATTTGCCACATATCTGTTGTATGGAGTTAATATGAATTTGCACAGGTAACACATACTCTCTAATGTTCCAATACCCCCCACCCCACCAAGAGGGAGAAGTCTAAGAGTATGAGTAGATCAGTCTTCTCCCATCAGTGAATTCTTTCTGAGGCTTCAATTTGGAGAGAGGCCTAGACAAGTCAAGCTTCATTTTTCTTCCAGTTTTGCTTCTGAGTCTATAGACTCTGACACCTTGACTCAGTTTCTTTCTTCTTTAGAAACTTCCATCATCCCCCTGGGGCCTTCTAAGACAACCTTCTGCCATGCTGATTTCCCTTTCCTTACTGGTGAAATACTTCTGGGGACTCCATTTTGTGGATGGACCCAGACTAACCTGACTTCATTCCCCCTGCACCTGTGCTTCTGAGTCTGGACTTTGCCACAATGTCTTTATGTGAGTACCTTAGTTCTTCTCTCGTGCTTTTTAGCTCCTTTCTACACATTGTCTTCCTCCATTGCAATTTAAGATCTTTGAGGGAAGGAACTATTTATTTTTTGTTGTTGTTTATATTTGTCTCTCTATTAGATCATAGCTCAATGTCTATATTGTAAGTACATAACAAATGCTACCTGCCTCTTATCTGAATAGACAGTTTGTGGAAGGAGAAGCAGAAATTTTAAATAATTTGAAAAACTATTTCTAATAAAGAAGCAAATTAAAACAACTTTGTTATACCACTGTATACCCCAAAAACTGGCATGACAAATTAAAAACGATAATTTAATTTTGGTTGGGTTCAGAGGATAAGATGTACTAGTATTTTTCTAGGAGAATTGAAAATTGGTGCAATTTTTCAGTGAGTAATCTGCCATTATATTTCAAGTGAAAATATGATTAAACATTCTTGTTCAATGAACTCACCAGTGGGATATTACCCTAAGTATGCATTTTTTTAAAAGACCAATTTGTAAGAAAATGTATTCATAACTTTCCCATTGACAATAATGAAAAACTGGAAAAAATATCTACATATCTAACAGTTGGGTAATGACTGAAAAAGCTGTGATTATAACAGTGTAATGGTATATCACTGAATCCTCAAAAGTGGCAAATTTGATGCATATATAAAGATATGGTAAGTATTTCAGGCAAAGTGGAGAAAGCAGAATTGTCACATGAATACCATGTATATTGAGACTGGCAATTCAGAAACAGTAGTAGCAGTAGACCTTTAGACAAATCTCAGTGATAAAGAACAAAGATATGGAAGATAAAAGGGAACCTGGTATGAATATGCTAGTGGTGTAGTTGATAAAGTACTGGGGCCTGATATCAGGAAGGTCCATCTTCCTGAGTTCAAATCTGGGGCCAGGCACTTACTAATCCTGTGGTCTTGGGCAATTCACTTAACCCTATTTGTCTCAGTTTCCTCATCTGTAAAATTCAAAGGAAATGTAAACTGTTCTAGTATCCTTGCCAAGAAAATCCAAAATGGAGTCAGAAAGAGTGGGAAATGACTGAGCAAAGACAACATTATATTTTTGCTAAAAATAATTATGAATACATGGTTATTTTAAGATGAGGATGATTTCCTATTCTTTTTTCATTTTGTTGAGCAAATAATTAAGTTTATATTGTAACAGTCAGAGTATAGCTTGAGTACTTCCTTCCTTAATTTCTTTTTTTTTGGGGGGGGAGGGCAATTGGTGTTAAGTGACTTGCCCAAGGTCACACGGCTAGTTTTTGTGTTAAGTGTCTGAGTTTGGATTTGAACTTAGGTCCTCCTGACTCCAGGGCCGGTGCTCTATTCAATGTGCCACCTATCCACCTCCTTCCTTAATTTCTTAACCAGACAGGGTGTAGTTGCAGGGGTAGTAACCTTTGAAGGTCTAGATCTATGGTCCTATTCATATGCTGTGGGAGTTTAATTAGATGGGTGGAACATCTGCATTACTTACCAGTGGTGGCACCTACTTGAGCACTAGTCAGACCTCTGGCAGTTGCTCTCTGGCACGTGCTCGATTAAAAGAGTGACCACTTATAATAGACTGTAGTATTCCTCATGGCCACTAGAGTGCACCCAGTCTATAAAGGAAAAGATTGCTTTCCACTAAGTTGCCAGCCAGTTGACATGTCACAGTTTAGTGTGAAAGTGATGTCTATTACACTCTTGTTTGGGCTCCAACTTGTTCTGAGGAATGAAATGGAATATTGCTAAAAATGTGAAATCTATTGCATAAACTTTAAATGAGCCCCCACCCCATGAAATATTTCCCTCTCTTAGGTAACATTTCAGTGAATTCAATAGTGTAAAGACTTAGCATGTTTTGATTATATAGAATATGGTGAAAAGAAAATTGGGCTTAACATCCCTCTTCTTATTTTCTTTTTAGATTTTTTGAGTGCATGCAAAGCACATACAAGGAGAAGGAGCTTTGACTTCCTATGTTAATTTCATGGCCCAAAGCATGCCCCCAGCAAATGAACAGGATTCTTGCCACTGTGTAGTCTTCATAGGTTCTATGTTTCCAAATTCCTACTTGCCTAGAGGAACCTTTTGACTAGATTGATATACCCTAGTAGTTCATGGCACTGTTAGGTATATGAGTCATGTTAACTGACAGACTTTGCTTCTGAATGGCACTGATAGTGATATCTGTACTATTCTATATGGTTTCTCTTTTTCAGGACCATTCTCATCTCTCTCTGGGTCAGTAGTCTGAATGGGAGGAGGGAAATGAGTGACGAGTTAAGACATCATACCTTTATCCTATTCTATCTTTCCTGTCAAGAGGATTATCATGACCCCAGATGGGCATGAAAGGACTACTTCTTTACTCATTCCATGATCATCAGAAATGCTTCTATAAATCTTCCACTTTGTGTGGAGTCATAAGATCAACACAGACATAAAAGTTAAGAGAAAGCCCATGCTACCTATAAAAGAAAAGATGACTAAGAGTGAAAACAGAAATAACAAAGAAAACAAAAGACCTATGTTATCCATAAACCATATCATTTCCTTGGCCATCTGTGTCAAGTCATTGTATTATCTCATCTGTGGCCATTTTCAAGCAAGATATTTTATTTGCTCATTGAAGTCATGTAAAAGGATTAGCCAATTCCACCCCCTCTTTGCCCAGGTCATTATGTCACCCCAAAGTCTCATAACAGCTATGATTTTGAGTCAGCCTTAGAAAATCCTTCCTTATTGGTCTGTTTCTTTGTGGATTTATTGCCATAAGGAATGAGGGCGAGCTCTGTGATTGGTGCCTCTGGGAAATTGTCTGTTTGCTTTCTGGACCATCTTGTTTGTTCAGGAGATTTTTTTCACATGATACTGTTTAAGTGTTCAGATGTCCCACCACCAAATGTTTTCAGTGACTTGAGCAGCTGGAGAAGTTCTAATGGCATTTTGGAGGTCCAACCAGAAGGGTTGGAAAACTCATAAGAAATTGTTTCATGTCCTGTTCTGATTCAGAATTTATAGCATGAATAACCACAAGCTCCACTATCCAGTCCCTGAACCTAAATTTGATAACTCCTTTATTTTATTAATATCTACTAAATCACCCCTTCTTCTTTCTTGAATCAAGAATTAGATTAAGAGCTTTTTAAATAAGTGTTCTATAGAGTAGTTCTATGGGACAGAATTCTATAGAAGAATTCTATAGAAAAGTTATCAATGTTCGCATTTATAAACTGTCTTCTAAATTTGGAATTCTAGTTACCAAGTTAGAGAATTTAAGTAAAATATTACATGTGCATATCTAACAATAGAGTGTACATACTCTACTTCTGTTATCTGAACTCTGATAAGCATTGCCCCCTTTTACTATAAAAGTAATCAGCCCATCTGTCATACAATATACCACATTTTAAAACAATTTAAGATCTTAGATTTCAAGCTGAAGTGATTCTAGAAGTCAACTAGATCACCCCCTCCAGTTTTACAGAAGAAGAAACTGAGGCCCAGGTAAGTTAAGAGACTTGCTCAGGTTTGTAGTTGGTATAGCTGGAATTTGAAACCAGGTTCTCTTAAATCCAGCCCTGTACTTGGGAATTTTCTCACTTCTTTGGCTAATAACCCATATGGGAGAAAAATCTAGCAAATTCTATGCATAATAACTCCCCATTGGAGGAAGACCTAGTTCCCACTTGTAAGCATGTAGCTTATGATGTTACAAAAAAAAGTTTTATTAAATGAAGTGGAACAAACTAGAGATAGTTGAATGTGTAACCAAGAGTCCCAAAGATCAATGAAAATTCTTAGACACTTAAATTCCTAAATATGAGAACTCCTTCTGAATCCTTTCCCTTCTCCTTCTCCCACCCCCAGCTCTCAGGGAACTTTAAATTCCTTTTCTTTGCCTGCTAATTTTGGGGAGTGAGAGGTGAGCTGGCAGTATGTTGTCTCTCTAATTATTTTTCTTTAGATCTTGCTCTTTCTTGTCATTGTCTCACAATACCTCTCTCTTCACATATCTTTGGTAACTCAAGTGTGTATCTCTAATATGGTTCAGTGCTTAATGCCATTATCTCCTGGGCAAGAGAAAGACAAAACCTATAGAATTTTCCTTCTGTCCCAATGTCTCCACTTCATTCCTTCTGGTTCTTTCCTTAGGTTTTATTCTCTCTCTCTAATCTGTCCTAGTTAACTATCTCATTAGCCAACTGTACTTTCTGGCATACACTATTCATTCTCCCAAGTCTTTTGAAGGGAGAGTAAGGAAAGGGGAAATATCTCAACATCCATCACAAATTTTTGAAAACAGAGATGGTATGTATTGTTTTTTGAATATAAATGTTCAGATAACAGAGTTTTTCCTTGTCTGCTTATTAAGAATTGACATCTCCCAAAAAGCTATAAAACTGGGTAAACCCTTTGATTCAGCAATATGACTGTTAGGTCTGTATCCCAAAGACATTCAAAGAAGGGGAAAAGGACCTATTTGTACAAAAATATTTACAGTAGCTCTTTCTGTGGTAATTAAGAATTGGAAATGGAAGGGATACCCATCAATTGGGGAATGGCTAAACAAGCTGTGGTATATGATTGTAATGGAATATTGTTGTATTGTAAGAAATTACAAGTAGGATGATTTCAGAAAAACCTGGAACAACTTACATAAACTCATATGTAGTGAAATACCAGGGGAAGATTTTACACAGTCAGAACAATATTGTTTGATGGAGAGTTGTGAATGACTTAGTTATTCTCAGTAATACAATGATTCAAGACAATATCAAAAGCCTAATAATGAAGCATACATCTGCCTCCAGAGAAAGAACTGATATTGATTAAATGCAGAATAAAGCATGCTACTTTTCACTCTATTTTTTGTCTTTCATCCAAGTTTTCTTGTACAAAATGACTAATATGGAAATGTTCTACATAATTGCTAATCTATACCTATGTCTGATAGCTTACCAACTCAGGGAGGGGGTGAATGAGGAAGGAATAGAATTAAACAAAACCTTTAAATAAAAATGTTAAAAATTGGAGGAAAATGTCAGGTTCTTTACATGCATTAGTTCATTTGATCTTGACATCTTGAGGTAGGCTCTATGGGCATTATTATACCCTTTTTATTAATGAGGAAACTAAGGTAACTGGATGTCCCAGAGGATAGAGCACTGCACCTGGAGTCAGGAAGACCTGAGTTCAGATCTGGCTTTAGACATTTCCTAGCTCTGTCAACCTGGGAATATCATGAAACCTCTGTCTCAGTTTCCTCAGCTATAAAATGGGGATAATAATAGGGAGGGCAGAGCCAAGATGGCAGCATAGAAGCAGGAAAAATCCATGAACTCCCCCCATAACCACCTCAAATACCTATAAAATATGACTAAACAAATTTTAGAGCTACAGAACCCTCAAAGTGACAGAGAGAAACAAATCTCCCGCTGAAGGCAGCCCAGCAGGCAGACAGGAAGGGTTTTTCGCAGTGTGCTGATAGCTGAGCCAAGGCCCACAGGACCCCATGGTTTTAGCCCCAGGGTAGCTCCAATCAGCAGCCTCAGCAGACTTTGGGAGAAGGGATCACCAGCAGCAGTGGTGGTTTCCAGAAATATCAACTCATAAATGCCAAAGAAAAAGTGAGAGGTCAGTCTAAAACTCTGCTGGAACTTGGGAGGATGGACAAGTGGGTCTGGCCCCTGCCCCCAGAGCTAGAAGTGGTAGAGGTGCAGCCATCTCCATGTGGCTGCTTCAGAGCTCCTGGCCTGCAGATTATAGGGGGCCAAACAACCATTCAGAGTTTAATTGCTCTTGCTTTAACTTGCTTAGATCTGGATCACAGTCTTGGGTGGTGGTCCTGAGGTGTGTGGCCAGTGAACCAGAGTTTGTGGGGGCTGCAGAGACAGTGCCCTCAAAATAGCTCATGCGGCTGTGAAAACCCCAAAGGTTTGAGACAAAGCTCTCCCCCGTGGAAGCAGAGCTCTACTGTGGCAAAGAGCTCAAAAGTCCAGTAATTGAGTGGCACCATGAACAAGCAAAGGAAGCAAAGCAAGCACAGCAATCCAACTTTAGATTCCTTTTTTGGGGACAAAAAGGATCAAAGCATGGAACAGGAGGAAGACAATGAAGTCAGAACTCCTGCACAAAAAGCTTCCAAAAAATATGAATTGGCTATAGGCCATGGAGGAGCTAAAGAAGGATTATGAAAATCAAGTAAAAGAAGTGGAGGAAAAATTTGGAAGAGAAATAGAATGACGCAAGAAAATCATGAAAAGAGAGTCAACAACCTGACTGAAGGAAATAACATCTTAAAAAATAGATTAACTCAAATGGCAAAAGAGGCCCACAAAGCCAATGGGGAGAGGAATGCCTTAAAAAGCCTAATTTTCCAGATGGAAAAAGAATTTCAGAAGTACAATGAAGAGAATAATTTCTCTAGAATTTGGAGCAAATGGAGGCTAATGACTTATGAGAAATCAAAATACTATTAAACAGATCCAAACAAATGAAAAAATAGAAGGCAATGTGAAATAGCTCACTGGAAAAACCACTGACCTGGAAAATAGATTCAGGAGAGATAATTTAAAAATTATTAGACTACCTGACAGCCACAATCATAAAAAGAACCTAGAAATCATCTTTCGAGATATTCTCAAGGAAAATTGCCCTGTTATCTTAGAATCAGAGGGCAAAATAGAAATTGAAAGAACTCACCAATCACCTCTTGAAAAGATCCCCAAAAGAAAACTCCTAGGACAATTATAGCCAGGTTCCGGAGTTCCCAGATCAAGGAGAAAATATTACAAGCAGCCAAGAAGAAATAATTCAAACATTATGGAAACACAATTAGGATAACACAGGATCTAGCAGTTTCTACATTAAGGGATAAAAGGGCTTGGGATATGATTTTCTGGAGGTCAAAGGAGCTAGGATTGAAACCAAGAATCACCTACCCAGCAAAACTGAGTATCATGTTTCAGAGGAAAATATGGTCATTCAATGAAATAGAGGATTCCAAGCATTCTTGATGAAAAAACCAGAGTTGAATAGAAAATTTGACATTAAAATACAAGAAGCAAGAAAAGCACGAGAAGGTAAACAGGGAAAAGAAATCATAAGGAGCTTATCAAAGTTGAACTATTTACATGCCAACATGGAAAAATGACAATTTTAACTTATGAAACTTTTGTCAGTATGAGGATAGTTGAATGGAATATAAATGTATATATGTATACATACATATATATGGGAGGGTCTGTGGGCCTATGAATACATTTGCGAGTGTGTGTATATATGTGTACAGGTATACATAGACAGAGAGCACAGGACCAATTGAATAGGAAGGGATGATATTTAAAAGGTGAAATTGAGAGGTGAGAGAGGAATATAATGAGAGAAGATGGGGAGAGAATGGGGGCAAATTATCTCATATAGAAGAGGCAAGGGATAACTCTTACAATGGAGGGGAAGAAGAAGAAGAAGAAGCAAAAGGGAATGAGTCAATCTTACTCTCATTGAATTTGGCTGAGAGAAGGAATAACATACACAGTAAATTGGTATCTTGCTCTAAAGGAGAGCAGAGGGGAAGGAGATGAAAATGGGGATGATGGAGGGGAGGGCAGGTTGGGGGGGAGGGTAGTTAGAAGCACTCACTTTTGAAAATGGACAGGGTCAAAGTAGAGAAAATGTTGGGGGCAGGATTGGATGGAGTGAAATATAGTCAGCCTTTCACAATATATCCACTATGGAAAATTTTTGTGTAACTACATATGAGCAGCCTATATTGAATTGTTTATCTTCCCAGTAAGGGTTGGTGATGAGGGAGGAAGGGAAAGAATCTGTAATTCAAAGTTTTAAAATCAAATAATTAAAATACATTATTATTTTACATGTAACTGGGAAATAAGATATACAGGCACTGGGGTATGGAGATCCATCTTGCCCTACTAGAAAGTCAGAGGAGGGATGGGGTAGAACATAGGAGAGAGCAGATTGGGGGAGGGGATATATAGTGGGATGTCTGTTTTGGAGTGGTGGGTAGAGGAAAGATGGGGAGAAAATTTTAACTCAAAATATTATGAAAATGAATGATGTAAACTAAAAACAAACATAAAATTTAATTAAAAAAATAAAATGCGGACAATAAAAGTACATACCTCCCAGGATTGTTGTGAGGGTCAAATGAAATAGTAATTGTAATGTACTTAGTACCTAATGAGTGCCATATGAATGTTAGGTATTCATTCATTTTTTGTTTCTCTATCTTTCTATTTAGGAATGCAGTTGTCATGCAGGACAGTGAATGTGGTAGAATCAAGAGTTCTCTTGATATATATAACACTTTTCATCATAAGTGGTTTAGAATTACCTTGGATAATTGTATTATTGATAATAGCTAAGTCATTTGCCATTGATCTTCTTAAAATATTGCTGTTACTATATACAATTTTTTCCTGGTTCAACTTTTTTACAGGGGTGGCTATGTGGTGCAGTGAATAGAGCACCGTCCCTGAAGTCAGAAAGACCTGAGTTCAAATATAGCCTCAGATACTTAACACTTACTAGCTGTGTGACCTTGGCTAAGTCACTTAACCCCCAATTGCCATGCTCTCCCCCCTCCAAAAAAGAAAAAGAAAACTTTTTTTACATATAGGTACTTTTCCTTTTCCTTTTTCTTATCTCTTTGAGATACAAATCTAGTCTCAGTATTTATTGCTTGGTCAAAGGATATGCATGATTTTATAGTTCTTTGGGCATAGTTCCAAATTGCCCTCCAAAAGGGCTGAATCAATATATAACTTTAACAATAGAACATTAATGTATCAGTTTTCCCCACATATCCCCCAACATTGGTTATTTTTATTTTCTGTCATATTAACCAATCTGGTATCCATGGGGTGGTAGCTCGGAGCTGTTTTAATTTGCATTACTTTAATGAATAGTGATTTAGGATACTTTTTAGTATGAATATAGATAGCTTTGATCACTCCACCTGAAAACTGCTTGTTCATATCCTTTGACCATTTATTAATTGAAGAATAATTCTTATTTCTATAAATTTGACTCAGTTCTCTACATATTTGAGAAATGAGGTCTTTATAAGAGAAATTGCTGTGAATATTTTATACATTTATGATTCCTATGCATTTCCCTCCATCTGATTTTCCACATTTATTTTAACCTCTCTCTCCTTTCACCTCCTTGAATCCATTGTCCCTTTTATCAGTGCTGTCCTCTTCTCTTATACTCTTCCCCTCCTATTTTTTGTAGGGTATGATAGATTTCTATACCCAACTGAGTATATATGATATTTCTTCTTTGAGCCAATTCCAATGAGTTCACATACTCCTTCCTCTTCCCTTCCACTGTAAAATCTCTTTTGTATTGCTTTTATGTCAGGTAATTTATCCCAGTCTCCCTCTTTTTCCCCTTCTCCCTGTGCATTCTTCTTTCTCAACCCTTCATTTTGTTTTATTTTTAAGATAATTATCTCATCATATTCAACTCACACACATTCACTCTATCTATGTATACTCCCAGCTGCCATAATAATGAGAAAGTTTTTAGGAGTTACAAATGTCATTTTCCCATGTAGGAATGTAAACAGTATATTTTTTTGAATCCCTTGTGATTTCTCCTTCCTTTTTACCTTTTTTTACTTCCCTTGAGTCTGGTATTTGAAAGTCAAGTTTTCTGGGGTGGCTAGGTAACACAGTGAATAGAGCACTGGCCCTAGAGTCAGGAGGACCTAAGTTCAAATCTGGCATCAGACACACCACTTACTTGCCATGTGACCTTGGGCAAGTCACTTAACCCCAATCGCCCTGTCCTACCCCCCACCCCCCAAAAAAAAGCAAAAAAAAAAAAGAAAGTAAAATTTTCTATTCACCTCTGGTCTTTTCATTAGGAATGCTTAGAAGACTTGAATTTCATTGAATGTCCATTCCCTCCGGCCACAGGCATCACCCCCTCTGTTCCCCCCAGCATTATACTCAGTTTTGCTGGGTAGGTGATTCTTGTTGTAAGGTTGTAATCCTAGTTCTTTTGTCCTCTGGAATATCATATTCCAAGCCTTCCTATCCTTTAATATAGAAACTACTAAATCTTGTGTTATCCTGATTGTAGCCCTTCAGTATTTGAATTGTTTCTATTTGGTTGCTTCCAATATTTTCTCATTGACATGGGAGTTCCAAAATTTGACTATAATGTTCCTGTGAGTTTTAATTTTAGTATCTCTTTCAGGAGGTGACAGGTAGATTCTTTCAATTTCTATTTTATTCTCTGGCTCTTGTATATCAGGGCAGTTTTCCTTGATAATTTCTTGAAAAATGATGCCTGATTGACATAAATCATCAGCATTTCGATATGTGACTTACAAAACCCTAAAAGAAGAGATAGTAAGAGATATCCTATTTAAAATAATTCTTGACAGTATAAAACCTGGGAGTACACCTAACAAACAAACCCAGGAGCTAAATGAACAAAATTGAACAAATGATGAAATGAACAAATGAACAAAATGAACAAAAAACAGCAACAAAAACCATAAGATTTTTATATGAATAAAATCAGATTTAAATAACTAGAAATATTTATTATTCATGGGTAGATAGGGCCAATGAAATAAAAATGAAAATTTTACCTAAATTTATATATATATATTTATATTCAATGGCATTTTAATTAAATTACCAATTTTAACTGAATTAGAAAAAAATGCAATATTAGAATTCATTTGGAAGAAGTCAAGAATATCAAAGGAACTAATGAAAAATGTAAATGAAGGTGGTTTAGCAATACCAGATCTTAAACTATATATTTAAATTATCTTTTACTGACTAAGAAATAGAAAGGTTTATTAGTAGAACAGAGTAGAAATACAATTCAAAGCAGCAAATAAATACAATAACCTTGTATTTGATAAGTGTAAAGAGTTAAAATTTAGAGATAAGAATTAATTATTTGTTAAAAAAATTGTTGGGAAAATTGGAAGGCTGTCTAGCAGAAATTGGGTATAGATCAATATCTTACATCTTTTTCAAGAAAAGATCAAATAGATGCATGGTGTAGTTATAAAGAGTGTTATTACAAAAAAATTTGAAGAGCATGGGATATATTACCTGTCAGACTTTTGGGCAGGCAAACAATTTATGAATAAACAAGGGATAGAGAGCAGTATGAGGTATAAATGGATAATTTCAATTACACTAAATTAAAAAGGTTTTATATAAATAAGACAAATGTAGCCAAGATCAGAAGGAAAGTAGAAAACTGGGGAAAATATATACAGATTCTCAGATAAAGGTCCCATATATCAAATTTACAAAGAACTTTGTCAAATATATAAAAATCTGAATCATCCCCAATTGGTAAATGGTCAAAGGATATGAACAGGCAGTTTTCTGATGAGGAAATAAAAGCAATTTATAGTCATATGAAAAATCTTCTAAATCATTGATTAGGGAAATGCAAAGTAAAATAACCTTAAGATACCATTTTATACCTATCATATTGGCTAAAATAATTGAAGGGGAAAGCAACAAATGTTGGAGGGGATATACAAAAATTGGTATGCTAATTTACTGTTGATGCAACTGTGAACTGATCTAACCATTTTGCAGCAATCTGGAATTGTGCCCAGAGCTATTAAACTGCCTATAATCTTTGACCCAGCAACTCCACTACTAGATCTGTTTCCAAATATGATTAGAGAAAAAACAAAAGAACCTATATGTTCTAAAATAATTACAGCTATTTCCTTTGTGGTGGCAAAAAATTGAAAATTGTGGGGATGCCTGTTAATTGAAGAATGGCTGAACAGTGTCATATATGATTGTGATGGAATACTACTGTAATATAAGAAATGATGAGCTTAATGATAAAAAAACAAAAACAAAAACATGGATAGACCTGCACACAATAATGAAGAGTGAAATGAGCAGAATCAAGACAACATTGTATACAGTAATAACAGTAATATTTTAAGAATAACTTTGAATGACTATCATTTTGACTATTATAAATACCCAAATTAACTATAAAGCATATATGAAGAAAGATGTTATCTACACCCAGAGAAAGAACTGATAAATAGAAGTTTGTTTAGAATTGTTTTACACATATTTGTATCTAATGGTAGCCATCTCTAGGGCAAGAGAGGAGAAGGGAGGATTAAAAAAGGAAAGAAAAAAAGTTACATGATAACTTTATCATATATTTAAAAGGAATAGCAAGTTGTACATAATAGATTGCAGTTTCTTGTATAATTATCATTTTCCCCTATTCTGCTGTATTATAGAAACATTTGTTTTATTTCTTAAGTTCAGAAAGAATAAAAAAAAGAGAAAGATGAGGTCTAGGCTCTTTTTTTGATCATGACTTTCAAGTAGTCCAATAATTTTTAACTATCTCTCCTAGATCTATTTTTCAGGTCAGTTGTTTTTCTAATGAGATATTTCACTTCTAATTTTGTTCATTCTTTTAATTTTGTTTTATTGTTTTTTTATGTCATAAAGTTATTAACTTCCTCTTGCCACATCCTAATTTTTATGGAATTATTTTCTTTAGTAAGCTTTTGTACCTCTTTTTTCATTTGACCAATTATGCTTTTTAAAGAGTTCTTATCTTCTGTGATTTTTTGTATATCTTTTTTCATTTCACCAATTCTGCTTTTCAAAGCATTCTTCTCTTCATTGGATTTTTGTGCTCCTTTTGCCATTTGGCCTATTTTGCTTTTTAAGTTTAATTTTCTTCAGTATTTTTGTGCCTCCTTTACAAAGTGTTTGATTCTTTTTTCATGTTTTTTTTGCATGACTCTAATTTCTTCCCCCAATTTTTCTTCTATTTATCTTCACTTGACTTTTAAAATCCTTTTTGATCTCTTACATGACCTGAGACCAATTCATATTTTTTGAGGCTTTTGATGTGGCAATTTTGACTTTGTTGTCTTCTGAGTTTGTGTTTTGATTTTCCCTATCATCATAGTAACATTCTATAATCAGAATCTTTTTCTGTTGTTTGCTTGTTTTCTCAGCCTTTTTTTTTACTTTTAACTATGCTAAAGTGGGACTCTGTTTCTGGAGTGGAGGAGCACTGTCACAAGCTTCAGGAATTTTGTGACACTGTTTTCAGAGATAGTTCTGGGGACCTGTAATTTTTTTGGTTTTTCCAATGTGGTATGATCTAAGAAGAGGTGTTTACTATTCTCCTGTCCTGTGCTCTGGTCTGTGAGTGACCAAAAAGCACTCTTTTCTTCCCTGGAACTCTCATAAGGGTCACAGCTCCAAGCAGTCACAAATTGTGGTGTGTTAGTGTTCCTCTTTGTCCCGGGACTGAGAACCTAAGACTATTGACCTAAATGCAAGTATAGACAATGCAATAGGGTCCTGCTCCCAGTGTCAGCTAAAGGGCCTCTATAATCTCCTCCTGACCAGTTGTCTGACACCTTGCCATCTGTAGGCTGAGAGGTTTTGAAACCACTCACTGCCTCTATTGATTCCATAACTTCCAAGGCCTACTACTGGTTTGCTGGGGTCTAGTCTATGCTGGCATAGACTGGGCTGGACTGTGCTCTACTCTTATCCTGATGCCACAGACCTTTTTAGCTTAAATTCTGAGTTGTCTTGGGCTGGAAAATTATTTCATCCCATTATCTTGTGAGTTCTGCTGCTCTGGAATTTGTTTTGAGGCATCATTTAAAGTTATTTAGAGGAGTTTTGGGGAGAACTCAGGTGAGTCCCTACCTTTTCTCTGGCAGGTTTCTCTGGTTCTAGCCAAGAACCATCTTGGCTCTTCCCTACAGTTATTTTAAATATAATTTTATTTTTATCTTTTCAATTGGACTTCATTGTTAATAATGCTAATGCTTAAAATGCTGATGATTATTATGTGTTTATTTTATATCCTGCAATTTTGTTAAAGTTGATAAATGTGTCAACTATTTTTTTACTTGATTCTCTAGGATTCTCTCTAAATATTTCATCTTATCATCTGCAAAGAGTGATGATAAGACAAAGTGTTGAGCCTCTCACTGCAGGAACCTAAGCTGAGTCTAATAATTAGCTTTCTTAGCCTGAGAGAGCAGTTACTTATTTTTTGTATAACCTAAAACCTTCCCTGATATATGGTTATAGATCCAAAATAGAATTTCCTGAGGAAGCTAATTCTACTTTTCATCCTTACTATGCTAATAAATCTTTTCTCTTTAGTATGTCTCCTCAGTTTGTTTGACCTCTAGTCTGCTAATGTACTGATGGATTGGATCCTCCCAGAGATCTCCCTGGTTGAGAAATTCTGGAACAATGGTGATCAGTCCTGAGGTAATAAGCTAGGGGACTTTGCACCTACCTTACACTTACCTGGTCTTATAATTTAATCATATGCCCAGTTTTTCCACTATGGTATAAAATGATTGACAATGCATTGTATTTGTATAGCCTGTGAGAAGCCAAGGTTACTTCTTTGCCCTGATAAATTATCACTGTGAGACATTAGTGGAAGATGGTTACATTAAATATAATCGCCTCTTATTGTTTTTAGCATTTTTTACAGCAATACAGTATTGTGGATAGATGCTTAAATTCAGAACTACTTGGATTTAAAAATATCTCTTCTATTACTACGTTACCCTCATTATATTATCTAAGCTCCATTCACCCAAAGACTTCTCTACATTTCATTCCTTTTTCTCATCAACTGGCTTGCCTCCTTGACTAGAAATCAGTGTTTTAGAGGACTTCATCCTTAGAAACATGTAATAGGAATGGGAATTTGAAGATCTTCCCTGCCCCTTAATAGACCTGTGGGAGGGGGGTTTGAACACCTCCCCTGTTTTGAAAGTAAACTCTGCCCCTTAATAGACTGAATGTGGTCATATGGAGCCTGTGGTGGGAGGAGTTTGCTGAAGGGAAGTATATCCCATAGGAAGCTGGTAGTCAGATCTAGCCAGACCATGGGGGGCAGAGGAGAACCCCAGACAAGGAGTCAGATAGGCTTTGTGAGTAGTTATTGATCTTGTATTGGTTTGTGGGAAGGCTGAAGGATGCTGTGGCTCTCAGGGTTATTATGGCTTCTGAGTATCTTTGATACTATGATGAAATCAGCTTACTGGTTTTGGGATTTGGTTTTCTGGTGTCTAAATAAATGCTTCAGTTCTGTCCTCTACCTTGAGAATCTTGTATATTTTGCAGTTGAATGTCATGTGATTTTTATAGTCACAGTCTTTATCATGATCATGGACACTGTAAATATTGCATTGGTGCTATAAAACCTTATTGTTCTGTTTGAATTACCATCCCTTTCTACATTTGAAACCATATTTGAATTAGTTCCATCATTGTCCCTGGAAAGGTTGTGTCCATATATTCCCCTTGTCATCCTAGTACCTTTCTAAACCAAAATATCCCTTGGGGGCTACCACCCCTATTGGTTTTCTCCCTGTTTTAGAATCTAAGCTCTTTGAGGATAAGGACCATTTAAAATTTTGTATTTATATTATTAATACCTAACCAGTGTTTGACACATCTAAGTGTTTAATAAATAGTTTTTCATGGGTAGCTAGGTGATACAATAGATAAAGTGCTGAGTCCAGAGTCTGTAGTAAAGAAAACCCGAGTTTGAATTTGGCCTTAGACTCTTCCTAGTTATGTGACCCTGGGAAAGTCACTTTACTTTAGTTTGCCTCAGTTTCTTCATCTGAAAAATGGGCATATTAGTAGTGTGGATTGTTGTGATGAAATAATACTTGTTCCTGGTTATATAAATGTTAGCTATAGTTTTTATTTTAATGATTCATTCATTCATTCATTCATCCATTAAGTTACAAAATTATTTTTGGCTGCCCAGAGGGATTTCTCTCTCTGAGGAAATCACAGGTCCTTCCCCTATCATATTCATTTGATCATTTTACAGTTAAATTATGTTGTTTATCACTATTTCTTTTGATCCTCAATAATCCAGTAAAGTATCTGTGGTATTTGGATTCAAATTAGGTAAGCCACTAGTCCAAGGTCATCCAGCCAATTTTGAAGGGACAGGGACAGAACTCTGGAAAGTAGTTAAGGAAATCTTTCTATAGAACATGCAATATCTTTGCTAGAGTAGTACTCCTCCTGAGAAATTTGCATTTTAAACATAGTCCTCAGGGAGAAGATAATGTTTAGCCCAAAGAAGTATGATGTTATCATTTAATTAAAGTATTACAATTCCTTCCCTAACAAGGACTGCACATCTCTGCTCTCCAAACTGAGCAAAATAGTGCAACCAATCTGAGGTCCTACTCTAAACTTTATTCTAAATATGGCCTGCACAACTCTATTAAAATATTAAGTTCAAAAACAGAATCAAACTTGTTGAAAGGGAAAAGGCATAGACCTTCGGTGGTTGAATTTATTTATTTATTTTTTGCCTTTTTTTTTTTTTTTGAAGGGCAATTGGGATTAAATGACTTGCCCAAGGTCACATGGCCAGTTTTTTGTGTTAAGTGTCTGAGGCCAGATTTGAACTCAGGTCCTCCTGACTTCAGGGCCAGTCCTCTATTCACTGTGCCACATAACTGCCCATCAGGGGTGGGATTTAGATATTGTGGCACACAGGTCATAGAATCTCAGAGTTTGAGAGTTGGAAGGGGCCTAACCAAGCACAAAAATCTTCCTCACTCCCTGACAAATGGACATCCAAATGGGATTTGAAGGCCTCTGAGGTCTTTAAGGCACCAAGACCAGGAAGATGGCAGCTACCAGCTAATCTTTTTCAGGCATCTCAAATCAAATGATCACCGATTTATAACGGGGAGAGATTTGAGAGACCACCTCTCCTGTTTCTCTCATTTTATAGATAAGACAGTGAGGTAGCTGAGGGTCATAAAATTAGTAAGTGGTAGGGGTGGTGGGATTTGAACCCAAGTCTTCAACTTCCAAATCCATTGTTCTTTGTATCTTATTTCTTCTGTTTGGTATGGTTCACTGTCTATCTTGCCTATATGTAAGTTTGGCTTTTTTCAAAGGTAGGAAGGTATGTGACTCAGTGGATAGAATACCAGACTTGGAAACAGCAAGACCGGAATTCAAATTCAAATATCATTTCTGCCACTTAATTTCCAATAGCTTCAGTTTCTTCATCTATAAAACGGGGATAATAATAGTGCTTACATCGGAGGATTGTCTTGATGCTTAAATAAGACAACAATTATAAAGTGATTTGTAAACCTTAAAGTGCTGTATAAATGCTAGCCATTATTATTGTTATGAAGATTGAAAATAAAGATGAAAAATATATGCATTTCAGATTGTGATATTGAAAAGAATATCAATGGGACCCCGAAGTGTGAATTTCTAGTTATTAAAGGTTTGAGTCTTGAAACAGCAGAGGCATTGGAAGACTGACGTGTGGTGATGGAACAGAACCAGGATGAATCAAGTGGTTGGTAGAGATATTCCTATAATTTTTTATTTGTTCCTAATTCAGTTTTTGATTTCATAGGGTCTTCAGAGTCTGATGTGAACCTACCCTCCTTTTTGCCCTGTTCAGAGCTCATATAATAATAGCTTACATTTGTGGTAACAAAGTTCAATCATGAATAATATCTCATTTGATTTTATTAACAACCCTAAGAAGTAGGCAGGCACTGAGTTATTTCTATTTTGCCAGTGAGGAAACTGAGGCTTCCAGAGGTTAAGGAAGGGTAGGGTGTGAAAGATATGTCCTATGGCATCTTATCTTGGCTCTGCCTACTTTAAATGCATGCTCTTTTCACTACTCCATGAAAACTGAAACATTTCTTGCTGAATGCAAAATTTTTCCTTCTTTCCCTTTAAGGCACAAAGCAGCAGTCAGGCACTGACATGTCATTTGATTTCCACTGCAAGTGCATTTATAATTCTACTCATGACACCATACTGCCTTTCTCTGATATGCTAGAACTGCTTCTTGCTCTCTCTGGTTTATTGCTGGTTATTTTAGTTTGTCCCTGAGTATCTCTAGTCCCAAGATCTTTTAAGACTGCCTATGGGAGGTCATCACATGTACAAGAGCCATAAATACAGTAGATTTTAGGACAGGGCTCTGTCCATTAGGTCAGTTGCCATGGACCAAAAGATTCTGGAGTGTTAATCTATGTTGAAACAGGCCACTATACCCAAGGGCTCACAGAGATTCCTGGTTTGTGGAGAAGCACCTACTTATCATACTATTTTCATTCTTTGGGGAGTGGCTGGAATTTTTTAGTAAGGAGAGGTTAGGGGGACGGCTAGGAGGTGCAGTGAATAGAGCACTGGCCCTAGAGTCAGGAGGACCTGAGTTCAAATCTGGCCTCAGACACAACACAAAAAAATATGTGTGACCATGGGCAAGTCACTTAACCCCAACTGCCCTCCAAAAAGCAAAAAAAAAACCCAAACCAAAAACCAAAAAGCAAAACAACAAGACTGGGGGCCATCTCTAGTTGCCCTGATCTTTAGTGGCAGCTAGGTGGCACAGTGAGTAAGAGCGCTGCCCCGGAGTCAGGAGGACCCAAGATAGGTTCCAGCCTCAGTACTTAGCACCCACACATAAATAACTAGCTGTTTAACCTTGAGCAAGTTACTTAACCCCAATTGCTTTAAAAAAAAGAGAGAGAGGTTATCTGGCAGTGGCCATTAGCACCACACCCCCTTGCCCTCTTCTATCCACAGTATTCATTGTGCATCTGTGTATACACATCCTTCCTTTATTATTTCATTATCAGAATCTTTTAAATCAAAATCAACTCTTTACAATAAATTTGGGGACCCTGTCTGGGGCAGTATAAGACAAGTCAGATACAAAGACTTGAATCCAAAGCCAGCCTCCATACTTGCTAGCTATGTGACCCTGGGCAAATCACAACTTCTGTCTTTATCCATCCCCTTAGCTATAATATGGGGCTAATAATAGCGACTGCTATGAAGATCAAATGAGATAATAATTGTAAAGTGCTTAGCCCAGTATCTTACACATTTATTCAGTTATTCTTCAGTCATATCGAACTCTTCATGACCCCATTTGGGGTTTTCTTGACAAAGATACTGGAGTGGTTTGCCATTTCCTTCTCTAGCTCATTTTACAGATCAGGAAACTGAGGCAAATAGGGTTAATTGACTTGCCCAGGGTCACACAGTAAGTAAGTATCTGAGGCTAGATTTGAACTCAGGAAGATGAGTCTCCCTGACTTTGGATACAGCCTTCTATCCACTGTTGTAGTTACCTGCACCTGGCACACAGTGGATGCTTAATAGATGTTTTATTTCTTTCCTCATAAGGTTTAGATCTCAGAAAGATTTTAGAGGTCAGATTGCTTATCTTTTCATTCCTCATTTTAAAGATGAAGAAATTGAGTTATAGAGAGAAAAAACAAAACAAAACAAAACTACCTTCCTGGTGACATATAGGTAGTAAGTGGAAGCCTGAGGATTTGAACTTGGTCCTTCTATACTGGATTGGGTGCCTTTTCTACTTTACCACACAATGCTGGTGTATTTAAATATTGAGATCACCCTAAAGAATTCCTGACTACCTAATGGAAAGCACTATTAATCCAATCATTTGCCTTATTTAAATATAGCTTAGTTTAATAGCAATTAAATTAAATGAATATTTAGTAAGGACCTATGTATGCTCAAAAATTATATTCCTTTGAGTGATGCCATTTTCATAGTGATTAGAGCATGGGAATAGGTTGTGATGATTACAATCTTTTTTTTTACTTTATCAAATGCTTTATTAACTTCTGGTTTACATCATTCATTTCCACAAGATTTTGAGTTACAAATTTTCTCCCCAATTTCCCCCTACTCACCACAGCAAAATAGTGATCCCACTGGATATCCCCTCCTCCAATCTGCTCTCTCCCTTATCTTCCCCCATATCCCCTCTGACTTTCCAGTAGGGCATGGTAGATCTCTATGCCCCAGTGCCTGTATATCTTATTTCCCAGTTACATGTAAAATAATATTAATAATAGTATATATATATATATATATATATTTATATACATAACTTTGAATTTCAGATTCATTCCCTTCCTCCCTTGTCACCCACTCTTACTGGGAAGATAATCAATTCAATATAGGTTGTACATGTGTAGCTATGCACAACATTTCCATAGTGTATATATTGTAAAAGACTGACTATATTTGCCTCCATCTTATCCCACCTCCCACTTGTTATATTATCTACTGTGATTCTGTCCCTTTTCAAAAGTGTGTGCTTCCAACTTCCCTCCCCCCAGCCTGCCCTCCCTTCCATCATCCCCCCTCTCATCCCCTTCCCCCCTACTCTGCTATAGGGTGAGATACCCTATTTAGTGTGTATGTCATTCCCTCCCCAAGCCAAATTCAGTGAGAATAAGGTTGACCCATTCCCTTTTGCTTTCCTGTTCTTCCCTGCCATTGAGACTGTTTTCTCTTGCCTCTTCTATATGATAGTTTACCTCATTCTGTAAATCCCCATCTCCTCTCATTATATTTTTCTCTCACCTCTTAATTTAATCTTTTAAGTATCATCCCTTCCCATTAAATTGGTTCTCATTAAATTGGTTCTGTTCCCTCTACTTATGTGTACCTGTACCCATATATACACTCACATATGTATTCATATGCCCATATACCCTCCTATTTAGACATATATATGTATGTATACATATATACAGATGTATATATATGTATATGCATTTCTATCCCCTTCAACTAGTCTCATACTGAGAAAAGTTTCATAAGTTACAATTATCATTTTCCATGTAGGAATGTTCAACTTTGATAAGTTCCTTATGATTTCTTTTCCCTGTTTACCTTCTCATGCTTCTATTGCTTCTTATATCTGAATGTCAAATTTTCTATTCAACTCTGGTTTTTTCATCAAGAATGCTTGAAAGTGGAGGGGCAGAGCCAAGATGGCGGAGTAGAAACAGCTCAACCAAGCCACTCTGCCCCCAGATTCCCCCCAAACTGTGTAAAAGGGGACTCTGAACAACTTCTGGAGCCCAAGCACCCACAGAACGACAAAGAGAAGCTAACCTCCCGCTGAGGACAGCCCAGCAGCCCTGCAGGAAGGACCAGCGCAGCAGTCTGGGACCTGGCAACTCGCAGCATGCAGAGCGCAGGAGCCCAGCCAAGCCCAGGTCCACATGAGCCGAGGTTTTAGCCCCAGGGCGGCAGGGCCAGCAGCCAGCTGGAGGAACCCCAGAACACCAGGAGCTGTGGTGACTCCAGAATTATCAACATACACTTGCCTAGGACAAAGTAAGAGGTTAGTGTCCTATGGACTTTGGGACCTGTATTTAGGGAATGTGTCGGCTCCCTCCCCTGGGGGCTAGAAGCCTCTGAGGACAAACGCCATTTTGCAGTTTTCAGAGGCAGCTCCAGCTCCCGGCCTGCAAATTTGTAGGGAGATGCAGGGATCAGTCTTGGGGGGTAATCACTCTTGCTTTAACTTCCCTGGATCTGGATTGTGATCTAGGGTGGAAGTCGTGGGTGGGTTTACAGCTTGCCAGAAACAGAAGTTGCCCCCCACAAGTTTGGGGCGAAAATCCCTCTAGCTGGCCTTAAAGCCATAGTGTGGCAACAAGCTCCAAAGTCAAGTAATTAAGTGGCAACATGCCAAGGCAAAGGAAACAGAAAAATGCAACCCTAGACTCCTATTTTGGGGGCATAGAGTGGGAAAAGGACTGTGAGGTCAGAAGTCCTGCTCCAAAAGCCCCAGGGGAAAACATGAGCGGGTTGCAGGCCATAGAGGACCTTAAGAAGGACTTTAAAAATCAAATAAGAGAAGTGGAGGAAAAATTAGAAAGAGAAATGAGAAGGATGCAGGAAAAGTATGAAACGAGGGTCAACAGCCTGACTGAGGAAAACAACACCTTAAGAAATAGACTAACTCAAATGGCAAAGGAGGCCCAAAAGGGCAATGAGGAGAAGAATGCCTTAAAAAGTCGAATTTGCCAGATGGAAAAAGAATCTCAAAAGTTCACTGAGGATATTCATTCCTTCAGAGTTAGACTGGAGCAAATGGAAGCTAATGACTTTATGAGAAATCAAGATGCTGTTAAGCAGATCCAAACAAATGAAAGATTAGAAGGCAATGTGAAATATCTCATGGGAAAAACCACTGACCTGGAAAATAGATCCAGGAGAGACAATGTAAAAATTATTGGACTACCTGAAAGCCATGATCAAGGAAAGAACCTAGAAATCACCCTTCAAGAAATTCTCAAGGAAAACTGCCCTGATGTTTTAGATCCAGAGGGCAAAATAGAGGTTGAAAGAATCCACAGATCACCTCCTGAAAAAGATCCCAAAAAGAAAACTCCCAGGAATATTATAGCCAGGTTCCAGAATCCCCAGATCAAGGAGAAAATACTACAAGCAGCCAGGAAGAAACAATTTCAATATTGTGGAAACACAATCAGAATAGCCCAGGACCTGGCAGCTTCTACACTGAGGGATCGAAGGGCATGGAATATGATATTCCAGAGGGCAAAAGAACTGGGAATGAACCCAAGGGTCACCTACCCAGCAAAACTGAGTATTTTGTTTCAGGGGAAAATATGGTCATTCAGTGGAATAGAGGACTTTCAAGCATTCTTGAGGAAAAAACCAGAGTTGAATAGAAAATTTGACATCCAGACACAAGAAGGAAGAGATGCCTGAGAAGGTAATCAGGGAAAAGAAATCAAAAGGAACTTATCAAAGTTGAACTATTTACATTCCTATATGGAAAAGCAATAACTGGGACTGATGATATATTTCTCACTATGAAAATAATAGAAGAAGGGGGTGTGGTCATATGAATACATATGTGAATGTGTGTGTATATGGTTACAGTTATATATGGATAGAGGGCATAGGTTGAATTTGTTGGGAAGGAGAATACTCAAGGGATGAAATTATGAGGTGAGAGAGGAAAGTGGCAAGAGGAGATGGGGAGAGACAGGGTAGGGTAAACTATCCCATGTAGAAGAAGCAAGGGGAAGTGGTTGCAAAAGAGGGAGAGAATAAGGAAGGCTAAAAAGGCAAAACCACATTCACATTGAATTTGGTTCAGGGAGAAAATGACATACATACTGAATGGGATATCTCAACCTGCAGCAGGATAGGGGGAAGGGGGATGAGAGGAGGGATGATGGATGGGAGGGCATCCTTGGGGTGAGGGGAGGTTGGAAGTACCCACTATAGAAGAGGGACAGGATCATGTAGGGAATGGACCAGGTGGGGGGTGGGATGAGTGGGAGGGAATTATAAGCAGCCTTGTACAATATATCTACTATGATAATGTTTTGCATAGCTAGACATGTACAACATATACTGAATTACTTATCTCCCAAGAGGGAATGGGTGACAAGGGAGGAAGGAAATGGATCTGAAATTCGAGGTCTTAACATTAAATGTTTCAAATATATATAAATACTATTATTAATACTCTTTTGCTTGTAATAGGGAGATAAGATGTGCAGGTATTGGGACACAAAGACTCACCTTCCTCTAATGGAAAAGTCGATGGGGGTATGGGAGAAGGTATGTGAGAGAGCAGATTGGAGGAAGCGATATCTTGTGGGACTACTATTCTGCGAGGTTGGGTAGGGGAATAATGGGGGGAAAATGATTGTAACTCAAAATCTGGTGGAAATGAATGATGTAAAACAGAAGTTAATAAAGCATTTGTTTAAAAGAACAGAATGCTTGAAAGTCCTCTATTCCACAGAATGACCATATTTTCCCCTGAAACATGATACACAGTTTTGCTGGGCAAGTGATTCTTGGTTTTAATCCCAGCTCCTTTGACCTCTAGAATATCATACTCCAAGCCCTTCTCTTCAGTGTAGAAGCTGTCTGATCCTGATTGTGTTTATCCTTATTGTGTTTCCACAGTATTGAAATTGTTTCTTCTTGGCTGCTTGTAATATTTTCTCCTTCATCTGGGGTCTGCAGAACCTGGCTATAATATTCTTTTTTTTTTAAAGCAATTGGGGTTAAGTAACTTGCTCAAGGTTACATGGCTAATCATTATTTATGCGTGGGTGCTCATTTTCTGAGGCCGGTTTCTATCTCGGGTCATCCCAACTCTGAGGCTGACGCTCTTACTCACTGCGCCACCTAGCCGCCCCTATAATATTCTTAGCAGTTTTCTTTTGGGGTTCTTTTTCAGTAGGTGATCAGTAGATTCTTTCAACCTCTATTTTGCCCTCTGGTTCTAAATCATCAGGCTCTCAGGATGATCAAAGTAAGGAAATATTTAAAAAGAGAAATGACATTCAACCAACATCAATGGGGGAGCCTGAGTCTGTGTCTTCATCTTGGGAGCATTATCATTGTAAATCAATATGTACCTTCAGCCTTCAAACTTGAGTTTATTGAGTTTCTATGAGGGTGACATGGTCAGGTTGTTGATTTAAGAAAATCATTCTGGCAACTGAGTGAAGTATGAATTGGGATAGGGGAAAGAGAAGGCAGAAAGACCATTGAGTTGACTCTTGGCATAGTCTAGGAGAAAGATGATGAAGGCCTGTATAAGGGCGGTGACTGAGTGGAGAGAAGGAAATGTATATGAAAAATGTTTTGCAGGTAGAAATGGTAAGATTTGACAACAGATTGAATATGTGGGGTGAGTTTGAATGAGGATTTCCAGATGATGATATTGATAGGCCCTTGATATTAGTAGCAAAGTTAGGAAGAGGGAAAGCTTAGAGAGAGAGTGGGGATTAGGTAGTTCTATTGCAGTCAAAGTCAGTTTTGTGCCTGGACACATAGCACAGAACATATTTGAGAATTTGTTCTTAGATGATACTGGGGAGTGTTCTACATGGGAGGGGGAACTCACCTGTAGTGTCAGCTATCAACCAAGTCAGGCAAGTCAGTCAATCAAGGAAGCATTTATCTTTTATGTGCCAGGTACTATGGAAGATTGTGGGATGACAAAGACGAAAATGGAACAAATCTATACTCAGCTTATACATTCTGAGACTACTATGGCTTCCTATGTTAAGTAATTATTCTTCCCAATTATATTTTTCATTCTGTTTCTGCTGCTAGTAACTTAAAATGGACTTTCTGCTGTATTTAAAATGTTGTCAGGATTCTCTAAATTTATGTGCCCTGGAACTGAGCCCTGACCACCGCAGTCTAGTTATGGCTTTGATTATAGGTTTAGATAATAGCACAGATGTGCTAATATTAAACTCAGCTCTATTCAGCAACAACACACCTTTAATAGGAAAATTTTAAAAAATGTCTAATTTGGGTCTTTTGAGAATGTTGCCAGAATCAGAAGAAAATAATTTGACTATACAATTTGTTTTCTCTAGTGAGGAGAATAAACAAGTGGTAATTAAGGTCAAAAAGGCAGTTCCTCCCATTTCAATAAATCCTTTTTACTCCCTAAACAAACCAACTCTATTCAGACTGGATCAATGAAAATGCATGGAGGAATGATTGAATATTTTGCTGATTTTTCTTTTTCCTCCGCTAATTTTTGAGAATCGGAATGATTTTGTTATAAATCATTTGACATCAAAATTAATATGTGGTAAGTTTAATTGCTTTGGGGCATTTTTTTTTACTGACAAGGGAGTACAGTAGGAAGCCTGCATGTATTTTCACAAAAAAGAATGGCTTCATTAGTTATATTTAGCTACCACCCTTTTGTGGAAAATTTTTAAAAAGTATCTATGTAAGCAAATTCTTATCCTTTGCTATGCTTTAGGAAGTTTTTAAGGGAGAAGAAGTAGGTGGATACGAATAGGAATAACATATTTATTTGTTCTTTTAAAAACAAACTTCAAGGTTTCTTTTGCTTGTGGTCCAGAAAAACTAAAATTCTTCTTACTGCCTATGTAATCAATCCACTCAGACCCTCGAAATAGTTCAGAAAAGAGAAGGAGAAAAGGCCCTTGAGAAGTGAATTTTCTAGGAAATGAACCCTCCACTAATAAAGATTACTCAGAAGATATGTATCATGGAGTGACTACATGGGAGGAGCTACTAGATGATATGGCTCAGATATGAGATAGATCATAGATAGTTCCTTCCCTCAAGAAAATCACTATCCAGGTTTTTGTTCAGTCATTTCAATCATGGCTGACTTTTTGTGACCCTGTTTGTGGTTTTCTTAGTAGAGACATTAGAGTGGTTCGATGTTTCCCTCTCTGGCTCATTTTAGAAGTGAGAAAACTGGGGCAAATAAGTGATTTGCCCAGGCTTACACAACTAATAAGTGTCTGAGATCAGATACGAACTCATGAAGATACATTTTCCTAATTCCAGGCCCAGTGCTCTATCCACTGTACCACCAACTGCCCCAATAATTTACTAATAACAATAAGGACAGTAATATTTAAGATGTCACAAGGCAGTATTTGATTTATTATCAAAGAAATGGTACCTATCTATGTTTCCTCCACTAATTGGGCTGCAAAAAGACTTTTGGTTTAGAAAACATGAGGAATCTAGAAATGCTCACCTGAGGAATCTAAGAGTATGAAGTACCTTGGGAATAAAAAGAAGGCAGGTAGAAATTTTGAATGAATCTTGGAAAAATTGTCCCTACTTTTAATTTTGAATTTTATCTTATATGATTATTATTTTGGTAAATACACAATATTGGCAATATTTTAAAGGAGCAAATATTACTAGTAACCAAGTTTTTATCAGAGAAGCCCTATTAACATCACCCAGGATGTCAATGCTTTACAGAACACAGTTTCGAGGATTGTCATTCAAGTTAAGTGTTACTAATTGATAGCAAGTTGATTCATTGTGGACTAGCACATCTAGGATTGCTTCAGGGAAGAGACAAATTTTGATCTGGATGGTGAAAGATGATTAGGGTTTGGGATAGTCATCAAGAGCCCAAATCATGTTAGTGTATTTTGAAAACCAAATAAGAGAACTGGAGGAAAAATTGGGAAGAGAAATGAGAACTATGCAAGAAAATTATTGAATGACAGTCAACAACCTGACTGAAGAAAATAACATCTTATAAAATAGACTAACTCAACAGGGAATCTAAATTCTAAATTCACAGGGCTGGAGGAGTTGCATATCTATCTAAATTCTAAATTCTATATAATCTAAATTCTAAATTCACAGGGCTGGAGGAGTTGCATATGATCCTCACTATATTGTTGTTTTTGTCAAAGCAAAATAAAAGAAGAAACAATCCTTGTTTCTAAGACACCACAAAAAATAGACTAACTCAAATGGCAAAAGAGGCTCAAAAAGGCAATGAGGAGAAGAATGCCTTAAAAAGCAAAATTTGCCAGCTCTTGTCAACAAAGAAATGAAAAAATAGAAGGCACTGTGAAATATTTCATTGGGAAAACCACTGAACTCGAAAAGAAATCCTGGAGAGATAATTTAAAAATTATTGGACTACCTGAAAGCCATGATCAAAAAAACAAAGAACCTAGAAATCATCCTCCAAGAAATTCTCAAGGAAAACTGCCCTGATGTTTTAGAACCAGAGGGTAAAATAGAGGTTGAAAGAATCCACTGATCACCTCCTGAAAAAGATCCCTAAAATAAAAATCCTAGAAATATTATAGCCAGGTTCTGGAATGCCCAGTCCAAGGAGAAAATATTACAAGCAGCCAGGAAGAAACAATTAGAATATCCTGGAAACACAATCAGGATGCCACAGGATCTGGCAGCTTCTACACTGAGGGATAGAAGGGCTTAGAGTATGATATTTCAGAGGTCAAAGGAGCTGTGATTAAAACCAAAAATCACCTACCCAGCAAAACTGAGTATCATGTTTCAGGGGAAAATATGGTCATTCAGTAGAATAGAGGACTTTCAAGTATTCTTGATTAAAAAACAGATAATTTGACAAGAAGCAAGAGAAACATGAGAAGGTAAACAGGGAAAAGAAATCATAAGGAACTTATCAAAGTTGAACTCTTTAAATTCCTACATGGAAAAATGATAATTGTAACTGATGAAACTTTTTTTCAGTATGAAAGTAGTTGAAGGAAATCTATCTATCTATCAATCTATCTATCTATCTATCTATCTATCTATCTATCTCTATATCTATATAGGAGGGTATATGGGCATATGAATTCAAATGTGAATGTTTGTATAAATGTGTACATGTATACATAGATAGAGGGCACAGGACCAATTCAATGGGAAGGGGTGATACTTAAAAGGTGAAATTAAGAGGTGAGAGAGGAATATAATGAGAGGGGATGGAGAGAGACTGAAGGGGGTAAACTATCTCATATAGAAGAGGCAAGGGAAAATGGTCACAATGGAGGGGTAGAACAGGAAGGCAAAAGGGAATGTATCGACCTTATCCTCATTGAATTTGGCTTAGGGAGGGAATGACATTAACACGAAATAGGGTATCTCATCCTACAGTAGAGTAAGGGGGAAGGGGATGAGAGGGGGGGTGATAGAAGGGAGGGCAGGCTGGGGGGAGGGAAGTTGGAAACACTTTTGAAAAGGGACAGGATCAAAGTAGAGAATAGGACAAGTGGGGGGTGGGATAGGAGGGAGGGAAATGTAGTCAGTCTTTTACAATATATCCACTATGGAAATGTTTTGCATAGCTACACATGTACAATCTATATTAAATTGTTTATCTTCCCAGTAAGGGTGGGTGACAAGGGAGGAAGGGGATGAATCTGGAATTCAAAGCTTTAAAATCAAATTTAAAAAATCTATCTATCTATCTGTCTATCTATCTGCTATTATTAATATTATTTTACATGTGACTGGGAAGTGAGATATACAGGCACTGGGGCATAGAGATCCTCTGTGCCCTACTATAAAGTTGGAGGGGGTATGGGAGAAGATATGGGAGAGAGCAGATTGGAGGAGGGGATGTCCAGTGGGACTGTTATTTTGGGTGGTGGGTAGGGGGAAAAATGGGGAGAAAATTCCTAATTCAATATCTTGAGGAAATGAATGATGTAAAATAGAAGTTAATAAAGCATTTGATTAAAAATAAAAGGCCAAAAGAACCCTCTACTGTTAAGGAGCTCACAGACTAATTGGGGGAGTTATCATGTAAATGACTATGTACAAACAACATATGGACAGGATAAATTAGGGATGATCTCAGAGGGTAGTTGTTAAGATTGAGGAGGACTGGGGAATTCTTGTAGAATGTGAGACTTTAGCTTAGACTTAAAGGAAGCCAGGAGGCAGAGATATGGAGAGAGAACATTCCAGGCACAGCAAATAGCCAGTGAAAATGTACAGAGTAAGAGGATAGAGTATCCTGTTCAAAGATCAGCAAGAAGGCCAGTGGACATATGTAAGAAATATTGTTTGTATATCAATGACAAGATTTTAGCAATTGATTGATAGGTGACAAAAAGGGAAGAGTCAAACATAACAAAGTTTTAGACTAGGAGTTGGGGTTAATGGTGGTGACCGATAGGATGGGAAGGGATGATACTTAAAAGGTGAAATTAAGAGGTGAGAGAGGAATATAATGAGAGGGGATGGGGAGAGACTTAAGGGAGTAAACTATCTCATATAGAAGAGGCAAGGGAAAATGGTCATGATGGAGGGGTAGAACAGAAAGGCAAAAGGGAATGTATCAACCTTATTCTCATTGAATTTGGCTTTGGGAGAGAATGACATACACACTAAATAGGGTATCTCACCTTACAGGAGAGTAAGGGGGAAGGGGATGAGAGGGGGATGATGGAAGGGAGGGCAGGCTGGGGGGAGGGAAGTTGGTAACACTTTTGAAAAGGGACAGGATCAAAGTAGAGAATAGAACATGTCGGGGGTGGGAGAGGAGGGAGGGATACTTAAGTAAAGATACTTAAGTAAATCAACATTCATCTAACATAGATGCTTTAGATATAGTCAGGTTCCTGCCTTTGCTATTATTTATCTTTGGGAACATTTTTACTGTGGATTGATACCTCTTTGTAACTTATCTCTTGAATTTTCACCAGAACATATTTGGAAGAAGGGAATAGAAAAAAATGGATTTTATGACTGAATTGAGAAGGGGAATCTTTGTTGTTAACAGAATTGGACATTTTCTTTTTTACAAAAATCTATCTGACCACTAAAAAGGGGTAATATCCATAATGACAATTAAATATAGCATAGAACTTAAAATGCAGCATGCTTGAAGTTTATATTCAATCATAAGGTGGTGCCAAGGAGCTTATTACACAGATTGGATCATTCATATGGCCTACCTACACAGAAAATACAGGCTGTCCAAAAAACCTGCCTTATTGCAGTTTTAATAGCTTCAGACTACATTATGACATTTGGGACACCATATAGAGCAGAGACACACAAAAACTGCTCTGGCCAAATCTTTTTTCACTGGCAGATCAATCCTTCTTCTCTCCCTCCCTCCCATCATCCCTCCTTCCTTTCCTTCCTTCCTTCCTTCCTTCCTTCCTTCCTTCCTTCCTTCCTTCCTTCCTTCCTTCCTTCCTTCCTTCCTTCCTTCCTTCCTTCCTTCCTTCCTTCCTTCTCCATACAAGAAGCCACAGCTTTCTTTTGGTGACATTGATCTTTTGGGAAGAGTTCTCTTTCAGTAGCTCTCATCTTTCCTGGAAAAACACATGCTTACAGCATCTCCCTTTGTCCCTATCTCTCCAACTCACCTTATCTCCACCATTTGAAACTAGTAGGCCAACAACATTGTATTAAGTAAGAAAACGCAAGTAGACACAAGAAAATTATTCTGTTTTCACCATGTGTTCAGGAATGCTTATGCACGTATGATGTTAGAATTATTTGTATGATTACCTTTATTTGACTTACATATTTACATTGAGCTAGAAATTTCTCTGAAAGTCAATGATCCTACTAGTTCACATTAAATACCTTATTCCTTTTGTCTTGTTTCTGTTTGTTTAATTGAATATGGTTGATCCTCCAATCTATCACATTGAAAAGGTTCTTAGAACTGCCTGCACTATTCTCACATTAAACTGCCTGAAGACAGAAAGTCAACTAGATACTCTTCTAAAGTGCTTTCAGCCTCAATGATTTTATATATTTTCATTGAAAACCTTGTACCAGTCACTAGGGTAAGCCTAGGTCTTTTGCATGTTAATTTAGAGGTGAGAGTACCTAGTAGATGTCAATGTCAGGCCTATCTTTCCACTGTCATAGTTTTATTCTTTTCAGTTTTGATGATTTTTCTATCTTCAAAAACCTCTTTAAATTGTTAAACCCTTAAAAGTTAACAACTTTAGTTATGTGATGGTATTTTCCTGGTAACCAACAAGTATCTACTAACTAGTAGTAGCAACTGCTAGTATCCATAGTTAGGAACATATATCTCTTCCTTTGCCACTTTCATATACTCTTCTCTGACCTTCCCAATTCTTTTTGTAGCTTTGGGATGTGGTTTTCCTTTGCCACTCCTACAGACTGGCCATTAGGGTACAATGACCTTTTTTTTTCTTATTTAATCATACTCTTCCCCCAACTGACACATAGGTCTGTGCCAACTATTCTGGCACAAATAGAGGCATTGCCCAGACTACATCCAGCTCCTTCCCAGTTGCTTATACTTTTTCATTTACAGAATAACATTTATTAGGAAACTAAGGAAAAAAAGAAGTCACCAAAAATAACTTAGCATTGTCCTCATAAGACTTTTTTCCTTGTGTCCTTTTGGAGGATTCAGGGATTACTTTCCTCAACAAACTAGCATCTTCTGTATTAAATTATACTTTAACATTAAGTAGCTGCTTACTTGGTGTCTAACAAACTGTGAGAGCATGATCTAAAGGTACCTTGACATAGCATAGGGGTTGGAGATATGAGGAAGAGATGGGAATTTGGGAAGATCAGACAATAAGCTTGACCTGTTTTATTGTTTTGCCTAAGGCTGGCTCTGACAGGCTCCAGGACAAATGCTTGAACCATATATTCCCATAGTAACAAAAATCGTGTCTGAGTTAAGACCTACCAGGGTAGAAAGGCTCCAAGTATGATAGCTCATAGCTCAGCTTACATTATTTTTATACTTTATAGTTTACAAGGCACTTTTCTTAAACCAATACCTTGTAAAAGTAATGCCATGCAAGGGGCGGCTAGGAGGTGCAGTTAGTAGAGTACTGGCCCTGGAGTGAGAAGGACCTGAGTTCAGATACAGCCTCAGACACTTAACGCACACACAAACAAAAATTTAGCCATGTGACCTTGGGCAAGTTACTTACCCCCAATTGCCCTCCAAAAGGCAAAAAAAAAAAAAATGCCATGCAGATATTATCATTTGTATTTTGAGGATCTGGGAATTATTTTCAGAGGACTTACATTTCCTGCTCAGGTTACATACTAATTAAGTGTTAGAGTTTGGATGAGAATCCTTATATTTATATTCTAAGGTCAGTACTCTTTTAACAGTTATCTCCCTATATACTCCCAGTGAAGACTCATTCAAAGACCAATCTAACCAAACTCAGACAAGTTCATCTGTGAATGACTGACTATTGGGCGATGATTGTTTTTATTTTGTCTTTATCTTTTTAATAGTATTTTATTACCCCCCAATTACATGTTCAGACAATTTTAACATTTATTTTTTACAAAGTTTTGTTCCAATTTTTTTCCCTCCCTTCTGAAGATGGTAGACAATTTGAAATAGGTTGTAAATGTGCCATCATGTAAAACATATTTCCATATTAGTCACAGTTGTGAAAGAAAAAAAAAGATCAAAAGGAAAAAAAAACTAGAAAAAGAATAAAGTGAAAAAAATATGCTTAGATCTGCCTTCAGAGTCCATCCATCTGTTCTTTATCTGGATGTGGACAGCATTTTCCTTCCTCAATCTTTTGTACTTGTCTTAGATCATTGTGTTGCTGAGTAGAGCTGAGTCATTCATAGTTAATCACACAGTGTTGCTGGTACTGCGTCCAATGTTTTCCTGGTTCTGCTCATTTCACTTTGCATCAGTTTGTATAATTATGTCCAGGTTTTTCTGAAATCTGCTTATCATTTCTTATTGCACAATAGTATTCCATTACATTCATATATTACAGCTTGTTCAGTCATTTTCTAATTGATGGACATTCCCTCAATTTCTGCCACCATGAATAGGATTGCTTGTAAGTATTTTTGCATATGTAGCTCCTTTCCACTTTTTTATGAGCTCTTTGGGATAGAGATGTAATAGTCATTGCTGAATCAGAGGGTAAGCACAATTTGGTTACCCTTTGGGCATGGTTTCAAATTACTCCCCAGAATGGTTGAATCATTTCACAACTCAACCAACAATGCATTAGTATCCCAATTTTCCCATATCCTCTTTAACATTTAGTGTTTTCTTTTCTTTTTTGTTGTTATATTAGCCAATCTGATAGGTGTGAGATGGTAGCTCAGAGCTGTTTTAATTTGCATTTCCCTAAGAAGAAGTGATTTAGAGCACTTCTTCATATGCCTATGGATAGCTTTGATTTCTTCATCTGAAAACTGCCTGTTCATATCCTTTGACCATTTATCAATTGAGGAATTTTCTTTTTATTTCAATGAAACGCTTTATGATCTACTAAGATACAAAGGGACTCCTTTGATTTTCAAGGAAAGGGGTAACTATGTCTACCCCAATGAAACTCTAAGGCTTTTGAATGTTTAAGTGGGACAGGGAAAGAATTATTATGCCCATTTTCTCTGTGATCTAGTTGGAAGAAACAGATCTCCTTGCTGTTTAGTCTTCCTAAACATATATTTAACAATAAAAACACTACTTTTTTTTCTTTTTGCTTTCCTATCTGTTGGATAAGTCAGCCAGATATAATTTCTACATATATAAATGAGAATGGTTGGCATTATTAGGATCTGTTGGTTTTTTTAAAGTTGTAGAATAACTAATTTAATATTTTGCATATACTTTAATTTGCTTCCTCTCACCTTTAGTCTGATGTTAGACCTCTGGATTATTCATAGGTTGATTTTTCAGTTATTTATTTTTCCTATACTTTGGTACAATTATTTGTTTTCCCTTTTCAATCATATTGGTTATTTTTCTGCCACCTTGCATTTCCATCAAAGTTTCAGGGGAAGGAAAATCTGCAAATTTTGTTTAATTGTTTGTACTTCTGATGAAAGGATGCTATAGGAAGGAGGCAGTTTGGTGTCATAGAAAATCAGTGGGTTGGAAATCAGGAGGTTTGGGTTCATATAGTCATTCAATGAAATAGAGGATTTTCAAGCATTCTTGATGAAAAAAACCAGAGCTGAACAGAAAATTTGACTTTCAAATACAAGAAGCATGAGAAGGTAAACAGGAAAAAGAAATCACAAGGGACTTATTAAAGTTGAACTATTTATATTCCTAAATGGAAAAACAATAATTGTAACTCATAAGACTTATCTCAGTATGACAATAGTTGAAAGGAATATATAGATATATACATACGTGAATGTACATGTATGTTTGTGTGTGTATGTATATATAGGTGGCCTTATGTATACATAAATATATATGTGAGTGTGGGCATATGTATGTTCATGTGTACATAGAGGGCACAGGATGAGTTGAAAATGAAGGCATGATATCTAAATCACAAAATTAAGAAGTGAGAGAGGAATTTATTGGGATAAGGAGAAAGGGAGAAATAGATGGATAAATTATCTCATAGAAGAGGCAAGAAAAAACTCTTATAATGGAAGGGAAGAGCAGGAAGGTGAAAGGGAATGGACAACCTTCTTCTCATTGAATTTGGCTTAAGAAGGGAATAACATACATACTCAATTGGCTATCTTATCCTTCAGAAAAATAGGGGTGTAGGGAATAAGAGGGGGAATGATAGAAGAGAGGGCAGATTGGGAAAGAGGTAGTTAGAACCAAAGATTTTTGAAAAGCAATATGGTCAGAGGAGAAAATAGAATAAGTGGGGGGCAAGATAGGATGGAGGGAAATATAAGTTAGTCTTTTACAATATAATTATTATGGAAATGATTTGGGTATCTACACATGTACAACCTATATTGATTGCTTATCTTCCCAGTGGGGGCAGGTGAGGAGGGAAGAAGGGAAAAAACCTGGAACTCAAAGTTTTAAAAACAAATGCTTGTTTTTTTTAATTCTTTTTTATATGTAACTGGGAAATAATATATACAAGCACTGGGGTATAGAAATCCATCTTGCCCTACTGGAAAGTTAGGGTGATGATGGGGGAGGATATAAGAGAGAACAGATAAGGCAAAGGAGTATTCAGTAGGTTTGATATTTGGGGGTGGGGGTAGGGGAAAGATGGTAACTCAAAATCTTGTGGAAATGAATGTTGAAAACTAGAAATAAATAAAGAAATTTACAATTAAATAATTTTAAGAAGAACTATAGTTTTCATAGTGAGAAAGAATCACCACTAAATAATAACTATATAGGATTATGTCAAAAGGATCTTGATGTTGTAGAAAATGGTCGTATCATTTTTAAAAAATGAAGATTCATATTTACAAAAAGGATAGATAATTTATTCTTTACAAGCTTCAAAGGATTTCTTTAAATGGAAGCTCCTTTATGTTTATTTTAAGTGATTGAAGATTGCAATGGTAACAGAATTCCACACACTGATGAAGATACCAATTTCTCTGTGCCTCTTATCCTTTCTGGTTCTTGTTCATCTTTTATCTCGAATCCTCTATGGTGGGTTTGCCCAGGTGACCCATGAATTTCTTTTTGTTTTTTGTTTTTTGTTTTTTTTAATCCCAAGGGTAACAACATAAGATTCAAATTCAATCTTAACTCTCATTTTTACCATGGAAGTAGTTTACCTCATTTCCCAGTCACATATTTCCTCTAAGAAGTCTTTAGCTCCTGTTCTTGAATTCAAGTTTTCCTTGGTATTATGCTGCATATAGACTATTATATGTATATGTCACCTTCCTTTGCCTTTGAAAAACCTAGGATTCTAAAGAAAATTCAGCACAAAAGAATTCAATTACAGACTCTCAGAGTTGGGAGAGAATTCAGAGGCCATCTGGTCTAAACACATGTCAACAAGTCTCCCCTCTACAAGACACCAGACAGATCGGCATTCATTCTTTGCTAGATTGACCTCTATGGGAGAGAAACCCAGCACTGCCCAAGACAGTCCATTCTTCTTTCAGATATTTCTGTTAGTAAGTGAACCTTACTCCAAGAGTAAGTTTGCCCAATTGAATCTTCCACTCTTTGCTCCTATTTCTGTCTTCTAAATTTAAACAGAATAAATCAAATCCTTCTTCCATATACTCAAAGACAGTTCTCGTGCTCCCCTACCACCAGTCTTTTCTATAGGCACAAGAACATTAAAATTATTTCAATCAATTTTATTATGGCATTGTATGCAGCCTAATCACCATTGAATAGAATCTCCAGTTCAAATATGACCTTTTAAAAATATGGCACCAAAAAATGAATGTAAAACTCCATATGTTATATGACCAGGACAGAGTATAATAGTACTATCACCTTAATTTCAAAAACTATTTCTATTGTAATATACCTTAAGAGTATATTACCTTTCTGATACACCAAGTCAAACAGCTGATTCATGCTAATATCACTATTGACTAGAATAACCAGATCATTTTCAGGTAAGCTACTGTCTACCTTGCACATACTAAGAAAGCATCATTCCCACCTTTTAAAATCTGATAGATCTTCTGCTTATCATTATTTTTTCAAATCTGTCATGGAATCTATATAGCCCACTTGTAAGTTATTTTATATTGAATTTGGGTTTAATTCTTAGATTTTTTTAAATGTGATTTATATTGTCCCTCAAAGGACAAGCTTTTTTATCTTATATTTGCAAAAGTAATGCAAAGGTGATTCTGCCTTGAATTGCTCTTTTTAAAGCCATTTCCAATTCTTATAGTTACTAATTCCTTTTTCTAGATACTCACTAAATATTTCTTTAATAATGTGTTCTAGAATACTTCCAAGAAGCCAACATTAAGTTCACTGGCCCATAGTTTGCACACTCTATTCTCTTTTCTTTTTGGAAAACTGGGAGATATCCATCCACACTCTCATGACCCTCCAGATCTCTATGATTTTTCAATGTTCATTGATAGTGTTAAAGTTATCATATCTAGGGGCGGCTAAGTGGTGCAGTGAATACAGCACTGGCCCTGGAATCAGGAGAACGTGAGCTCAAATTTGGCCTCAGACACTTAACACTTATTAGTCATATGTCCTTGCACAAGTCACTTAACCCCAATTGCCCTGCCTTCGCCCCTGCAAAAAAGAAAAAAATAGTTACCATATCTGCCAATTCTTTCAGTCAGTACCCAAAGATAAATTTCATCTGTGGTTGGTGACTTTAAGTTATCACTAGCAACTACGAGTTCTCTTACTAATTCTTAGTTATCAACTTCCTACTTATCATTGTGTTCTTTCTTTTTTCTTTGCTTTTTTTTTGGAGGGCAATTGGGGTTAAGTAACTTGCCCCAGGTCACATGGCTAGGTTTGTTTTTTTGTTTTGTTTTGTTTTGTTTTGTTTGTTTGTGTGTTAAGTGTCTGAGGCCTTATCTGAACTCAGGTCCTTTTGACTCCAGGGCCAGCGCTCTACTCACTGCAACACCTAGCCACCCCCTGTGTTCTGTTCTTTCTAAAGACAATCCTACTTAATAGAGAAAACTGATGCTCTGTCTTCTATTCTACAACTATTAATATCTTTCCATCCATCCAAGCAGTCAGTAGTACATTAAAATGACAGACATGGCATCAGAAAGATGTGAATTCAAATCTAGCCTCAGATATTTACTAGCTGTGTAACCCTAGGAAAAAAGCCTTTCTGTCTCAGTTTCCTCATCTATAAAATGGAAATAAATACTATCATCTGCCCCCTCAGATTTGTGGTGAGCATAAATGAGATAATATAATAAAGCACTTTGCAATCTTAACATACTGTAAAAATGTTGGCAATTTTTATTTTGATCCCTTTCTATTCATTAATAATAGCTAAATATTGGGACAGCTAGGTGGCACAGTGAATAAAGCACTGGACCTGGAGTCAGGAGGACCTGGGTTTGGATTCAACCTCAGACACTTACCACAAAAACTAGCCATGTGACACTGGGCAAGTCACTTAACCCCAATTGCCCTCCAAAAAAAAAAGAAAGAAAGAAAAAATAGCTAAATATCAAAACAAAGACCTTTAGCCATCTTTAGCTTCTTCATAAGTTTCAGATCATTTCGAGCTTTAGTATTTCTGACATAATTTGTATGAGACTATGATATGCTTCTGTGTTCATCTTCCAGTCCCTGTCTTTCCATCCTCTATACCTGAACTTTTTTTAAGAAAAAATTAAGTCAGTTGATAAACTCCCTACATGTTTACATCCAACTCTTTATACAATGTCTCTTTTCCTCTTAGACAGCAAAACTTATCTTGGAACCTTCATAATTTCTTCCCTTTTATGCAGACATTCATTGGTTGACTTTCCACTGCAGAATTTCAAGCCCTGGAAACCTATCTATCATTTCTATGAACCCTCTGAAATCTTCTTTCTCCAAATCTAGGGTAAATATCAAACAATTCTGGCTCTTTACTCTTCTAATATAAAATTTACATGGAGTGATTATTTCCCTCCAAAGTTACTGACACATATTAAGATTCTCTTCTGTCAGCTCCAGTCCATCTTCCGTCTTTTCTTTTCACAATGAAATCAGTGTTCTTTCTCTAACCAAAGTCAGAAGTAAAGTGAAAGATTTCATTCAAAATATTAAATTTATATGCAACTTTTAAGAAACTTATCAATTTCCCAACTCAAGTTATATCTGTAAAGTTAGAATTTCACTGAAACTTTACAAAGTAATTTTGGACAAAACACTAAATATCCCCACAAATTCTGTTTCTCCATACAGAAACAGTATTTGTTAATACCTATCATCCAACTTTCTAATAGCAAGCAACTCTATTTTTCTAATGCAAACACCAGTCACTTGAAACTTGTTTTGCATTATGACAAGGGCATATTTATTTGGCAATAGCCTGATTTTTTCAGCTTAATTTGTTTATGCTATCTTTAGTTTAAAGAATTAGGTAATCATAGTGGTCTTCTCAGTAATTCTGTGAATTGCTGCTATCAGTTCCAAAAAAAACTTTTAACTCCATTAATGTAGAAAATTATATCTAATTTTATGATAGAAGATGTGCTGATTTCTATGGTTTGATGAATGGGGTTTATAAATTTAGGCAGCATATCTTTGGAGGTCAGGAGTCATTCTTTCTCCTATTTTAAACAAATTGCACATAATTTGTTGACTAAATAAAGGTCAAATTTATGGCAACCGAACCATATTAATCATAATAAAATTATTACCAGATCATAAATGATGAGTCACTTATTTCAAGCATTTGTTAATATAGAGTAATAGTATGTCAAGTTCTTGCCATACAAATATATAATAATAGTACAGATAAAACTATTATATAGAACCCTTTGACATTTATTTTAAGGACTTTGACTTGGAATTAAGTAACTATTGATTCACTGAAGGAAGTGGAAATATTTTGCCTAGAGAAGAGAAGACTTAAGGGGATGATGTCAGTTGTTCTCAAGTATTTGAAGAGATCACATATTTGAAAAGGACTGCACATGTCTTGCTAGATTTTGTGGGACAAAGCTTAGAGTAATGGATAGCTGTCGAAGCAAGTAATATTTTAATTAAATGTAAACAAAACTTCCCAATATTTAGAGTTATCCAAAATGAAAATCATTCTGAAAAATAGTTGATATTCACTACTGGAAGTCTTCAGATGAAGATTCATAAACCACTTACTAAGGATTCTAGAGAGAGGGATTCCTTTTCAGGTATGGGTTGGATTATATAACTTCATAAATTTCTTCCAGATCTGTGATTCTTTTAACTAATCCCTTCTCTTTGATTTATTTTTCCCCATCCAAATCAAAACCCATACTCTTACTTTATCTAACAAGAATTTTGCAAAACTTCACTTTTTTATCACTATTGCTTATACTTTGGCCAAGAGCTAAATAATTCAAGCCTGGAAAATTATATCATAAAGTCCATCAGTGGTGCTTATTTGCCTATCTTATCAAAAACAAATGGCTGAGGGGCGGCTAGGTGGCACAGTGAGTAGAGCACCAGCCCTGGAGTCAGAAGGACCTGAGTTCAGATAAGGCCTCTGACACTTAAGGCACACACAAACAAAAACCTAGCTGTGTAACCTTGGGCAAGTTACTTAACCCCAATTGCCCTCCAAAAAGCAAAAAAAAAAAAAATGGCTGCCTGTTGATCACCCCAATGGTGATTAATACAGTCCTCTAAATCTCAGGGATACCAATGATACTATCTTGACCATGCTGTCTTAAAATCTCAAATATTTTAAGGACTGGTATTTGAAAAATGCATTGGTTCATTCTGTGTCACTTTCAAGGATGCAAAATTCCAAGAAAATATATATTGATTCAATATGAAAATATTCCAAAGATTAGAGCTTTCTAGAAATGTAACAAGCTCATAGATAAATTCCCATCCCTAAATGTGTTCAACTACTTGTCATGGATGATAATTATGAATTAGATAATTTACCTAGAAAACCTCCAAAGTCCATTCAACCTCTTAAATTCTATGATTCTAAGACTTCCAATTACTTTACTGCTGTACCATATATAAAACCCCACTTTCTCATTACATTCTTACAGGATGTAGGATTTTGCCCTTTCTTTACTGGACTCTGACAGATGAACTTTGTCACTTTGTCATACCTCATACCAGGCATCTATATCATTTCTTGGCCATTTCCAAATCATACTATTGTATAACCACACACACCACATTCTGCCCTACCCTTATGTTTTATTTCACCAGTTGAAGTTCTTTAATAATATAGATTGTCTGACTTACATATATTTGTATTCCTGTTGCTTAGCACAGTGCTAAGCAAGTTAATATTTAACAAAGTATTTTTATTAATTCATTTATCTCCCATTATATGTGTCCATACATATAGTTTGTATTCTGGACAGCCAAACCTACATCTTGTCCCTAAGGGGAAAGACAGGAAGGGAAGAAGTATTTTATAGTGCCCACTATGTGCCAGGCATTGTGCGAAGTGCTTTACAAATATTCTCCCAGGCATAGCCTTTTCATATTTTTATGTTTGATCTGAAAATACATCTGATGTACTTTCTGGTCAATGCTTGAAGAAACTGTTCTCTCTCTTCCCTTCAGATTTATTTCTCATCCCACCCAAATTATGGCTCTCAAAATGTTTTTTTTTCAGAATAGCACTCCACTCTTGATCTTTCCTCTATCAATTTTTTTTTCCAAATTAATCCAGATACTTCAAATCTCTTTACTTTTGTAGTACTCTGCTCAGTAATTTAAGTACCTTGTAGAAAGAAACTTTCCTATCTTTGTCCAGTAGCTTTAATGCCTACTAAATGGAGGGCTTATTGAAACTTTAGCAAAGTTGCAGGATATAAAATAAACCCACATAAATCATAGCCCTTTTTATATGTTTCTAACAAAGCCCAGCAGCCAGAGATGGGAAGATAAATTCCATTTAAAATAACGGTACACAATATAAAATATTCAGGAGTCTGCCTGCCAAGACAAACCCAGGAACTATATGAACACAATTACAAAACACTTTCCACACAAATAAATTCAGATCTAAATTATTGGGAAAATATTGGTTGTTCACGTGTAGACTGAGCTAATAGAATAAAAATGACAATTTTACCTAAATTAATTTATTTATTCAGTACCATGCCAAACTACTAAAAATTATTTTATAGAGCTAAAATAATAATAACAAAATTCATCTGGAAGAACAAAGGATCAAGAATATAAAGGGAATTAATGAAAATAAAAGTGCAAAGGAAGGTGGACTAGCCATACCAGATCTAAAACTATATTTTAAAACAGCAATCATCTAAACTACTTGGTACTGGCTATGAAATAAATGGTGGATCAATGGAGTAAGTTAGGTACACAAGATACAGTAGTCAATGACTACAGTAATCTACTTTTGATAAACCAAAAGACTCCAGCTTCTGGGATAAGAACTCATTATTTGACTAAAACTACTGTGAAAATCAGAAAAGAGTGTGGCAGAAACTAGGCATAGAACAACATCTTACACCATATACCAAGATAAAGTCAAAATGGGTACATGATTTAGACATAAAAGGTAATTCCATAAACAAATGAGGAGAGCAAAAAAAATAGTTTACCTCTCAGATCTATGAAGGAAAGAATTTGTGACCAAATGAGATAGAGAATATTATAAAATGTAAAATGAATAGTTTCAATTACATTAAATTAAAAATGTTTTGTGCAAACAAAGTCAATGTAAACAAAACTAGAAGGAAAGCAGGAATCTGGGAAATAATATTTACTGCCAGTGTTTCTGATAAAGGCCTCATTTCTAAAATATATACAGAACTGAGTCAAATTTAAAAGAATACAAGTCATTCCCCAACTGATAAATAGTCAAAGGAGATGAACAGGCAGTTTTCCAAGGAAGAAATTAAAGCTATCCATAGCCATATGATAAAATCCTCTAAATTAGTACTGATAAGAGAAATGCAAAGTAAAACAACCCTGGGGTACCACCTCAGATTGGCTAATATTACAGAAAAGGAAAGTGATAAATGTTAGAGAAGATGTGGGAAAACTGGAACATTAATGCATCAGTGGTGGAATTGTGAACTGATCCAACCATTCTGGAAAGCAATTTGGAACTGTGTCCAAAGGGCTATAAAACTGTGCATACCCTTTGGAGGGGTAGCAATACTACTACTAGGTCTGTATTGCAAAGAGATAATTGAAAAAGGGAAAGAGAACCACATATACAAAAATATTTATAGCAGCCCTTTTTGTGGTGGTCAAGAATTAGAAACTGAGGGGATGTCCATCAATTGGGGAATGACTGAACAAATTGTGGTATATGAATGTAATGGCATGGTAGTGAATGTGTGTTTTTAAGAAATTATGAGCAGGCAGATTTCAGAAAAAACTGAAAAGACTTAATGATCTAATATTTAGTGAAATGAGCAAAACCAGAAGAAAACTGTTCACAGTAACAGCAACATTGTATTATAATCAACTTTGATAGACTTAGCTCTTCTCAGCAATACAACAATCTAAGACAATTCTGAAAGACTCATGATGGAAAATGCTATTCACATTGAGAATAGCATTGGAATGGAATCTGAATACAAATTAAAGAATACTATTTTCTCCTTTTTTTCCATCTTGTGTTTTTTTCTTTTGTTCTGATTCATCTTTTACAGCATGAATAATGTGGAAATATGGTTAATATGGTTGTACATGTAGAGCCTAAAAAGGCTTGTTTAATTATTAATAAAAATGTAGAAACCCATCAAGAAAATCAGTGCCTTATGGAAGCTGAGGACCACAGTTGTTTCAGTATCATGTGACAATGTTTATCCTGCCAAAGTTTACCTTTGAAATATTAAATATTTCAACACAAAGAAACTACCTAGAGTCTAAATCACACAAAGACTTCACCTTCAAAAATTAAAAAGACCTCATCATAAAAATTTGAGGGCAGCTAGGTGGCAACGTGGATAGAGCACCAGGCTTTGAGTCACGAAGACTCATTTTTGTGAGTTCAAATCTGTCCTCAGACACTTCCTATGTATGTGACCTTGGACAAGTTACTTAACCCTCTTTACCTCAGTTTTCTCATCTATAAAATGGTCTGGAGAAACACTGAACTATTCTAGAATTTTTGCCAAGAAAACCACAAATAGGGTCACAAAGAGTCAGACATGACTGAAAATGACTAAACAACAATAAAAAAGTATGCATAATCAAATGTAGGGTCACATCATAATGAAGTCACCATAATGATCTATATGGCAGTAAGAAAGTCAAATATCTCAGTGGAGAATATGAGGTTAAAGGAATTCATCTGTTTAGAAGGATGTATAGTATGTCTATAAAAATATAAAATGTGTTGTGATGGGGAACTTAGAGGGACTGAAATAGTGTTATGATACTTTATATATCAATGTTATTTGATTTCTATACAAAGATCCCTAAATTTTTTTCTATTGATATTCAATAGTTTTTAAGAGATAATTTTATAAAATCTTAAGCATTTTAAGTTTTGAGTGCCAAATTCTCTCCTTCCCTCTCACTCTAACACCCTGCTTGAAAAAGCAAGCAATTTGATTGCAATTATACATGTGAAGTCATGCAAAATATATTTATATATTAGCCATGTTGCAAAATAAAGCAGACAAAAATCAAGAAAAATAAAGAAACTTTTAAAAGTATGTTTCAATCTTATTCAGAGTTTATCAGTTATCTCTATAGATTGACTGATCATTTGGAATTGTCTTAGATCGTTGTTTTGATCAGAGTAAGTCTTTCTCAGTTACAATATTGCTGTTATAATATTCTGCTTACAATATTGCTGTTCCTGTGTATAATGTTCTCCTGATTGTGTTTACTTCAATTTGCATCAGTTCATAAAAGTCTTTCCAGGTTTTCCAGAAACCACAATAACTCATCATTTCTTAAAGCATAATAGTATTCCTTCACAATCACATACTACAACTTTTAATCCATTCCCTACTTGATGAGCATCCCCATGATTTCCAATTTTTTGTTATGACAAAAAGAGCTGCTATAAATATTTTGGTACAAATAGATCCTTTTACCTTTTCTTTGATTTCTTTGGGATACATATCTAGAAGGAGTATTGCTGGATCAAAGGATACGCAGTTTTATACTCCTTTGAGTATAGTTCCAAATTATCCAGAATAGTTGTACTGGAACACATCTCCAGCAACAATGCATTAGTGCCCTGGTTTTTCTACATCACCTCTAGTGCTTGTCATTTTCCTTTTCTGTCATATTGGCCAATATGAGTGATGTGAGGTGGTACTTCAGAGTTAATTTTCATTTCTCTAATCACTAGTGATTTAGAGCATTTTATGTGACTATTAATAGCTTTGATTTTTTGTAAAATCACCTGTTCCTATCCTTTAACAATGCATCAGTTGGGGAATGGCTTTCATTTTTTTTATAAATCCAGCTGAGTTCCCTATATATTTGAGTAACAAGGTCTTTATCAGACAAATTTACTACAAATTTTTTTACAGTTTCCTGTTTTACTTCTAATTATGGACACATTATTTTTGTTTGTGCAAAAGCTTTTTAATTTCACATAATCAAAATGAACCATTTTACTTCCCATGATTCTCTCTATCTCTTGTTTGGTCATAAACTCTTCCCTTTTACTTACATTTAACAGGTACATTTTTTCATAGTCTCCTAATTTATTTACTTATTTTCAGACTTCTGGATCCCCTCATAAAAATCTCAGAATTTTAATTTTTGCCATTTAGTGATACATAACCAGAAGGCCCCAATTTGATTTTTCTAGGTAACCACTTCATTTTATTTTTGCAACTAATAATTTCCATGTAGGAAAGCACTTCAGTGGAGTTACTCTGGAACCACCAATTGAAAAGTGTCCAACCCCTTTTTCCTTTTCTGATTAACCTCCAATAAAAACCACATTCTTATCTCGAATCCTTCCATGGAAAAGTTCACTTGAAAATTTAACTCATTTGCTTATGAAAATATTACTTGAGGTCCCCTTCAGGTTGAAATTTCAATTCTGCAAAGGAAGAAAACAGATGCAAATCCAAATATTTTTTCTTCAGAGATGGTACCTCCTCTTTTCACCACTAAAGGAAAATCAAGTGTTTCTCTTCAGTGAAATCCCTCAGCAATACAATATTATGTACTTCCTTCTTAGAGAGATACAGGCTGTCATTTACTCTTCTAGTAGGAAAGCTGCCAGTGGTGGACATCCTTATTCCCAAACTCTGAAAACAATACCAGTGAGAGAACAGAGCAGATTGAGTGTGCAGACAACCATGCAACTATCAATTTACTGCAACCAATCTGTTTGATGTCATGTAAATTAGTCCCAAACATCTGCCTGTAGTTAAAACTTACTTTTCAGTTTGTTTCAATAGCTTCATATAGGTAGATTTATAGGCAAATGAGAAGAGTCTATTCCAAAAAAAAAGATGTCATAGACAACTAGTGGGAAGAATTGATAGAGAAGCAGGCTTGAAGTCAAGAAGACCCATCTTCATGAGTTCAAATCTTGCCTGAGATACTTAATAGCTGTGTGAGTTTAAGCCAGTCACTTCTCCCCGTTTGCCTCATTTTCCTCAACTGTAAAATAAGCTGGAGAAGGAAATGGCAAACCACTCTAATATCTTTGCCAAGAAAACCCCAAATGGGGTCACAAAGACTCAGATAGGACTGAAACAACTGAATAATGCAGTCTATTGTGCAGCAGAGGTAAAAGCTAACTAAAGTCATAGCATTAATTGTTGACTATCTTTCCTCTAGGTCTGACTTAACAACTGTCTCCCTCTAAATGCACATTTCTACCCTCAGTAAAGTAATCTAGGTACAGGCTGGCCAGTGGGACTAAATAGAAAATTAAAGATAGCCCTGCCACAGATTCTTAATAGCTCATTATGCCTCTTGGCCTTTTTGAACCCATCCATATATGCCTCTTGAACCCTTCCTTTTTGAACCCATCCATATATGCCTCTTGAGTTATCTTTTCTAGGCAACTATCTCCAAGTTTACTCAATTCATTGGGGATGTAACAGTCTGGTCCTTCCCCCAGGGTTGTTTCTTAAACCTCCCTAGCTGTGTTGCATTGCTCAAGGCTGTTTAGGTGGATCCCTAAAGCACTTCCTCCAGACTGTAATTACTCTACTTTAGGTTATTATGTAATAGCCCCTGTACCTTCCTGCATTCATCCATTCTTCATCTGTGTCTACCCACAAGAGTTATGTTGTGACAGGCATCACTATGATTCTGACTGATTAATTCCAGGACTTCATGCTTGGAGATAGTCTTTCCAGTTAATAAACAATCAAATATTTGTTGTACACTTACTATATGTCAGGTATGGTGCCAGTAGTTATGCCTCTTTAGGTGTGAGATAGAATGGTTCTTTGATTTTCTGCTAAGAGCCTCAATTTAATCACTTTCTAAAAGAATAACTAAAAATAGCAGTTAATTATTTGAGAAATAAGGAATCTCATAGATTTTGTATGTGGACCTGGATTTCTACTAAACCACTGTGATAAAATTTCACTTCAATATCTTAGAAGACTGGGAGGTTAGGAGAGGTGGGAAAAGGAAGCCTGGTGCTACTGTTCATAAAGCAGAAAGAAAATTGCTTGTGAATTTATTGATGCTATAGAGAGGAGCTGAGAAGAGGGGTTATTGATCACATTTCTAATGTAAAATTTAGGGTGCCAGAGAGGAGGAATGGTGTTGATATGCAAAGTGTTTGTGGATACTGAGTCAAGTCACGATCCAAGACCAGGATTAGTCCATAAGTAGAGGGGTTATAGATATAGAGGTCAAGATTAAGAATGAAATATAGGCAGAGAGCAAGACCAGGACCACAGGTCAGGTTATCATCAAGAAATGTGGTTAGAACTAGGAGGTGCAACACAAGCAATGCAATTTCAAAATTCAGTCCAAGACTGAACTATGGTTTTTGTATTTATACCAGATGCATCTAAGTGATTTTGAATCACACACATACCCACCAACAATAGCTAAAGCATATGTTTTGTGTATGCTTGCTTATATTTATATATGTTATCTCCTCTCAGAAAAGGTAACCACCTTGAAGGCATGAACTGCTTCACTTTGTAATGTTAGTTGTTGTTCAGTCATGTCTGACATCATGACCTCATGTGGCATTTTCTTGGCAAAGATACTGGAGGGGTTGGCCATTTCCTTCTCCAAATAATTTTACAGATGAGGAAACTGAGGAAAAGAGGATTGAGTTTTTTGCCCAGGGTCACATAGCTAGTAAGTATCTGGGGCCAGGTTTGAAATCCTGATTCCAGGCCCAGCACTCTACCCACTGTACCACCTAACTGCCCATTTAGAGCTTTTTGGTCCCACTTTTTCTTGTCAAAGATTCTGGAGTGCTTTGACATTTCCCTTTCTAGCTCATTTTACAGATGAGAAAACTGAGGCAAGTGACTTGCCCAGAGTCACACAGCTAGTAAGTGTTTGAGGCCTGACGTACTCAAAATGGGTCTTCCTGACTCTAGGCCAGGCACTCCATCCTCTACACCACCTAGTGGCACATAAATAACTGCCCTATAACAGTTTACATATGGTTAAATACAGCCTATGCAGCTTATCCCTGTCATATCCCTTACATACTATTTTGAATGAACTTCCTCTTAGTGTTGAACTTTGCTTTGAACACTTCTTTTATCTCTTCACCTTTACTGAAATTTACTTTGACCCTGATAGCATAAGTTCTCTTACAGCTCTCTCCAATGGAGCTTGCTGCTCCTTACCCTACTCCTTCTGTTTCAAAGGTCTGGGAGAAAGGGCTGATATATTTACTGACTTAAACCACCTTCTGCCATTATTCAACCAAAATTGCTGACTCCTTTTTGGAAATGCACACATGCACTTTCAAACATACATATACATATGTGTATGTATGCGCACACATGTAGATGTATATATGCATATAAATGTAATCACTTATACTGTAAGCCATTTAATGTCAACTTCCTCAAAATCCTTTCCCCTCAAAACTTTTCTGAATCTTTAGCTTCTCATATTTCTTTCCTTTCTTGGACCGTCTTCTACTATTGCAGGGTTTCTTCTCTTGACCTGGGCCCTCTTCTCTTTTTAATGTTTCATTTGGTGATCTCAGCCTATTAGACATCTCAAAATGGATGTTTTGTAGAGTCTTTAAACCCACTATTCCCAAAATTATCTCCCCCCACAAACTCTTCTTTTTCAAATGTTATCAAAAGCAGCACTATCTTCGTAGTCACTCAGGGTGGAAACCTAAGTATCATCCTCACCTCATCACTCCCATAGTCAATCCTTTGTCAAGTCCTTTATTTTTACCACAACTGAACAACAACAAAAAGTGTATAAAAGTTTAGGTGTACCATGTCACCTTGGTCAAGTCACTTAACCCCAATTGCCCCCCCAAAAAAAAGTTTAGGTGGAGATATTAGGAAAAGAAGGCTAAAAACATAGGGTAATAATTGTGAAACAAAAGGATTAAGTAGGCAGAGGATGGGAGATAAACTGGGGGAATATGTTGGTTATTAGAAATGAAAGGAGGGCATGGATGGTGTTAAATAGCCTGAGTTTTATAATCAGTATGACATATAGAACAAATTAACCACTCAAGTCCAACTTAGAATTCTTGCTTTTATGGTGTAGGTTGACTAAAAACTTCTAATCCAGGTGGTATTGTGAATGAAGCAGTGATTTGTTTTGCAAAAGAATAACTAACCATAGCTCCCACAGATGGCTCACACCTCTTTGTCTCAGATCAAAAAGCAATCAAATAATTAAAAATGGCCTTCAAAAGCAAGTTGTCATTTTAAGTTTTAATTGAAAAGAATATAGCACATGGAGAACAAGGTTAAGTGTGCTTTACTTTCTTGCCAGATTCTACACATTATCAAGGAAAGACGGGGGTGGAGGAAGAGTTGAATCAAACAATTAAATCCTTGGGAGGGGGTCAAGGAAATGCTGTGGACAGTATAATGATCACTGTGAGAAAGAGGATGCTGCTAAGGAAGCCAAGAATACTTCTGGAGTGGGGCAGAAACAAATAGTATAGTGATCCATTAAGTAAGACCAATATCAGGAAATTATGGTCACCTGGTTAGAAACAAGGCACTAAATCAGTCTGTATGTTATGGCCACTCAACATGAATTGTTTTCCTTCTTTTTCTATGAAGGAAAAGAACCTTAGGCCAAAAATGGATCTAAGGACAATATTTAATGAAAACCAATTAAATTAAGTTAAGAGGTGGAAAGAGGGTGCCTAGCTCCCCTCAATGAGATATTATTACCAGGATTGGATGAAATACATGCTAGAATGATGGGAAAATGTTATGAGTTGAGTGCCTAGCTACTGTTGATGATTATTGAGGAATTATGGATAATGGGTAAGGGATAGAGCATAAATGGATACAGGTTAAAAGGATATAGGATAAAAATGCTATTTCAAACAAGATAATATATATAAGAAGATTAGCACAGTTCATGGTATAGAATAGGCACTATATAAATGCTTATTCCCTTCCTTTTCTTTTCTTCTTCCTCTAAAGAGCACTGAATTTGGGATTAGAGAAATACGTTCAAATACCAACTCTTTCACTTGGCATAATAATTCATTCTGTTATATAAATGGTTATTAGATGTATAGACTAGGAGAAAGATGTAAATATTATATACTTACATTTTGGCAATGTAGCACAGAAAATTTCTCATGATACTCTTGTGGACAAGATGGAAAAATTGTTTTTCAACAAAGGCTTTTGTTAAAAGGAGACAAGAGAAGAAGCAGCATAGAATATCTGAGGAGGGAAAGAAGGTTTGAAATAGTCACTGTGTGAGGCAAAGAAGAAAATAAGTATTATCTTGAAGCAATTTACAGAACTATAGGATAGATATGGTTATGGTGGTGGTGGTGGTGGTGGTGGGGATGAAGATGATGACAATAACAATGTTAGGATAAATATAGGATTTTAAGGTTTAGAAAATGCTTTAAAATGTCATTTTATTTTACCTTGACCATGACCCTGGAAGGAAGATGATATAATTATTCTCATTTTACAGTTGAGGAAACTGAAGCAAACAGAAGTTTAGGAGGTCACACAGCTAGTAAGTGTTTGAGGCCAAATTTGAAATCAGGTTTTCCTGACTCCAGGATCAGGATATGGAACTGGCTGATGATTAGACTAAAAGAATAATAATTAACAGTTTAATATTAACCTGGAAGAATGGTTCTGGCTGAATACTCAAGGGATCTTTTCTCTGGTCTAATTCTGGTCATATTGTGAGTAGTAATATGAAGGAAAACAGTTGGCATGCTTTTCAAATTTATCAGTTCATCAAACATTTATTAGGCATCAACTTTCTACAAGCCTCTGTGTAAGATGCTGTGGATAAAAGGCAAAAACAAAACTTCTGCTCTCACAGAACTTACATTCTACTGGAGAGGTGAACACAAATCATCAGCATAGAAATCAACACAGACCCACAAACAAGGTCTGTTAGGTGTAAAGCCAAGCATGAGCAGCTTTCCAGAGGACTGCTTCTATGGACAGCTTTCAAGGTTCTGATTACATAGTATAGCAAACTCTGTATTTATTCAATAACAAATCAGATCAAAACATTTACAGAAAATTAAGGTACAGCATTCAGAATGTTACAACTTATCACAGAAAATCAAAATAAAGCATTCACCATGTCACAACTCAACAACTTATCATTAAAACGGCCACATAGTTTTCACCAAAGTGGTCACACAGTTGTAAATAAAGTACATTCATTTAGTCAATCACAAAATCCTAAATTCAATCACAAAGTATGAAAGTCAAAGTTCTCCACACCTAAGTCACAGTAAGTAATAGTCTTCTCAGTCAGTACACAGTATCCAAATAAAGTCTTCTTTCAGCTTGACTTGAGGCTGGCTCTCAGCTTCCATGGTTCCTCTTCCATGATCCCAGTTCCAACTGTCACTTGGGTTCAAAGGCAAGCAGCTCCCAGGTCCTTGTCAAGTTCTTCATCCAGTTCCCATTCCATATTGAAATTCACAGTGTCCAGTCCACCTCAAGTCCTTCACAGTTTCTGTTTCTGGGAAGACAAAGCTTGATAGAACCACAATAATATTCATACACACTGCCAAGACCATCATCAATTCAATATCTGCCTGTGAAATCAACTCAGATCCACAAACAAGGTCTGAGAACTCAACACAAATCATCAACATAGAAATAAACACAGACCCACAAACAAGGTCCAAGAGGTCAGCACAAATCATCAGTAAAGTCCCAGCACCCCCAAAACCCTCCTCCAGGACTTCTGTAAACATACAACCAGAAAATCCTCTTTCAGGGCTTCCAGTAAAGTCACAGGGCTTCACAAACAAAAATCAACACAGACAGAACAAACAGAATGCTGGGATAGCTCAAGGTTTTCCTTCTACCCCAAGAGCTCCCTTATCAGTTCTGCTCTCTCCCTTGGGCTTGGGCTTCTCATTTTATATATGGTAATATCTCCTCCTTGTTCCACCCACTGTGGGGTTCATAAGTTCTGGGGTTCACAAGTTGTGGGGATCACAAGTTCTGTTTCTTAACAAAGATAAGGCACTAGTACTTCTTTGCTTGTCATTACAGTAGGTTAAAATAATAGGCCAAACCTAATTATTTGAAATATAATAGTATTAAGAGGATGGGCAAAAGTAAACAATAGGGGCTCAACAGAAGTAAACAGAGTAACAGAGGATAGAAACAGGGACTAGATTTGTGATTTCACCAGGAACTCCTTGGTGAGGAAAATCAATTTTACCAATGCAGCTAATATTTTCTCTGAAATGTATGTACTTATGGAGATCCCTAGAGCTATAGTGCTAAATTCAAATAGAAATTGGCTACTAATATTAACTTAGAAAACCAAATACTAACATGTCTGTGTTCTATTGTATTTTATTTATTTTGTTAAACTATTCCCAAATGCATTTTAAAATATGTCCATCAGCCTCCTCCCTCAAGAACTAAGATTAAGTGACTCAAAGGGTTATACTTATAATCTCCTAGAGTTCCCTAGGTCACTGAATGATGGGTGAATTGCCTTGTATGTATCACCAAAAAAGGAGTTAAACCCAGATCTTACCAGGTTTTAAGGCTCACCACTTATTGTACCACACTACCTCAGGGTGACAAGATACAGCAAAACTCTAATGCTTGTTATGCTGCATTAACAAAAATATGGTGTCTAGAATAAGGCAAGTGAGAATTGCTTTATACTCTGACTGCTCTCATCAAACAAGTTCTGGAGTATTATAGTAGATCCCAGACTTGATGTATTAGGCAGAACACTGATGAAAGAGGGCTTATTTAGAGGGCAAACACAATGGCAAGGGGACTGAAATCCAAAGTATAAGGAACCATTGATGTATTGCCTGGAGCACAGAAGATTTTTAGTGGATAATGATGCCTGGTCTCAAGTATTTGAAGAGGTACATATGGAAGAGTTTATATTTGCTCTAATATAGGGGGCAGAACTAATAGTGATGTGTAGAAATTGTAAAGGAGATTTAGATTCAATGTAAAGAAAGAAAACACTTCTTAGCAATTAAAATTATCCAATCATGTAATGAATTCTACCTCACTGAACCTCTGCAAACAGAGGGTGAATAAATCCTTATCAGGTATGTGGAAGAGAGTATTTTTCTTCTGGTATGCTTGGACTAGACTATCTTAAAGGTCTCTTCAAGTGATGCAATAGAGAGAAAGTTGAACCTGAAGACAAAAGAACTGTGTTCAAATCCAGTCTCAGATACATAATAGCTGTGTGACCATAGACCAGTCACTTATCCTCTTACCTGCAAAATGGGGACAATAATACTCTCTCTGGCTCTTTGGCTCTGTCTCTCTCTCTCTCTCTCTCTCTCTCTCTCTCTCTCTCTCTCTCTGTGTCTCTCTCTCTGTGTCTCTCTGTCTCTGTCTCTGTCTCTCTCTGTCTCTCTCTCTGTCTCTGTCTCTCTGTCTCTCTCTGTGTCTCTCTGTCTCTGTCTCTGTCTCTCTCTCTGTCTCTCTCTGTCTCTCTCTCTCTCTGTCTCTCTGTCTCTCTCTCTGTCTGTCTCTCTGTCTCTGTCTCTGTTTCTCTCTCTCTGTCTCTCTCTCTGTCTCTCTGTCTCTCTGTCTCTCTCTCTGTCTCTCTCTGTCTCTGTCTCTCTCTGTCTCTCTCTGTCTCTCTCTCTGTCTGTCTGTCTCTCTCTCTCTCTCTCTCTCTCTCTCTCTCTCTCTCTCTCTCTCTGTGTCTCTCTCTCTCTTTCCCTGTCTCTCTCCCTCCCTGCCACCCCCACCCCACCCCCAGGGTTGCAGTGAGGATACATGAGATAATATAAATGCTAGGTACTAGCTATTCTGAATCTGAGATTCTGCAAATGCCATTATAATGCCTGAATCATGCTTTGACTTATTTTAGTTTCTTGGCAGAATAGTCCCATTTAAATCAAGTTGTCTAATTTAAACACAGATAGAAGATGCTTGGTTGTTAGAATACTTAGAATCACACTGACCAAAATAAATAAATTCTCAAGTATGCTCAATCACTCCTTATTGAGTTAATATGATAAGAGATTTAATTGGGTTGCTTCATGCTGTGTTTCCTGAATTAGGAAAATAGTTCCTATTGTCAAGTGCTCCTTAGTTTGTGTTCTGCATACAGCCAATTTGGCTCTCTAGTGATAGTAATATCCATTCTTTTACTTATATGACCTTAATCTTTGGAGTGATTTGAGTGGTTGGAAGAAAATAACAAACTAAAGTCAACTCTCTATTATCCATAGTAATGGAAACTTGGGTTATTAGGATAGAGTTTATTGATAATATATGAAATTCATTTGGGTCCAAATCAGGAAGAGAATTTAGAGTTATAAACAGTCTTATAGATAATCTAGTCAGACACCATCATGTTACAGATGTGGAAATTGTGGCCCTGAGAATGAAGTGAATTGTCAAAAATCATAACCCTAGTTAGTTCATAGGTTCATAAATGGAAAGCTGGATGTAACATTTAAGGTTATCTTGTTCAATTCCCTACTTCTCTAAAGGAAAAAATTGAGACCCAGAAAGGTTAAGCAAGTTGTCCCAAGTCAAAGAGGCTAATAAGTGGCAGAACAGGAATAGATATAGGCCCTCTGAGAACTTAGGACATCTAGGTGACATGGTAGATGGAGTACTGGGCCTTGAGTCGGGAAGACTTGAGTGCAAATCTGACCTCAGATATTTAGTTGTCTGACCTTGGACAAGCCACTTAACCCAATTTACCTCAGTTTCTTTATCTGTAAAATGAGATGGAAAAGGTAATGGCAAACCATCCCCAGTATCTTTACCAAGAAAAGTTCAAATGGGGTCACAAAGAGTCAGACATGACTAAAAAACAACTAAACAACAACCACCTCTGAATAACTTGAAAGCTGGCATTTTTTCCATTACCTCAATTCCCCTATAGCATTATACTCAATTTTGCTGGGTGGGTGATTCTTTGTTTTAGTCCTAACTTGTTTGACCTCCAGAACATCATATTCCAAGCCCTTTGAAACTTTAATGTAGAAGCTGCTAGATCCTGTGTTATCCTGATTGTATTTCCACAATACTCAAATTATTTCTTCCTGACTACTTGCAGTATTTCCTCTTTGACCTGGAAACTCTAGAATTTGGCTAAAATATTCCTAGGAATTTTCTTTTGGGGATATTTTCAAGATGCTGATGGTGAATTCTTTCTATTTCTATTTTGCCATCTGGTTCTAGAATTCTTTCTTTGATCATGGTTTTCATGTAGTCCAGTAATGTTTAGATTATCTCTCCTGGATCTATTTTCCAAGTCAGTGGTTTTTCCCATGATGCATTTCACATTGCCTTCTATTCTTTCATTTGTTTATATCTGCTTAATAGCATCTTGATTTCTCATAAAGTCACTAGCTTCCATTTGCTTTAGTCTACTTCTGAAGGAATGATTCTCCTCAGTGAGGTTTTGAGATTCTTTTTTCATCTGGCAAATTTGGCTTTTTAAGGCATTCTTCTCCTCATTGCCTTTTTGAGCCTCTTTTGCCATTTGAGTTAGTCTATTTTTTAAGGTGTTATTTTCCTCAGTCAGGCTGTTGACTCTCATTTCATACTTTTCTTGTATCTTTCTCATTTCTCTTCCCATTTTTTTCTCCACTTCTCTTATTTGGTTTTTAAAATCCTTCTCAAGGTCCTCTATGGCCTGTAACCTGCTCGTGTTTTCATTGGGGGCTTTTGGTGCAGGAGTTCTGACCTCCCAGTCCTCCTCCTGTTCCATGCTTTGATCCTCTTTGCCCCCCAATAAGAGTCTAATGTTTCATTTTTCTATTTATTTTGTTTCCTTTGCCTCAGCATGTTGCCACTCAATTACTTGACTTTTAGGCTTGTTGCCACAGTAGGACTCTGCCACCAGACAGGGGAACTTCCATCCCAAACACTGGGGTTTTCTCAGCTGCTGGAGGTATTAGTTGGGTGACCTCTCTGAAGCCTCTGCACACTCTGGCAAACTGGTCACACACCCCAGGTTCTCCACCCCAGAATGCAATCCAGATCCAAGAAGGTTAAAGCAAGAGCAATTACTCCCCCCTCCTTTCCCAGACTGGTTTCCGGATCCCCCTACAGTTCCCAGGCCAGGAGCTGAAACTGTCGATTGGCTGGGGCTGTGCTGAAGTATCTCAGCAGCATCTTATCCTGGGGGCAAAAGCCACAGACTCCTAAGTACTGGTCCCAAAGTCCATATGGCACTGCCCATTCGCTTTGTCCTTGGCATCTATGTATTGGTGATTCTGGAAACACCACAGCTGTTGGTTATCTGGAGTCCCTCTAGCTGGTTGCTGGTCCAGCTGCCCTGGGGTTAAACCTCTGGCTCACATGGGTCTGAGCTAGGCTCCCAGAGTACTTTGCTGGCCACTCCCTGCCATTCTGCCAGGCTGTCCTCAGTGGGAGGTTTGCTTCTCTATGTCATTTTGTGTGTTCTGTATCTCCAGAGTTTGATCAGAGTCCCCTTTTACATAAATTTGAAGTGGTGGTAGCCGGAGCTGCATGGAAGTGCTGTTTCTACTCTGCCAGGCTGTTGACTTGCTTTTCATGATTTTCTTGCATCATTCTCATTTCTCTTCCCAATTTTTCATTCACTTCTCTTACTTGATTTTCCAAAGCCTTCTTGAGCTCCTCCATGGTAGATTCTTGCCATGGTACAACTATGCTTCCAGAATGGAGAGAGCTTTGTCCCAAATCTCTGGGATTTTTGCAGCTTCTGTAGCTATTAGGAGGGTGTCCTCTCTACAGCCCCACAAGATCTGGCTCACTGGCCACACAACCCAGGACCACCACACAAGTCTGTGATCCAGATCCAAGCAGGTTAAAGCAAGAGTGACTACCCTCTGAATGTTTGCTTGGTCCTCCTAAGATCTGCAGGCCAGGAGCTCCTGAGGCAGCCATGGGGTGCAGCCTCTGTGCCACCACTACTTCTCACCCCAGGGGTATTGGCCAGATCTTGTTCTTCCGTTGCCCCCCCACCCCACCTTCCAACAGTGTTACATTCTTTTACTTCGTCTTTGACTTTTATGGGTTGAGAAGTCTGGAAACCACCACAATTGCTGATGATTTACTCTCCTGAAGTCTGTTCTGGCTTCTGCTTCTTGGGGCTGCCCTGGGGCCATAACAATGTGGCTCACATGGGACTGTGCTTGGCTTCCAGCTAGGTGTGATAGTCCCTTCCTGTTCACCTGCCAGGCTTCCTTCAGTGGGATATTTGTTTCTCTCTGTTACTTTGTGGGTTCTGTACCCCTAAAGTGTGTTTAGAGTAATTTTTCTTCATGTATTGGAGGTGGTTGGAGCCAGAGCCCATGTCAAGTTTGTGATTCTACCCTGCCATCTTGGCTCAGCTCCCCCAAAACTATAGTTCTTTACTGAGTACTATGTACTCAACCCTCTATTATATGTTGTGGCATATAAAACAACTTGCTTCATGGATAACTACGTAGAATTTTGAATAAAATATTGAACTTGGCATCAAGAAGACTGAAGTTCAAATCCTGCCTCAAAAATTACTCTCTGTATCACCCTGTGCAAGTCAACCTCTCTGTGATCCAGTTTCCCCATATGTGAAATAGAAATAATAATCAACAAGTATTTATTAAGCAATTGCTATATGATAGGAATTGGGTTAAGTAGTAGAGATACACAGAAAATTCAAAAATAGCCCCTGCTCCCAGGGAGCTTGCTTACATTTTCATTGGTGAGACAACATATCTGTACTGAGTAAAGTAAAGGTAATTTTTCAAGGGATGGCATTAGAAGCTGAGGGTACCAGTATTCCTCGAGGAGGTGGATTTTGAGCTTTGTATTAAAGTAAACTAAGGATTGTATGAGTCAGAATTTGGGTGGGAGAGCCTTCTAGTCATTGTAAGCAGCTAGTGAAAAAAAGATATATTTAGGTGAAGTGTTATATTCAAGGAACAACAAGTAGACGAATATAGCTATATTGTGGGGAGGGGAGCAGAATGTACAAAAATTGGGAAAGTAAAAGGAACACATAGCAAAAAGCTTCAAATGTCAAAGGACTTTTTATTTGATCCTGGAGGCAAACCACTAGAATTTATTAAGCAGGGGACTATAAGGAAAATCACATTGGCCATCAACTGGAGGATAGAGTAGTGGAGAGAAATTTTGAATCAGGGAGATAAATTAGAAAGCATTTGCAGTAGTCCAAGTGATAGGTGATTAGAGGCTGAACTTGGGTACTGAATGTGAGACTAGAGAGGGGGACAAAGACTTATAGAGAAGAAAGGAAGATTTAGGGATGGAAAAATAATTAATGCTGGTTTGGACCTCTTAACTTTAAGACATTAATGCAGTATCCAGTTTGAAATATCCAAAAGGCAGTGAGTGATACAGATTCTTGGAGAGAAGTTAGGGATTAGACATATAGATCTAGGAATAATCTGTACAGAGATGATATTTAGAACCATGGAGGCTGAATTAGGGATCATTGAATGAGGGAGTATATAGAGAAAAGAGAAAAGAGGTCTGGACAGACATTTGTGGGAAACCCAGTTAGTGAGAATAAGATGGATGAGAATACAGCAAAAATACAAAGAGAAGTCAGGTGGGTAGGAGGAGAACCAAGAGAGTGCAGAGTCTACAAAACTCAGAGAGGGGAAGAGTATCTAGAAACAACCTAGCACTATAATGTAGACAGGTCAAGAAGAAAATGGACAGAGAAGAAGCTATTAGATTTGGTAATAAAGAGATCACTGGTAATTTCCAAAAGATCTCTGTGAGTTGAATGATGAGGTCAAAGCCAGTTATGAGACAATAGTAGCACCTATTTACAGGGCTGTTAAGAAGATCAGTTGAAATAATTAATACAAAAAGGTTTATGGATCTCAGAATGCTTTATAAATATTGCTTATTGTTATTTTGCTACTCCTACTCCTATTACTATTCTACTACTCTTACTGCTTCCAATACCTTCCTTTCCTCTTTGCTTACTCTGACTCCTCTATGTTCAGGGTATCTCACTTTAATAGAATAATTTTCTTTCTGTTTAGATAAAACCAACTTGGCTATTTTTCAATTCAACTCAATAAAATTCAGTGACATTTATCAAGTGTCTTCTCTTTGTTGGAGAAAACAAAGATAAATAATGTATGGTGCCTGACATTTTATTATAACATTGTTCTCTTGTGATATTGGACTGCCTGCCATCCTGACAAAGAACATGCTTTGCCTACTAAGCGTGTTAGTAGGTAGCATGTTAATAACATGTCCACCATTACTGTGGGAACTTAGGGGGTGTGATAATTCTTTCATAATAAGAGTGGAAAATCCATAGAGGGGAATAGTGAATGGTAATTTTGAATAGTTTTAAGAAACACAAAATGTCAAAATGGGAAGGACCTTTGAGGAATCCAGTATATAATCCAATCTTTATCCCTATGAAAATGTCATATAGCTTTTCTTGAAGACCTTTGATAAGTAATTCATAACCAACTACTGAAATATTTTTGACAATGTTTGATAATTCTAATTGTTAGGATTTTTTTACTTATTCATGTTTTCTTTAACAATCTCCTATCTAAACAATTGCTTAATATTGAAAATCAACTTGAGAAAATTAAGGCAAGGGGCGGAGCCAAGATGGCAGAGTATAAACAGCTCATCCAAGCCACTCTGCCCCCAGATTCCACCCAAACTATGTAAAAGGGAACTCTGAACAACTTCTGGAGCCCCAGCACCCACAGAACAACACAGAGAAGCTAACCTCCCGCTGAGGATAGCCCAGCAGCCCTGCAGGAAGGACCAGTGTAGCAGTCTGGGAGCTGGCAGCACATAGCACTGAGTGTAGGAGCCAAGCCGAACCCAGGTTCACGTGAGCCAAGGTTTTAGCCCAAGGGCGGCAGGGCCAGCAGCTGGCTGGAGGAACCCCAGAACACCAGGAGCTGTGGTGACTCCAGAATTATCAACATGGACATGCCTAGGACAAAGTTAGAGGTTAGGGTCCTATGGACTTTGGGACCAGTATTTAGGGAATGCGTTGGCTCCCTCCCCTGGGGGCTAGAAGCCACTGAGGAGACACTCCATTTTGTAGTTTTCAGAGGCAGCTCCAGCTCCTGGACTGCAAATTGTAGGGAGATCCAGCAATCAGTCTTGGGGGGTAATCACTCTTGCTTTAACCTCCCTAGATCTGGATTGTGATCTAGGGTGGAAGTCCTGGGTGGGTTTACAGCTTGCCAGAAATGGAAGTTGCCGCCCACATGTTTGGGACGAAAATTCCTCTATCTGGCCTTAAAGCCATAGTGTGGCAACAAGCCCAAAAGTCAAGTAATTAAGTGGCAACATGCCAAGGCAAAGGAAACAGAAAAATGCAACCCTAGACTCCTATTTTGGGGGCATAGAGCGGGAAAAGGACTGTGAGGTCAGAAGTCCTACTCCAAAAGCCCCAGGGGAAAACATGAGCAGGTTGCAGGCCACAGAGGACTTAAGAAGGACTTTAAAAATCAAATAAGAGAAGTGGAGGAAAAATTGGAAAGAAAAATGAGAAGGATGCAGGAAAAGTATGAAATGAGGGTCAACAGCCTGACTGAGGAAAACAACACCTTAAAAAATAGACTAACTCAAATGGCAAAGGAGGCCCAGAAGGGCAATGAAGAGAAGAATGCCTTAAAAAGTCGAATTTGCCAGATAGAAAAAGAATCTCAAAAGTTCACTGAGGAGATTCATTCCTTCAGAATTAGACTGGAGCAAATGGAAGCTAATGACTTTATGAGAAATCAAGATGCTGTTAAGCAGATCCAAACAAATGAAAGATTAGAAGGCAATGTGAAATATCTCATGGGAAAAACCACTGACCTGGGAAATAGATCCAGGAGAGACAATTTAAAAATTAATGGACTACCTGAAAGCCATGATCAAGGAAAGAACCTAGAAATCACCCTTCAAGAAATTCTCAAGGAAAACTGCCCTGATGTTTTAGATCCAGAGGGCAAAATAGAGGTTGAAAGAATCCACAGATCACCTCCTGAAAAAGATCCCAAAAAGAAAACTTCCAGGAATATTATAGCCAGGTTCCAGAATCCCCAGATCAAGGAGAAAATACTACAAGCAGCCAGGAAGAAACAATTTCAATATTGTGGAAACACAATCAGAATAGCCCAGGACCTGGCAGCTTCTACACTGAGGGATCGAAGGGCATGGAATATGATATTCCAGAGGGCACAAGAACTGGGAATGAACCCAAGGGTCACCTACCCAGCAAAACTGAGTATTTTGTTTCAGGGGAAAATATGGTCATTCAGTGGAATAGAGGACTTTCAAGCATTCTTGAGGAAAAAAACAGAATTGAATAGAAAATTTGACATCCAGACACAAGTAGGAAGAGATGCCTGAGAAGGTAATCAGGGAAAAGAAATCAAAAGGAACTTATCAAAGTTGAACTATTTACATTCCTATATGGAAAAGCAATAACTGTGACTGATGATTTCTTTCTCACTATGAAAATAATGGAAGAAGGGTATGTGGTCATATGAATACATATGTGAATGTGTGTGTATATGGTTACAGTTATATATGGATAGAGGGCATAGGTTGAAGTTGTTGGGAAGGGAGAATACTCGAGGGATGAAATTATGAGGTGAGAGAGGAAAGTGGCAAGAGGAGATGGGGAGAGACAGGGTAGGGTAAACTATCCCATGTAGAAGAAGCAAGGGGAAGTGGTTGCAAAGGAGGGGGAGAATAAGGAAGGCTAAAGAGGCAAAACCACATTCACATTAAATTTGGTTCAGGGAGAAAATGACATACATACTAAATGGGATATCTCAACCTGCAGCAGGATAGGGGGAAGGGGGATGAGAGGAGGGATGATGGATGGGAGGGCATCCTTGGGGTAAGGGGAGGTTGGAAGTACCCACTATAGAAGAGGGACAGCATCATGTAGGGAATGGACCAGGTGGGGGGTGGGATGAGTGGGAGGGAATTATAAGCAGCCTTGTACAATATATCTACTATGATAATGTTTTGCATAGCTAGACATGTACAACATATACTGAATTACTTATCTCCCCAGAGGGAATGGGTGACAAGGGAGGAAGGAAATGGATCTGAAATTCGAGGTCTTAACATTAAATGTTTCAAATATATATAAATACTATTATTAATACTCTTTTGCTTATAATTGGGAGATAAGATGTGCAGTCATTGGGACACAAAGATTCACCTTCCTCTAATGGAAAAGTCGATGGGGGTATGGGAGAAGGTATGTGAGAGAGCAGATTGGAGGAAGCGATATCTTGTGGGACTACTATTCTGGGAGGTTGGGTAGGGGAATAATGAGGGGAAAATGATTGTAACTCAAAATCTGGCGGAAATGAATGATGTAAAACAGAAGTTAATAAAGCATTTGTTTAAAAAAAAAAGAAAATCAACTTAACACAGTTCTGATTCGCCTCCCAGAATGTCTGTCCTAGTTCACATTTCCAAGTTACTGCATTATTCAAACCCTTTGAACCAGCCATACTATTATGAGGCCTATGGTCCAAAGAGACCAAAGGCAAGGGGAAAATAAAAAGGGGAAAATTATGGCATCTTTATTTTCATGGTTTCAAAGCATTGGGAACTGAGGAGTGTTCAATATTTAGATAATATCTGAAGAAATTGATATTTTAATTTAATGAAAAACAGTTGTGCCATAAGAAATAATAAAAGGGATAGTTTCCAGAGAAACCTGGGAAGACTTACATGTATTGATGCATATTGAAGTAATCATAACCAGGAGTATAGTTTGTTCCATAGCAGCAACATTGTAATGCAACGATCAACATTAATTCCAAAGGACCGATGACAAAAAACACTGCCTACCTTGTGACAGAATTTGATGAATTAACTTTACAAAATGAGACAGATTTTTTTTTGACACAGTGAATATGGAATTCTTTCCTTTCTCCTTTCCTTCCTGGCTATGAATATTTGTTACAAAGGTTTTGTTTCTTTTTTTTTTCATAGTGAGGAGCATGGGGGGAAGGAAATAAAATAAATACTTGTTAATTAGAAAAAAAGTAAAATTTAATTGAAAGAGAAAGTCACCTGAGAATAGCATATAGTACATTGGACTTGTAGTTAGGATGAATTAGATTCAAGTCCATCCGCGAGATTTTACTAGCTGTATGACCCTGGACAAGTTACTTTATTTCTCTGTGCTCTAGGTTCCTTTTCTGTAAAATGATGTTGTTGTAATTGATAACTGATCTTTTAAGGCTCCTTCCAGCTCTAACACTACGAACTTGTGATCTTATAAAAATATATGGCAGTATGCAGAAGGAGGAACACAAGTGATAAGAATGCTAATGCTCAGGTTTCTTCCCTTCTCTATTGGGCATTCCATTCTAATTTCTGTCAGTTCTATATACCACTAATTTTCCAGGTTAGGAAGCTAGATGTCTTATTTAAATTTCTGATATTCTGGTAAAGGTGCTTTGGAAGAGAACTCGGTTTGGAGTTGGACAATTCTATATAAAATGAGGAGCCAATTTTCTCAAAGACATATAAAACATAAATCTCTAGGATCACTTATAGTTAACAAATAAGGGTCCTCTGACAGAGACTTTCCCTCATGTTCCCCAATTTGGCCTGCTGCTCCCAGGCTGATTTCTGTTATTCGTAGTGGAAAGGTGAGCCTTGGTGGTCTTCCTCTCCTATTGTCTTTCCTTCTTCCTATTTTTCCTCAGTGGTTACCAAATCATTGGTTTCTAATGTCTAGGTGGGGCCTCCCTAGGGCAGGATGCAAGATCATTGATCGTTCTCTTCTTTCTGGGTGGCCATTGCTTTATCTACCCAGGTTCTTTTCTCCTGTGCAATTCAGTCTTAGTTACTAGCCCCTCACAAGATCATGCATATCTGTTGGGTTACACACTTTTATTTTCCCCAGTGATTCCATTGGGAAAGGGAAAGAACACTTGCCATATACATTGTGGATGAAGAAAAGGTAAAGGAAAAGATGTTATTGCTCATGAAAATATCAGAGTTGATATTGATGTAATATTTTTTGTTCAGTCATTTCAGTCATGTTTGACTCTTCATGACCCCATCTGGGGTTTTCATGGCAAGATACTGAATGGTTTGCAATTTCCTTCTCCAGATTATTTTGTGGATAAGGAAGTGAGTCAAACAGGGTTGAGTGATTAGCCCAAGGTCACACAGGTAGTAAGAGTCTGAGGTCAGTTTTGAACTCAGAAATATGAGTCTTCCTGACATCATGCCTGGTGTTCTATCCACTGCACCACCTAGCTACCTTATTGATATAGTAGTGCTCCTTAAGTACAGAAAATATATTTATGCAAAGCATGATGGCCAGTGGGTATACATTTTAATTGGAAACATTAAAAGAGGATAATCTGCTGCCTAGGGAAAATGGTTAAGCTATAAAGAAACATTTCCTGATAGTAAGAGTTGTTGAACATTGGAATTAGTTCTCAAAGAAGACCATGGACAGTTCTATCCAGAGATCAGGAGAATAGAGCTTTATTTTTTCTTATGTTTGTCTGATATTGTCTGAAGGAACTGAGGAAAATGATTCCTCTTTAAATATCAGTCAGTCATCAATCCAGGAAAGAGCATTTATTAAACACCTGGGTACTAGGAATATAAATGCTTCCATTCTGTCTGGTGAGACAACATGTACACATAATGGAACAAATGAAATAATACATATGAGGTAATTTTGGTGAGAGAGAAGGAAGACACTAGCATCCAGGATAAGGGTGAGGATCATTGTGTAGCAGGTGACACTTGAGATAGATTGAGATAGAAAGGGTCTAGGGATTCCAAAGAAATGAAGGTGAGAAAGGAGTTCATTTCAAGTTTGGGGTAAAACCCCTACAAAGACATTGAGATAATTATCATTTCTGTGACTTAATAATGACACTTCAATTGAGTGATTCTGGGAGGGTGGAGAGAATTAACAGCATTGTTCACTAGTCAATCATTCAATTTAAATTATATTATCATATAAATTATAATTGCTTGAATTTCAGCTAAAAAGGTTGAGAAAGCAATTATACAGTGTTTTTATTATATCATTATAGTTGCCAGTAATTTATGAGATTAGAGTAGACCACATAAAGACTGCTAATAGCAGTATTTGTAAGAACACAGTAGAATGTCTCTTTGAAACCTAATTTAAGCAACTCGTGAAAGTAATTAATATAAAAACAATTTTTAAGAGGGAGAAAACTTTCCGCTTTATTATGCCCTGAGGCTGAAATAATTTCAATGTTTTTCATCAAAACAGTTTCTTTTGCTTAATAAAGAATACATTAAAACACAAGTTTCCCCAATTTATTTCTTGCTGCCTCTTAACTCAACATAATTCATTGTGATACCAATCTAAGCCAGCCACTGGATAGATGTAATATGAATGAAATCTCTAGAACATCTTTTTCAGATTCATATTCCATTTGTGAAGTCAACCAAAAGTGCTTTTATTGAAAGTTGTGACTTATGTATGATTCAGGGTCCAATTGTCATGCATCTGTATGGCAATTTAGAAAATAATATGCATATAAATCAAAACTAAGCCCTATGTGTTTTACTATCTCCACACAAATTTTATAGATAACTAGAAAGCAGAATTCATATTTCATTCATTAGGCATGTCTATAGCATCCTCTTTAATCTAACTGGTAAAAGCTGATTTCAAAGTTGACCATCCATATTTGTTAAACCTCTATAATGGACTCAAGTCTTGAATGAAAAGTTTGTGAATGGATCTACAAAGCTATAGATATACATAAAAAAGTGTAATAGGATAGGAGGATAGGCTAATGGGATCCAGTCCATAGAACATATACATACACATTAGTATACTTTTGTTCTTGCTTCTGAACTAGTTACTTTCCTGTAGTATCCTGGTCTATACTTGGTACAGAAGTTCCTAGTTTGGTCACCATGCTATTTCCTAGATGTTTAGTGAACACTTGTATAGACTTTGTTATCTTTTTTTTTTCTGAACCCACCACTATGATCTGTTGGTTGACCCATGTTAGTTTTACTAGCAGGAACAGGATAAAGAAGCCAGCATCAATAGTCTGTCTGGATTTGCTTTCATCTTAATTCATGAAGCCTGCATCAAGTAGACATATGTCAAACCTTTGAATTCCTAAATTCAAACTAAGATCAGAACCAGATCTTAAGAAATCCTAATTAGTTCAGAGATTTCTCCAGAAACTAAATATTTTGAATTATTAGGAGAATCTGCTTTTTTCTTGAGACACACTGTAACAAAGACCGGGAAAAAGTTGATGAAAAGGCTAAAAATTCTATGATTGTGAGGAGAAAAACTCTTGTGCTTAGAATCCTGTAAGGTAAGATTACAATCTTAATAAGATTAGCATCTTCATTGTTTTGGTGCTATTATAAATACTCTTACCCACTCCTTCCCCTTCTCATTCTTTCCCCTCTCCCTCCGAAGTTCAACACACACACACACATACACACACATACACACACACCTCAGTGAACATTTAAATTAAACTTCAGTTAATCTATTTTGCATGTAACAATGGTAGGGGTATTTTAAAAAGCAACACACTTCATTCACATTTTGAAAGACAGTTTGACTTTCCCTTTCCATATCATAATTTAGATCTAATTTAAAGAATTTTCCAGGTATTAAAAAAGCCATCTAATACAAGAGACCTTCTTTTTTATAAAACTATGATGATTAAAATTAATGTAGGGAAAAAAGTCCAAGATGTTAAGTTGGACAAAGTGGCATTTTTAGCTTGCCCATGATGAGATTTCAGAAACTGTCTTCATTAAACAGCATAAATTCTGCTCAAACCAATTTACTTGGCAGTTAGAAGGCACAGAAGGATGAATGGAAGGGAAGAAAGGCAGCTTGGTGGTGCAGTGGATAGCGCTAGGCCTGGAGTTAGGAAGACTTATCTTCCTGAGTTCAAATTCAACCACAGATATGTACTAACTGTGTGACCCTGGGCAAGTCACTTAACCCTGTTTGTACCCTCCTTTGTAAAATGAACTGGGGAAGGAAATGGCAAAGGACTCTAGCATGTTTCAAGAAAACCCCAAATTGGGTCATGAAGAATTAGATATGACTGAAATAACTGAGCAACAGTCAGGAATATAGGTTCAAATCCTGCCTTACATATGTATTATCTATTTGACCATTGGCAAGTCATTTAACCTCTCTGAGATTCAGTTTCCTTATCTATATAAAGGGAATAAAAAAGTATTTGCCCCCTGAGGTTGTTGTAAAAATCAAATGAGATGACATATATAGACCTCTTTGTAAACCTTAAAACACTTTGGAAATGCTGGCTATGATGATGATAATGATAGCAAGAAAAAGAGACTAATATTGAATAAAAGTAAGACAGCAAGAAGGACTGCACTAGGGATTCTGTGACCTTGAGCTTTTACCCAAAACACTTATTTAAACATATCAATATCTGTTCAATAATGCAATAAAGTGATGTACATTGAGCATGCATAAGCTATAACATATTACCAACAATGAATTTTGCAGGAAAAGTGATCTAAATGATTTTGTCAGAAAGATATGTGACTGGCACAGGCTAATGTTTTATCAAGCACAGTGGATAACTAATGAAAAGCCCATATATCCCTCTGGTATGTGTACAAAGTCCAGATGAATATGGTAGATTAGAAGGAGTAATGGCTCTAGAGTCACAAGACCTAGGTCGAAATTCTTGCACTGACTTTACCACCTGCAGAAGTCACTTAACTTCCATGAAGTCTCAGTTTTTTCATCCATAAAATTGTGTGTGTGTGTACATGGGTACGTGTGCAGAGAGTTGGACTGGAAGGCCTCTGAAGACCCTTGTAATTCTAAATCTATGATCTAAAGAATACACTCATCATCTTGAGTAAGCAACATGTATAGAATATGTATATAGGAAGACAGACAAGAGTCATATTGGTTTTAAAGATGAGAATGGGTTGTCATTTGTACTGTTGGAAAGATAAAGCTCTTTGAAGATATAACAGATACATCAAAGTAAATGGCGTGTGTGTGTGTGTGTGTGTGTGTGTGTGTGTGTGTGTGTGTGTGTGTGGTGAGGGGGGGAAGAGAGAATGAATGAGAACGAGAATGAATATGTCTGTGTCTTTGCATGGCCACATTGTTAAGGCCCCACTCCAAATAGTTATTTTAGGAAAGACATTTATAAGCTTGTGTGTGTCAGAGTAGGTCAACCAAGTTGACTTATAGTGACTTGTTGAAGAAACTGAAAATATTTATCCTGGAAAGGAGAGGACTTGGGAATATAGCAGGTGAAAGATGAAATCATTGAGGAAACAAAGGTTTGATCTTCCAAGCATATCATTTTTTTAAGCAATGCAATATTCCAAGGGGGAGATAGACTGTAATACATTAAAAATGATTATCAAATAAGGCCAATTAATTAGAAGGAAACAATGCAAAATCAAATCATCTGATTTCTAATTGAATGAAATAATAGGGACTTTCCAAGTTTGGAAGTAGGGGGGAGTGAACAAATTCACTTGCTTGAATTTAGAAAAAGAAGTGTCCCACTCCTCCAAAGAGTCTGTGAACAATCAAAGATTCAAGAAAATGATCGATCAGGTTTTAGATAAGATGTATGGATTGCTTGAGATGGACAATTTTGAGAAAACTCCTTACATCAATCTTTGGATCTGGTCACGTTACTGATCAGCATAATTTAGGTCCTTGATTAAAGGTCGCTAAGCAACACGTAGAGGTAGTTCATTTCCCCAGCCATTTAGGGCTAGGTTCAAACAATGTAATAAGTTTTATTTTTTTTCCCAGTTCCCACAATTGAATAAAGTTTTCTTACAAGACAGAATTTGGACTAGAGCCATAATGGAATAGAAAGGGAACTGAGCCAGCTCCAAATTTGAGTCACAAGACGGAGTGAATGTAGTCTATTCAATTCTTACCTTTAACCACTTGCTGTCCTAATTTCACTTTCCTCAGGGGGCACATAATAACTGTCTTCAAATATTGGAGAAACTATCATTTAGAAGAGATATTAGAACCATTCTGTTAGGTTCCAGAGAGTATAAGTAGAAATAATGGTTTGAAGCTCCAAAGAAGCAAATTTAGGCTTCATTTCATGATAAAACAGAACGAAACAAAACTAAAACCTTCCTAATGCTTTGTAACACTATACACAAGTTTGGTGGGCTGTCTCAGGAGATGTTGGTTTTCCTTCACTGGAAGTCTTGATCAGCATGTTATAGAGTGTTCATTTTCAGGAATGAGTTGGACTTGATGGCCATTGAGAACCTCTCCAACTTTGTCATATTTTTTTGCTTCTGTGAGAGTTCTAATTATTTTTATTTTTAATGTTTCCAAGGCTTGTTTAAGCAACAAAACACTGAAAAGATAATGGGGAAGATTGCTTTGTATTCAGATCAGAATCCTGGATTCTTCAAGATGATCCTGATTTCAAGAAAATATAGTATATTTTATCAATGTTTTACTCATAGAATAGTCTCTGTTAGACATATTATCCTGTTTTCTGATTTGGATTCCAAATATAGAAAGTGGAAGGAAACTTATCTAGTTCAACTTTTTCATTTTAAAAATAAGGAAATTGAGACTTCTGACATTAAATTGATATGATTACAAGAGGTAGACAAAACTAATACTCTCTTTATTGTGTATCACACTATTTCCCATTTGCAAAATATAGTCAACACATAACTGGGTGCAGTCATAGATCTGCAGTGTCTATTGGATATCATGTTGTCACCTGTGGTCTCCATGAAGACCTAGGGCCAGTCTAATCCAGAAAGTTGTAAAGCAGCGTCTGAAGGTGGCTCTTCAGAAATTTTTCCAACTAAAAATTGTACTTGGCATTAGAAATAAATGGAAGTGAATGTAATACCTACAATGTAGCAAGTACAGTATCAAATTAAAAAGTCACTTATGCAAGGATTATTTTCTTTTTCATTTTTCCTTTATATCTGTCCCTAGCTCTTTGCATAGTGTCTAATACATTGAAGGCACTTAGTAAATACTTATTGACTTGATCTGTCAGAAAGGTAGAGGCAGTAATAGGGCAGGTTATTTACTACTAGGCCAGTGAATAAAAAAAGCTGTTTTTAAACTCTGCAACAAGAGTGGGGAGAGGGGTGGTAAAGCCAGAAGTTCTGTGTGTATGGAATTTTCATTCTGCATTTTTGCCCTTTAGGAATAATGAATAAGATGTTTTCCAGAACACTTAAGGAATGTCAGCATTTCCACCAAATAATGCCCAGGCTTTAGAGATTGTCTCTAAAGATACTATGGTTTATAGTAAACTAAAAGGAAGTCTGTGCTAGTTGCTTCTGAGCTATTTTTAATTAGTTTTTGAAGTAATAAAGAAAAGATTATAAATGCAGCAAAGGATTATGTGGAAAGTTTATCAACCAGTACTTCATAAAGAACAAAACAGATTATATTCCCAATTACTTTTTTAAGAGAAATTCAGTCTCGATAGGTATCTCCTTTTTTATAGGCAGCAAAGAGAGCTTCTGCTTTTAGTTGAGCCAAACATTTTTCAAATGCCTACCCTTAACTTGGTCTCTGTCTCTCTGTATTAAAGAAGCACAAAATCTGAGCTGGAAAGGATATCAGCTGTCAGTTAGTTTAATACATACATGAATAAAAATTATAACTTAGCCTATAAGGGATGACAAGAGGAAGTGATTTACAGATAAAGGAATCAGTGTTGCTGGGAAAATAGCATTATATCCTTTTCCTGCTAATGGTGCACCACAAGACTTATCTTAGTTTATCAAGGAAATATGGTACATTATAAGCCCCTCAAAGAAAGGGTCTACTTCATTTTTGTCTTTGTAATCCCAACTCTTGGCAGAGTGCCTTGTACATAGTGTGAATAAATAAATAAACAAAGGAAGGAAGGAAGGAATGCATGAATGAATGAATGAATGAAAAATGACAAATGACTAGTTAAATGCTTACTATGTACCAAGCTATGTGCTAAGTACTAGAGATAAATGCAAAAGCAGGGGCAGCCTTTGCCTTCAAATACCTTGCATTCTAATGGGAGATATAGCATGTGTAGGGGAATAGTAGCTTTTGAGGGGTATTTTAATTTTTTGGAAATTACAGTTATGATGTCTGAAGCCATAGGGAAACAGATTCAAATATTTTTCTAGTAGTAATAGAAATGTACTATGTGGTACTAATATGATTAAATGTCTAGAAATGAAAATTCAGTGTGTGTATATGAGTGGGGGAAGCTGTAAAGTGTTTGGAGAGCATGTGAATGGGAAGTTGAGTGAAGCATGGCTGGCGAGGCTTAGATATAAGAAGACACATGAGAAATTCATCAATTTAGACATCATGGGTTCCAGGCCAAAAGGTCTAGTAGAGTCCTCTATGGAAGTAAGCTCAAGCTCAAATAAAAACAAATCTCTGTAGCTGCATATTAACTTAGAGAATAAAAAAAAAAAATCAATGTTTCTTTTTCTTGTATTTTCATTTATTTCATTAAATATTCTCTAGTTTTCCTCTAGTTCAGAAGCTTATGACCTGACTTGAGCTTGATACTTCTGATCTAGGAAATGGTCTTTGGTCTGAGGGCATAGCAGCAGGTTCAGTAGAATTACATTAGATTCAGTCCAGTACAATGGAAAGAACACTGGCTTTGGAATCAAAGGACCTACCTCTGTCCTATATGTGCGATATTGGCAAGTCACTTTGTATCATGTGCCTCAGGCTTCTTATCAGTAAAATAAGGGGCATGGACTAGATGGTGTTCCAGCTCATAATCTATGCCTGTGAATTCACCCTAATTAGAAGCAGGAATCTTGGTTCCCAGAGCTGAGTAAAAGTATTTTGGACAATTCTAGGCCACAATATAACCTATTACTATCTATTTATATGATGGTTTAAGGATTATCCCATCACTATATGGATGATATGGCATAATCAATGCTTTTTGAAATTAATTAGATTGAGGGTGTCATGAACTTTGATTGACTCACTGATCTTTTAATATGAATTTATATAACTCTGAGATCTTGTCAAGAGCAAAGATAAAGTCACAATATTCCAGTGGTTAGACTTCACTGGAAAATGAACTAAAGCTATGGCTAATGTTCCATGATAATAAATACCCAGTGATCTGTGTGGACTCCCTTGTTGTTCTTTTGACGCCTCATTACTTTCTCATCATCATTAAGAAGTAAATGTACTTCATCCAAAATCTAATTAATCCCAAGCCTAATTAATCCTTACTTATATAGTCTTTTAAACTGGCATGGGAAATTGGGGAAGGGGGAGAGGTAGACAGATGTTGATGTGTATAATTAGAAATGTCCTAATTAAGCCAATCAGGTTTGACAAATGGAATAAAAAAAAACAAATCAAGGAATGAGTTCTATTATTTTTCTCCCTACAGTTGTAGTGAAAAGCAAAATTCATCTTCTGAAAACAATCCTGGCAATTAGTTATGATCATTTCCCTGTATAATTATTTGTTGAATTAGTCTATCAGATGCCACACTTCATGGGCAAAGGACACAGTATCAGGTTCGTCGACTTATCAAAACATTTTTACAAATTATGGATACTAATAAAATGCTTCATTACATATATGTCATCATTAAGAAAAAAGTGTATATCTAATGGAGAAGTTCAGGATTTAACATTTGTCTAATTGTTTTGTAAGTGATAGTCTCATCTAGAAACACATCAAACATATTAATGTCCACCCTTTGGGGCAGTCAAAATTCTATTTGGGTAAATTCAAAATATAATATCCATGTGATAAATTTGTAGCAGAAAGGGACTTCAGAGGTCCTCTAGTTTAACCCTCTCATCTTACAGGTGAAATCATCAAGACCCAGAGAAGTCTTGATGAGTTGTCCAACCTTGCATAGGTAGTAACTGGAAGTGTTAAGGATTTTTAGCTCAGACAATGAGTTATACTCTAACTTTCTTTTTTTCCTTTTTTTCAATTAAAATGCTTTATTTAAACTTCCGGTTTACATCGTTCATTTCCGCCAGATTTTGAGTTACAATTTTTTCCCCGTTTTCCCCCTACCCACCATCCCAGAATAGCAGTCCCACAAGATATCCCTTCCTCCAATCTGCTCTCTCCCATATCTTCTCCCATAAACCCTTCAACTTTTCCATTAGAGCAAGGTGAATCTCTATGCCCCAATGCCTGCACATCTTATCTCCCAATTACAAGCAAAAGATTATTAATAATAGTATTTATATATATTTGAAACATTTAATTTTAAGACCTCGAATTTCAGATCCATTCCCTTCCTCCCTTTCCACCCATTCCATCTGGGAAGATAAGTAATTCAGTATGTGTTGTACATGTATAGCTATGCAAAATATTACCATAGTAGATATATTGGACAAGGCTGTTTGTAATTCCCTCCCACCCATCCCCCCCCCAACCTGGTCCATTCCCTACTTGAACCTGTCCCTCTTCTATAGTGGGTACTTCCAACCTCCCCTTCCCCCAAGAATGCCCTCCCATCCATCATCCCTCCTCTCATCCCCCTTCCCCCTATTCTGCTGCAGGTTGAGATATCCCATTTAGTATGTATGTCATTCTCTCCCAGAACCAAGTTCAATAAGAATGTGATTTTGCCTTTTTGCCTTCCTATTCTTCCCCTCCTCTGCAACCACTTCCCCTTGCTTCTTCTACATGAGATAGTTTACCCTACCCTGTTTCTCCCCATCTCCTCTTGCCACTTTCCTCTCTCACCTCATAATTTCATCCCTTGAGTATTCTCCCTTCCCAACAAATTCAACCTATGCCCTCTATCCATATATAACTGTAACCATATACACACACATTCACATATGTATTCATTTGACCATACACCCTTCCATTATTTTCATACTGAGAAAGGTTTCATCAGTCACAGTTATTGTTTTTCCATGTAGGAATGTAAATAGGTCAACTTTGATAAGTTCCTTTTGATTTCTTTTCCCTGATTACCTTCTCAGGGATCTCTTGCTTCTTGTGTATGGATGTCAAATTTTCTATTCAACTCTGTTTTTTTCCTCAAGAATGCTTGAAAGTCCTCTATTCCACTGAATGACCATATTTCCCCCTGAAACAAAATACTCAGTTTTGCTGGGTAGGTGACCCTTGGGTTCAGTCCCAGCTCTTTTTCCCTCTGGAATATCATATTCCATGCCCTTCAATCCCTCAGTGTAGAAGCTGCCAGGTCCTGGGCTATTCTGATTGTGTTTCCACAATATTGAAATTGTTTCTTCCTGGCTGCTTGTAGTATTTTCTCCTTGATCTGGGGATTCTGGAACCTGGCTATAATATTCCTGGGAGTTTTCTTTTTGGGATCTTTTTCAGGAGGTGATCGGTGGATTCTTTCAAACTCTATTTTGCCCTCTGGATCTAAAACATCAGGGCAATTTTCCTTGAGAATTTCTTGAAGGGTGATTTCTATGTTCTTTCTTTGATCATGGCTTTCAGGTAGTCTAATAATTTTAATTTATCTCTCCTGGATCTATGGCCTCGGCTCTTCACATGCTGAGCCAACTCCCAGAGCACTGCACTGGTCCTTCCTGCAGGGCTGCTGGGCTGTCCTCAGTGGGAGGTTAGGTTCTCTGTGTCATTCTGTGGGTGCTGGCACTCCAGAAGTTGTTCAGAGTCCCCTTTTACATATTTTGGAGGTGATCTGGGGGGAGAGTGCCTTGGTCACACTGTTTCTACCCTCCATCTTGGCTCTGCCCCTATACTACTTTCAAATTTAGTGCCTTTCTTATTCAACCAACTATTATCTATGGGAAATATAAATCTAAAATGTTATATTTTACTTCAATCACAGATATGGGTTTAGAACCATAGTTAACATGGTTCTCTCCAAAAGCTATATAGTTTGATTTCCATAATTCTCTCATATTAATTTCCTATTCACATCTTATCTATTAAAAAGGTCAAATATTTTATATGCTATGAGAGTATGCCAACCCTTCTGATCACACAATTCTGAGCAGAATTATGGGTCATTTTTTAACATTATAGAGTCCTGTCAATGTTTAAGGAGGTAATTAAAAAATCTACAAAACTGGAATAGGGCCAACAACACCTTTCACATTCTTTCTCCCAATACAGCTTGTTAGACTCTGAGGGATGGAAGGAAAGAAGGGCTAATGAAAATTGTAAAGGTTCCATGACCTTGAATTCTCTAACTTAAGCCTTCCCTAGAGATCAAGAAAGGATACAGATGGTGTTTTCAAGGACAGCATCATGCTGAACTAGTGGCATAGTGTGATCACTACCCAAGACTCTCCAGGGAAATAAATAACACAGGAAAACACACATACAAAAACAAAGGAAAAGGTTACCAAGCTCAGGAGACTTCACAGAACAACCTTGGTCTGCTATATGGATGTCCCATCTGATTCTCTTTCTCTCTTAATCTTTGTCATGATAGTGGCAGTTAGTTTTGTTTAGTTTTGGACTCAGGAATAGTTCAGAAACACCAGCTCAAAAGCATAGGTTAGCTTTGATTTTATTGTCTGGATGTAGGCATCCTCAGAGAGGAAGAGAGATTGTGCCCTTGTCAAGGTTGCTGGGACCAGCTGCTATCTTCCTACTCCAGAGATAAATTGTTCTGTTTTCTTTACTATGTGTAAAAAGGGGAGGGGGAGTTCAATAAAAGGAGAAAGGAGGGTATCCATCAGTTTATAATTTTGCTGAAGGATGAAGTGAGCAATAATAACTATAATTGCTAAAAAGACCAGAACACTGTTCCAAAAATCTTGTCAAGAATTACAGAATGATTTACCCTCCAATCACACATGTATCACTTATTCAGGGCACCACATAGCAGTCATGGTCCCCAGTTCCCTTTTTTCATATACATTCATCTTCCAACCTGATAACATAATTAAATATTTGAACACATTTATCTTACAGTTATATATTGCCTCAGTTTCTATTTTTTCCTGTTGGCTGGATTAACCTTATATTGACTCTAGGTACTATTTCCGTTTCATCCTTAGCATTATTTTTGATTCAACCATTCCAAAACTGTCTTTTCTCATTAACCCAAATAAGTTGGAAAGTTGTCCTCTCAATTAACATCCAGAAATACCTCAATAAGTGAGATTAATTCTTAGAAATTATTGTGTATGTGTGCATATGTGTATGCATTATGCACATATGCACACATACATATACACATCCGAATGGAAAAAAACTGCAAATGTTGTGCAGCAGATAAAGCATTAGGCCTGGAGTCAGGAAGACCTGAGTTCAAATTAGACCTCAGACATTTCCTACCTCTGTCACTCTGGGCAAATCACTTAACCTGTTGCCTACCTTAATTTCATCATCTGTAAAATGAGAATAATAATAGCACCTACTTCTCCAAGTTGTTGTGAGGGTTAAATGAAATAATAATGTAAAGTGCTTGGTTATGTGTATTCCTCCCTTTCTACACATCTCTAAGTGCTATATAACTGCTAGCTATTATAGATATTAAATGCTGAATGAGAATCTTGAAATCGAAAAAGTGGCCATTCTTTGAATCACGTTTTCCTTCTGTTTTCTCCTAGTTAATCAAATAAGATGGCAAGAGAAGTGGCAATAAGATAAGTTACTTCTGTGCCAAAAAATGTTCTTATTGGCGACTTTATTCAAGTCACTGATTCAGACCAAAACCCTCTGTATGTTTTGGTATACAAACTTCATTAATTGCTGTGAGGGAAAAAAAGTGGGCAACTTTTTGTTTAAGGTCCTTTCTGAACTTAGTGGAGCTGATCCTCAGACAATATCAACATCATCCCTCCTTAGGTTTATACTTGAAGATTTTCTGACCAGGTGGGGCCTAACAGAACTCATGCTCCAGTGGCCTAGCATTGAAAGCCCCAGGGTTATCACCATACCTAGCTTAGGCAATGGAGTAGGACTTTAGTGTAGGAACACATGTTAATCATTGTTTAAAAATAATGGGGGTCACTAAACATGTGATATTTTTATTACGCTATTAAATAAAAGCTGAGCTTGGGAATGGTGTTAAAGTATAAATGACCAAATGCTTTGCATGAAGGTCTTTTGCCTCAGGCTCTTGGAAGACTGATGTGTGATTGAAATGAGCATTATAACTCTAATTGGCTTTGCAAGCTTAGCAGCCAGTCTTAGCTTCTAAACTTGATGCATTCTGAATGTTAAAATCAGACTGGTTCATTAAATCTGCTCATAGATTTAACTCAGAGAGCTTCTGTGCATCACTTAAACACAATTTAGTGTCATGGTTCTCTAAAATGGATTATTTGTTACTAAGCAAGTATTTATTAAACAACTAGTATGTTCTAAATGCTTCAGATACACAGACAGAAAGCTGGAAACTTACTATAGTTGTGGGGGGAGAAAAAGTGAAAAGTAGATAATCCTGATGTTATGAAGCTGGAAGAACAGTTAGTTTCTTTGACAGAAATATCAACAATTGGAAGAAGGCTAGGTTTGGGAGAAAAGATAAAAAAAGATCTGTTTTGGTCATGCTGACTTTGAGAAGGCTCTAAGACATCCACTTTGAAATGTCCATTAGGGAACTTGTTATGTCAACCTAAAACTCCAGGGACAAACTGAGACTGGGTATATAGACTTCTGTGTGGTCTGTATAGAAATGGTAATTAAACCCATGGGAGCTGATGAAGTAACCCAGAGAACACAGAAGAAAAAAGTCTCAGAAGAGATCTTGGGAGAACATCCACAGTTAGGGAGAGGGCTATGGATAATGAACCTGAAGACGGTTGTGCAAAGGAATGATAACATAAGTAGGGGAACTGAGAATGGGACCGCAAAAAAGTATCCAGGACTGGGGTAGGTCAATAATGCCAAATGCAGCTGAGAGTTCATGAAGGTTGAGGAAAAAAAAATATTATATTTTGCAACAAAGAGATCATTGGTAACTTTGGAGGGAAAAATTGCAGTTGAGTTAGGAAGTGAGAAGCCAAATTGCAAAGGGATGAGGAATGAAGGAGAGTAGAGACAATGGAGGCAAGAAGTATAGATAACTTTTTCTGCCCCCCCTCACTTTCCCTCCTTCTCCCCCTACTCTGCCTCCTCTTCTTCCCTTTCCTCCTCCAACTCCTCCTCCTCCTCTTCTTTAGTGATAGTAGCAGCAGAAGCAGCAGCACCTATTTCCCTGTTGAATTTAATGCATTCCTGTATCAAGGTCTTATATCATGTATAAATTTAGTCTTGCTTTGGTTGTTTGTATTGTCGAGGTTTAGGGGTGCTGGGACCCCGAAATAGTGGCACATGGGTCCTGTCCAAATGAATTTGATCCAAGCCTTCTTTCATCCAAAGGAAAAAAATAAAGTTAATTAAAAATCAGTCATATTGGCCAGTCTCTTAAATCTCAGCATTGGCTAGCTCTTAAGGAATCTGAGCACTTCCATGAAAATACAGAAAGACTGAGGGAGAGATCGAGGGGTGGCCAAGTAGTCTAGGGTGACTAGAGAAGGAGTCTTAGGGAGGATATTGATGGGTTAATGCCAAATCAAGTGGAAAGATTCAAGGAGAGTTCAAGGGGGTTTCCAGAGCCTGTACTCCATCAATATTAGTGAGGTTCATGAGTGCCCACATCCTTAAACTTTTCATGTTTTATACTTTTACTATAAGGTACCCCAATAATGGTTAAAAAAAGTTACTCTCTTTTCATTTTTCCTAGTCTGTTCCCTTTCTTTTCCTCTTTTTCCTCTCTTAAAAACTGACATAATGAGGATGAGGGTTAAAATCCATAGGTTCTGTTTATCTTTCTTTACCCCCTCTGTGACTCTAAAACTGAAGTGGTTTCTGAAGGTATAGTTATCTCTCCATTTTCCCTTTATTAAAATGTAAGCACTTCATCATTCAGCCCCTTCCAGTTTCTCACATAGATTAACCTTTCTAGGTTTCTCTTGTCTTCTTAGTTCTTCTCTTCTCATTAATAATGTTTGGAAGTCTTTTCTCCTATTAAAAATAGTTTTCCCCCCTGCAAAATTATACAGTTGCTAGGGTAAATTATCCTTGGTTTTGAACTTTTGCCTTTCATGTTTTGATATGTTTTATTCCAAGATTTTCTCTCCGTTATAGTCATCCTAAATGATCCTGACCACTGTTCATTGTTATTCGAACTGTTTCATTTTTGTTTTTGGTTTTTTGTTCTTTGACCTAGAAACTCTGAATTTTTCCTATGACTTTCTGGATATTTTCATTTTTTGTTATACATTTGGCAGATTCTTGATATTTTTACCATTACCTAGTTCTAAGATATCTAGACAATTTTCTTTTATGATTTTTTGATATATGGTATCCAGTATTTCTTTAGGTCATTTATTGGTTATAGTTTTAGGGAGAGTAATGGTTCTTAAATTATCTTTGTTAGATCCATTTTCCAGGGTAGATTTTTTTGGATATTTTCCCCAATTACACATAAAAACAATTTTAATATTCATTTTAAAAAATTCAGGTTTCAAATTATTTCCCTCCCTTACCTTCCTTTAGTTTGAAATCGTGAGCAATTTGATTTAGGTTATACGTGCACAATCATGCAAAACATATACATGTTAATCATGTTGTGAAAACATAAAAAAGAAGTGAAAAATACTTTGCTTCAATTCTCAGTCAGATTCCATCAATTCTTTCTCTGGAAGTAGATATCATTTGTCATGATGAGTCCTTTGGCATTGTCTTGGATCATTGCAATACTGAGAATAGCTGAGTCATTCACAATTGATCATCATACAAAATTACTGTTACTGTATACATTGTTCTCCTTGTTCTGCTCACTTCATTTTGCATCAGTTCATTTAAGTCTTTCCAGGTTTTTCTGAAATCATCCTGCTAATTATTTCTTACACCATAGTATTCCATTGTGATCATATGCCACAACTTGTTTAGCCATTTCCCAATTAATGAACAAACATTCCTTCAATTTCCAGTTCTTTACTGCCACAAAAAGAGCTGCTATCAATATTTTTGTACAAATAAGTTCTCCCCCCCCACTTCTTAAAAAATCTATTCAAGATATAGACCTAATAGTGGTGTTGCTGGATCAAAGGGTTTTACAATTTAATAGCTTTTTGAGTATAGTTACAAATTGTTCCCCAGAATGGTTGGATAAGTTCACATAGGTTAGTTATTTTTGACAATAGGTACCTTTTATATTCTTCTAATTTTTCAGTATTTGATTTTGTTTTAATGTATGTTTCATACCCCCAGGAAGATTGAATTTCATTCACTATGGGGATAATGTCTTCTGCATTCTCTTTTATTACTATTATTAAAGAAATGCTTTATTAACTTCTGGTTTACATCATTCATTTCCACCAGATTTTGAGTTACAATTTTTCCCCCTTTTTTTCTCTGCCCAGAATAGCAGTCCCACTAGATATCCCCTCATCCAATCTACTCCCTCCCATATCTTCTCCCATACCCCCTTCGCCTTTGCCATTAGGGCAAGGTGAGTCTCTGAGCCCCAATGCCTGGACATCTTATGAAACATTTAATTTTAAAACATCGATTGTCAGATCCATTCCCTTCCTCCCTTATCACCCATTCCCTCTGAGAAGATAAGCAATTCAGTATGTGTTGTACATGTATAGCTATGCAAAACATTACCATAGTAGATATATTGTAAAAGGCTGCTTATATTTCCCTCCCACCCATCTCACCTCCCACCTGGTCCATTCCCTACTTTGATCCTGTCCCTCTTCTAAAGTGGGTACTTCCAACCTCCCCTCCCCCCAAGAATGCCCTCCCCTCCATCATCCCGCCTCTCATCCCCCTTTCCCCTACTCTCCTGCAGGGTGAGATATCCCATTTAGTATGTATGTGATTCTCTCCTTGAGCCAACTTCAATGAGAATATGGTTTTGCCTTTTTGCCTTCTTGTTCTTCCCCTCCCCTGCAACTACTTCCCCTTGCCTCCTCTACATGAGATAGTTTACCCTACCCTGTCTCTCCCCATCTGCTCTTGCCACTTTCCTCTCTCACCTCTTAACTTCACCCCTTAAGTATCATCCCTTCCCATCAAATTCAACTTGTGCCCTCTATCCATGTATACCTGTAAACATATGCCCATATACCCTTCTTCAATTATTTTAATAATGAGAAAGGTTTCATCAGACACAGTTATTGTTTTTACATGTAGGAATGTAAATAGTTCAACTTTGATAAGTTCCTTTTGATTTCTTTTCCTTGATTACCTTCTCAAGCATCTCTTGCTTCTTGTGTCTGAATGTCAGATTTTCTATTCAACTCTGGTTTTTTCCTCAAGAATGCTTGAAAGTCCTCTATTCCACTGAATGACCATATTTTCCCCTGAAACAAGATACTCAGTTTTGCTGGGTAGGTGACCCTTGGCTTCAATCCCAGCTCTTTTGCCCTCTGGAATATCATATTCCATGCCCTTCAATCCCTCAGTGTAGAAGCTGCCAGGTCCTGGGCTATTCTGATTGTGTTTCCACAATATTGAAATTGTTTCTTCCTGGCTGCTTGTAGTATTTTCTCCTTGATCTGGGAGTTCTGGAACCTGGCTATAATATTCCTAGGAGTTTTCTTTTTGGGATCTTTTCCAGGAGGCGATTGGTGGATTCTTTCAACCTCTATTCACCCTCTGGGTCTAAAACATCAGGTCAATTTTCCTTGAGAATTTCTTGAAGGATGATTTCTAGGTTCTTTCTTTGATCATGGCTTTCAGGTAGTCCAATAATTTTTAAATTATCTCTCCTGGATCTATTTTCCTGGTCAATGGTTTTTCCCATGAGATATTTCACATTGCCTTCTAATCTTTGATTTGTCTGGATCTGCTTAACAGCATCTTGATTTCTAATAAAGTCACTAGCTTCCATTTGCTCCAGTCTAACTCTGAAGCAATGAATCTCCTCAGTGAGCTTTTGAGATGCTTTTTCCATCTGGCAAATTCGACTTTTTAAGGCATTCTTCTCCTCATTGCCTTTCTGAGCCTCTTTTGCCATTTGAGTTAGTCTATTTTTTGAGGTATTATTTTCCTCAGTCAGGCTGTTGACTGTCATTTCATACTTTTCTTGCATCTTTATGATTTCTCTTCCCAATTTCCCCCCACTTCTCTTATTCTTATCTGCTTCTTAAGGTCCTCTATGGCCTGTAGCCAGCTTGTATTTTCATTTGGGGCTTTTGGTGCAGGAGTTCTGACCTCACAGTCCTCCTTCATGCTTTGATCCTCTTTGCCCCTAAAATATGAGTCCAATGTTGAATTTTTCTGCTTATTTTGTTTCTTTTGGCTAGGCATGTTGCCACTTAATTACTTGATTTTTGGACTTGTTGCCACAGTAGGACTCTGCCACCAGACAGGAGAGCTTCTGTCCCAAACTGGGGTCTTCACAACTTCCACAGGTTGGGTGGCTTCTGTAAAGCCTCCACCCACTCTGGCAAATTGGATATCCACCCCAAACCTCTCCCCAAGACCACAATCCAGATCCAGGCAATTTAAAGCAAGAGCTATTAACTCCCAGACTGATTGCTGGATCTCCCTACATTCTGTAGACCAGGAGCTAGAGCCGCCACTGATGCTGCAAAATGGCTTCTGTGCCACGTTTCTTCAGCAGCTTTTCGCCCCCAGGTGAGGAAGCCGATGAGTTCCCCAAATACTGGTCCCAAAGTTCATAGGGCACTAACCTCTCACTTTGTCCTAGGCATATCTGTGCTGATAATTCTGGAATCGCCACAGATGCTGGTGTTCTGGGGTCCCTCTAGCCCTGCATTCTCTTCTAAGCCATTTATTCTTTTTTTCCATTTTTTTCCTTAAGAGATCTAGATTTTCTCAGGATGTGAGTATGGTTATATGGATTTGGAATTTGTTGAAATACCAGTTCCCAAAAGTAGTATTTAATAAATCAAAGTCCATTTGGAGGGAGGTTTCTAGTGGAGTGTATCGGAAATTGCTCTTGGTCCAGTAATGCTTAATTTTTTTAATCAATGATTTGAATAAAAACATATCCTTATCAATTTTATTTTTCCTATAAAGTTGAGAGATGTAGTTAGCATATTAAATGAAAACATCTTGACTAGTTAGAGTGAACACTTGAAACTATAAAATAAAATTTAATTGGCATAAATTAAATTCTTCTACTAAACACTATACACTATATATTTTGTTAGAGAGGAACAGGATATATATATTAAGTCATAATTATAAGCATCTAAATTACAAAAAAGACCCTGGAAACATGGCTAATTGTCTGAAAGTGAACAAGGTGGAGAGTCACTATTATTCCCAGGACTCTTGGGCTCTGAGTCCTAGCCTGTCTTCACTGGGGTCTGAGGAGAGCTAGTGTAGCATCAACATGAAATTCACAGCACCTATGGTGGCTGTGAATATGCTGGCATAATTCTGAATCACAAAATATAACAGATTCTCCACAGGGAAGACAGAACCAAAATATTCATTCAAACACCAGAAAACCAAATCCATCATAGCAACAAAGAAACCTATATAGAATAGCAATGCAGGGGGCACTACCATTCCCCAAGCCTTCCCACAAAGTACACTCACAGCTCCCTAAGTGCTTCCTCTCTCTACCTCAGCTCTAACTGCTCTTACCAAATTCCTCTCAGCTCTGTTCCACCCTTCCAGCTCCATTCTTCCTGCTCTTCTCATTCAGCAAACTCCTCCCACCACAGGCTTTATGTGACTCAAACTCATGTGTCTTAGGCTTCCATGTGACTTAAGTAGGTCACATGGGCCTATTAATGAGTGGGAAAGATCTTCCCCTTTACATTACCATTACAGGTGGTGATAGTGGTTTGACCCACCTGGTATATAACTCCTGTCTCTCTCTCAGGAGGTTTTATTATTGCAGTTAGTCTAGCTAACCTCCCCTAGTGTTGCTAGCAGTTGGTTATAGTGGCAGAGGGGTGGTAGACTTTCTTCCAAAAAGTTTACTCTTCTGTGGAGGGTCCAGGCTAGGAAGGAGGGAAGGCTAGTCTTCATTGCTAGAGGGACTTTTCTTTTCTGGGAGTTCCCTGTGCCAATGGAAATCACAGGACCACTCCTATTCCCATGTGTAGCTGAAATGACAAAATAAATAATATACTCCAAAGTACATACTGGGTTTCAGAGTCTTTTGTGGTTTAACTAGATATCCTAATTACATTATTTCTTTGAAATTTTTAAAGTTCCATAAACAATTAACAAATACAATTTTCAAATAAAAATCATCCTTACATCATATGCTACCTATATTTTGGACGACTTGCTTTAAATTTTCTTCTTCCCTCTCTTTCCTTTTATAAAGGAATGTTTAATTAATTGGACATTCTTATATATTTCATTCTAGTGAATCAGGTAAGAATAACAAAGGCACTCTCAGGATAGAAACATTATTGTGAAAGATTATTGAAATGAAGCTGGATGCTCAGTAGTTTTCTTAGTAATTTCAATCATCCATTAATAGGCAAAGAGATGCTTTTAAAAAAAAGTGGTTGCAAACCAAGATTTTGCATACTAGATCTTAAAAGTAAAGTAGCAGATGAGCTCTTATGTAGAAAAAAAAGATCCTCCCTTACCCCTAATAATTGCTGAAAAATTTAAGAAGATGAAGGAAGATGAAGTTCAGTTAAATCTATACTCTATTTAACTATATGTACAGAGTATAATTTTCCCCCCTAACTTTCCATTTGGGGATTTTTTTTAAAAGCCTACTTAAGAGAATTCAAAAGCCTGTTTATAATTAGCAGTCAGCAAGGGCAAATTGGACCTATGAGAATTTGCAAAACCCATAACTATGATGGTTAAATAAATGTATAGCAAATGTATATATTTATGTTTAGTAATTGTTGCAGTGGCAACTGTCATATATTGAGTTTGCTTAGAAAAGGGACAAACTGCTTATTAAGACCTTGTGAGGTATGGTCCTCCTAGCCACAATAATAGGTGAAGCCCTTTCTTGTTCACAAGGGGAAAGATAAGCAGAGTAGTTTTGTCATTATAGTGTTAATCTTAATTTGTATTTTAAAAAGACCTGTGTGCAACAAAAGTTGAACATTTCATATACAGTCCTTTTTCCTGTTCTTTGTTTATTGAATGCATGTGTTTGTTAAGTTCATAATAACAAAAGAAACATTTAAAAAGTACAAAAAAATAAGTTGCTGGGAAATTGTGGGAGCAGCAGAGATTCTTTTTCTCTGATAAGATGAGAATGTGAAAGATTAAAATTTTTCTGAGGATGAATTCCATTGTGTGAGGGGTCACTCCTATTAATGGTCTTATTTTAGATAGTTATGCAAGTGTTACAGTTTTATCGCTACCAGATTTAGAGACCAGTTCAAGCAAACTTATATCATTAGCTTTGATTCTCTGTGCTTCAGGTTAACATACTCAAGGAAATGAATTTTTGTGACCAACCCATAAAAAGTGGAATCACTAAAGATATTGAACATGAATAGAAGTTGCTATTTGAAATCTGTTTAATGGGGAGGTCTTGGCTCCCATTACACACCCCAGAAAGCAGCTTACCAATTTCTCTTTGTGCTTGTGCTTGGAGTTTAAATCATGTTAGGAAGACTATTAGACATAGACATAAAGCCTTGGCAAAGCTTCAAAGAGCAGCATTCACCTAGCAACCAGAGTCTTTGTTAGCTGAAAACACTATTTACTAAGGAATTTTGGGATAGGGATGAGTTGATATAAAAGAAGATGGAAGATCTAAGAATATGCCAGACAGGCATTCAAAATTCCTCATTTTCTTTTATTGCTTATTTTACAAATCAATACTTTTCATATCTATGACCTTGGCATCTTCTCAGTGACCATTGCTTTCTACAAATTTCCTCATAATATCTGAACTCACAGGCCCACTCTTGTTTATCCTCCCCTTGCTGACTGTTTTAAGTCTAGTGTTCCACTGACCACAGTCTTTGTCTCTTATGTCCCTATACCCTATCCATTTCCGTGGCTTTATTTTATAACTTCAATTTTTTTTTCCTTTCTTTGTTTCAACAATGCTTAGCACAGAGTCTAGAACATAGTAGGTATTCACTAAATGTTTGGTGACTACAATTAGTCACCCAATTAATAATTTGTTGTATTCTGTGAATATTCTATGCAAATGACTGCTTGCATTGAGCTGTGATCTCTCCCCCCTGAGTTCCAGTCCCTCCTTTCACTTGTTCCTTTCACAGTACCATCTGCATATCCCACCTAATAAAACAATAATTTATTAAACATCTGTTATTTCCCAGGCACCCTTGGATGATAGCTTGAGGGGATGGTGGAATAATGTGAAGTTTTTTTTGTTTTTGTTTTTTTAAGTTTCAGAGAGATCTGAACATGTTTGCTAACAGCAGCAAAAGGGCCTACTAGATAAGGAGAGATTTAAAAATAAGGGGAGAAGGATAATTGAAAGAGTAAGTTCTCAGATGGTATAGGAGAAGATGTGGCCAAGAACAGTAGAAGGGTTATCTGAGTGAGGAGAAAGGATACCCCTTATTCTGAAATTGGAGCAAGAGTGAGAAACTAGATGAGGATACTGTTGAGGAGATTTTTTTAGGCAATGTAGAGAAGAGGGAAATCTTAATGGATGGCCTCAGTTTTTTGGAAAAATTATGAGATAAGGTCATTTGCTAATATGGAGAGGAAAAGTATGTCTAAAACTGAGCAGCTTGTTTGAATCTTATTTGTCCTGTCAGTCACCCAAGCTTGAAATCTTGGTCATCTTGGACTTTTGTCTCAATTTCCCTCCACATTCAATCAATTTCCAAATGTCATTTCCCTTATGTAGGCATAGCTCCTCTATTTATTCCTTCTTCTTCACTAGCATTGCTACCACCCCAACTAGGATCTAATTATCTGCTGCCTATACTATTATAATAGTCTCATAAGTGGGCAATCTACCTCTAACTTTACTTATTTCTATTTCATCCTTTGTATAACTATACAAATAATCTCAAAAATATAAAACTTTGATTATGTTACTACCCTTCTAATACACATACATGCATGCACACATACATAACTTCAGCAGCTCCTCACTGCCCCCTCCCCCTTTTAAATAAGATCAAATGTAATTTCCTTAGCTTGACATTTAAGGCATTTTGTAATCCATCTCCCATCTACTTTTCGGGTCTTATTTTATATATTCCCTTTTTCAACACCGTATTTCAGCCAAATTAGACTGCTTAACTAGCTATTTTGCAACCTGGTTCTGCCTTTTTTTTGCTTTCTATATTTGTGTATTTGTACAGATCGTCTTTGCCTGAAACACACTCTCTTCTCATCTGTCTGTTAAAATCCTTCTCTTTCTTCACAGTCCAGTTCATATAGCATCTCTATGATTGCTTCTCTTTCCTCACTTGCTGAAAGTGATCTCTTCCTCTTCAAAATTTCCCAGAAAATTTTATCTGGATCTCTTTTATTTTTATCATATTCTGCTTTGTATCATATTTATTGAGATATCTTCTCCCCCCATTAGACTGTAAATTCCTTCAATATAATGACCATGCTGTGTTTCATCTTTACATCTCCAGCAATTAATGCAGTGCTGTCCACATAGTAGGTGATTAATGAGTGTTTATAGAATTGAATAATACAAGGTAGGCAAAATATATAAGGACATTTCCTTCTGCTGTATGTGATTTAAGCAACTTGGCTTCTAATAAATGTGATTCATCCCATTATTTTAGCTCTTGGACATCTAAAATGATTATTTGGAATTGAACCATAGCTTTCTAAAATGAATTAAGTGTTATTTCCAGGCCAGTACAGTGCATGTTTAACCACTTCACTGATCTATTTTAACACGCATTTCTGAAGTTTGTATTTCTAAATGCTTAAGAAATTGAGTTGTTCATTTAAATCATGGGATTTAAATTTAAATTTAAAATAAAGTCTGTTTACCTTTCTTTAAAAAGCATGCAAATGATACTCAAATAAGGACATCCAGTTGTTTTTGTTTTGTTTTGTTTTGTTTTTCCATTTTAAATTAGAAAGATGATATGCCTGCATGGGATAATAGAGAAAGAGCAAGAATTAGTGTCCAATAAGACCGGGGTTCTAATTCCATCGTTGACACCATGAAAAAAAAGTCATGAAAAAATGAATTCCTAAAAGTGACTTTAAATATCCCTGTGGAAAAAAACAAACACATAAACTAGCAAGACAGCATAGTATAGTAGATGGGGACTGGCCTTGACCTCAGAAAGATGAGAGGTGAAATCTCAGTGCCTCTGACACATATTAAGTTGGTGTTCATAAGACAGTCACTTATCATTTTAGTCCCCCAGGAAGCTATGGAGAGCTACAAATTACAAATATTTGCTGATCTGCACTAATGGAAAGAGGTACCAGCAATAATGAAATCATAAGTTCAGATAACATGTCACAATATAACACAATGTAATAGTAGGATATAGGTAATATAATATTGTGTATACATACACACGTATGCTTGTGTGTATATATGGGTATGTAAACATCCATATATGTACATATGTGCATTTACACACATATAGTAGAGTGTATATATATACAAACACATGAACACACATTAAATAAGTGAGGCAGCGTGGCATAGAGGGTTGGTCTTGGATCCAAGAAGATCTATATTAATGTCCCCCTATATATTGTCTGTGTGACCCTGGGAAAGTAATTTAAACTCTCTGAGCTTTAGGTCATTCTCTTTAATATAAGTTGCAGAGAACATACTGGTCTACTTTAGTAGAGAAATTTTTTTTTTTCAGGGTATTCTCCATATCTATAAAAGTCACAGATCTGTTTCCTGTAGGAATGGGCAAATCTGTAGCTAACCTATGTTAAACTAGCTCTGCCATTATGAGAAAACTGAATGATGGGGAAAATACAATCTCTTTTTTGGTTTATATATGTGTTCTTGCTCTTACTTCCTATGGGACTTACTTACCTTATGGAAACAGAGAAACAACAATAATGTTTGGAATTTAAGAAGACAAAAAGAGAAGATGACAAATTCATAAGACGTGATCAATGAATCCAGATT